>CP126895.1:25805000-26475000 GCA_030440675.1 Furcifer pardalis
GTTTTAATTGTCTAACACATGTCTAGCACAAGAATTGTTTAAATAAATCTAGTATTCTGGGTCTTCTGAATTTAGGATTTCATTACTACTAGTTGTGTGTGCATTAATGTTAAGTGATAACATTGTAGAAGGAATGTGAGTTTGAGTTGTTAGAGAGCTTAAAGGTACCAAAACCTTCCTAAAAGGTTTTAAGCAATCAAATAAATACAGCTTTAGTTTCAAATCTACCTGCATTTCAACCACTTTGAGAAATGAGACACTTTAAGAACTGCTATGCTATGTTTGTTTTGTATATAGAAGGATTAAAGAGACACAAAAAACAATTAAACCTCACCTCTCGCACCTGCAGCTCTAAAAACGTGCATCAAACCTCATTGTCTGTTGTAATGAAAAACCTGGAATGGATACATCCCAAATGCAAATGCAGACACAGTTTAGTACTAACCAACTCAATATAGCACAGAAAAGTTTCATGCCTGACAGCCCATGTCCATGATGGATGAGAGATTTTGGAAATTATAGTATTAAAAAATAACTTTCCTTAGCTGTGCCTCTATGAGGCTCATATTTTCCACAGTTTTACTGGCAATAAGCCAAATTAATGGTTGAAATCCCCAATTCAATGGTTTGTTCAGACTAGTGAAACTGATTTCCCCCCCACCAGGACTACCTTCTTTCAAATAGCTTGCTTGTCAATCAAGTTGATTTTCCACTTGCTGATCATTTAAGCTAATCGTTTGCATTTCTTCACTTCTGGAGAAAAGATGAATCATAGGGCACTCCAGGAAATCAAATTATACTCCTGTACTCTCACAGCAGTGTTAAACTTGTGCCATCCTTACTAGGCTTTTAGAAACCAAACTTGGAGCCAGACTAGATAGTGAATGATCTGTTATGAGATCTATTGTGGCAGAATTGGACTATTCAGAAGTTTCACCAGCTTCCCATGACTTTCCTAGAAAAACAAGGGACACATTTTATACACCTTACCTATACACTATATATACAGGTAGAATTGCACTTCAATAGCAGAATTCCAGCTCTGCATGCAGTGGGGTAGAGCACATGCTTCATTTTAAAGGTAAACAGAAAAATGTACTGGAGGCTGTCATTGTACTGACTTGTGCAATGTCTTTTCAAATGAATAAAAGTAGATGTAATTGGCGCCAAACCTGGATCAATCCGATGAATGGAGGAGAGGTTAACGTACTCCACTGCACCAATTTCCAAACCTTAAACATCCCACTTTGCCAGACTTGATATTTCTCTTGGGAGGAAGTAGAGACATGGGGAGCACATGCCCCAGTGGGAAAATGGTAGCTACAGGCAGATGAGAAGATAAATTTAGAGTGGAAACCTGGCTACAGGGAAACATTATACCTATCAGCACTGTGATCCTACCACATATATGGCAGCTTTTAATTATAAAAAAGAATAAATAAATTGGCAAGAAATCTAAGTAGGAATCTCCATCCTTCTTGTCAAGCTTGATTTTGAATCCATCCTCTTTGCCTGCTGTTTTACAACAACTAATACATCCTAGTTGTAACTGTTTCAATAATGTTCTCCAGAGGGGTGGTATATGTATTAAATGTATGAAATAAATAAAAATAAATAATATTTGTTTGATAACACTGGTCAACACAATTTTTCTGGCATGAGGTACTCTAATAATTCTAAGGTAATTTTGAGGTGCTGATTCCAAATCTGGAATCCATTTTTTTCTAGCACATCAGGTTTTTGATATCTCAAATATTGCAATATACCTATGAACAGCAAATTTCTCATCATACACAGCTATAATTTTTTTTCCTGGCATGAGCTTTTGCAGTTGTTTTATACTAATTTCAGGCTGCTGATTACAAATATGATCTCAGATTTGCTCTATCACATCACATTTTTGTGCTATTGGCCAACCCAATTGTCATTCCTGACTGCATGTTGGTGTGAGTCAGTTATAGAATTATAGTGACAAAATTAGTGACTGGTCAACACAATTTTTCTGGCATGAACAATTCTAAGGTAATTTTGATGTGCTGATTCCGAATCTGACATCCGTTTTTTTTCTAGCACATCAGGTTTTTGAGATCTCAAATATTGCAATATACCTACGAACAGCAAATTTATCATCATATTTGTCGAGCTAAGCAGACATGCAGACCTAATAAAATATGTACAAAAAGGTAAATTGACAATATCTTGGAAACTCAAAAGCACTTGGATGTAGAATGAGCATCAAGATTCACTATTTACATAGTCACTTGGCCAACTTTCCAGAGAACTTGGTTGACGTGAGCGAAGAGCATAGTGAACGTTTTCATCAAGACATTAAAGTAATGGAAGAACGTTACCAAGGCTGATGGAACACCAACATGATGGCAGATTACTGTTGGTCCTTGATGAGAGACATTATACACGTTGAATGTCGCAGAGCATCCAAGAAAAGGTCGTTCATGGCGATGTAAGGTCGATATTGTCAATTTACCTTTTTGTACATATTTTCATATCTTAACATTTCAATTCTTACATGTTAATATGCTTTCACTCTCAACTTTGTGCTTCAGTTCATAATTATATATGTTTGTTTAATAAAGTATTGCATATTGGATGTTATTTTATTAGGTCCATATGTCTGTTTAGCTCAACGAATATGATGATAAATTTGCTGTTCGTAGGTATATTGCAATATTTGAAATCTCAAAAACCTGATGTGCTAGAAAAAAAAACGGATGCCAGATTCGGAATCAGCACCTCAAAATTACCTTAGAATCGTTCATGCCAGAAAAATTGTGTTGACCAGTCACTAATTTTATCACTATAATTCTATAACTGACTTGCACCAACATGCAGTCAGGAATGACAATTGGGTTGGCCAATAGCATAAAAATGTGATCTGATAGAGCAAATCTGAGATCATATTTGTAATCAGCAGCCTGAAATTAGTATAAAACAACTGCAAAAGCTCATGCCAGGAAAAAAAATTTTTTTGTATAGCTGTGTAATTAATGTGTTTTAGGGTCAATTTATTTCTTCTGTTATTTTCTGTTACCAAGATACCTTAAAATTCAGTTTCAGTATCTTGAACGTGCAGCTGAAATAAAGGAGTATGCTTCTCTGGCTTATTTTTGTTTAATGATTCATTCGTTTTACTTAGACTTAGATCCTCCCATGCTATTGGGCAGCAAGGGATCTCCAGTGATTTCATCCTTGAGCAAGTACTTCGGCTTCTTCCCATGACATTCTCAGGGCCTTTAAATCTGTCATGAAAGCTCTTCTCCATGTATTTCAAGGGCATTATCATTGTTGTTTGGTGTTAGGAGGGGTCCAAATTATTGCCACCTTAGGGATCCTATTTTCCGCCATATGAAAAATATTGCCTGCTATTTGGAGTCTTCTTCATACAACAATTTAATTCATTAATTTTAGCTAATTTAAATTACACACACATAATGAAAGCTCTCCAACCCATCTTGGACAAGAATACTTAACTCTCCAAAGCCCATGGTGGCAGACCTTTACTTGCTTACAGACAATCCCCACAATCTCAAGCAACTATTGACAAACAGCAGACTATGCAACAGTGAAAAAGAGATGGGAACTAAACCCTGCTGCAAAACCAGATGTCAGCTATGCCCCCACATTTACTCTGGTAACAGTATTACTGGACCCAACAACACTACACAGAATATTTCCATTTGTGATATTCAGCAACAGCTTCATTGATTCCACTTTGTCCTCTTATCTGGGCGCTGGGGATGTGGTTGCAAAGGGATACTTTTAGCGTTGCTCTTTCCATGGCTGTTATGGCACTTGATAGTTATTCTTCCTCGACCTTCATTAGTGACCATGTTTAACTCACATAGAGGACTGCAGGTAGTACTGTTGAATTGAAAAGGTTAGGGTGTTGCCTCTTGTCGATTTTCCAATTTAGCAAAATTTCTTTGATGGAGTTAAATGCTGCCCATCCCACTTTCTTTTTTTCTGTCTAGTTGTGCTCTCTGATTGTTGTTTACCCCAGTCATATGGCTGAGATAGATATAGTGGTTGCCAGCTCGATGGGTTTATTCTGGAGTTTTATCTGGAATTTCCATTGGTTGCTTGAGAGCATATGCTTTCTTTTCCTGCCATTCATTTTTAGACCACCTTTCCTACTTTCTGCACTGAGCTTGTACAACATTTTTTGGAGTATTTGAGCATTTCTGGCAATTAATACTATACCATCTGCAAACCTGAGATGGTTTATCTTCTACCCATTCAGTTTGATACCATCTTCCCAGCTTAATCTTCACATAGTTTTTTCTAGGCATGTGTTGAAGAGCTTTAGTGAGATTGTATCTCCCTGTTTGATGTTTTTTTTTCCCCACTGGCATCTTTATCCCTTTTTCAAATAAGGTGATGGTAGTGGAACAGTTCAAATCTGCTTCCTTGAGCAGCTTGATACAATCCCTATTTACTGATTGCTTGCATGACTGTATTTACTTCAATGCTATCAAATGCTTTTTCATAGTCGACAAATGCTATCGCTAGTGGTAGCTTATATTCTCTGCAAATGTTCAATAAGTTGGGTGAGAGCGAATATGTGGTCTGTAGTGCTGTAACTACTTCTGAACATGGCCTGCTCGCTTGCTTGTTGCTTGTCTAGTGTTCCGGAGAGTCGGTTTGTTATCACCTTTGTGAATAATTTATAAATGTTTGACAGTAAACTTATCGGCCTGTAATTTTTAAGGTGCCTGTGAGCCCCTTTTTTGTATAGTAGAATATATAGTAGTACTGTACTGGGGGGCAGGAATCCTTCCTAAGATGCTTTAAAGAGATAGGCAACCTCCTCTACCACTTGCTTGCCCTGGCACCTTCCAAAGAGTTAAGGAGGTCTTATTTGACTAAGAAACAAAAAAAGTGTGTTTGTTTTGTTGTCTGAGCATGTGGTCCTCCAACGGCTTTGCAGAAGATTGCAGTATTACATACCTCCTCCTCCCTTATAGTCCTTAAACCTTAAAAAGGTCAGAATAGCAGTTTGATAGATTGATCCTCACAAAACGGTAGCCATTTTGAATTTTTTTTTGAAAAATAATAGTAAAATAAATTATTTTCAAGGACACTGGTGTAATAGTTTGCCCTTAGTTTTATCTTAATTTTATTGTGGGTGTATTTTTTGTACATTTTTGTACTCCTTGCAGAACAAGGTTTTATTGTAAGACAGCTGGGGAAAATGACTAAATATATAAATCCATGGGACTTACTTTGAAGTTTGTGCTATCACTTTTCTGAGATCAGGGATGGGACAGGAGACCTTTTGTACTCCAGATTTCTGGAATACAACTCTCATAATCCTTACCATTGGTTTATTACCATTGACCATGAGGTAAGATCCAAAACATCTTGAGGCATAGATTTTACCAGCCCTGCCCTTTTTATGTCCTCATCGTGTGCGAAGCAAATATTCAGAATAAAAAAAAATAAACCATGGGAAGAGAACAAAAAAAATTGTGGAGTGGTGACAATCAGAAATAATATGCTTTAAAAGAGGCTGAAAGGTAATCTTGTATTTTCAAAAGCCAAATGAGAGGCAGCCACAGAGAATAATAGCATGGATTTGGTTAACTGATGAAATGTTTTGTTTGCTCACAATATGTTTTCTGTTGCTTGGTTGCTCTGATTGTGGGAGGAACATATTGCTGACTTAGAGAACTATGTTTGCCTTGAGTAGAGGCTAAGAGTTTGTTTCACACAGAAATGGCTCCATTTAAACAAATGTGTCATTGAAAAGAAAAGGTTAGATGGAACACTATGTAATAAAAAAAATTGGCATTCTCTTTGAAACGTCTTGCAGCATGCAATTTCTGGCAACCAGATCTGTAACAATCACTAATAAAGACTACCATATGGTCTATTTTTATAAAAATTAAAGGAAGGGTATGCATTTGCCATTCAAATTCTCACCTACCTAAACAATCATGATATCCCCCCCCCCCCAAGAATTCAAGTGCATCAGAAAATTGTTATCATGCTGATTGTGTTGGGAATCGCCCTGGGTCCCTTCGGGGAGGAGGGCGATAAACAAATTTAAATAAGTAGATAAATAAATAAAATATATCTCCAAAATTTTAGTAAAATTGTCAAAAAGTCAATGTTCCACACCTTTAATTGCAGGAGATGTGTGTGCGATGGGAAAAGGGGAAATGCTGATTGCATGTCAGTCCTTTGCTTAATGAGTTGAGGGATCGAATCCAACCAACAGCCACCCCCCTGCTTGTATTTGCACCCTGCATCTTGAAATGGACTTTCAAGAAACAGACCTGACATTGACATCTGGCATGATTTTGTGACTTCCATATGTGCCTCCCCACCCACCCCCGGCACTATCCAAAATATAGTGGCATATGGCCTGATGAAGATTAGTATAGATTGAAAGCTAGCATTTTTAGTGATCTAATACTGTACTGCCCTTTCTTTTGCAGGTGTAAGGACCACATAGCTGGCTGGATAGCTTAACAGTTCAGCTGAGGAGCTAGAGGTTGGGAGCTTTCTTTCTCACTGTGCCTCCAGGGAGAAGGTCCAGCCTGTATAGCCAAGGGCAAGCTGTACAGTCCCAGGGTGCCCCCAGAAGAAAGGAATGGTAAACCACTTCTGACTATTCTCTACCTAGAACACCCTAAAAGTGTTGCCATAAGTCAGAGAGGTCTGTAAAACTGTAGCAAGAAATTGGGCCTTATCAACAGTAGCACCCTGGATGACATAAATGTTAAATAAATAAACAAACAAGCAGACAGACAGTCTTTATGGCTGTGTTGAAAAGTTTTTCTTTCAATAGCTTACACAAAATTAGTTGGGTAGAGTCCTGACCGGGGAATGGCTGAAAAGTAGCATGGGATGTGAGGACAACCACAAGAGAGGGTACAAATCCCATGAATAGAACATTGGTGGCACAGGTATGTAAGCACTTTTTAACTACAACTGTCTTTGTTTTCATTTCATTTCATTTCAGTACATATGTATGTATGTATGTACGTACATCCTGACTTCCAAACCTATACTTTTGCAGAAAGTGCACTATTTAAAACGTCTGGTCTCCGTATTGAAACAATAGCATAGTTTGAGCTATCATTTCATGTAATTTCTGCTGAGTTGTAGAGTACATTTAAATAGTTTAAATAGTTTAAAGTTCACCAACAGGGTGAACAATACTATTTTAAAAAGAGCTTTGATCAGTACTTATCTTTCATCTGATTATAGGAATCTTGTTGGAAACTTTCAAATGGTTTTTAATTTTGACTCTTTGTCTTCAGTTTTGTGCTGACAATAGTTTCCCCTATTGCCTGTGAAAAGAAGCACAGCTTTGTTTCAAAGGTATTTTGTTCCTTGTGTCATGCCATTTGTGTATGCAGAGGGGACTGATTAATTCCAAGGCCTGAAATTGAGTTCCCACATAGATAGATAGATAGATAGATAGATAGATAGATAGATAGATAGATAGATAGATGGATAGATAGATAGATAGATAGATGCAAGGTCTCTCTCTCTTTGTTTTTAAATTGGATCAATATATAATATTCAGATTACAGTTGTACCTCGCTTAAAGAGCATAAGGTGTTTAACAGCATTGCTCTTTAAGCGCGTTTGCTCTTTAAGCGAAACACCATTGTAAGTTACCAATTTTAAGTTACCAATTTTATTTGTTAAGTGAAGTGACCATTCAGAGAAAATTCTGCTTCTAAGCGAATTACTCTTTAAGCAAGGCGCTCTACATGCGAGGTTTGACCAGTGGTGGGATGTCAAAAATTTCACTACCCCACCGTGACATCATCATAGTGTGGGCGGAGCTAATGTCATGACAACATGATGTGGGCAGGGCCAAAGAAAAAATAAAATAAAAATAAGCACGCACACACATACACACACCTCTCAGCTCACCCACCCACCCACAACACAAAACCGTAAATAAAATAAATAAATAAAAATTACATTAAATACACCCACCCACTCACCCAAACACAAATCAACCCACCCACCCCAAACACAAACCCGTCACTTACCTGTTAGTATAAGTGCCTGGGCAGCACCATGTTGCAAGATGGATATGGTCATCGTACCGGTTTTCTAGGATAATATGCCTTAATGTAAATGTAAAACAGCTGTACCTGCTAAAGGGATCTCCAATTGGAACAGCAATTGGAAGAGTACAGGTGTAGCTTATTGATGAGGTAACTCCAAGACTTTGCTTAAAAACCCCAAGCCAGGCCTGCTGGCCGTCAGGCCTTTTTAGGAACTGTGGTAGTACGTCAATATAGGTAAAGGTATTAAATATACATTAAAATACACACAGACACACCACATCCAAAGGTGAGTCACTTACCCTGGGGAGCAGGCTATAGGGAGCTTCAGACTAGCAGCTTCTTTTCCTCCTCCCTGCTTGGGAGGACAGCAAGGAGGCTGTGCATATGCACCAAGCACTGTAGGTGTGCATGCACACCAAGTGCTTGGTGCACATGCTCAGTGGGGGAACCAGTGAAAAGGTAAGCCCCAAAGGTGGTTCCCCCCAAAAGCTGCTACTGGTTCTCCAGGACACTGGGAAAAGTTACTGCCGATTCTGGAGAACTGGTGAGAACCTGTTACATCCCATCACTGGGTTTGACTGTATCAGTAGGTAGATGTTTCTTAAATAGTGAAAAAGCAGACTTTTATACACATACATACACACAGAGAGTAAAACCTCACATAAAGAGTGCCTTGCTTAGAGACTAACTCACTCAAATAGCAGCATTTTCTCTGAATAGTCGCCTCGCTTAACAACTGAAACCAACCCAAAACTTGCTTAACAAATAAATCAGGGTTCGCAATCCCCCCCCCCCCCCGAAGTCACAATTGGTCACTTACAATGGTGTTTCGCTTAAAAAGCAAACTCACTTAAAGAGCAATCCTGTGGAACGCATTATGCTCTTTAAGCGAGGTACCACTGTGTATATATATATATATATATATATATATATATATATATATATATATATATATATATATATATATATATATATATATATATATATATATATATATATATATATATATATATATATATATATATATATATATATATATATATTGATGTGAGTACTCTGGATTTGCTGGCTGTTTACACTGCTTGAGATTCAATGATGCCCTGAAGTAATTGTGAAATTCATCTCTCTAAGGAAGGTTAGTGTGAACTGAGCAGGTCCTAAGTCCTCCCTCTCCATAAGCTTTCAAAACAAGGCTTAAGTGGAACTTAATTGAAGCATAAGCTTTCATTAGCCTTAGGGGTTAATTTTGGCCTTTCTCTATTCACCAGTCACTTGCTTCACACCTGCTAGAAATGAGGCTACACACAGAGCATAAATTTGTCAAGCTCAAAGAGACATGGGTCAAGTGTGTGCCGACTGATATCTACACCTGTAAAGGAGGTGGAGGAATGGCAGCTGAATAGAAAATACTGGTTCTGGTTTCTTTTCTTGCATTTCAGCAATAAATATTGATAAAAACACTAAAACATATACACCTGATACAATTTAAAAGGACATTGATTTGCAGATGAGAACATATAAAACAAAAAGACATTGAATTGCAGATGTGAGCATACAAAGCAATTTTAAACATTGGATTTTATTTGTAAGCAACTGATCTGAGTATTGCAGAGTAAGAGGGAAAAGCCCAGAGTTAAAATAAATTCTAGCTTGAAATAGGCAGTAACCCAGCCTAGAATTCTCACAACCAATTTGAAAATTTTTATGTGCATTTATTCAGGGATATGTCTGCTATATCCAGTAGGCAACTACCCTATTAAATATGTTTAGGATGGATGGGGGCCCCTCAATTTTTTTTCTTTGTTGGCAGGGATGTGGAGGAAAGCATTTAATGCCAACCATTGGGAGCTAAACTATATACAGTATTTCCAATATGCATTGATATCTAATGTTGCAAGAAAGCAATCAGCAAAGAGAGTATGTGCAGACTTTGTATATTCAGTTTCCCAAGCCAGAAATGCAAAAAAAAAAAAAAGCCTCAGATGGGAAGCATCATTTGTTTAAAAAATAATAATACTGGAACTGTACCACTCTTCTTTCCAAGATCAGTATATATCATTGGTATTTGGCAAATGGAAGATTGCTTCAAAGCTTAGAAGCCAGCCTAAGAAATGTCTGGTACACTTGGTCATTCAATGGTTGCAAAAGTAAATCTGCTTTCAAACTTAATACTGTTAAGCACACAACTGCGAGTATGTACAACATGCTGCCCAACTGCTTGCTCAGACAGAGGAGATAAGAAGTTGTGCTTAGTCTAAAGACTATTTCTAATGTCATAATTGCTCTTTTGTATGAAAAAAGCAACAAACAGGGTTTAACTTATTTTGAACAGGTGAAATGTGTTGTAAAAAAAATCTCTATAAAGCAGGGGTTATCAAACTCTTTAAGCTGGGGCCCGGATTACACCCCGTCAGACTGTTTGTGGGCCAGACTGGTGTGTCCCCTACTGCAACTGCCACTGCCACCAAAGAAGGCAGTGGCAGGACTGCTCTGAGCCCACCACACACCCCAAAAAAGCCCCCTTTCCCTTTACTCTGCTGACCTGCCAAACTTCCAGTCATCAAGCTCAGTATCCTGACCTAAGCTACCACAGCCCGTTATGGTTTTAAAAATGTCACAATGTTTTAATAATAATAATAATAATAATAATAATAATAATAATAATAATAATAATAATAATAATAATAATAATAATAATAATAATAATAATAAATTTACTTTACTTTTGTTTTGGTTCTTGTCTAATATGCTTACACAGACTAACATAGCTACCAATCCAAAACCATGAACAAAACTGTGAATGATTCAGGATGGCAAAGTTATTGTACACAGAAGAAAAAGAGAGCTGCAAGAGTTGTCCATCCTTTCTTCTTTGTCTTCACGTAAATCAGAACATATACTAGCGTGGGAAGATGTAAACCACATTCATCACATAATTCTCCACTATTGAAATATTCTAGGACAGTGATAATGAACCATGGCACTCCAGGTGTTCTTGAAATTCAATTCCCATAAGCCCTGATCAGCAGGAGTGCTGACTTGGGACTCTGGTTACTGAAGTCCAAGAACACCTGGAGTGCCAAAGTTCACCATCACAATTTTAAGAGAAATGAGGACAAACATGGAATAGCCCATTTTTACATCTCAATATATTTCCATTTCTTATTCAGTCTAGTCACCTGCTGATTACAGTATAAAAGAGATGGAGAGTAAAAGTGGGAAACTACATTGATGCAAAACAATGTAACTGAAAAGATTGCCAGTTATCTCTTTTGCACACAAAAATAAAGCAACACAAAAAACTTTGCTCTTTTTTGGCATAAATTCACCCACCAACAAAGGAGTGTTGCCTGGGTGTCCTCTCCCCTTTGTTGCACTTTTGAGTGTCACACCAAATATAGATATATTATTTCAGAGCTGCTGAGTACTAAAATATCAGGAGGAACTACATGCCACAAGCAATTTATGGCTGCTAACTTGTACCAGAAAATTAGTATGTTCTCCGCAATAGTAATAAATAATTATGTGCTGTCAAGTCCATTCCACATTAGTCTTTCCAGTTTTTCAAGTTAAGAATATGTAGATGTATATTTACCATTCCATTCTGCTGGGGCTACATAGATTTCATTCTTTTCACGAGAGGCATAGTGGGGAATGGAACTCCCAACCCATGGTTTGACTTAACTGAGTAATCCCCATCAATAGTCTTGAAAAGAGCATTTTGCTAGTGAGTATATATGACACTCAGAGACTCAGTGGCTCAAGTGGCTAAGATGCTCACTGGTAGGTGGCAGGTCAACAGTTCGATACCCAAATACTGCAGGACAGAATGAGCTCCTGTCTTTATCCCAGCTCCTGCCAACCTATTCCACAGCCCACCTATGCAGGAAAACATGTAATTTGAGGAAGCATTGCTAACAAGCCTTTCATCTGCATTGTTTGTGATATCCTGGACCAGGGGTGGTCAACCTTGGTGCCCTAGGTGTTCTTGGACTTTAGTTAGCAGAAGCTCAAGTCAGCACATGTTGTGATCCAGTCCTCGTCAGATTCTGAGGATGACCTGGATGGGGGAGGGGTACTCCCTATGCTTAGCTCAGTTCCGAATGTCCTGAGCCAGGAATCTCAGCCTGCTTCTGGCCCAAGTCTGTTGCCCCTGGCAGATGACCTGTCAGATCAGAGGTCTGACTCTGACAGTGATAGCCCGCAGTCAGGGAAAAGTGCAGAATGCAGCTACACCTGAGATACAGGCAAGCTAGAGCCAAGTACCATAGAAGACTCCCAGCTGATAGTGATTAGCTGGGAGGCTTATAAGCAAACTTGTTGCAGTCTTCCAGTGTTGGTAGAATTCTTCAGTGGAAAGACCGACAACCTGCTTGACTTCATATAGCCTGCCTAGATCTTGACCTGCCTGCCGTGACCTTTACTTCTCTGCCAACCCTGGACATCCTTTGGACTACAAGTAACCACTTGCTTGAACTACAAGTAACCAAACCTCAGCTTGCTCTTTGGACCTTGCTATCTATCCTTCAGTAGACTCTCTATGTAGCGCTGCTGTGCAGTGACCGTGCCTGCTGGGGTGGGTCAGCATGGCACACCTGCTGATCAGGCTTTCTGGGAACTGAAGTCCAAGAACAGCTGGAGCACCAAGGTTGGCCACCCCTGTCCTAGACCCGTGATGGTGAACCTTGGCACTCCAGGTGTTCTTGGACTTCAATTACCAGAAGCCCAAGTCAGCATTCCTGCTGATCAGGGCTTCTGGGAATTGAATTCCAAGAATAGCTGGACCCCTGTCCTAGACAGACAGAGGACATCCTGTATCTAATTCAAGCAAAGTTTGTATGACAACAGAACTATTGACAGAAGGCAAGTTGCTAGGTTGTTCCTCCTTCACTCCTCCATTGTCCAAATGATTCATTATGTTGTGAAATAATGGATTTTGCCTCCTGTTTCTAGCATGCAGATGATGAAAGTATACAAGCGTCTGCCGGTGCTGCTCTTTTTTAAAGTTCTCCCCTCAAGGCTGGTTTTATCAATTAAACTTGTGATCTTATTAACACCTAACACAGTTCCCCTACCCCCACCCTGGATTTTAGTGAGAATATTCTTGCTGAAGCTCACAGCTGTTCTGTGAACAAAAATAACACTCTCTTGCTTTGTTATTATTAAAAAGAAAAGGGAGAAAAATTTTCACTGCTCAATGGGTTTCAGTTCAAAGAAATAAGTCTAACAATAAATACCACATTGTTGCAATAGTAGTTCAAGCAGCCTACTTACATGGATTATAAAATCCCAGTTTTCATCTTCATGAGGAACACATGGAAGAAAACAAACCCTCTACTTATTATTTTCGAAGCAGATTTTTTTGTTTGCTATCAATGAAATAAGCTGTTGTTCAGCTCTTAAATTGGCCTGACTTTCTGGCAGGGGAAATCAGGGATGTAGAGAAATCCTGCCATTCTCTTCATTTATGCTAGAACAGATCAGCACAACCTGGTGAAATCGGATCTCAACTGAATGACAGGTCACAGACACAGACGGCCCATCCAATGTTACTACTTCTTAGCCCATCAAGAAGGCAAATAACTACTGCAGTCTTAAATTGTGCAGATGTTAAAGAAATGCAGAAAACTCAGTCATGAGACAACACAAAATGTTCTTGGGATTGATAAAAAATCATTCTGTTTTTTTATTGAGGGGAGAAAAACTTGCACAGTCTTGTTTACTATATGAAGCTGAAACAAGTCAGAGTTTAAATTTATACTTAGAATCCCTGAACCAGCCTTAGCTGTTAAGTCCAGCCCTGGCACTAGGCAAAGTGAGGCATCACTCATGGGGGACAGCTGGCTCTTTGACTATTCCCCCTGGAGATCTCTCTCTTTACCTATATTGAAGGACAAAAAAATGTGTAGGCCATACAGCATGTCCTGGGTCGCTTAAATGAATTTGTTGTCTTCATAGCCAGTTCACTATCCCATCAGTTGTGCTATGGAAAGAACTGCATTAGCAATTCAATTTGCAGACAGAATGAAGGGGGTTATGATTGTTTTTGCCTTTGTCCGCAAACTGTTCTGGAATAGTCTTATTAGGCAAATAAATTTGTATCTCTTCTTTAGTGTTGTGTCTTATATCTACAGTTGTTGTTCAGTTGCACAATCAATTCCGACCCTTTGCAATCCTATGTACCATTGTCCACCAGGCACCTCTGTCCTCCAGTATCTACAGTATCTTATGTTTATGATTAATCTATTTTCAGAACCACCAAAGATTAAAGGTAAAGCTCTCCCTTATTTGAAAGCCAGTCATATCTGATTTTAGGGCAAGGTGCTCATCTCTATTTACAGCCAAAGTGTCTACAGATGTTTCCATGATCATGTGGACAGACTATAATTATTTGCAGACTAGTGAACCTAGATTTATACAGGCATTTTCTACCTTTCCATTTGTACAAAGAATTTCTTTCTCACCAGTTGAAAGAACAGCACACAGAAGTTGAAGAATGTGAGGAAAGACCCAGGTGTTTGGAAAAGAGGATGGCTGTGACATTTCATGAACAAGGACTCCCTTCTATAGCCACTCCAAGATTTCCAGGGAAGAAGAAACAAGTAATCATTCCTATGAATGGGGAAACACAGATGCTATGAGTTGGGGTTGGGGTAATGGGGTAATGGGTTACACACTGCCATCATCATTATTTCTGTCAGGGTTTTTTTTTTTTTTTTGCCTACCTACATCCTATTGAACCAGAGAAAAAGAGAAGTAGGGTGTGGTGATTATGAACTCTGATGCCACACTGACAAGAAAAAAGAAACTCAAGCTGTAGGGATGAGAATAGAAACTCATATCCTCAAGCAAACCACTAAAAATCCATACAAGGGTGCAGGCATTCATCTGCACACACATACACTCTCAGACCTAATACTGTAACTGACTAGTGATTTTTTAAAGAAAGAGAATGAGGGGTGGGAGGAAACTTGAGAATACAAAGCCCAGTTAATATGATAAACCAGTAGAAGTCTCTCAATTTTGAAAACAACTTTTTAAAAAAGCAGAACAGCCTGGTGACCTCATTCTGGGACCTTCAGTGACTAGAGAGCACAAGAGGGGCCTCAGGCTTCCTTTGGATGGGGGATCAAGCTGTAATTCTTATCCTGTAGTTCAGCATCTTCCTTACAAGGCATTGATCCCCTGATCCCCATTTCTCCAATGTTAATTGCATGACATATTTTCTGTTTTAACTTGTTTTGACCCTCAGATAGCAGGTTTAACATTAGAGAGCTGTGGAAGGTTCCACTATACTCCATGAGTGCCCCTGGGCTCTTTGCTTTACCACCTTAGTCACCATCAACATGAACAAATAACCTTAATTGTACACAACTTTTTTGTAAATGTGAGCAAATCTAAAACTATCATTGCAATTTGGAGACTATTGCAGTTCATTCCTGTTTTACATTTTCAGTTAGTGCCAAATGCCCCACACCCTGTCCTAGGCATGTAGGAAAAATCCGTACAGTTGACAACTTTCTTGGGGATAGCAACATGAAAAAGAATTTTCTTAGGAACCACTAACTCCTGCAAGACTTCTCAACTTCTGCATGAGACAATGAGCTATTGTTCCTAACAATTTTCCATATTTTGTGTATAATGTCTGAATCACAAGCAGTGTCTTTTCCTTTTGTAGAGCTAAATAGAAGGTCTAGCTCAGTGTTTCCCATCCTTTGCTTTTTGGACTTCAATATCCAGAAGCCTAAGTCATTTCCCCAAACCACTAACCAGCCAATGTACTGACCTCAGCTTCTGGGAATTAAAGTCCCCCTGTAGGAACCACTGGTCTAGCTGATTGATCAAAACAACACAAAGAACCTGTCCAATGCTTCTACTTTTTAAACCTCCATGCAGCTGTTACTGTCCAGTTGTGTAATTTGTGAAAAAATATGTTCCCACATTTATGAATATACTCTTCCAGACTGTTAAAGAAAATGTTACCCTATTGTCAGCATGGAGAAAAAGGTTGACTTTTTTGAAAAAGAGGCATCTAAAAATGTATATCCCTTCTTGAGATGAATGTTCCTAAGCATAGAAGACATCTTTTAAATAAATAGCTTCATAAGGGACACATAAAATGTACTCAAATATTGATCTTCATAAATTTCCGTCATGACAATGTTTTTCTCAGATGCCAGGAGGGACAATGTTAGAATGGAAATGGACTCTTCCCATCTAGGTTAGGACTTTGCATGATCTTTTCACAGTGTAGAAAGGAGTTGTAATGTAAATGAATAGAAGAGACATTAGTTGCTTTACATTTATCTCATCACTTCAGTGGAACTAAGTGGTGGATTTTCGTATATTGTGTCAGACATATTATCTGGAATATTCAGTTTAAAATTGTATTCTATTTGCCATGGTTGTACAGTAAAACCTCGGATAATGCTAAAGCTTGGTTCCACAAGTCTTAGTGTTATCTGATTTTTAATGTTATCTGATGCATGCATTGGATAACATTAAAATCCTATGGGATGCATCAGATAACGTTAAAACTCCATAGAGATACATTGTAACTGGCACAGGCTTTAGCGAACGTTATCCGCTGCATCCCATAGGATTTTAACATTATGCGATGCAATTTTTTCCCCAGGTTGCTTAACGTTATGTGGTTTTAGCGTTATCTGATGAAAACATTATCCGAGGCATTACTGTATGTAACTTTTCATTTAGCTTATTCACAGAGTGGCTCAGAACACTTAAATAATGACATTTAACACCCTAAAAAATCATGGGGCCCACATACACTTGATGCTGCACCTCTTAATTTGAAGCAATATGTGTGGGAAACACCCATATTGTTTTGAAACTGAATTAGGTGGAGGACTGCAAAATAGATGAGGCCACAGTCAAGTGCTATGTGGCGCTCACAGTGAGTGAGAAACTTCTTTTTTCATGTTAAAATTATCACGTTAGGAAATAAGACTGATTCATTGACAGAGGTGATACACATACAGTAAAACACCGGGTAACGCTAAAACTTGGTTCCACAAATCTTGGTGTTATCCAATTTTTAGTGTTATCCGATGCATGTTTAAATCCTATGGGATGGATTGGATAATGTTAAAGCTCTATAGAGATACATTGTAACTGCACAGGCTTTAGCGGTTGTTATCCAATCCATCCCATAGGACCTTAACGTTATTCGATCCAATTCTCCTCCCCAGATTACTTAACGTTATGCGATTTTATCGTTATCCGATCCAATCATTATCCGGTGTTTTACTGTATTTTGATCTGAAAAACAGAGGTGTAGTCAAAGGGGAATGTGTTCAAACACCAAAAATAATTGTAAATGGCCTTCAGATACATTGATCCAGACCTGTGCGTTTCAAGCACTGGTGACTGTGTTTCATTCCTATTTCCCCATTTAATAGTTTACTGATTACTTTTTTAAAAAAATCTTTTCACGTCATGACATTAAAAATAGCAGTTTTGTTCACTGCTATTGTGCCCCTGAACTGGGGTTAACAAGAGGAAAGAAAAAATTCCTCTGCCTTTCATAGTCCTGTAGATGAGGAAATTTCAGCCACCTGCTGATATTCTTGCCTCTTAGCAACTATTAAAAGCACAGGAGCTCTAAATGGGCACCCTAGAATATATTGTAAAAATGAAAATAACAATATGCAATTTTACACAACTTTTGTGTGTCAGTACTCTCTTCCTTTTTACACCAGGGTATAGGAGAAGTACCAGTGAGAGGCATTGTGCTAACTGCTGGATTGCTCAGTGGCTTAAGTATCTGGAGTTTGATTCCCACTGTGCCTCCTTTACAAGGACTAGACTAGAAGATCCATAAGGCTCCTTCTATCCCCACAGTTCTAATATTCCAATATTAAATTCCTTGAATCTAGCTAGCAGTTCCTGAAATGAATTCATTTCACACACAAACCCCCCTTCTGTTTACAAAGTTGTGTTAATGGCTTTCCAGGTTTGCTGAAGTTCTGAAATCATGAGCAAAATGAGTTGTTAAGGGATTAGAACACGTTAAGTACAAAAGTAGGAAATCAAAGGACTGGAAGTGTCTCTCCACTAAAGTTCTCATGTTGTTTGGTTTATTGTTTGTTGGTTGGTCTGTTGGTTTTGTGTATTATGTTCAATTTTATATTGCTTTTGCAAAAATAATAATAATTTGTTGTACAGAGCCCAGAGTGGGAGAATATCTCAGATGGGCAGAATATAAATAAAGATCCAAGTGGAAACTAAAACTATCCACATTGAATGGATGTGCATGTTAGAGAGTATGTGCATGCATGGATGTGGGCAATGACTGAGATTAATTAATCACAAAATGGTGGTGCAAGGGCAGAGTCCATTTCAAAACTATTACTGATGCATAATCTCTTGATATCTATTTTCCCCACAACTAGCAAATGAAGAGGCAAGATGCAGAAGATGGGCCACACCTTGACTTAGTTTAAACACTTTAATCTTCTGTGGAACCTTGGATAGTGCTGAAGCTGGTGCCAAAGAAGGTGGGCCATCTCAGCGCCTCTTTATCCTGGACAGAGCAAGCTTCTGCCCCACAGCAATGCTGTACCCTGCTACTTTGCCCAAGTTATCACACTGGAGCAATCCTCCTCATTATTGTCTCCAACCCAGTTTGCATGAATCTAAGCCAGCCAAATCTTGTGGAGTCTCAGAAGGTCCACACATGAGCACCTGAATCACACAATTCAGAGAACGCAACCCAACTGTCTAATGATACACTGCAGGACTCACTGCTACCACCTTCATCCCCCATGCCCCACCAAACTACAATAAATTGTGAGCTATCTAAATATAACAATGCCCATGGATCAGCCTATATTGCCCTAATACCATGATGGTGAACCTTGGCACTCCAGGTATCCTTGGACTTCAATTACCTGAAGCTCAAGTCAGAACTCCTGCTGATCAGGGCTTCTAGGAATTGAAGTTCCAGAACACTTGGAGTGACAAAGTTTGCCATCACTGCCCTATAAGGATCATAACAAGAGAGGCAAAACACATCCCAGCCCCTTTTTGTTTAAGTCTGACAGTCAGGAGAACCAGGGATCAAAATTCTTATCTGCCCTCCTCTTCAGCCAAGAAGTAGCAGATCAACAAATAAAGCAATTTCACTGTAGAAATTGTTGAGTTCTTTGTCACAGCCTTTTTCTTATATGAGAGAGTTCTCTACTTTGGCATTCTTCAAGTAAAGGATAGACTTTGACTTCTCAATATTTATCATTGTATATGTGTCATTTCTGTAATGTTTGGGCAGGGGAGGAGTGGGAGATTGTAAGTTTCCGCATCTAGATAGGCAAAAAGAAAAACATATGCTTTTTTTTTTTAAAGAAAACAAAGGGGAGTTGAATGGAATGGAAGCTTCTTTAAAGGTGCAAAATTCTGAAATACCTTTGTACAAGCAGTGTTTCCCTAGAGGATCGTGGTTTCTTCCTTTTGAGACTGGTTGCTGCCTTCACAGATACTGGTTTAAATTCATCTGTGCATCATATGATATTTGGGAAGAATCTTAAAACACACAGACACACAGAAACACACAGACACACACACACGAAAGGCATCCTCATATACATTGTCAAACTTTTGGAGATGTTGGAGCCAACTTCTTTTTCAGTCCATTTTTCTGTATTCAGAGTAAAATACACAGAGAGGGGGGGGGTAGAGATCATGGTCTGTTTTAGTACAGTTCTAAAAGCACTTATTCTGGGAAAGGGAAAGTCACAGTTCATCATTTTTCTGCTTCCTGATCTAGTTTTGTTGAAAGGTAGATGGAGAAGCAAGGACAAGACAGTATTTACCCTCAGGCAGAGTTCTGGATTTTTATTGCACTGGGTAACATGGCTGTGATCTCCTTCTGCATTCTGTCAGCAATGCCTATGTACATGCTGGATGATGAGCTCAAGATAGGGTGGTGTTGGCATATGTATAGCCTTTATGGGCATTCATGTCACACTTCAGATGTCCTCACTTCAGTCCATTGTCCCATCTGATTGCCCTGGTCCTCTACTAACTCTGTGTCTTGAGTCTCATCTTGTCCAAGTCCCCTGTCCTTTACACCCCATGTTTGCCTCATTGTACCAAGGCCTCCTGGTACAATGTGCAGTTTGCCAGGTTCCCCAGTGACCTCTCATTTCCCCTTTATATCAGCAAAACAATCAACTCAGCTCAACAACAGAAGAGCTGTAACCTCATGTGACCATGAAAGATATGCTCCAGTGGAGAGCCTCATTATCTGGTAGAGTCACCAACAGATAAGATTAGAATACTAGTCATTATTGCTCTTTTTCAAAACCCAGTGCAACTACAATAGTTGAAGATACTGAATATTCTTTTCATTTCATGGGGAATTTGGTAAGAGATTGCAGCTGATATTTTAAGGAGTTAGGCCAGACATGCAACCCATTGGCTTCAGCAGGACTAATGCATAAGGAGCTTTGTCCAGAACTATGCTCCAAGAATATCTCCAGGAATGCATTGCAAACTTATCAGGCTATATCTTTCATCAAAAGCCAGAGACGGGGATTTTCTTTTAATAGAAAAGTGCAAGAAACCACTTAGTTTAAAGATCAGATTTGATCCAATAATAATCATCAGTATGTTTCAAAGCCTCTCCTTGGAAATAGTAAATTGGAAAGAACAACTACTGCTTAAGTGTATCCATTACAAAATCATGAGCACTGATCTAGCTAGAAAAGATGAGAGCAAAAAGAATTGGGGCAGACTGAAATATCTGTACTTTCTATCACCCAGACTGACGTTCTTCAGATTTTCAAGTGTCTGAATTTGAACCCAAGTAATTTGGCAGCAATCCCTCCTCTTTTGTCTTGGCGTGCTCATGTTTGTATACACTGTATAAATGATAGGTTTGTGGGATTTTTTTAAAAAAGCACTGCAATCTGAGTTACTGACCATCACAAAAAGGTCCCTTTGTTTTACCACCGAATACACCTATTTGTGTGGTTTCAAATTTATTACTTGGCTGTGGCAATTAAACCTGTTCTGAAGTAACATAGTAAGAGAGGGAAACTGATCTGACCTTAAGCTGCAATGCATGACTTTGTTGGTTAATTAGAACTAAAAATACATACAAATTTGTCTAACTTCAGGTTTCTAAGAATCAACTTACTGTCCTAATGTTTATTGCCAAACTCAGGCAACATGAGTAGATATGTGTGCCTTGCTACCTGGTAGGTTATTTTAATTTTTTACTCTCCACAGAATCTGTACTTCAATTATATACGGTAATGTCATCATAGTTCCTTTTTATGAAAGCAATTGTAGTGATTTCCCTTTTTATTTTATTTCAATGCAAACCACAAGAATATGAATGGGATCATAAATGGGAGCAAATTGACCGCAAGCTGAAAGATGGGAAATTTCTTCACAAAGGCTTTTTGCCTTTTAACATAAATACTTGTGAAATCTTTGGTCAAATTCTGAACTAAAATAAATAACCAGCAAGGTTTAAAGTGGAAGTGAATAACCATAATCTTTCACCATGTAATTATTTAGAAGTGTAGTGGTTACTAAGCAGTTGAAGCATAGTAGCTTTTGAATGATGTTGATTTCCCTTTCCTTAATTATTTAAAATCAATTCACTGTGTAAATGAGATGAAGAGAACAGATCTAAGAATTCAAACCCAAGCCAATTTATTGTCCCAGTTTGCCATTTTAAAGATTATGAATACCCCTCAATGTCTGTTTTCTGTCTTTGGAACAATTTCCCCAGAGAAGGATTTTTGTCAGTTTTGGTTTGAGTGTGATATACAATTTTTGTTACCCACACAGAGGAACACTTTTAGGAGAGAGTCTTCTAAGCTCAACTTGCACTATTCTAGGAAGAAACAAGAGAGCTTTGTGAAAAACCACTTGTGATTTTAGTACTGGTCTAGTTGTTACAATCAGATGGTATTGCCGAGATTTGGCCAGATGAAACTGAGGGTGCAGGTTTGTAACCTCTATTAGATTTACCCTCCTGGCTTCTCTGTGGAGCAAGAAATGGTGGTCCATCATTACTCTATCGTCATCACCCAGTGCCATGTCCTGCAGTTTGCTGGTTCTCTCTGTGTGAGTTTGAAGGTGGGTGTTCAGGGCAGGATTCTGCCCAAGCTCCTGGACGAGAGCGTCCCAGCCCAACCTAGTCACCCTCATCATAGAGGTGACATTGGTACACCCTCAGTTTATTGTCTTAGAGAACTGCCATGTCAGTGCTGAAAAGGCATTGCCATGATGGGTCTGTTGAAAGTGGCATTTAGCCACATTTAAGCTACAGAACACACTCTGAACTGGGTTTTTTCCCCTCCCTTTTTTACTGGATGCAGTCCTGGTGACTTGGTATGAAGGAATTCTATGTATTTCCCAAAACATGGATTGACCATTGCTTTATGGGGTGTAGACTCATTGGAACTCAAAGCATCTCACGGGTGGGTTGGCAGTTAAGATAGTTCAACTCAGGAGACTGATGGATCTGAATGGTTTTGAATGGTTTCTGGATGACTCTTTGGGAATTTCCCCTTCGATATGTGCTTCTATTGATGACCTACTTGACTTCTGGAGTGAGGGAAAGGACAGGGTGATGGACACAATCACTCCTATTTGTTTCTTCCTTGGAGTGGACCCAGAACAGGCTATGATTTACTAGGGAGCTTGTAGTGCTGAAATAAGATTAGAATGATGATGACAAAATACTTGGAGCAGGTCTGACTCAACACAGGCTGCAGCCCACTGAAAGACCTGATTTGTGGCAGTAGTGATAGCAAATTGTGCATTGTATGTAACTTGTGTTTGCACTGCAGATAAACTTAGGCAGCTGTATCCTCCAAATTTAACACTTTCTCAAATGGCTACAGTCATAAACTTAAATTTTTAAAATGTGGCTTTAAATAAGATTTAGAGGCAGAATGCTATTTAAAAATGTATGTTGAAATGCCATCAGAAATATCTAAACACCATTTTGAAAGCATTATTTTAATTGATGAACTCAGAAACAGAGAAGAATTGATTAGTGGGAAATATTACATGAAAATGTCAGATGCTGGACATATGTTTGCCCATCTTCACTCACTTCTGAATAAACACGCAGAACAGTGTAGTCTTTGGGTAGTCAACATGGTGTCATTGCAAAGTTGTAAGAATTTGTTCTTAAGTTTTTGATGCTATTATCATTTCAATGCTTTTTAAATGGACCCTCCCAGTATTTGTCTTTAGAGAGGATCACTTTTGTTGAATGTTACGTAATGTACCGAGATGTAAAGATATATCCATACAGACATTCCATCTTGCATCATGTCCCCCTGCCTTTGGACCCCTCCCTTGCTGCCTATACTGGGGTTCCCACAGGGGGAGCAATTTGATTTTGGGGGGGGGGGCAATTGGAGAATGAGTTATTAACAGTTAGTGGGCTTTTAGTCTTCCTCCACATGAATAGGAGTTAACTTTTTGAATAATAAGAATTATGTATTGGGGGGGGGGGCATCAGGATTTTAGACATTCTGAGATAGGGCATGCCCAAATAAAGGTTGGGAACCACTGCTCTAATCACATCTTCTTCTCCTTGCTTCACCCACCATCTATCCATACAATGTCACTTTCACACCATTCCTAAATATATCTGTATACTTATTTTATTATACCACAATCCTCTACACTAGTACCCCGGATAACGTTATGACTTGGTTCAACAAGTCTCGTCGTTATCCGGTTTTTAACCTTGTGCGATACATTGATCACACAATGTTTAAAAAAGCCCTGTTTCCCTGGAGGCTGCAGCAAGCCAGAATGTCGGGATTTGAATCCTGACATTTTGGCTTGCTGCAGCCTCCATGGAGGTGGAGGAACTTTGGAAACAGCTTGGATTGGGTCTCCCCACCTCCCTGGACCCAGCGCGGGGGGGGGGGGGGGTCAGAGACCTCAAAATTGGTTTAAAAAAATCTGTTTTTTTTTAAAAAACCAATTTTGGGGTCTCTGACCCCCCTGCCGGGTCCAGGGAGGTGGGGAGACCCGATCCAAGCTGTTTCTGGGCTTCCCCAATGTCCTCTGCCAGTGCAGCAAGCCAAAATGTCAGGGTTCAAATCCCGACATTCTGTCTTGCTGCAGCCTCAAAGAGGGTGGGGGAACTTCAAAAATAGCGCACATGGGGGTCTCCCGACCTCCCTAGAGCTGATGCGCGCTATTTTTGAAGTTCCCCCACCCTCTTTGAGGCTGCAGCAAGCCAGAATGTCGGGATTCAAACCCTGACATTTTGGCTTGCTGCACTGGCTGAGGACGTCGGGGAAGCCCAGAAACAGTTTGGATCGTGTCCCCTGCCTGCTCCAGAGAGATCAGAGGACCCGATCTACAGCTGCAGGGTGGCTGGGGAAGCCGACAGGGACTCCCTGTCGGCTTCCCTAGCCACCCGCCCTTGCCTCCGCAGCTGTGGGGTGGCTGGGTAAGCCGACGGGGGAGCCCCCCGTCAGCTTTCCAGCCTCCCCACCCCTGCCTCCATAGCTGCAGGGTGGCTGGGAAGCTGAACGGAGAACTCCGTTCAGCTTTCCAGCCACCCTGCTGCTAACGACTGTATTGGATAACGTTAAAATCATGTTATTTGATACAAGATTTTTCCAAAAATCTTGTAACGTTATGCAGTTTTAGCGCTATCCGGTACTCGCGTTATCCAGGGTATTACTATATTTCTATTTTTTTTTTGCACTTTAGGAGTTGATTGGTGAGCTTGTTTTCCAAGGAATAGTGATACAATAGTGCTTTAATGGAAAACATGGAACCTACAATAACAATTAACACAATAACACTATTGGCTTTTTGGCTCATCTAACCCCTCCCTCTCTCAATGTATGAATTTTTAATATTTTAACTTTGCTTAGTTTTAATCTCTTTTAATATTAATTTTAGGCAGAATTTTATATTGTGTTTTATGTCTCTTTTTGAAGCTTTGTTAGCCGCCCTGGGCCTCTTTGAGGAGGGCGGCATATAAGTCTGATTAAATAAATAATAAATAAGTATTGCTGTAACAGATTCCCCGTTATTCATGACATGACACAATGTGGGAGACAAAAGAAAGAAAATAATGATGGGTTGTTGGAGAAAGAGAGAAGTGGAGATATGATGAGTCAAAACCCACAAGGTTTTGATAGGTAAATGCCAGTCTTGGAAACATACCCGGAAACAGCATGGAACAACATGTATTGTGTTGTATAAAATCCACTTGGGTAGAATTCATAAAAGTGCAAAGTTGCAAACCAGGACAAAAGCGAACAACTGGTATAAAATCCCTCAGAAAGGGATTTTAAAAAATCTCACTGTGTCACAGTTAACAGTGGTATAGACTTATGTCTTTCACATGGGCAGCAGAAAAATGCAATTAAAAAATAAAATTCACTTATTGGAAAACAAATGATTAAGGACGAGCCCTTCACAGATATGCCTGAAGAATTTAAATTGCTTGAATTCTAAAAGGAATAAACCTTCTCTTTCACTGCATAAATAATGTATGGCGTGTGATAACAGCTTGATGGGGGAGTGTCAGAATATGTTTAAATACATAGTTAACTTTTTTGACTATAACTTCCGGAATCCTTCTCTTTTCTTTTGATTTAATTGGAGAAAGAGGACTTAAATCAATTTAGCAATGAATTCTTGCAGAACTGATGTAGCCAGATACAGACATTCACACACTCCAGGTTCATAGTTCTTTACTTGAAGTAGAAACTGGGTGAACCAGCTGACTGAGAATATCAGCAGCTCTACTGAAGAACTGTGGTAATTATCATGAGACAGATATCTTAACAACACTGAGAATAACCATTCTACCAGTAAGACAAAGTATGGTTTGTATCCAGTTTTGAAGGAAACCTTAGTATATCAAAGTGTTTGCACGCATGGTGTTTTAACAAAACATGATGAGTGTTTTATCATGTTACTTCATTGCATTTTGCTTTGTTTCAACTGTGGCACTTCCCTTTGTTTGAAGTATGCTACAAGAATTCTGTCAGGTACATTTTATGTGTGTGCACCCTCTCTGAAGTTGACATCAAAGGAGAAAGTTGCAGCCCGTGCAGGTGGTAATTCACTGTTCTGTCAGTTGTGTTTTCTTTTCTGTCAAAAGCTAACCGCAAATGCTAGGGAGTAAAACCTGAAGGCTTTTGCGGAGAAAAACGTGGCTTTTTAGTTCGTTTCGGAGTAAGCACAACCCTTTCATACAGGACAAGTATCTGGAACTTTGTGAAGATATTTCCAACTCCCACTTTCCACCGGAATCACAGAGAAATAAGAGATTGGCAAATCTTTATTTTTCCATTTCCAGGCAGTTTCTCATTTTTTCAAGTCCAGGTTTTGTGATAAGGGTGTGTGCCCAATTTTCTGCATCAATTTCTGAGTGTGAATTTTAATACATGTTTTCTAATGTACATGTCAAGATGAGCATTTCCTGAGGTTTTCACAATTTTGTGAGTAATCCCCACTACCCCATTGAGTTGGAGAACCCTTGCTGCAGAATAGGAGACTAAGGAGTTCAGTTCCCCACTGTGTTTCCCAGGAGAAGAGTCAGAGGGCACTCACAGAAGAAGGGAGTAGTAAGCCACTCCTGACTACTCTTTACCTAAGAAACCCTGAGAAAGATTGGCATTAATCGCCACCAGTTTGGTGCTACCTAGTTATTATTTATGTATTAGTTTCCAATAATATGAATATTTTAATGCATTTTCCCTTTCCAATCTATACACTTTCATGTACTTGAATAGTAAAATGCATTTTGGTTAGCATGTATGTTCAGAAGCTTTTGGATTTCGTAAATTTGTATGAAAGTCCATAGTGCAGAAAAATCTTACCTATCCCTTGGAAAAAGGCATATTATGTATGCAGTGCAATCCTCTGCTTGTCCTCACTAGTTAGGTCTCACTGGATCTAGTAAGGTTTTCCTGTAGAATCCAGTTTTCCTTGAGAAGATGGAGTTCTTTTATGTGTACACAAAGAACATCCCCACCCCCAGCTACAACAATTATCTAACAATTTTGGGCTGAAAACACCCACAGATTAACCCAAAGTCAGAGTATGGCTAAAATCCTATTTGTCATGTAAACTCAGTCCAATAACTTTCTGGCCATTCCTCCCTGGTAAACAAACTGCTGCTAGCTTGCTATGCGTGCATGGTCTGTGTGCACACTCAGCAGAATTGTGGCAATGGTGTGCTGTTTACCAGGAAGGGATGGATAGAAAGTTGTCATTGTCATCATCATCATCGTCGTAGTCGTCATTGCTGCCGCCGCCGTAGTCATCATCATTGTCAACATCATCATCATCAGGATTTGTATGCTGCCCACTCAACCACAAGACTCCAGGTGGCTCACTACAATACCATATCTAAAACACATTGTACAGAAAATATACAATGAAATAGGATACAAATAGAATACAATAATAAAAATAAATCACAGTATCATATAAATCACAACATCATATAAGTCACAGCATCATAAATCACAGCCATCATAAAACATTAAGAAAAAAGAAAAAAGTCATTCATTCCTTTAAAAAAAAAAGTCCAACAAATCGTTGGCAAGAGATTCTAAGGCCTAGGCTGGTCAGGGGTCCCCATGTAAACATATAAATCTTGTATGTTTTAATCTTGTGATTTTGTATTCCTTTTAATATTTTGACTTTTTGTGAGCCACCGATAGTCCTTGGAGTGGGGTGGCGATTTAAATTTAAATGAATAAATATATAAATAAATAAATAAAATCTAGCTCTGCTCCTGTAGATTTGTGTAATTATTCCAGTTTGCAGTTTCCGTTGTTCAAATAAAGTTTTAAAGACAGCAAAGGTTCTGACTCTCTTGGAAGAAAAGCTTTGGATTCTGGCCTAGCTTAGGGAGAGAAATAGCAGCTGTAGCTATACCTGTAATAAAGTTATGCTGAGCTTTCACTGCAAACAAAACTCAAGCTAATGAGTGTCATGGACCAACAGTAATTTGAACCTGGATCATGACACTTTTATTTTGACATACTAAGCACAACCACACATTGGCTTGTCATGAATCACCTATACCAAAGGTAAGACTCCAACAGCCAGAGGGGAGAGGGAAATCTATTATTGATTTAGAAAAATGTATTATTATTATTTTTGTGCTGTGTTGTTTTGCTGATGGTAAGCCACCCTGAGTCGCCACGGCGAGTGGGCAGCGATATAAATCTAAATAAATAAATAAGACTTACTGCTGTCCTTTATTATTGATCAGATTCTGGGTCGTCCGGTGAGGAGGGTGGTATATAAATTCAAATAAATAAATAAATCTCTCGGAATAGAATGGCCTTAGTGTACTATTTAATGACTGAAATTAACCTCATGTCCTTGCTTAAATACATGCTTAGCATTAAGAATGCAACTCCTTTGTCAGAGTTACTCCATCCACTGTTTTATAACAGGGATAACAATCATGTGACCACATGTGGACCTCATGCCATTCTGTGGCTCTTCAGAAAAATTACTTTTTAATAACACCCTGAAAACTGCTTTCCAGCCACTTCTGGGCTTTGCTTTACATTGGCTTATCTTCTCTTTATTTGAACTTATTTAAACTTGGTTGGTCACCAAATATAGTGAACTCCTTTTATTATTGTTTAAGACAGTTGTTCTGTACTTTAATTGCCTCAATGGAGTCAGGAAGTCTTCAGTCAGAAGTCTCTTTTTCCCCATATGCATTGCCAATTCAACTGTTTGCTATTTCCTCTTATATGGTCCAGTGGTTAGGGACTATAAGGGGAAATAACAAAGCTGTGACCAATGAACTGGGATTGAAAATGTCCAGCAGAACACTTCCTTAGTCAATTAAACCAATTAAGGTGTAAAACTGCCTTTAAAAAAAGTCTGTATATAACATTTAATCCCTAAAGTCAAGATGAATTTGAAGAAATATAAAATAGCTGCTGCACAGTTGGGAATGTGGCTATGAAATTGTGCCACTGACGTTTTGAAAAGGGAGATACAACCCCTAAGCAGACTGAAAATTAGCCTTGGACTCTACAGAGGTCACCCACTACCATTTGACAATAGCAGAATAGCTGTGGTTGGATAAACTAGAAACATCTGATTGAGTTACAAAATTTCTCTGGAAGAATTAACATCAAAATATCCAAACTATATGCATTCAAACAGAAATCTATTTTTATAGGCCTTTCTTTGGAATCAAAACATCCAAACTATATGCATTCAAACAGAAATCTGTTTTTGTAGGCGTTTCTTTGGAATCAGCTTTTGCTTAACTGTGAGGTCAAGATCCCTTTCTACAGAGTTTGAGA
The DNA here is from genome assembly GCA_030440675.1 of Furcifer pardalis. Lineage (NCBI taxonomy): Eukaryota > Metazoa > Chordata > Lepidosauria > Squamata > Chamaeleonidae > Furcifer > Furcifer pardalis. The sequence goes on from CP126895.1 coordinate 25,834,372, forward strand.
ACCTTTGGTCACCCAATGTTTGGATTTTAGTAATGTTAAGAGATTGTGGAGGTGTAGCCTAAAACATCTGGCCAGCTAAATGCTCTCCACCCCTGCACTACAAAGTTGTAATCTGACATAAGATGTGCCACAGTCTCTGAAAGATAGATCATAGAACATTACCCTAAAACAAAGGCCCTAAAATTCATTGTTTTGGTTATAAGTTGTTATAAAGCCTGATAAGACTTAAGCCTGTGGCCTGAATTCAATTGCTAGCCCCCAATTCAAGTAGATTGGGACTACGATGACTTAATGGTTAAGATGCTGAACTTGACAACTGGAAAGTTGGCAGGTCAGCAGTTTGAGACCCAAATGCTGCGTGTGATGGAGTGAGCTCTCTTCTCTGTCCCATCTCCAGCCAACCTAACAGTTTAAAAGCAATAAATTGCAAGTAGAAAATAGGTACCACTTTGGTGGGAAGGTAACAACATTCCATGTCCTCCGATGTCTAGTCATGCCTGCGACCATGGAAATGTCTGCAGATGCAGACAGTGCTGGCTCTTTGGCTGTAAACAGAGATGAGCACTTTGCCCTAGAGTCAGATACGATTGGCTTTCGAACAAGGGCAACCTTTACCTTTAATGAAATTATAATTCAAGTAGCAACATTGAATCAATGGAATTTACAAAAGATGGCTTGTCTTCTGACACTTGATTTAGTAGATCTACTCTGGTTCAGACTAGGTATTAAATTTAGTCCATGGCACTAAATTATGATGCTGCAGTTAATCATTAGCTGAAATGAGGGTGGTGATATATATAGCTCACTAACTATATATTTCTCTCCCCCTCCCCGGTTTAATAATAATAAATCTAGATGCCAAATATGATGTGATAAATAGAGTAATAGACGGGGGGGGGGATTGATAAAACCACTCCATTTTGAAATACACAGGATTGAGTAGCGACTGCTACGGTTTTCCATAAGCTCCTTCCAACTCAGTTATTGTATGATTCTATTATGATATCAGTCAAGTCAGGGATCACAAAACATGCATAACGATGTTAAATCATCGCATAGTCAGTCAAGTCTGGCTACATAACAATATGAGTACAGTAAAACCGCGACTTACATATGCCTTGAGTTACATAAAATTTGACTTACATAATGATTGTTGCACTAAAACCATGTCCCAATTTACATAAATGTCCAGATTTACATAACACAATTTCCGTGATAAAGTAAGTAGTAGTAGTAGTAATTTCCTATGGGTTTGCTTTGAGTTACATAAAAAAAATCATTTTTCCTATGGGTTTGCTTCGATTTACATAAATATAATTTTCCTATGGGTTTGCTTTGAGTTAAGTAAAAAACTTATTTACATAAAAGCCTATAGAACAGACTTTTTACGTAAGTAAGGGTTTTTATTGTATAAACAAATGAAGCCAATTCAGAGTAAAGGCAGCAATTCCTATTTTGCATTGCTCTCTTTCTGAGCAGGTGCCATTGTGGAGGAAAAGGACAAAGAATGAGAGAAGGAACCTAGAAAAGGCACTGTGTTGAGTTTAATCAAACTTATAGTTTTACTTTGATTCAAATAGGTTAGGAAGAATATAAAATATTTTCAACCCTATTTGAAACAAAATGTGGAATATTTCCATATTAAGCAACATGTTAACATTTTGGCTAGGATAGCAGTAGCAATTACAAAATTGCTATTTTGGCTAGGATGTAATTATTTTCATTCACGTATTGAATACAGGGCATTGAGAGAGAGAGAGAGGTAAAACTTTGCCTGACCATCAAGGTCTCCGTTGTGATGGAAATGAGATATAAGTAAAGTAGTCTTTGATTTATGATTTGTACTTGAAGTACTATTAATATCATGATTTTATGTGAGAAAATTATATTACACATTTACACACACTGCATTCCCAATCATAATAAACATATAAAAGAAATATTTACATAATATACCAACAAGAAAAACATTTTTAAGGATAAAAATAACAAAGAGTAACACTGAAAAAACCCTATTGAAATATATAATCAAAGACCTTTTTTAAATAACCATATTTCAATAAATCTGATCTGGGATTCCTAATTTCTGTATTACTCTTCTAATGAATGTGTTTTCTGTGTGTGCATGTATCACAAGATCACATTTTCATAAATGAGCAAGTTCTTGGTGTGTGTGAATACTTGCTCTCTCCCTCCTGTGCATGTGTGTGTGTAAGAGAGAGAGAGAGAGATGTTTTATACAATTTACCTCAGAAAATTTAACAACTTTTATCTTGACACATGAAAAATAAAGTCTCTCCATAAATGAAACAAAATATACTTTGATGAAACAGATATTTATTTTAACACAATTTTCACCCTCTTATATAAAAATTAACAGATCATACACACACACATTTCAATATTTCCCAAACGACAAATGTCTAAAAAAGGAGAAAAAGAGTTCATCACCTTTCAATTTGCACCTGGGCTGATAAGAGGAACTCAAAGTTCAGGTAACTTAAGCTACAGGCCTTCTGTTATGGGCAGTCTTCATTGCATGAGGAAAATCAGTAAATTCTGCTCCATACCACCCATGATAGTAAATGGAAGGATCCTTGTCTAACCCAAGATCACCTTGCATCTTTCACATAGAACGTATTGTGCATTTTCTGCCCAGACGACGCCAAACTCACACACCCATACAGACTGATAATGTCATCTCAGATTAAAAAGGGATGGAAAGGTCTTAAAAGCTTTTATTTTCCCCCCTCATCTCTTTTTCTTGTCAATGAGCCATTTTCCAAAGAACAACTCCTGATCGGTACTTTTTGTCATCAGGTTTAATAGGAAAGAGTTAGTGTATCAAACATTGATGACAGAAGTGCAGCTTTTCCCTTGCATTTGAAACCCAGGATTGTTTAGATACTAGGTTTCTTATCAGGGTGTCCATTTCAATTAGTCTCCTTCCTAAATGTGAACACGCATTGCAATATGTTTCGTCTTTCTCCTTTTCCTTTCCATTAATAATTTCCCAAGACACATTTGGTGGCTGGTTTGTGTCACATAGTCACAGCATTATCATGGCATTTTGGCTTTAGGACTTTTTGGGTGGCTTTCACAAGCTGATAACAACTAATTGGGGATGACAAGGCCAAGTACTTTTTTTAAAAAAATAACTTTATAAGTGAGAGAAAATAGGGATTGACGAAGCCGCAAACCTGTGTGTGAGAAGGACAAAAGATTGCTACCTGGGTGATGTATTATCATTTGGATGAATTTCAGCATAATCTGAAAAACACAGTTATCATCCTTACCTTTTAATGCTTGAAAATGGCACATTTAAGACATGGCTACTATATTATACTGATCAAGGTACCTTATTGGTCAGAACTCTATATTAGGGGGTTAAAATATGTTACTCACACAGCCCATTGACTGAGTGTCTGGCAACATCATGAAATGGACGTAGCCAATGTATGTATGCATACATGTGTATAGTGCTCCTCTACATGAGTGATAAACTAGATAGTTGGACTTCCTGCTCACATAGATGTGGAGACCCTTCAAATTTCTATGGAACATCCAGCTGATAGAAGGATGGATACAGCCTTCCACCAGCTGGACAGAAGGGAGTGGTTGGTACACGTGTTGATGAACAGGAACATGACAGCAAACGTAATCCTAATGGAGTTGTGAATGCATGGAACCAAACTTTTGGCATCTACTGCAAAAGGTTCAGAGGAGAACCCCAGAGAAAACCTGCTAATGCCTCTGAGCTGAACTTAAATCTTTAAGGAGGACCTGTGGATGGGGGGTTGAGTTCAGCTCCAGGTCCCACTAGCAGAGACAGAATGACAAGCCCATGAGCGGAAAGTGGTTAGGCCTTCCTACTGGAGGGAGATGAGTAGAAGAAATCATCTGAAGAAAAACCAGGTAGGATGTAAACCTGGCTGAAGCCCTACCCAGATGAGTGCTTGCCCCAGGGCATATGATGATTGTCCTACAGTTTTGCTCACAGTGTCAGCAACACTAAATTAGTTGGACTAAACTGACATTGTGCCTTAACCAGAACTAAATAGTGAACATGTGTCAGCATCTGAGACATAGACAGCTGGAGCACAGGCTCCAGGACCTAGGGCAACTAAGCTAAAGGTCAAAGAGCAAACTTTATCTGCATTCAAATCCAAGCCCAAAGTCAAAATAAGGAGCAGACAGAGGTACAAGGCTAATTCAGTAGATAAGACATAGTACAGGCAGATCAAGAATCAGACAACTAAGGAAGCAACCATGGTTTTCTAAAAGGTTACAATACTTTCATAAGAATACATTTAAAATTGCAAATAAAAATACATTTAAATAATCATTTTTACAACAAGTTACCTTTGGGGCAGAAAGGGTTTCACAGTAAGTGTAAAATCCTTCATAACCAAGGCAGCTTCCATGCGGAAAAGCCAGTTCTTATGTAGCTTTTCCCTGCTCATCCAGATGGACACCATGAGGGCCTTAGCAGCGGCAAAAGGCTGCGGATATCATCCTGCAACTACCAGAACATATTTCCTAGCATAGGAAGCTCTGTAGCTGTTCCAGATCCTGACATCATGAAAAATGCAGTGAAGCAAACAGCATATGCAGGACTGAGGTAATCATAGTGAATAGCGGGTTTAGAGGTGAACATTTGAGATTAGAGCAAGAGAAGATCAAAGCAAGCTAGCAGTCAGGCAACCAAGGAAGCAACCAAACCTGGACAGGAGGAAGTCTGGAGGATGATATCTCTTTTGTACTCTTGGTTCATTTAGTAAATAATAAAACCATTTTGCATCTCTGGGGTCCTCTGACCTTCTTCGGGAGAAGACAAAAGAAAGCAGGCAGGCTAACACCCACAAACTACATGGTAAGCCTGAGTTATGTCTTGGGTGGGGAGAATGATTGTCATATAAACTTCAGCTCATGCTGCACAACTTTGTAATTGTGCTATGCCAACCCACCTCTTGCAATAAAGTGAAAACTGAGAGGCTGAATAGGAGTCATTTTCTAGAATGAAGTAGCCAAATGATCTCATTTTCTGAATTTTAAGGTGATGATCTTAGATTATCTCCAGGTTAATTGGAGCTGGGTCCTGAAAAATTCACATCTCTACTAGCACCACCAATGCTTATATGAACAGTATAGAAAGCAGCTGGTAGGAAGTGGTTCCCACACCCCTGCTGGTACATATCCATCCAATGTGTTTCCATGACTGTAGAGAATAATAAACATGAATACATGCATGTATGTTCTGAGAGAGCAAAACAGATATTTCGCCATTACACTGGCACTGCGGCAGGCTGTCAGGATGACGAGCCTTCTCTTTTTATTGGTCTTTCTGTTTTTATTCTTTGATGGGAGTGTCAGACACAGTGCTGACTCTTTGTTTGGAAGTGGTTGTGTCCAACATTCAGGTTTTCAGAATATGTTCTCTCTCCCTTCCTTTCATTTCTGTAAATCAATGGTGGCATGTAAAGAGATTCTGCTGACAGGGAAACAAACCCACTGAAAGTGGCAATACCCGGCCTTTATGGTTTTATTCTCATTTGCATGACAGTGGGCCTCCATTCACTGTCTTCTTTGCCTCTGACTTGTGCTTCAACTGTACAAGGTTCAGGTTTATTATTTGTGAAAAGGTAATGGCTCATTTGGAGAAGAAAAAAAATGTGTTTGTGTCTTTCATTTTAAAATTGCCTCAGGGCCCTATGGGGTATATTAAATCTGTCTCATTGCCATATATCTTGATGTACATTTTACTTGAAACCAGGTGTTTTGTATATTGAACTTTTTAACACGGCAGGGAGGTAAGTATTCACAGCTGGAGTTTTATGCTTCACACATTTTCATGTTTCAGAACAAGAAGCAACCCCGAGGGGGGAAAAATTCCCTCCTTCAGCATGAAAAGAGGCAGAACAAAGCACTTCTGTATCTGGTGGCAGGACATGGATATGATGAAGTCACAGATAGAGGACTTGCAAATAAAATAGTTGTCGGTGGAAAAGCGGGAAGACAAAAGTTGCGAGCAATCAAAATGTGTAGGCCTCCAGATCAATCACAACCTATGAGGCTGTCACGGCGGGGAGGGATTGCAAAAGAGAATTAAAAACTCCCAAGGAATGGGTGTTGGGATGCCTTTTGTATAACATGCTAAGTTTAGACCTTTTATTGGACTAGTCATACAAAAGGCTGGCATGCAGTAGCTCTGAAAAAGCAGGTTAGTGGTATGTTTGGTTAATTAGTGCTGCAATGGGAATTTAGCCTCTGCAATACTTATAGGAAAAGTCTGAAGTGTTGCGATAGATAATGCACTACAAGATGAAGAATAAAATTTATTTTTCAAAACTTTTATCTGTGCACTGTTCGCTCACTGAAATCACACAGTATCATCAATACATTCATTCATCTTTCTGTCTTGCTTTGTCAACCTGAGAGGGTGAACAGGTTAATTTCTAAATATTTAATTGAAATATATTTCAAGTACTTTGAAATACAGAGAAAATGTGAGATATATTCACATCTGCTCTATATTTCTTTTACTTGGCCTCAGACATATCCATCCCCCCCCCCAAAAAAAAAAAAACACCAATTTTCCGGCAATGGTTCCTCATGATAGTAGCTTCCTAATGTTATTTCTTAAAGCAGAAACATAACATAAAGCAAAACAAAACCAGATAATCACATAAAGAACAGTCATATGTTTGACAATAGAACTGTGATATTCAAAAGCATGAATGGGAAACCTATAGATGATTTAAACTACAAGCTCCATAGCTCCATGGTGGCTGGTGTTTTGGGACTGTTGGGTGAACTACAAAACATCTGAGGGATTAATGTTTCCCCATTAGTAGCTTTGCCTATTACCAGATCTGAATGCCAAAGGCATACATATCCATTCTTTCTACTGACAGAGCCTTCTTCTGACCTCAGAGGTCTGCTGACACAGCAATGTCCTCATAGAACTTTTTCTGGTGCAAAAAATGGGGGGGGGAGGGATGGAGAAAACTGAAAGGGAGGACTACAACAATTCCCACCTTTCTTTAGCCAAGACATAGCCTCAATGATGATATAAAATAAGGCCCATGCCCAAGTAGTCCTAAGTAATTGCCAGCATCTCTAAGCTAGGAAGAGTTTGCATTCAGCATAGCTTCAGCTGCCCTACTGCTCTCTCACCTGCCTTTTAGCCATCTTCACCAGTTAGGTGTTTGTGCAAGGCAGAGAAACTCATCACAGTATTCATCTGCATCAGTAAAATTTTTGTGAGATTGTTGTAAGGCAGGGGTACCCAAACTACAGCCTGTGGGCCAGATCCAGCCCATGGCACCAAATCATTCAGTCCATGCTGTCCTCGCTGCTCCTGGAAGTGGAAGTAAAGTGTGCCCCCACATGCACAGGATGCTACCATAAATGCACCGTGGCTGTTGTAAACATATTTACAACAGCCATGGATGCAAGTATGGCAGTGTTTTGTGCATGCACAGGCATGTTTTATTTCCGGTGGGAGGAACCATGTGACCAGCCCGCTGAACCATGTGACCGGCCAACGGTCCAAAACAATTTTGGCTCCCTGTTTTAAGGGATATATTTCCCAGGTGCTTCTTGCATATCATTTGGATTAGAAGAGCAATGGACAGAACATGACCAATAGGTTGCATGTAGCCCCCACCCAAGCCATTTTTGAATCTTCTATTAAGTCCCCATGCTCTTGATTTTTTTAAAAAGGCTTGCAATGATAAAACATATCTGAGCTGCTGGAAGCTTTTAAGAAGTTTTCACATGAAAGAGTTGGGGGTAACCAGGAGCCCAAAATCAAAACCTGGAGCATACAGGTAGGTAAACTCCAAGTGGTTATACCTAGAGAGGCAAAAATAAATAAATAACCACATCAAGAACTTTTTTTCTGCCATAGCCCCCACCCTCTGAGATGAACTAACCTTCAGACCAATCAAAGTAGTCCATTCTGGATTACAGAGGCTAAGAAATGACAGATTTGTACAGTAATACATCGGATAACGTTTACCTCGGTTAACGCTAAAATCGCGTAACCTTAAGCAATCTGGGAGGGGAGAATTGCATCGAATAATGTTAAACTCCCAAGGGATTGGATTGGATAACCACCGCTAAAACCTGTGTGATTACAATGTATCTCTATGGAGCTTTAACATTACCCAATGCATCCCATAGGATTTTAACATGCATCGGATAACACTGAAAATCGGATAACACCAAGACTTGTGGAACCAAGTCTTAGCATTTTCCGAGGTTTTACTGTATATGACTATGTGTAAACAAGATGAAAATAATGGGGATAGAATTATAAATATAATGGCAAATGGCAGAACCTGGCCAGAGGTGTTGCTCTGTCAATTAACCGAAAAACTGGATGAGTCACTGGATGGGGAAATATCATTGCTAGCGTACCAGTCTCATCCTCTTCTTTAAAAAGACTTAAAGCACCTTCCTCACACCCCAATCCATTGTCAGGGGGTTGTAATTAAAAGTCCCTCATATGACGCACAGAGCCCTTTAAGCGGTGCCAAGGTTTATTGTGGGTATGTGCGAGTTGGAAGGAAATGTTTAGAAAATGCTTAAGTGAATGACAGCTGTGGAAAACATACACTTGATCCTCTCTTAAAAGGCCACCGTCTTGGAGCAAAAGCAAATACCAGCAGGCACTTAGGGAAATCCACTGCAAGGGAAGCAAATTGTTTTTCAGTGACGGGGAGCTTCAGCTCATTAAAGTACCAGTGGGTCTGTTTCTGTGGTGAGAGTGATATTTTATGTAACCATTACCATCTTGCCTTGGGTCAATATTACATCCTTGTACAAAAGGAGAGTCTCATTGGCAGGAGACAATGGGTTGTCTTCACAACTTCTGACCCTGTGGGGCCTGCATGCAGCTTCTGAACAAATAAAAGACCGGCCTGTCTGAGGAGACTCTTTTATGAGACACTGAATGGCCTCTGTGCACATCTTCAAATACAAGTGTATCTGTCAGTCACTCTTTCACAACCAACCTTTTTCTCCAAAGACCTGTAGACTGGAGAACAAAAATCTTTTTCTTTCTTTTTTCCCCTCTCCCCACCCTCATTCTCTCTTTTCCCCACCCAGCAATTTCCAAGCATGTGAAAAGACAACTTCAGCTCTGTCAGTATGAATCTTGGATCCATGCCATAGTTACAGAAGTCTACATTTCCCCCCCTTTCTCTTTTTGTATTTTCACATCTGAATGTCTCTTTTGTTGGCTGCAATATGAAGAAGGTGAATCATTTTGAGAGATAAATATATTTATTTAATAGAAGAAAGAGCTGGTTTGTCCAGACCTTTTTCTTAACATGAAATATATATTATTGCATCCAAAATTGTTTCTGTTTTAGTAGCAGATAACTTTATTTCCTCCCCATAGAATATCAATGTAGCTACATATTTATGTCTATCAACTTTCAGATAATCATTAGGATGGATACTTTTTTTCACTTTTATTCCATTGTATCCCAGAAATTGAAGATTTTTGCCTCACAAGAGTCTATGTTGAAATCAAAATGGTTGAATGCTGGTTCCTGGTAAAAGTGTAGGTGTTAGGGTGTGCTAAAGAAGAAAGAGAGAGAGAAACAATATGTCTAGAGGGCAAATATGGCTACAGATGATGATGACAACGACGGTGGTGGTGATCATGTTGTTGTTGTTGTTGTTGTTGTTGTTGTTGTTGTTGTTGTTGTTGTTGTTGTTGTTGTTGTTGTTGTTGTTGTTGTAGTAGTATTGGACTTATACCCTATCCCTCTGGGATGTACTCCCACCATAGATAACTATAGGCTGATGGCCGATCATCTTTTTATGGGTAAAGTCAATGAGAGGGTGATGGCTAATCAGTTGCATGTGTTCTTGGAAGAAAACAATTATCAAGATCCATTCCAATTGGGGTTCAGGCCTTGCCATGGAACTGAGACTTCACTGGTCACTCTGCATGATGACCTTCTTTAGGAAGATGCCACAAAAACTTTGTCCTTCCTGGTGCTCCTGGATATCTCTGTGGTTTTCAATAATGTTGACCATGGTATCCTTATGGAAAGGCTCTCGGGGCTGGACTCAGAGAATCTATCTCAGGGAAGCCTATTTGGCTTCATGGATGCTCCAATGTGGTGTCCCCTAGGGTCAATCATTTGCCTGAACTATATGAAGATTATCCTTGACAACACTGGTCCATGCATTGGTTGTCTCAAGAATTGACTATTATAATGCTCTCTATGTGGGGCAACCTTTGTCCTTCTTATGGAGACTTCAACAGGTCCAGAATGCAGTGGCCAGCATATGGGGTAAAGAAATTTGATCATATTTCCCCAACCCTGGCTCCTCTGCACTGGTTTTCCATTCCTTTCCATATCAGGCAGAAAGTTCTAACGCTAACATACAAAGTGCTATACTGTTTAGGACCTTGTTATCTGTTGCAACATCTCTCCCAAAATTCATCTGCCCACATCACTCACTCATCCCAGTTGGCACTGCTCCAAATGCAGACACTGAGATTAGCTACAAAGACCTTGACAAGAAAAAGAGTTCTCAGTCATGGCACCCACATTACCAGTGGAGCTGTGCCAGGCCCCATCCCTGGATACATTTTAAAAAACAACTAAAGACCAAATTACTCAAGGAGGCCCTCCAAAATGTCTTACCCACAGCCAATTAGCGCTTGATTTGGTTGTTTTTGGTTTATTTAAAGCAGTAGTTCTCAACTTTTTTAAGCTGGGAGCCGGGTCACGCTCCCTCAGACAGCTTTGGGGGCTGGGTGGCCATTTTGCCCTTCTTCCACCACATGGCGCTTCCTGGTATGGTGAAGGTGGTGAGGGCTGCATGAAATGGTGTCATGGGCTGCACCTGGCCCACAGGTTGCAGGTTGAGAATCCCTTATTTAAAGTATGTGGCCTTATTTAAGTTAATGAACTTAAATGGTGTTGCTGTTGTTGTTTGACACACTACCATCTAAAAGGGGGATTGGGATGTTAAGGTCTACCACATCATTTTTGTTATCCCCCTTTAACATTAATGTACCTCTCATATCCATATATCACTTATGTGACTGATTACATCACAAACATGTTGGGATTTGTTATACTTTGAGTTATTATTATTATTTTTCCTGCCTGCATGACACATCTGTCAAGCATTCTTTCTCGAAGTGGCTTTTCCCCCTGTGACACTGGAGGGCTTCTTTCCCACCCCAAAATTAACTTAAAAAATTGAGGTTTTTTCCACATGGAAAGCTGGGACAAGGTTGTCTGTAGGTGGTGCTTCAGTGATATAGGCAGGTAGGTGTGATATTTGGGGCAGGGTAATACGTCCCTGAGTTCCTCCCTCTCCTTGATCAAACTTCTCTTTGTTTTCAATTTTTAATGCAACTGAGATTAGCAGTAGATCACCCTATCATCTTATTTCTAGATCACTTAGCTCAGGAGTTCTCAATCGTTATAAACTGGGGTCATGCTCCCTCAGAAAGCTTCAGAGGCTGGATGTCCATTTTGCCCTTCCTACACCACATGGCACTTCCTGGTGTGGGAGAGGCAGTGGCGGACCACATGAAATGGCACAGCAGGCCACATTTGGCCCACAGGCCACAAGTTGAAAATCCCTGATTTAGCGCTAGAGCACCTCTGCATGATTTTTTTTAAAGAATAGGGGAAGTGAAAATGGAAAGGCAGATTGCACAAAAGAGAAAAAATACGGCAGAGATAGAGGCAGCTCTTCAGGAAAGAAGAGGGTTGTGGGTTGGATTGGAAGGCCAATCACCTTCACATACTATAAACCAGTATAAACAATGGATATTGATTAAACCTGCAAGCCTGATGTGAACAACCCATTATGATCCCAATTGATTTAAACCATTATGGAAGCTGTAAAACAAGCTCCAGCAGATCTGAATCACTGACAATCAGCTTTTCAGTCTATGTAGTTGCACCCTGTTATTTAGCAAAAATGAAGAAACAAGCAAGAAAATTCCATGAGTTCTATGCTTAGGGGGTAAGAATGTATTTTACATGACGTAAGTCAGGTTGCTCCTGATCTATATGCTAAATAATTGGTGTAGAGTGGAATTGGCGCCTTTCATTCATGTCCAGACTTCAGTATTTACCACATATGTACTACTTAACTTTCTTTGCATTTACTTAAGGCAGGGCACATAAAGGTTTTTCATAAAGGTTCTCCAGCTCAGCAACATTCAATTTCCCTGGTTTTCAGGGCCAACACTTAAGATCAAGGTCTGAGCCCTTCTGATATGAGGGCAGACAAAGGATGGAAGGAGGCTGGAACTACTTCTTGGCCAGCTGGTTCTAGAAACAGGTACAGAACATTACACTCCTTTTCTTGTTTAGGCTGGCACAATAAGCCCAAGAACATTCATTTTTCTCTCACTGCTGGTTTTTTGGTGTGCCAGCCATAACCGAGGGCAACACACATTTAAATGCCTTTGTATTAAATCCAGGCTTTTCACTCAGTGAAACAAAGTCCGTACAAACAACTCCACACATGAATCAAAAATAAGCTGGCTAAAAAAAAAATTAAGGTGAGGGGGAACATGCAGAGAGATTTTTGTCCAAGAAAAGACTTCAAACTAAACATTAAAATATAATGGACTAAACTTAAGAGATGGGGAAAGGGAGGAAATGACAATACTTTACAGCTCTACTATTTGAACCAAGATCATATTCATAAGTGATATGTTAAGAGCAGTGATGGGATGTAACAGGTTCGCACCAGTTCGCCAGAACTGGCAGTAACTTTTCCCAGTGTCCCAGAGATCCGGTAGCAGCTTTTGGGGGGAACCACCTTTGGGGCTTACCTTTTCACTGGTTCCCCCACTGCATATGCGCACCAAGCACTTGGTGTGCATGCACGCCTACAGTGCTTGGCACGTATGCACGGCCTCCTTGCTATTCTCCCAAGTGGGGAGGAGGAAGAGAAGCTGCTAGCCTGAAGCTCCCTATAGCCTGCTCCCCAGGGTAAGTGACTCACTGTGGTGTGTCTGTGTGTATTTTAATGTGTATTTAATACCTTTACCTATATTGACATACTACCACAGTTCCTAAAAAGGCCTGGCAGCTGGCAGGCAGGGAGCCTGGCTTGGGGGTTTTAAGCAAAGTCTTGGGGTTACCTCATCAATAAGCTACACCTGTTCTGTTCCAATTGCTATTCCAATTGGAGAACCCTTAGGTACAGCTGTTTTACATTTACATTAAAGCATATTATCCTAGAGAACTGGTATGATGACCATATCCATCTTGCAACATGGTGCTGCCCAGGCACTTATACTAACAGGTAAGTAATGGGTTTGTGTTTGGCGTGGGTGTTTGGGTGGGTGGGTGTATTTTAATGTAATTTTTATTGTATTTATTTATTTAATTAATTTACTTACGGGTTTGTGTTGTGGGTGGGTAGGTTGAGAGGTGTGTGTGTGTGCTTATTTTTATTTTATTTTATTTGGCCCTGCCCATGATGTCATGACATCATGATGTTAGCTCCGCCCACACTGTGATGACATCATGGTGGGGTAGTAAATTTTTTGACATCCCACCACTGGTTAAGAGAATTGTGGTCCATATTTTCTCTGGGGCATGCTCCCTTCTTCGTGAATGATCATGTGACCTTTCTCATTATTACTACATACAGGCATACATGTAGAAGAAATGTTTGCCTGATTGCCCTTGTTGTAGACAAACAAGATAATAGCCACATTTCTTTTGCTTTTTTTTAAATCCATGGGTCAATTCACATTTGTGTTGATTCAGTGAATGGTGGGCCTGTGGATTGTGTTTGGGTCCACATATACACTCATGCAGGCCAAAATCCTCTTTTGTGTTTATGTATAAGTGACTGTACCATCAATCCTTTATTCAAAAACTGAACAAGTTTGGAGAGCTTCAAAGATCCTTCTTCAGGAGAAGACTACTTGATCAATGCCTCACCCTGATCTTACACCTTAGTCCAGTGGTGGGCATCAGTAGGTTCACACCAGTTTACCAGAACTGGCAGGAGAAATTCTGGCTGGCACCGCCCATCCAAGTTTTGAAATAAAGTAGTCCTAATTTGGGTGCAACGCAGGGCTTCCCCCTGGCCACACCCACCATACCACATCCACACTGTGGTAGTAATTTTTTTTGGAGCCCACCACTGCCTTAGTCCGATACCGAAGCTCAGGATTATTACTTGAGAACACCTTGTATTTCTGCAATCAAAGATGGTCTTTCTGCCTTGTGCTAGCAATGATGGTGAACCTTGGCATGCCAGGTGTTCATGTACTTCAATTACCAGAAGCCCAAGTCAGCACTCCTGCTGATCAGGGCTTCTGGGAATTGAAGTTCAAGAACAACTGGAGTGCCAAGGTTCTTCATCGCTGTCCTAGAGGAACTCTTAAAATTAGAAGGAACTTTCCAACATGTGACTTCATTCTAGTTAAGTAAGTTAGGTTGAATTAAGAGAATGTTAATTCCATGCTAAGCAAATTGTGCAATTGGGAGAGGCACACTCTTGTTTCTGTCTCTTGACAGATATAAAACAGATGGAATGAAGTCAAACATATTCAAGTTCCCCTATGTTGATTTGAGTAACGTCTGGCAACTCAGAAAGCAGTCATGCTTCTTGGAACGCTAAGTGTTATCTTCCCACACAGCCCATTTTAAATAGGAATCCTGTGTCACAGACAGATCATTTCTTTATTTTGTTACTATTCTTATAGATGCAATAAGGTGTACTTAGCATGTGTGAAGAGAACTATAGATTTTGTTTGTACCAGTAGCAATACTATTGGGTAATTCTTTAATGCTACCTATTTACAGATTGTAAATTTACCAAAGTCCTTGATTTGATTTAATAATCTGAAAAATGAGACTCTATTAATATTTTAGAAAATACCTTGGAAAACTTACTGTTTTGAACTTCTGTTCCCAGAATCCTCCAGCCCATTGGTCATAATTGAACATATCCTTGGCTTTACTGATTTTATTTTTGCTGTTGCTTTGCACTGTGTATCTCATCCCCAAACCTTTAAAGTCTATTCGTTATCCCAGTTTTATTTTGTTTTGTTTTTATTGCTGTTGATCATCAGGGGACAGTTCTTGAAAGATAACATAGTTGAACATTTGGGTTATGTCTAATCTTGATGGGACTGCAGTGGCTCAAGAGGTTAAGACACTGAACTTGCTGACTGGAAGGTCAGAGTTCAATTCCCGGGTACTGTGTGACAGAGTGAGCTCCCATGTCTGTCCCAGCTCCTGCCAACCTAACAGTTCGAAAATAAGAAATTGCAAGTAGATAAATAGGGACCACTTCGGTGGGAAGGTAAACAGCATTCCGTGCACTCCACTGTTGAGGCATGCCTGCCACATGTCCATGCAAACATCTGCAGACACAGATAGCACTGGGTCTTTGGCTATAAACAGAGATGAGCACTGAACCCTAGAGTCAAATACGACTGGCTTTTGAGCAAGGGTGACATTTACCTTTACCTAATGTTGAGAGCCTTCTTGCATAAACCTGATTCCTGAGTAAATATGGATTATCACTCTTCCCACTATACATCTTCAAGCATCTCAATATCAGGTAGGAAATCATCTGAAGAGGGGGAGGGGGATAACCATTCTTGGGTCAAAGGGTAAAGGGAAGGAAAATGTATTTCAGTGGTATACGGTACTTACATGTTGGATTTTGGTTGAAATTCAACAGTAAGCTACAGTTAGAATCAAAACCCATTGAATCAATGAAACTTACATAGGTGTTGGCTAACCAAATCTCCACTGATTCAATCAGACTTACCACTGGATTTCAGCCATTGTTTCCCATAAGTACATAACAATAGCTCTCTAGTTTTAGCTTGGTGGTATTTCAATGTAACAGGGCCCCATTAAGAGATAAAAGATGTCTGGTTATCCTAGCACAAGCTTGTCATACTCTACACATTGCAAGTTAGCTTGCTTTTATTCTATGATTGGCCATGGGCAGGGAAATGTGGATTTCATTTGAAAGTTTAAGTGCATAGATACTGACCTTTGAAGCATGTGTACCTGTAGAGAAATTGATGTCATAGCAGGAAAATTTTATATCCTTTGATGTGTGATTTGATTGAGAAGCTGTATTCTTGAGAGCAATATTTTAATTTAGAACCATATGGATAAGTAAATTATAGTACAGATGAAAAGAATGCTTGCCAATTTCTTCATTCATGTCAGCTTAGGCTGTTTTGGGAGACACCTGAGAAATTTTGCAGCCCTGAGAGCTCTCTTACCACCAGCCAAGAGACAAAGACCTCTTTCCCCCTCTTGAGGTCTATGTAGTTTGCGTAAAACACATTTCTTCTCCTTTCCCCTTGAGAAGCAAAGTACACATGCATAGAACAAACACAAAAGAACTGGTTTTGTGCTTCAAATTCTCATATAAAGTGGCAACAATCTCACTTTGGAGAATTTACAAAGTGTACCGATTGTACAGATCATGCAGTTCAGGGTTCTTCTCTTTTATTTTTGCAAAACATCATTTTCACTAATCCAAGAACTCTATCCAAAGCCCCATGGAACTCCTCAGCATTGTCACCACTGGTCGCTTTGGGGCCAGGTAGGAATTTTTGCACTCACCCCAGATTGGCTTTGGGGTGGTGGTGTTTTTGCTTACCCCACACTGTTGTGAAATGGTTTTTTTAAAATCACTCGTGAATAACAAAAAATAGGTCACACCGGCGGGTAGTGTGCGGCAAAATGTATAGTTTTGCTCCCAGGATAAATTGGGAGCAGGTCACAGGGTGCCACACATCTGGAACATCAGGATTATGAGGTTTGGATCCTAGCTGGGGGTGGTTGACTTCAGGTCCTGCTGATGTTGCTCATTTCCTATGTCAGATGCCTTGGGGGTAGCACTGGTATTTTGACCCAGTCTAGTGACCAGGACTAGGCTTGTTTAAAAGCAGCCAAGTCTTGGTGTGTCAGGACTTGCCAAGATGATATCATGACAAGGGATAAGAACGAGTCCCCTTGGTCCATTATTGGAGCCCAAGCTACACAGTCACACTGCAGGAAAAGGGGGTGCCTTGTTAATAAAGTTAAATGTTAGTAAAAGTGGCCCTTAGTTTATCTCCAACTTGGTGTCTGTCTCTTTGTTCGAGATAGAAGGGAAATGCATGCTTCAACAAGGCAATATTCATGCTTCATCAGGACCTCTTGCATGCCATGGGGGCAATGCTGAAACTTCCTAGATATTTTCTGCTGTTATTCCCTGCTGGCTGTAGCTGACCTGAACTGATCCCATGTCAGTCAAGAAGCTGATGTGTTTAAGATCATGTTGATCTCCAACAGTTATGGCAACAACAATCACAGCAGCTGGAACCAGGAAGAGATAAGGTATTTGTTGCACCTGGATGTGGACTTTCTAAATGTGTGTAAAGAGTGTTAGCAAGCCCCAGGATACTATGAACACTGAAGAATATTTTGGGTCAGTTGAAGTATACTGAGATATTTTTTTTTTAAGCAAATTTATTGCCTGACTTTTTCATTAAGTGTAGGTTTTATGAAGAGTTCTTTCTTTAACTTGAAAAAGTTTAGTTTTCAACTACAGGTTCCAGGATCCTTCAACCAGCATGGTCATTTCCCCAATCTCAGTTTTGTTTTGCTTTTAAATCGCTTGAACAAAATGTTTGCTCAGAAGGATCAGAGTAAGAGCTTCTATCATGTAAGCTAAGAAAAAAAATTGTTTACTTAGTTCTATTATTTCCATGCTGCCTTTCCCCTGTACATAGGCTTAAAGGGGCTCATAATAATTAAAATACTGCAAGATTAAAAGCAAAATAAAGTATTCTGTTAAAAAGAATGAAACAAAAAAGTGTATAAAAACCAGTCATCTAAAAGTATAGAAAGAACATTAAAAAGACATTTAAAATGGCAAAACCAAGATATGGAATAGGCATGAATTTTTAATAGGGGCCATGGTGGCTTAGTGGTTAAGATACTGACTGGAAGATTGGCAGGACAGCAGTTTCAGTTCCAAGTGCTGGAGTGAGCACCCGTAATTGGTCCCAGCACCTAGGCATTCGAAAGCAAGAATTTGCAAGTAGATGAATAGGTACTGCTTTGGCAGGAAAGGTAACAGCATTCCACGTACTCCAGCAACTAGTCATGCCTGCCACATGATCATGGAAATGTCTGCAGATGCAGACAGAGCTGGCTCCTTGGCTGCAAACAAAGATGACCTCCCCCCCCCCACCCGAGTAGGACATGACTGGCTATCAAGCAAGGGAGACCATTATGTTTTTATGATTATTTTCAGGGTAGTCAGCGTTTTGTAATGGACTAGGACTTGGGAGGGTTGAGTCTGAATCTCTATTTGGCTATGGAAACTCACTGGGGGTATGAAACTGCTGAAAGCATTCTTTAAATTGCCTTAATTACCTTGAAAGCCCTATAATTGTTACTATAAATTGGTTCTTACTTATAGCAACACTTTCCAGGGTTTCTAGTAGAAAAACTGCAGAAGTGGTTTATCATTCTTTTCTTTTAAAAAAATATATCCTGGGACTGTGCAGCTTGTCCAAGAGTACATAGGCTGGCTGTTCTTTCTGGAGGCAAACGGGGGAACTGAACTTCCAACCTACACCTATACCACTGAGCTAACCAGCCCCCTCATAGCACTAATTTTAGAAATCTCTGCACATGGAATCCTGATGTTTTAATTATTAGTCAATCCAAATATGAAATCTCATTTTATTTGAATTACATTTTGCAAATTTATTAACTCTTGTGAGTGAAGAATAGAAAAGCATGTGGTTTCACTTGCCCTATTTTTTCAAAACATTCTCATTCATTCTATCCTGGATTTCTGATTTCACAAGCTTAGGTCAATTATTCTAAAACCAAACAGAATTTTAAAAAAATTCTCAGCACATATGGTTCTTTGAAGACAGGTATGCAAGTGTTAAAGCAGGGGATCAACCTTTTCAAGCAGGGGGCCAAGTCACGCTCTCTCAGTCAGCTTCAAGAGCTGGATGGCCATATTGCACTGCGTGCATGGTGGGGGTGGTAATTTTATCCCAACAACTTAAAAGGGGTGGCCATTTTGTTTATTGAGGTACAACTTATCCCTATGGAACAGGTGTAGTTGATCAATCCTGATCCCAGGATGCTCTACCATGGTACTGATGCCTTCCTCATGGAAAAAACGGGCAATGAACCTGTTAATGCCCTGCTGGGGACTGTCTATGCATCTCGGGTCACCGGGCACATGAAAGGATGCCAGGTGGATAATGCTCAACCAAATGAATAGGGTGGTCAGCCCCTGCTGGTGCACCAAGGAAAGATCACAGCGTATGTAACCTAAATCATTGCTGCCGAAATGCAGCATCAGAATGTCAGGGGGAGTGCACTGCCTTGCTTTGGCAACAAAAGAGAGAAGGTAATTCCATTTCATCCCTCTGAAGCCATGCCACATTATCATGCAGCAAGTTTGCCATGCAGTGTGCATCTGGGCCTCCTGTCCTGTAGGTCCAGGTGCACACCGCATGGGAAACTTGCTGCATGACACGTGGCCCAATACACAAAATTGTGCCTGACAATTCACACCGGAGAGGGCCAGACATGACCTCAGCACCTGGAAAAGAAACAAGAGAAATTGTGCCAGCCAGATATTCTATCAGAGAGAAGATGCATGTATGAGCAAAAATGCCCAGACACCCAGCACCCCATGCGCTTGATGTCCTCCAAGGAGCACCCAAAGGCTTTAGCCATGGAAGCAGTGCCAATGCAGAATGAATGGGTACCATAGCAGGCACCGCCAAAACCCTCAGCCACAAGAGCAGACCTTGTGACCTTCTAAAATGGTAACGCATTAAAGGGAGACCATCCAATGGCAAAAGAGGATGCCAGGATGGTCCTCCCTCAAAGCCATGAATTGGGTGAGGCCCTGCACGAGGCAGATATCACTAAAGCTACAGTGCAAAAGAAACACTGTAGCATCCCTGCCCTGTTGGTCGGTTTTTGAACTATGGATGGAGATACTGACTGATTCACCAGTCAGAGTCACGTCCGCATGCACCAGAGCTTTTTCTGAATGCTGACTTTTCCTGACTTAGATAAGGGAATGAGCTCACTTACCCGGAGGGCCCCAGAAAAGGCGATGGAGGTGGCACCATGAAATAAGGCAAATTCAAAGGCATCTGAGCAAATGCCAGGCCAAGCCACAGCTAAACGCAGGAGCACATCCAGTGAAATAGGTTGGCGGGAATCAAGGTGAGGCCCCTGTTCCCTATTCCACCTCTTTAAGACCTTTCAGATCCAAAAATCACCAAGGGTGTCCGGAAATCCATTAGTTTTGGTGGAGAAGGTCAGTGCAGAAAGGCAACCATGAATAGTGTGTGGCATAAGCTGGACAGGTGCAGGTGTACTATATATCTAAGAGCATGATCGACAGGCAAAGGCCAAACATCAGGGAGGCTGAATTGGAAGCAGAAGTCAGCAAAAGCTGAACAAGCAAGCCTATAAGCTTTACGTGTTCGGCCAGCAAGGGACAGGCCTATAGCCCTGTATACTTCACCTCACCAAGAGTCCAGATTTCATCTGGAAGCACCAAGGGCAGATCCTTGGCCCCAGGAATCAGGGCTCTGAATCACGACATCTGTAGGCAGGATAGAGCATCAGCTATACGATTGTCCAGGTCCGGTATATATGGCGAGCCTAAAAGACATTGTTATGCTGAAGGGCAGCTATGACGAAAGCCCTGACCAGCCTCATCACCTTGGGAGAGTGGAAAATCTGGGAGTTAACTATTTGGACCACTGCCGCATTATCACACAAAAATGTGAGAATGGAATTGGACCATTGTTCATCCCACATCATAAGGGCTTCCAGGATTGGAAAAAAATTCCAAGAATATTAAGTCCCTCACCATGCCAGCCATGTGCCATGACATTGGTCAGGTACTGCAACACCATTGGTCATTGCAATAAATGCCATAGCCATTTGCACCGGAGGCATCAGCTTGCACCTGAAATTGTGTGGAGAGGTACAAGTATGAATGCCAGAATGAAACACCCCCTGCCTCACCGAGAGGTAGGGTGACTGTGCTGGAGCCAGGTATTGCACCAAGTGGCCACAGTTATATCGCTCACTGAGCACAGGACGCGAGGGAGTTAGAAATTTGCAACCATAATTGTGGATGTTGCTCATCCTAGTGCATCTTGGGGCATATGGCCACACACATACAAAAGTTTTCATTGTACAAAAGCCAGGTCTGGCCAAGGAAGACAACATAGGCCCTATAGATGATATCTAAATATTGTGTTAATGGGAGGGCCAATTTAGGGTGAGCCCTAATGACATAACCGCATAGATGAGGTAAGCAGGCAACCAGTTGGCCCAGGTGTGAAGAGGCTTCTTTTGCCTGGCGAACTCCTTGTCCTAGACATCCTCTTTATCTTTATCCTCCTTAGTAGAGTTCCTGTTCAATAGACTAAAAATATCAACATACTCCCTGCACCAGATTTTGTCCCTGGTGGCAGGGAGTAAGTGATCGCCCAAAGTCAGAGATTGGTCCCTGAAGGGCATGGCGGCCTGCGGGATGGAGTTGTAACCAGTATTCCCTACGGAGCTATACGGCCACCTCAGTGCAGGTATAGACAACGCCAAAACCAAGGTTGAGGCAAGAGCAGGCAGGTAAGGTGCTCTCCACATGAGTGCCAGGCCAAAACTGGGGGAGGGCCAATTTTGGAATGGCCAGAGCTTGCTGGGGCCACAGGCACTGCATGGTTAAGGCAGGTGGCATGATTAAGGCAGAAGAACTGGGAGGGACCAAAGCCGGGGGAGTGCTTGTTTGTACTGGATACTCACCTATACAGTGCCCACCGGCAACCTCCCTTGGAGGACCAGGTGGGGAAGCCAGTTCTGGATCCACTGAGGGAGTGGCCCCATCACCCCTAGGTTGTGACTGGGGGGCAGACTCAAGCTCACCCAATTCGGCCCCTTGTTGTAACCCAAATCCCACCCCAGGAGTCGCAATCCACTCATCAGTTGGGCCAGGTGCCTGGGCAGCCTCCAGCTGTGCCACCCTCTGTTGGAGGAAACCAACCCCCTCCAATTTGCAGCAGTTGGGTCCTGCACCTCCTGGGCTGCCTGGTGGGCAGACCTGCAGGTCTCCGGTAGCCACTCGAGGCCCGCAGCCCTTTCTAGCACCGCCACACACATCACCAGGGCCCGGGGGTTGAGTGGCATGGTCTCTACTGGCCTGGGGTGAGGGGGAATAGCTGCCAGGGCACTGTGGCACACTGGCCATGAAGGCCTAGCATCGCCCTCCTCTGGACCCACAACAACGGCCTGAGGAGAAGACTGCATGGCCTGGCAGGCAACTGAGGACCTTGCCCACTCCTCTGGGCCAACAACAACAGCCTGAGGGGAGTTAGTCTGTATTCTGGTTTGGTTGTATTTTGTATTTTGTGAGGTTATATTTTATAATTTTTATTGTACTGTTGCTGTTTTGACTGTAAACCGCCCTGAGTCGCATCGGCGAGTGGGCGGCGATATAAATCTGAATTAATAAATAAATAAATAAGGCCGCTGCACTGCAGGCTCCTTTGGAGCCATAACAACCTCCGTTCTCTCTCCCTCTAAGGTGCGCCAAGGAAAAATTAAGGAGTAGCTCAGGTTGGGGAGAGGCTCAAAACACCTCGAGCAGAATAGAAGGGTCAGCAAGAAGAAAAGTCACTGCAGCAAGGATTGCTCTCAACCATTAGAAAAGAGAGAGGCTCTGATCACCAAACACGCCAAAAGATAAAGCGAAGGGGCATGGAACAGGGGAGCAAGCTCCTTTTAAGGGGATTGCAACTCTTCCCCTGCTGCTCACAGCTGACCACCATCTCCTTCCTGAGGGGGGAGGCAAAGTGCACACCTGCAGCAGTTGCTGGTAGTGCGCGCCCATCCTCATGACAGGAAAACAAAGCTACATATGTACTTTCCTTGGTCTTACAAACTACTAACTGAATACCTCACCAGAGACTGCTGACTGTGATATTGTGGGGTCATGAATCTACTCTGGGGTCCAAACGTTAAAGGAGCTATCCAAGGTTCTTAAACTATTTAATGATAGATTCATCATCCTACATACTTCCTGTAAAGTTTTTGCTAAAATCCAGGGTGGATTCAACATAATTGTGATGTTGGAGCCATCATGCATTTCCCTAAGAACTCAGCTTGACCCCATCCCTCTTATCCATCTCTAATCAAGAAAAGACCTTCCCTTTCAAGAGGGTTGTTAAGAAATAAGTGGGGATATAGAGAACACTGGATTTATGTAATGTAAATACAGTAAAACTTCGCATAAAGAGCACCTCGCTTAGAGACTAACTCGCTTAAAGAGCAGAATTTTCTCTGAATGGTCACCCTCACTTAACAACTAAATCAGGGTTCGCAATCCCCCCACCAGAAGTCACAATTGTTCACTTACAATGGCAGTGGTGGCACTTTTTCCAAGTGTTTTGCTTAAAGAGCAACTCGCTTAAAGAGCAATCCTGTGGAATGCATTATGCTCTTTAAGTGAGGTACCACTTGCATTTTTATGTTTGAAAAAGTTTTAAAATTTGTTTTTAGTTTTGCTTAATGTTTAATTGTCTTTAATATATTTTATATTTAAAAAGGAGATGTGGTGGCTCAGTGGTTAAGAAGTTTGCCTTGTTATCTGGAAGGCCGGCAAGTCGGCAGTTTGAGACCCAGGTGCTGCATGATGGATTGAGTGTCTGTCTTTGTCCCAGCTCTTGGCATCATGAAAGGAGCCTCATCAGGCGTCCCCTGAGTGGAGTTTCTCCAGCAAAAATCCTTTCAACCCAGAATATTTTATGACATGAAATTATTATTGTATTAATATATTTTTGTATATTTTAAAAAATGTGTTACTAATGTGCAGTTTTTAATTGTCGTGACCCTTGTATCTCCTATGGGAAGAAAGATGGCATATAAATAATATATATCAGTTATTTCAGCATTTTTTCATCTCTACTTCCAACCCAACACTAGAGCAAAATGGAGCCCTGCCACTTTCTCAGCCATCAGCTCACCAAGCTGACCAAACAGATAACTACATCTTTCATTGCTTTTCAGTTGAAAGTGTGCTTTTTCAGCCCACCTATGTTATCAAAGGATGTTTTAAAATGCTTGATGTCTTATAAATGATTTTACATTTGCAAACCGCCTCTCCCTCTTTGTCTAGGATTCCTGAAGGAATTTCCATAATGAGTTCATCTTGCAATTAAAAAAACACCCTAATTGTTTCAGGACTGCACCTGATGTATGTGTAATTCTTCTTGCAGGAGTGAGGAATTCTCTGAACAAATAAGGTGAGCTGTCAAAAATGTGATTACTTCCAATTTTACTGCAGTGTAATGGCTTGAATGAAAACATAAGTACTTGTCTGAGTGAGTGGATTTTCTTTAGACACTGAAGCCTGAGAGTTATTTTCTGATCATTTGAGTAATATCTCAAAGGAAGGTAATTGGCCATCAATTTAAACTTTCATGGGGAACTTTATCGACCAATTCGGGTTGTTTAAAGTAAGTCGACATTTTTTTAAAGTAAGTGCTTAGCTCTCTTACAAAAGCACATATGTGACATTTATTCTGCTCTACTGATTTTACTCATAACATTAGCATGAATTTAGAGAATTTCAAACACTGAGTTCAGATGTGGCACCTGCAATTGTTATTAAGCACAAAACATCTGTTGATATGACAGGTTGGGAGAGTGAGAGTGGATGATGAGACATTGGAACAAGCCTTATAAGGTGTTGTAGATCAGTAATAAAGTACTCCCAGTAATAAAGTATGTAGTATATAGTAGCTCCACTACATACTTTATTACTGGGAGTATATACCATATACTTTATTACTGATCTACAACATCTTATAAGGCTTGTTCCAATGTACCATATGTAGTACAGTGGTACCTCAGACAATGATTTTAATCCGTTCCACAGGGCTCGTTGCTGTATGAAAAAATTGCTATACGATTCATGCATCGCAGTGGTGGGCAGCAACAGGTTCGCAACCCCCCCCCCCGGAGGGGGTAGTAAAATTGGGTGGCATCTGGGCAGGAGAGTGGTGAAATTAGGTGGCCTTTGGGCAGGGGAAAAAAAGCAAAAATGGGTGGCCATGCCCACCTCCCTGCCCTGCCCCATCAGGTTTTGTCCCAATGGCATTTTTCTCTTCAAAGATATACTGTACTTAATCTGAGTGTCCACAAACAATCGGGAAATGTTTAATTTGCTGCAATTGTACTGCCACAGCAACAACATGAATTATTTACTTTGCTACTATCATTCGCAGTCACAGCAAATTAAACACTTCCTGATTGTCCAGGGACAGTCAGGGGAAGTATAAAATATTCTTTTTCTTTAGATAATCACTGTACGCTGCAATGATTGTCTATGAAACTTAAGAGAAAAAAATAAATTGCCAGCATTGAACACTGGTTCACCAGCTGATGAACGATAGCAGCTGTTTATACTGGAAGCAGTTCTAGCAGGCTTCCCTCTTTTTTTTTTATCCTGTTCCCAGTGTCAACATATGCTGGGCTTGGGATAAAAAAGACCATCACAAAATAGTAGAACTTCTGATGGGGGCTCAAAAAGAGGTGCTTTGTGGTAAGTTGTTCTAGTCCAGCATCTAACAGGTGTGGACAGTGGAAGAAAAAATGGACCAATTTATTGCAAAAATGCCCAGAAGACTGGGATATGGGCCAGTGTAGATAGCCCTTAAAATGTTTAATTTAACTAATATTTCGAACACTAGGAACCAAAGGCCTCACTCTTATAGAAAGAAAGCATAAAATATTTTACCTGCTCATAAAGAGCAATGGAACTGAAAATGTCCCAATAAAATTATTTTGAAATAGGCAACAAAATTTGATTATTTCCCTCATAAAAATCCTTCTATGTGTTACCCAAATT
This sequence comes from Furcifer pardalis, assembly GCA_030440675.1. Taxonomy (NCBI): domain Eukaryota; kingdom Metazoa; phylum Chordata; class Lepidosauria; order Squamata; family Chamaeleonidae; genus Furcifer; species Furcifer pardalis. The sequence continues at coordinate 25,860,325 of CP126895.1, forward strand.
TATGGGGCCCAGGTAAGTTCCTCTGGCAGAGAGATAGAAAACCCTAAGAACTCAATAATGAGACGGTATTTCAATCAAAACAACAGTGATTTATTGGGAATGTAAATCAACAGAGAACCTATCTAAATTATAGTCTGGCCAGGCCTATAATTAAATAGTCCCCTTTCCCTCAATCGTTTTGAAGAAACAAACCCGCTCGTGATCTCAATCCACGCTATTCTATGGACTAAGATGAATCCCTCCCCCTCCCAACAGGTATATATTCTTTTCCTAAACTAACTCTATGTGCAAGGGGGGAGGTACAGAAACTGGGGTAGGAGGAAAGGCAATTAACATATTTTAATTACATGTAAACACAAAACACAAAGCAAGGTATGAGGTAAGGGGCTTAAATGTATAGAAACAACAGAGTACAGCGATTAGGTTTTTCAGAGAGGTTACATTGTGTCAATAGGCATAGCTGTGGTTAACAGGAATTTACAAGGGGGAAATGATGTATCTTTTGTTCTTTTGTTGAATGAAACAGAGGCTGCGGGAAGGCGGGACCGGCTAGCGCGTCTCTTCCAATCAGAGGCTTCCTAGTAGGATCGTCAGCCAATGGCGTTTTGCAGCAGGAGACTGTGAACTCAAGATGAGGCAAAGCTGCTTTGCTGGATGAGTGTAACTGCCTGTCTGTTTCTTAAGCACAAGAATAAAGAAAGAATTTAGTTCTTTTGTCTCTTCGGCTAGGTAATCAAACCAGAGACCCTTGGGGGGAGAAACCAGCAATTCAAGCCTAATTAACCATTTACAGTCTATCCAGTGAGGGACGGGACCTTCTCATGTCTTTTGCAGCCTTCTGTTGCCAATTTAATATTACGTGAAGGCTTACTCCCCCCCCTTGCATTAGTATCTTAGGGTTTGTGTGTGTGTGTGTTGTGATATGTGGTGCTTTAATAAACGATGTTGTGCAATTATAATTAAATATTCTTCCTGATTCAAAATTTCAGGTAACATATGCATATGACATAATATAACTTATGGCCCCATGATGCGATTTAAGAAAAAATATCACAATAATTAAAATATTTATTTATTAGTGAGCAAATATAATATTTATCTCTACTTTTGTGGTGTCCCTCAAATTCCAAAAACTGCAGTAAGAAGAAGAAAATTTTTTATGCATAGTATAATTGGAAGCAAAGAAATCATTCAAACATTGGTTCAGAGTTATGGATAAAACACATTCCAGAAGAAAGGTTAGGACCCTGGTTAGGTACTGAAAGCCTCTATAATATGCACAAAAGCTTTGCAATCCAACTGGAGCTGTCACTGAATTTTGTGTTTCAAATTGGAGAGAAGGACAGAAAATAAATTGTATAAGTCATTCTAAATCTTTTTAGCATCACAGATTTCACTGCAATCCAAAATTCACAGCATGAAGTGATCTAATTCATAGGCTATAAACCCCTCATCAGGTGTTTTATTCCTCACAGAAAACAGCCACTTATTTTAAGAGATATGTGAATGGACCACCAACAGTAGGTTAATAAAATATCCCCCACCAATCCATTTATAAAGATTTGCATTTGTTTTTGAAGGAGAAGTCCTGTAGAGGTGTGTGTGTGTCTGTGTCTCTGTGTGTGCTTGATCACTTTGTCTATTTAGAAAAGAACAATACTTTACCAATACCTCAAGTCTCTACAGCATTTCTCCTTCAAAGACAAATGCAAATCTTTATGTACTTGACAATTTTTGTGCTTATCAGGCACATAAAGGACTCACCTGCTTTTTACAGTGCCTGAGCCATCACCATGAGTTGATGATGGTGGAAGAACAATGTAGTGGCATTTGCCTGCAAAAATACCCATCCCATACCCCCTTAGATTAGCAGTGAGCCAAAATATATCTTCCTTCAAAAATACATACATTATCAAGGCCTGTGATGTATTTGAAGGAAGGGGAGAAGTATGCAAAACACATGTGATTAAAAAGGCATATCTTTCAAAAATGTGCACAAATGGATTAGGATGTTTCTATCAGGAAAAATAAATATGGAATAATGTATCTTAAAATGTGTACCAAGTACTGTTTATGAACCAAACCCGCTGAAATTTCTTTGCAGGAAGGAGGCAATCTCATAATGGGATATTGATTGGGATGGAACATATCTGCCAGTGGTATTCTGAGAAAGGCAAACCACTAACCCCTCACTCCCACCCAAACATAGCTAGATACTTTCCCAAAATATCTGGGCTGTATCTGCCTTGATAGGTCACAAACTGTAGAGGCCTGAGAAAACTAATAGTACTTAGATAGTGCCATAAATCTAGCATTAGATTGTAACTAGAGTAGGCCCATCTTATAGTTGAAGTGATGGCCTTCCCAGTAGTAATGTATGGCTGTGAGAGATGGACCATAAGGAAGGCTGAGTGCAGAAGAATAGATGCCTTTGAACTGTGGTGCTGAAGAAGAATTCCCTGAACTCCAAAGAGATCAAATCAATCAATCCTAAAGGGATTCAACCCTGACCTCTCCTTGGAAGTTGAAAGATACGGAAGAAGAAGGAGATGGCAGAAGATGTGATGGTTAGACAGCATCGTTGACACGGTGGGTGTGGATCTGGGCAGACTCTGGAGGATGGTGGATGACAGAGGAGCCTGGCATGCTGTGGTCCATGGGATCGTGTAGGGTCAGACTTGACTGTGACTGAGCAACCACAAAGTAGGACCATTGGATTAATTGGAGATCTATAGAGGAATTGACACATAAGATCTTGCCTAATTTGGTGGGCCTTCTCTTGTTGTGGCTTGCTATTGGATTTGTTTTTGTGGCAAAGCACATTTCCTTTAAAAACATATCTGTGCAACAACACAGCTCTCAATATGACAAAATCCTTTTCCAATCCCTAGTAAAGAGGGACACAAGAAATAGAAGTGCATTTAAAGGTAATTGTAAAGGTTTCCCTCACTCGAAAGCCAGTCATATCCAACGCTAGGGTTCAGTACTCATCTCTGTTTCAAAGCCAAAGAACCAGCACTGTCTGCTTCTACAGACATTTATGTGGTCATGTGGCAGGCATGACTAGGCACCAGAGTGCATGGAATGCTGTTACCTTCCCACTGAAGTGGTCCCTATTTATCTACTTGCAACTTCTTGCTTTCCAACTGCTAGGTTGGCAGAAGTGCATTTACAGTTAGTATATTCCTTTTTCTCCTGTGTATTCTGAACAGAGAGATAACACCTGAAGGCCAAGACCAAGAAGATAAATGTTTGAAAGGAGATTTGGGAACTCATGATTTTTCCCGCATCTAAAGTGTCAGGTCCAGAGCATTGTGTGGGTCAGTTATTACCACCATGTTTCCTCACCCTCAGACTCTCCTGTTTTTCATTCCAACAGCCTCATAGTTTTAGGCAAGATGTTTAAGAAAATTGAATCATCTCTGAGCAGACCAAGCTAATATTTTTGGGATATGGCTCTCACAAACCTCCAGTGAGCATGGCCAGTGACCACTCAGTTATTCGTAGTACAAGTTTCTTCATGGTACAGACCATGGAGACAAATCTGATCTCTTCCACAGTGCAAAATGTTCAAAGTAACATGTCATCTTAAAAGTTTGCCAGTGACTGCCAGGTCACTGGCTATCTTTTAAATAAACCACCTGGAAATGTACCCCAAATAATACAAGCTGTTTCAGCTCTGCACCAGTTCATTGTATACTTTCATTATCAAGCACTATATCTCCTTCTGATTTCATCATGTAGTGTACTTTATAATCCTTAGCTTAATACAGATTTCACCATGGAAACAATATAATCTTCCAGAGGCTCTGCTTACATTTCTATATTAATTCTTCCCTTTCTCTCTTTCCCTCGCCTACTTCTTTCTCCTCTTTTGGCTGAAATCATTTACTTTAGAAATTATTTATTTTAGAGCCTCCTTCTCTTTATCAGGTTAATGGTGGCAGCAAAGAAGGGGTGGGAGTATCTGGATGGTGCTTTTGCTATGGCGAAAGTGGAAATACAAATGAGAAGTTTATAACATTGTTTTTCAGTGTGTGTTAAAATACCAATCAGTTGCAATTTTATGTCACCATCATGCAGCATGGCCAACATTTGTCCATCATGATAATCCAATTTAAGGAGACCCAAAACTTGATGGGAGGGACCCAACATCTATCTGTCTGTCTGTCTGTCTGTCTGTCTGTCTGTCTGTCTGTCTGTCGGTCTGTCGGTCTGTCGGTCTGTTGGTTGGTCGGTCGGTCGATCGGTCGGTCGGTCGGTCGGTCGTATATGAATCTTTTCCCCTGGAATTGTGTACCAAAACAGTTTACAATACAGCTAAAAAAAGTAGGGTCAAAATACAAAAAAAGTTACAAATGTTAATTAGAATTAAAATCTTTATATTATTAAAAACCTCTTTATTAAAATATTGATACTAGTTTACCGTTATTAAAAAAAGTTATAAAAGCAACTCATCAGATAAAATCCAGTGGTTTGGGGCTCTTAATTGCCAAAGGTCTGCCTAAAGGAAATAAGGAGATGAGGTAAATCTGGGTTCTCTTGACAAGGAGTTCCAGAGCCTACACAGCTACAAAGAAAGCCCTGTTTGGAGTCCATACTTAATGGCTCTTTGAAAGTGGTAGAGAAGGGACTCTCCATCTTATCTCAAAATCTGGGCAGGCAGGTATGGGTGAATCCTATTAATGTGGTTAAAATATTCAAAAATATGAAGCACAACCAATAGATCTGGCAATCTCAACTTTTCTCACATTCACAAATCATCATCATCTCAAATAGTTTCTATCCAAAATAGAAGAAAATTTGCATTTTTAAAAATCAAAAATGAACTGACAAAATTCTCCTCCATCTCTCCTCAACCACATATAGACTGGTTATAATACTAGCAATTTACTTTCTAGATAAGTATCAATGCAATTATATCCATATGCAATTATCATTGGACTAAATCTGTTTGGTATGCAGACTCACTGAGTCAACGGCGCACACATAAATGTTGGCTTAACATGTGGCCAAGTGGTTAAGATGCTGAACTTGACAACTGGAATGTTGGAGTTTGATTCCTGAGTACTACACAATGAAGTGAGCCCCCGTCTCTGTCCCAGCTCCTGCCAACCTAGCAGTTTGGAAGCAAGAAATTGCAAGGAGATAAACTTCGGTGGGAAGGTAAACAGCGTTCCATGCACTCAGGTGTTGAGACATGCCTGCCACATGTCCATGGAAATGTCTGCAGACACAGACAGAGCGAGGAGAAAAAATAGGTCAATCTAAGAAGAAATCAACCCTGACTGCTTTTATACAGAAGCAGCGCATTAATCTTCAAGGTTTTATTTCTTATTTTCTGCTATTTTTGTCTTTATAGGCTTTCTGACACTGTTTTTTTTTTAGTTCTCATGAATTCTTCAGTAAACTGAGGAATAAAACAGAAAACACAATATTTGTTTACTCAGAAACATGTTTGGTTCAAAAGGATGGTCAGTCCAAAAACAGGAAGGTCTGGCTTCCTCCACCCCCAGTGAGTGTTAATTTGCTAAGATATTTTCTAAAATATGTCTAAGCAATAGACTCTGCTTTGTGGGGTAGTATTTATGAAGAGCTTTGAGAGGGGAAAGGACCACTGATAAATGTTTATTTAGTGTTTTGTGTTTGATCTTCTCCCTCCCCAACCCATACAATCTTTATACCAAAGCTGGAATCTATTTTCTGTGACTACATATAAATGCAGTACACGCTCAGGGGCCTAACAGATGCCATCTGTAAAAGCATTTACTTTAAATTAGTGGAATAAGTAATCAAAAGGGCTTTGTACTTAATGCAGAACTTTTGGTGACTATTAAATGCTCATTAGAGGGTGTTTTTGCTGTATGACTGTCAGAATCAGCGGGACGTTTATGATAGATTTCCTGGGTAGGTCAAGATTGAATATGATTTTACAACTTAAATAACATAAATGAATGCAGGTTATTTCAGCATCTCCAGATGTTCCCAAAATGCCCCCCAAAACACACACACACACACACACACACACACACACACACACACACACACACACACACACACACACACACACACACACACACACACACACAAAATGCTGTTACAATATTAGAGTGCAGACTTCTTTTTTTAGGCATTTAACAAACTATCCTTTCCCCTTGATAAAATGAAAACATTTCATAAATGTTTGAGAAGGGAGAGGCAGCCAACTATGTCTGGCATTTTTTTTGAAACAACAACTGCCATACAGATTCTGACCCAGAGACAAACAAAGGACAGATTCACACATACAATGTCATTTATGTTTCTTTCTTTTCTTTCTCTCTTTCTTTCCAATCAATTATAGCCCCCCTATCATGTTGCAAGTGCTTTGTTCTTTTAAAACTTCCATGAGTACAAGGAAGGAACTGTTTGACTATACATAACCTGTTTATTCCACTCCAACTGATTTGAAAAGACCTCCTGCTCTAATATATTCAACAGGTGTGTGTTGAAGTCACCTTCTGAACCAAATGGATACCTTACCTTGGATACCTTGGAGTCATTATTCAGCAAGGAGCCCCTGCACTATTTATATACACTTAGACAGCAACTCGCTTAAAGAGCAGAATTTTCTCTGAATGGTTGCCTCGCTTAACAAATAAAACCAACCAAAAACTCACTGGAATGCATTATGCTCTTTAGGCGAGGTACCACTGTATTGGAGAAAAATCTTCCTTTTAAAAAATATTTTCACCATTATTTAAAATTAGATTTTGATCTTTCACTATGTATTTAATATAAAAGATAGAAGAGGGGACATGTGACTTTGTAGGTAAATAAATCTGTTCCACAGAATGCTGTTGTTATGTGTAATTAAGTTGCCTTGGACTTATGGTGCCCCTATGGACGAGAGTCCTGTCCTCAACAGTCCTGTACAGTTTTTTGTAAATTCAAGTCTGTGGTTTCATTTATGAAGTCAGTCCATCTCATATTTGATCTTCTGCTGCCTTTCCCAGTGCTATTTTTCCAGAGAAGTTTACATTATGCATTTTGATGTTGATGTTGATGCGGTAAACAAAATATTTGACAATTTCAGTTTCTTCATTGACCTTTACCATTTTAAGTGTTTCTTCTGTCATCCATTTAGGTTTTTCTTTTCTTTTTACTATAAGAGTTGTTTATTTTATTAATTTTTACATTCTTCCCTAATAATAGCTCCAGTTACAATACACAGTTCTTCTGGTTCATGATCATTTGAGTTTAGTATTGCAGATCTGATCCTTATGTGGACTTTACATTTATCAGGAATGTTGTTAAATTATCTTTTGATGCTACAATTCTTTAAGTCTTGTTTTTCAGCTTTGCTATAATGTTGGATTGCAACCACAGTCAGGGTACACACAAAGAGCCTACTCAAAGATTGTGATATTTTTGAACCACAATCGGACGTACCCTGATAATGACAACCTTGTGTTGCCAGCTAATCTTTCTCACACTAGTTCAGGCGAAAGGAACTGCTGAATGCACTCACCTAAAGATGCCTTCATTTTGGTGGTTTCACGTCTGGCCTAGACATGGAAGAAGAAGAACATCACATAAAATATTCTTCTTTTTTGCTCTTGCTCTTGCTCTCTCTGGGCCCAAAACAACTTGATATTGAAGACACAAAATCCTTATAAACTTGTGTTTGGTCAAGTGATTTGCAATCATTATAGACTCATATTTTGATACAATGCTCAGTCATGTGTGCTTGAATGTGGTAGGATTGGGGAAAATTTATTTGGTTGACATTTGAATAAGAACTTAGCAAATTTGCCCTAGGAATAAATCTATGTGAAGACAAAAATGGCATTCTCCTTCCATATGTCAGCATCTCAAGACTTTTCATTCAGTTCTCCAAAGAATGTGCCTACATTAATACAGATGGATAGGGAGTTAAACCAGAGTTTCTTTCTGCACACATTTTTGATCTAGCTACTCAGAGAACCAGTCCGTCCCTCCTCATATGCACAGTAGACTGCTTGCACTACCTAATACCAATTTATAATTCTAATCTATTATTATTTTACTTGCTGGAACTATGTTATTTGACAGTGCCATTTTCTTTGTTAGTGTAGCAGGAAGAAATGCCACACCACTATCTTTATAGTGCACATATAGTTAGTAATTTCCCAAGGATTTTTAGTCTCCCCACATTTATCAGCATGTAATATACTTGTGTGCTGTTGTAGTGACAAAGCTGAAAACACTGGAAGGCCTAAGAAGTGCAACCTGGTTGTGATTCGGACAAGCTACTGCCTGAGAATTTTCTGTTTACACTCTTATATAGCTTGGGATCAGGCACAGTCTGCAGAAGTGTGACCTGAAGATTTTATTTCAGGGAATAGAAATTATAACAACCTCAAACATTATTTGGTTGTAGGCTTTTTTCTTTACCTTTATAAGGTATCCAAGGTAAGATATCTTATTATTTCTTCCAGGGAGGACAAGGTAACATATATAGTCCCCCTTTATCATCATCTTCCTCTCTTCCTTGTCATAGCAATATGATGAAGTCAATTAGACTCAAGGGGAGGAAATAGGCCAGCATTAGCAAAATAATTTAATGGTTTAGTGAAGACCAGAATTTTGTTCTCTTAAATCCTGGTTTAACATTGTTACCACTATACCAATCAGAGGTAAGGAATTTAAAATTCAGAGCCGGGGAATATCTTTTGGTTCAAGGGAAAGAGCCATGGGGTTATTTATTCCATTTTGCTTATCTGCTCTAGGGTAGGACCTGGGATTACTGGCTTGGATGCTCAACAGGAATATGCAAAGTTTAAATTAGCTCTTCTGTTTGCTTACATTGCTGGAATCAATTAATTTTAATCCACTGCAAATGTGTGTGTCCATGTTTATTCAACCTCATTTTGCACTAATTAGCACTCTTATATTCTGATCAGACTTAACAACAAGAAACCTTTTCAGAAAAAGGCAACTGATGATTTACCAAGGGATTTTTTTGGCTGCTTGATTTAATCTGTGAGTAGACAAAGCCTAAACCAAGGGTCAAACAAGGAATTGTGGGTTCAATGTTTTTAAACCATTTAGCCTCACAAGGCAGTATTTCCTTGGAGATGCATGTTTCAGCAGATCTGCAAATTAGACCTGTGGTTATCTTCCAGTGGCCAATCTCAAAGCAGTGCATCCCAAAAGCAAGACAACTAAGGAAAACCATTTATTATAACAAATACAGACATCTTTCAAGACTTGAAGTAACAACTCTTGTAAAAACACATGAAAGGCATGGTGTAGATCAGGGGTTCACAACATTTTTGCACTGTGGGCCAGACATGCCCCCTCACACGGGGGGGGGGGGATGTAGTTGCTCCTTGGACTTAGGTTTTTGTCATCATCAGCTGCGGTGGCAGTACACATTGTGCCATCTTTCCAGCTTCTTGCATGGCCTCCTTTGCTCCCCACGGTGATAGGAAGCTTTTCAGAGCATGGTCATTCCATTTGGAAAATTGTCTAATGCTTCCCCACTACATTTCAGCTCTTCAAATGCTAGGAACCAAGCCAATGATGCAAGCTCCACCCAGCACCAGACGTTGCCCAGCGGTGCATTCGAAGAGCAGAAACAAAGCGGGGAAGCATCGAACAATTATCCAAATGGAGCAAAATTGCTCCAAAAAGCCTCCTACCACCGTGGGGAATGACGGAGGCTGTCCAAAACCCAGGAAAAACTGCATGATTCCCGCCACCAGTGCAGTAAGTGACATATCACGACTTCCAGCAGAGGGGGTTGGTCTAGAGGTGCCCAGGTTCTCACTGAGGGCCAGATTAATGATATGCACAGGCCCAATTAGGCCTGTGGGCCAGAGGTTGTGAATATCTGGTGTCGATTGACCCTAAGAGATGCTGTGATGATTCCATAAAATAAAGAACAGTTTCACCTGTTATAAACTCTTATTACTTTTCATTTTTGTTTTGTTTTATGAGAATAAATTAATTAAAGCTGAGAAAGGCTGTTCCAGTATTCTGTCCTAAGTCATGAACTCATGCCTCCCTTAAAAAAATTGGAGAGGAATGTGGAAGTTCCCCAAGGAAATAAAAAGTTTGTTTGTTTGTTTGGAGGGAGGGAGGGAAGGAAGGTGTGTCACACCCCCCCTCTGCTCACAACCCTCAGCCTTTGCTCATGTCTGACAGTTTATCACAAGAGGTTGCCAAGTACAGTGGCTGCATTATACCACCAACCAGGTGGTAATTCATGAGAAAGAGCTGTATGCAAGGCCAGCCCTACCATTAGAGAGAGGGAGGTGGCAGATTCAGACACCAGATGCTCGGTGACATTAATGACTAGCAAATTAGTTGCCACTCATATTTTGCTAGTGGCTTTTGGTTTTTTTAACTGCCAGGAATTGGGAGAAGTGATTCTGTGATTTTCTGCCTCTTGTGCCAAAATGCTGTGCTTGGCATTGGGTACCTTGAATGAGGGGTTGGGGTTGGGATGGAAGAGCCTGTAGTTTGTTGTTCTGTCTCTAGTACCCTTACATTTATGACTCATCTTGACTGTGTCCTTATTTTCTTGTCCTACCTAGAGAAACAGGGAAAAGTCCAGGCAATTAGTTTTCTTTTACTGCTGTGTGTCCTTGCCCTTCCACACCCAGAAATAATAAGACAAACACAGTTATTATCCATTGGAAACTTTGCCAGAAATTTGGATTTAAATGCAGTAAAAATCATTGGGAACATCAAGTAGAGAAAGTTTTAGAAAATGAGAGAGTCAAAATTCTGTGGGACTTTAAAATTCAAACAGATAGACATTTGCCTCACAACACACTGGATATAATGTGTTGTGGAAAAGAAGGTCTGCTTTATTGACACTGCTATACCAAGAGATGCACGAATTGAAGACAAATAACTGGAGAAAATCACAAAATATTGTGATTTGCAAATTGAAGTCAAATGTCTATGGAGGAAGAAATCTATTGTTGTTCCAACAGTGATCATAGCCCTTGGAGCAATACATAAAGGATTCCCTAGATCCATGTTGGTGAACCTTGGCACTCCAGATGTTCTTGGACTTCAATTACCAGAAGCCCAAGTCAGCACTTCTGCTAATGAGGGCTTCTGGGAATTGAAGTTCAAAAAAATCTGGAGTGCCAAGGATTGCCATCACTGCCTTAGAAAATTTTGGACTTATCGGACTTGAACATCCTAACTCACCACAAAACAACTCTACTAGGAACTGCATATATACTCAGATATTACCTTAACAGTTCTTGGTCCTTAGTTAGGGCTTGAACTGTTAATTTTATTTCAGTCCTGAACTGTGAATCAAATTTGTATTCAATAATAATAATAATAATAATAATAATAATAATAATAATAATAATAATAATAATAATAATAATAATAATAATAATAATAATAATAATAATACAGTAAAACTCCGATTTACATAAAAAGTCCATTCCGTAGGTTTTTACGTAATACTCTTTTTACGTAAATCAAAGCAAACCCAGAGGAAAAATGAATTCTTATGTAAAACAAAGCAAACCCATAGGAAAATGATTTTTTAAATGTAAAATGAAGCAAACCCATAGGAACCCTGGGGAAATTGTGTTACGTAAAATGGGACATTTACATAAAACAGGATGCATTTTCAGAAACAAATCATTATGTAAAACTAATTTTGTGTAAAACGAGGTGTATGTAAAATGGGGTTTTACTGTAATCATCATCATCATCATCATCATCATCATCATCATCATCATCCGAGGAATCCTCCTCCTTTTTCAAGGCTTACCTTTTGGAAGTCAGTATATTGCTAATCATCTGATTAATTAGCATTGTGTTTTTAATGCCAAGGAAAGAAGAGCCAATTGTGGGATTTTCTCTCTCAGTTTTCAAGGATCTTCACAGACTAATTACTCTACCTAGAGAGGAAGGGGCATTCAGCCTGCCTTAGATGGCAAGAAAACCTTGGGTTTTTTTTAATTATAACAAGAGCTTCCAAAACAAAAACAGTAATTTTCTTTTTGTCCCTAGCAGAATATCTTTATCATGTTGATTAAACATGCAGTTAAACAGATTTTGAGAAATCTGGGTGTCTGTCACATTGATAAAAAGTTAGATTTGGGCAAATTACTATCAGCCTTTAGTTCTTATTCCTATAGTAGATGCATACACATATGCCAAGCCTTTGTGTTATAGACAAGTACTGTCATTTATAGATGCGGTTGTTCATGAACAAGTGATGAGAAGAGTCAGCATGAGGATTTGCACTAGACATATAAGAAACTTCAAAAAGGGGCTTAGAAAGCAAATCAGAGGCTTTCTAAAAGGGAAAAAAGAAAAGGTTGCATTGATGAAATTGAACTTTGGCCTTCCTTCTCCCCCATCATACAGAGTTCTGAGAAGCTAAATTTGGACTTACTCCCTCAAGTAGTCCAGGTCAGGTCTGGGTTGGTCAGAGCATTTAGGGGAGCACTTCCTATTCTCTGGAAGTGGGGATTTCAAAGTGTGTCCTGTTGGCAAATAAATAATTCCTCTCTAGAGGAAGGCAGGCTTCAATTACCTCTCCTGATGCAGCAAAATTGGTCCTTCAGGGCAAGATTAAGGCAAAGCACTGAGGGAATTGGTGGGGAGGGAGCCCTGTTTGGCCAGCATTAATGATAGGCTTCATGTTCTATGGTTAACTGCTCTTAACCTTTCTGGGGTCATCTGACATAGAGAAGTCACCTTTTTCTCTGTGAAACTGAGTACTTAGTTTCCACTCTCAAAAAGAAAGAAAGAAAAGTAAGAAAGCTGAGAGAAAAGAAATACTCACAAGTTTAAAAGAGGCACTTTTTTGTTATCTTTCTGTAGCTTTTTTGCATGTGTGTCTACAGTTTCAGAAGGGTAACAGCTATGGATCTGGCTTAGACATGGGAAGAATCATGCCTTTGGGAAGATTATTTTTCCATTTTACTCTGAGGACATTTCCTTTTTGGTAGTATTTGATAGGAGTTGAATTTTCTACATTTTAATTCAGGTAGAGTTCTCTCTCACTGCAACCCTTAGCCAATTTGGTGCATTAATCTATTTTATGTAAAAGTAATTTTTAATTGTCCAGTCAACAGCATGGTGGACAAAGCAAATAAAGCAGTAATGGGTAACTGTAAATCATTTTTTAAAAATATATAATTCAGATATTTTATTTATTTATTTTTCAGTTTCTCAACCAATTTTCAAGATCATCATCTTCTTATAGCAGCTTACAAAACCACACAAATATATTTATAAAAATTGGAAAGAATAGAAACAAATACAAATAAATTTAGTTTCAATAAAATAGATTTTCAACATACTCACCATGATCAAATAAAATTTTAGCCTAAATTTAAATGAGAATATATCTCTCATGAGTGAATTCTATAGAATTAAGCTTCTGGTTGACCATTGTCTCCCAGCCTTTGGTTTGGGCACTTCAGTTCCCAGAAGTCTAAGTCAATTTGCCAAAGCACTGATCAGCCAATGTACTGACTTAGGCTACTGGGAATTGAAGGCCCCCCCCCCCAATTCCTCAAATCCCAGAGTCAGCATAATAACAGGATTCTGGGAGATTTAGTCCAAAAAGTAACTGTCTGTCTCTATGAAAGAGACCACTGACAGGACCTCTTCAGACATCACAATGATGGCCTGATATTACACTCCAGGTTTATGCAAAATAAACACTGTGAATCAAAAATTCAAACCATAGTCTATCAGAGTGGAGCTTAGTCATATGCCCAAGTTCTTCTTGAAAGCAGGATATGGAATAATTCACTTTACTCATTTTTTGATTAATCAAAGGATACCATCCAAAATCATTACATTTCATAACTGATCGATAAGAAAGATCTGATTATGATTTTTGCATTGTTGAATTGAAAACAAGGTTGATCAGAAAAGCCATTTGTAGGCTTAAAGGAGTTCTGAATCTATGGACACACTTTTAATGTTGAAGCTATTAGGTGAATTTGCATACCTTCTCCATTTTTTTTGAGTATGTACACATAAGCCCAAGATAAATAAGTTGCTCAGAGATCCCTGGCCTTGTTTTGGCCTTCATTTTTTTCCTAAATTCTATTTTGACTCCCTATTCTTTGTCTCTTTGCTCTCTTTGTTTGAGCTATTTCTTTATTCCAGCTTTTTGGATCAACATAGGATTGCTCTCAATGCCTCCTTCCATCTTATACCAGCAAGCACCATCTGGTTACAACTTTTACTGGAAGGAAAGATAACAATTCAAAGACAAATGACAAAAATCACCCGTGTCTTGATCTTGCCTACATTTACTTTGAAAAAAAAGCATGGAGGGGTTTTTTAACAGCATAAAACACATACACACAAACACACTCTTCCATCAGTGAAGCACTCCAGAAAATATTATTTGCTGATAAAATGAGAAAGAATATTACCAAAATGCAATTTTTGAAACATTCAGCCACGCAATGGAAAAAAAGTTTCTATTCACATGTGAAAAGAGTGAAAGAAAAATACATCTTGTGGTATATATTTGTGTTTGTTTACTGTTTATAGAACAGCTCACAGATGCATTTTGTTAGTTGCATTTTTATGCCACACTTCTGTCAAGAAATGCATGTTGATGTGGAATGCTTTTTGCTTTTAATGATAATGCCACTACGAGTAGGTCCTTGGCATACAAGTAGTTGGGATTCCTGCTTCTGAGCTGCCACTCTCCCAGCTAAGCAACTCAGGATATTAGCTTGAAAGTAAGGTAGCACATAGCCAAGTAAACATTCCAGTCATCTTCTGGTATTTTAAGAGTATATTGTAATCAAAGTAAGTTACAGAAGAAAGTTTTCAAAAGTTCAGAAAGCACATCAAAACAAAGAAGCTTCTCTAATTGTGGAAGCCCAGAGGGACCCCTTTCTAGCTTAAGTCCCTAAATGTTGTTTAAGTTCACAGCTCACCCTCAGCACGAAACACAAGATCAAGAGAAAGTTCTGCTCCTCCCTCTGGGTTTTATCTCCTAACACATGTTCCACCTTCTTGCCATTCCCCTGAACGAATCCATCCAATTATCATACAGTATCACGCGTCTATCAGACTTTAAGTTTCAAATCTCCCCAACAACAAGGCTGGCATATTTTGATGAATAATCCCTCTATGGAATGCGGCATAGCTTCCCCCCATGCTTGGAAATCTCCATCTTGAAACAAGGCTAAGCTCAGTGTACAATCAATACCCTGACAATGATGTGTCATCAATCTTATTCCAATTTATGGTGATGTTTGCCAGTTTCTTTGGTACCCAGTAGTGATTTATCATCCCCTTTTTCTTGAGGCATTCTAGAATTGTACAGCTTGCACAGGGATATTCAGGTTGGCTCTTCTTACAGGAAGCACAGTATGCAATGGAATTGCTGACCTCTGGATCTGCAGTCAAATATTCAATTCTGCGTTATCCAGCCAGTTGCTTTTCTATTTTATTTACCCTCATTTTAATAACATTTTGAGTTATGTTAAATTGAGATATCATTCAAAAGCTGAGCAAGGATTCAAACTTGGATCTGCCCACTCTAGATCCATTTAATTATTCACTACACTAGCCTTTCCTAGCTCCCATAAATCCTGTATATTGACCATGCCAGTTGCTGCTGTGTTGCTGTTGCTGCTTCTATGTCTAGGCTAGACATAAAACTGGCAAAATGAAGCCACCATTTGGTGGATTCATTCTGCAGTTCCTTCTGCTTGAGGTAGTGTGAGAAAGATTAGCTGGCAACACAAGGTTGTCATTACCAGGGTACACCTGATTGTAGTTCAAAAATACCACAATCTTTTAGGAGTCTCTGTCTATGCTGTAGCTAATCGAAGCTATGGTCAAAAACATCTGGAAAAAAATCCAGATGGAGGAACTCTGCAAACAGTATTAACTTCCACATGAGCATGAGCCACCCGTATTAGACACATATTCCCTCAGGCATTCCAATGGCATCCATAAAGAGCTGAATAGTCAGAAGGTGAGAAATCAGATAATAAATATAGATATTTGAATCAGCTTTTAATATTCTGTCTTCATGGATGTGTTTTGTTGTTCAATTGCACAGTTGATTCCGACCCTCTGCGACCCCGTGGACCACTGTCCGCCAGGCACTTCTGTCCTCCACCATCCCCCTCAACTTGCTCAGCTCTGTGCCCATTATCTCCACAATATCATCTAGCCATCTCATCTTGGGCTGTCCCCTTCTTCTTTTGCCCTTGACCCTTCCAAGCATCAAGGCTTTCTCAAGTGCTCTCTTCTCATCTGATGTCCAAAGTACTTTAGCTTCATCTTTATTATTTGACCTTCTAAGGAGCAGTCAGGGTTGATTTCTTCTAAGATTGACCTATTTGTTCTCCTCGCTGTCCAGGGGACTCTCAAAACTCTCCTCCAACACCACATCTGAAAGGCGTCTATTTTTCTGCGCTCAGCTTTCCTAATGGATGTGTATAGATCTCAAAAGGAGAGAAGAACTGGTGGTCCCTTTACTTAGCAGTAGATGAGGAACTGAATATTGGGTTCAAGTTTAATTTTGTTTAAACCCAGCCTTTGTCAACCTAACTTAAGGACCAGTTATGTATCTCCAGCTTGCATGACACCCTGATCTAAATCTGTGTCTAAAACCCTGGTTTCTTGTGAAGTGGATGAGTGGAAGCAGTTCATAGTGTAAGTGGAACCAACCATAAAATGTTACAACAAATTCCTTCCTAACATTTCAGAGTTCTAGCACAGAATATGTGCTGCCTTTCATCACACCCAAGCAGCTTGCTTCAGCTCATGCACACTTTTCTTTTTGTTTGCATACTTAATCAGGATGTTTCTGGTCCATGAAGCCAAGTGGTTGTTCCATGTACAGCTCCTCTGCAATCTCTCCATGTAGAAACACGATATTGACACCTAAGTGCTTGTCTTTCTTTCTGTTTGGAGGCTGCTACACCCAAGAACATTTTTATAGTGCTGAGCTTGAGTTTAGACCTAAAGGTTTCAGTGGAGTCTTCTTCATACATCTGCAGAAACTCTTTTGCAACCAGTCTTGCCTTGTTGTGTTCCACTTTTCCTTCTGCACCCTACTTCACCTTGAAGACCCACTTGCACCCAGTGGCTTTCCTGCCTGGTGGTAGTTTGATCAAGGTCCACATCTCATTCTATCTCTCCATATGGTGGTTTCAGCTGCTGACATCTGTTCAGATTCCTCATTCATCAGTGATGACTTTGTGAGGTAGGCAATGCAACTTTTTTTTGTTTACAATGACCATTAAATAGTTTACTCTAGAGCATGTTGTGGCATTAGTGCCTTTTCCAGTTCTACATCCTCAACATCTCCATCTCTGTTCCCTTCTTCTGGTCTACTGCTCTCATCTCGTGTGCCATCATCTTCCTGCTCTCTCTTTGACTCAAGTTGTCAAGGAACTGACACTGGGTCTGTCTAGAAGAGTTTCAGGGTATTTATTCTGCCCCTCTTTTGTCAACTAACCTTGTTTATCACAATGAACTGCATGTCTTATGCTGGCTTCACCTGCTTTTAAGTTTGTTACTTTATAGACTTTGTTCCGGGGCACAGCCAAATAAAATAGTCTATTCTGTTCTAGAGTCAAGTTTGTATATTTTCTGCTTTTGTATGTAGGCATATGCCAGGCACCCAAGACTCTAATGTTTTCACATTTGGTACTGTGCCATAGCATAATTCAAATGGCATTTTTGTGGTGCCTTTGGTTGGTAATCTGTTTTGGAGATCTGTTGTAGTCCTGATAGTATCGGCCCAAAATCTATTGGGCAGCACTGCATTTGCAAGCGTGCATCTTGTCATTTTCAAAAGAGATCTCAGTTTCTTTTCAGCTGTTTTATTCTACTGTACAAAATGATCTGTTCTTCCAGGAAGCCTTGTATTCTCATCCACATTTCAAACCTGTCTGAAATGTCTTGGGTTGCTTTTCAAACTTGCTGTTTGCTGTAGCCACATACTTCTTGAACATTTCACAATTTCCCTTCAGTAGATAGGTGAAACGGTACCTCAAGAAATTACCCACAAATATTGAAATATATCTATCACATTCTAGTAATGGTGCAATGGTGCATTAAGTGGCACAAACAAGTCACTGTGTATTATATTCAGCATCCTGGTGCTCGTTCTTTCAGCCCTTGATGGGAATCAGGGCCTAATACCTTTTTCTGTGATATACCTTATGTACCTGGCTGTGCCATTTGCATCATGTAGATTTACCTTTATACCTATAGCAAGCTTGAAGATTGTATTTTAATCTCTGTGTACAAAACAATTGTCCCACAGCTCAAGGCTGATATCACCCTCTCTCTGTGCTTGGGCTCTGCTAGCTTGATGGGATGAAAGATTCAGTTTGTAGACAAGCTTAGATTTAAAGGCTCAAAAATATACTTCATTATTTTTCTTTACTATGCACTTTCCACAGTATGGGGGGAAAACATTGTCATTTCACGTGTTGCAGTAAAAAATCTGGAACCTATAGAACATCACTTAGGTTACAGACACTGATTACATTAGACAATTCACATTATAAAACACCAGTTACAATTCCTTCTATATTATAGAATCATCATTGGCAATTTGACTATTTCCGACAGCTTTTCTATCTAGAGTAAAAAGATATTCTCTCATAATGGGTGGAGTGGCTCTTTCATACTAAATAAATGATCAAGTCACTTAAACTATGCAAGCTCAGTGTTTAAAACCCCTGTTGGCTAGTTCTTTCCTTTCTCTCAGAATGAGTTTTCATATGTTTGCCTTGATCTTTATCTCAGAATCAAGAGACAAATTTAGGAGCAAGGGTTTATGATAGTCTTCAAACACCACTTTTCAGCAAGCACAGGAAATGCAATTCAATTCAATCAAATCTTCTTGTTTAACTCTCTGCCAAAGTATCATTAACAGCACCATCTTAAGCATGCATACTGTGAAGTGAGTCCCAATATATTTAAAGTCACTGACTGTCAGGCAACTGTGTATAGAATTGCCTGCAACTCAGCATATGGACTGCAATCCTAAATGGCCAACTGGAAACTGTATCTACACTTCTTCCAGCCTAGAAAAGCTGTAAATTGTTTAGACTGAGCCTTACCTTGGTCTAACTACATGCAGACATTGTGACTGTGTTGCTGGCCTGGCCTTTTAGGTATGATTGGCCTTGCCTCTCCTCCATTTGGTTCTTCTGCCAGGGGAACAATTCTGCCAGTAGATTGTGTGCAGGGGATAAACATTGCCGGCCCAGCCCGTAGTAAGGAGACGTACAACTTCTTGGTGGTTAATAACGGGCCACTTTATTTTGTAATAACAGTTATTAAACTCAACTAAACTGCACGGCAGCAGAGAAAGCATGGACTAGGAAAGGCCTGAAGATTGAGCACACAATTATTCTTACTCTTTCATGCTCTGTCACAGAACCCAAGGGATCCCGGTGTCCTGCTGGATCCAGTTAGCTTTTGTGTGTTATGAACTTCTTAAGGTTCTGTGAATAATCTGGGATTAAATTACCTTTTTACTTATTAGGTCCTTTATAGCCTGTGCTAACCGCCATTGTGACCAAATATGAACAACTGAAAAAGGAGATCAACACCAGTGTTGGACGGGTGAAAGACCCCTGGATCCACAGCCAATCAGGTCCTGGGGAAAAAATTCCTATCTGGCCCTGAAAGTACGGCAACCAGCAACTAATAATAATAATAATAATAATAATAATAATAATAATAATAATAATAATAATAATAATAATAATAATAATAATAATAATAATAATAATAATAATAATAATAATAATAATAATAATAATAATAATAATAATAATAATAGCCACACTAATGTGAAAGGGAGGAAGGGGGAGTTTGTACAAGTGAAAGAGGGGTTTCTAACTGAGTCGAGCACTCATATAGGCTTGGCTCCGCCCCTCATCCATGCCCGAGGAGGGGACAAGTTCCCCATCTCCTCCCGGGTGCACCGGCAATGTGCGCGCTCCCAGCAGCCGCTGGAGCGTGCGTCCCTTTGAGACACATTTGCAAGATGCATAGATTTAAAGTGGAAATAGGAAGTTGTCACCTTCATGTTTTCCAAGCAATGCCTAACTCTGTCACTACAGTTCAGGTTTATCTAATTTGTGCTTATGTATGATTATAACTTAAGTCACCTTAAGAATCTTATATATAGACTACAATATTAATTTTAAATTTTACAGTCATCACTAACCACCAACTCAACCAACCCAGTTTGTACACAAGGTGCTGCTTTTTGTAATTCAGTGCTGAAATATATCTCCCCACAACTTCAAATATACAATTTCAAATTATCTTCTATTTCTTTAATTGTTCATTCATCTCAAACAAAACAACAGGAGTGTAGAAGCTTCTCTGACCAAGTACCCTACTGAGTCTACAAATACTATAACAACTCAGTGTTTCATTCCAAATCGGAGCGGTTCCAACAGCTGTCTTGTCAGATTGATGAAAAGAGAAAAATTAATGCTACTATATTTATTCTACGTCTGTTCAGTGACTGATCTAGTGAGAGAGTTAATTTTATTTTCTGTTTATCAGGAATAAGCCTTATCAGAGATGCCGTATGTAAGCAATTATGAGGAGTGAGCATACAGATGGTAGATAATAGCAAGTCGCTCGGCAGGATAATTTCTTCCTTTTCACAAGCAAAGAGAAATGGCACTTGACTCTTCTCTACATAAATGGAGAATTGGAGGCTTCACAAAGGAACAGGGCTGCTTCCACTTTCTCCTAATGCACATAATCAACTTGTCTTGCACTGGCCTCCCTGTATTGATGTTAACTGCTTCCAAACTCCATGACTGCTGGTGTTTCTTTGTTGCACTTCTGCATAAAAAAGCATTTGGAACTGTAGAGAAACTTCTGACCTTTAAAAAAAAAATCTCTCTCCAACACCACTCTTACACCAAGAATGTTGAAAAAAACCACACTGGACAAATGGCCCCTTCTTCTGCCTCTTTGAACAGTATCATCAGAGCTTTGTAAAGTTACCATATTTGCTGGCATATAAGACCCAGTTCCCGCCTTAAAATACACTGGAAAAATGGAGTGCATCTTGTACTGTATATAGTGGCCTGTAGTGGGCTATTTTGGTAACAACAAGGTACGTCTTATATACCGATGCATCTTATACACCCACAAATATGGCACTTTTTGAAGCAGGGTGTACAGCTTCCAAAACTCCACACATTCATCCTGGCTGGGGGTTTCTGGGAATTATAGTTCTTTTTAAAATATGATCTGATAGATGTATGTCTCTAAACTTTGGTAGACGTTGACATCAAATGTGGGCATGTCAGTAGAAAAGGATTAATGGTTTAGTTAATCATTAGTAAGACCAAAAATGAACTATTGATATACCCACAAATCAAATTAAGTTTACTTTAATCTAGAAGAGGCAGTTTTTAGCAGTTAAATTGCCATTTTAATTTATGTTAGGTGACCATAATGATATTTTACAAGAAAGAAAGAAAGAAAGAAAGAAAGAAAGAAAGAAAGAAAGAAAGAAAGATGTTTTGACTCCAAAAGGCACCCACACCATTTTTCACAACAGCACTAAGAACACAGATATTTCTCTTACATCTGCCTGGTAATACTAACTCTTTCTCACCCATATATACAAAGTTTCATCTTTCCAGCCAGGAATCATACAAGCCAATCAGCTCACAATTCTATTCATTAAAATTCTTCAATCTCCCTTCCACAATTTGTTCTTCTTCCCTCCATCACTGTTCAGTGCTTCGGAGAGAAGAAAACAGCTAAACAATCCCCCACCACCATTTTATAATCTCCTCATCCTGCCTTCTTTAATTCATGGATTCTCAAATGGACCCCAGTTTGCAGTTCTAGTTCCTGGGACAAATGAGAAGGTTCACCTGTATCTAGTGGCGATCACAAGACCACCACCATCTTGAGGCCAAGTCCACTACTCCTCTAAAAGCCATCATTATTGCTTGGTTTAAAATGATTTAAACTTGCTTTATGAGACAATTAAGTAACCAAAAACTGCAAGGTTTGCATTCCTTCACTTATGTTCTGTGATCTGCACATGCTCCAAGGGTCCACCCTCAATGTTCAATCAGGTTTGCTCCCAGAAAATAGGTTGGTAAGATTACAGTTGCTTATCAGTACAGAGCAGCACAGATGTACTGAGAAACAAATCATACCAGTTTCTTCTTCCCATATATAAGTCTATTTAGCTACTATTTGCATATACTGTATGCATTTTTTTACCAACATTTTATTTATTTTTCTGTGAACACAGTTTTTCAGTAAAAATGCATACTTTGTGTAGAGAAAGAGAAACTATGATTTCATAACACCTAAACTGAAATCCTATCTCTACATACATGGGAGTGAACCCCACTAAATAGAGTGATGCTTACGGTACTTCTGATTAGTCATGTTTATGATTGCTCTTCAATCTTTTACCCATAGAAACTGAATGGACAAAATTTTGTTCTCTTGCTTCTTTGCTCTGTTCAGCTTTCATTCTGTCTAAATATCAGGCATAATTCAGATGAGAAAAATTCAGTTTAGTCTTGATAATATCCCAAATGGGCAGTATAAAAATACAACCAACCAACCAACTAATCAATCATGTTTTCTGCTGAGTCCTTTAGCCTTTCTCTTTTGTCAGAAAGTCCTAAATCAAAATATTTGAAAAGAGCAGGTTTTACTCCTTCCATCTCCTCTCCTGCTCCTTCCTTTTCAGGTATGGGCTTTATCTCTTTTGAGGGGCTGCTTAATTTGGATTGAAGGATGGGTTTCAGATTCTGTAATGGAGTCTGGGTTCAGGAAGGCATGTTGAATAAAAACTTATAAAGTCTTCTTACAGTGCTACCTGTGGGAGTTTTACAAATAATATCAGATTCTATAACAAACAAGTTGCCACCAATTACGCCATCTAAAAGATATCCACCATATATTATGGCTTGTAGAACTCAGAATACTTGAAATTACATAATCCTTGCAATTTCTAGTTTATAAAGTAATCCCTTTTTCTTTTCAGTGTCGTGGTTAATTTTATATTCACATAACTCTGCATGTGTAATTTGACATGAGGATAAATTGCCTTCTGACAACCTTAAGACATGAGATTTAATTTTTCAGAATGAAATGGCACCACCCCCAATTCTGGGAAAGACCTCTTTTATAATGCACAATAGAATTTTATTTTGCAAATACTCAGATGTACTTTGGATGTTTGTGATTCTCATCATTATCAATAACAGTTCAAAAAACCCAATAACCATTCACACACATCATTCTCCTAATCAAAGAGAAATGGCTAGATATGTTTCTGGGAAAAGAAAGCAAATTTACAAATTAATTCATCTCTGCAGTATAAAGTGAATTAGTATGGGCAGAAAATCAATATAGGGTTTGGCTAGATGACCAAATTAGAGCAGGCTGGATTGAATTAAATAGGGTCAATTTAAGGTCATGTAAGGTATTCTATTCAGTGTAAGCCTTGAATCCACATGGCATATGAACCTTAAAAGAGACCCTATTTAGACCACCTCCTTTGAGAAAAGAAGGAAAACAAAAGAAACAAAAAGCTCCCTTTTTTCTGCCTTCTTCTCCACGAATGCTTTTGTTTTCTTCAAATCACCCCCTAGAACAGGGGTGCCCAAACTTTTTGGGCGGTGGGCTAATCATGTGCTTCAGGGAGCCAGTCACTAAGGCCCAGGGGCCAGGTGCGGCCCCCAACGCCAAGTCACCCGGCCCGTGAAGCCACTCATCGCTCCTGGAAGCGGAAGTAAAATGCCCCCATACGGGCACGTTTTACTTCTGCTTCCAGGAGCGACGAGGGCTTCACGGGCTGGGTGAATTGGCATTGGGGGCCGCACCTGGCCCCTGGGCCTTAGTTTGGGCACCACTGCCCTAGAAGGTTCAGTGCTACCACAATAACTTTAAAAATTGCTTCGTTACTTCTCTCCACGGAGGAGCAGTTTTTTATTTCCCAGTGTCATTAAATGGTTCAACTTAACAATATTGGCAAATAGATGGAAAAATAATACAGCTCAATTACCCAATATCATGGGACTCGTTCTACCTTCCAGAAACCTGTACTCCAGGGATGGCCAACCTTTTTCCATTGTGGGCCTGACCTTTCCTTTCCATTGTGGGCCCTGGACAGCTGAGTGGGCTGGACCACACCCCCAGAAGTAGAAGCGGGTGCATTTATGGCTTTCACAAATGCATTGAAACAACAGTATTCATGGAAGAGTCTACTCAGTATTTGATAACTGGTTCAAAAGATATACTCTGTTTGGGATTACCTATGAGAATTAGGACATAGTAGATGCAATGCTGGCAATTCATGGGCTCAGTGGAGAGGTACACCCCTGCACAGGCCATGGTTGTGTGAGTATAATCACATGTGTAAGATTATCTACCTGAATGGAACAGGTGTAATAATTATGAAAGGCTGCCCTATAGTCTTCAATATTAAGAAAAATATAAATTTACCATTGATAGGTTTCTCCTATCCTGTCCAGGATGCAGAATATATGCTGTTTTTCATAAAACCCTGATAGCTCCCAACTGAAATCTGGTGCAAAGAAACATTAAAGAATTCAACGTTCTGAAATTTGTTTTGAGAATGAATACTAAACTGAGTTCACATTCTTCCATTTCAATCTTTCTAATTTTTGTGTTTTTACAAAACTTCTTACGGTATTTGCTGGTGTATAAGATGACTTTTTACCCCTGAAAAACATGCCTCCAAGTGGGGGGGGGGGGCGGGCGTCTTGTACACCGGGTGCACTTCAGTTGAATAAAATACAATAATACCTCTGATAACGTTGACCTTGGATAACGTTTACCTCAGATAACACTTAAATTGCATAATGTTAAGCAATCTGGGGTGGAGAATTGCATCAAATAACGTTAAGGTCCTATGGGATGGATCGGATAACAACTTTTAATATCAGATGATGAACAGGAGTTTGAAGGCTTTTAAAGGGAAACTGTCACGCCAGCAAACTTGCTAGGGACTTGCCTGGCACTTGCTCTCTCCCTCTATTTGTTACCTTCCTTCTATCATTGACAGTTCCAGTTTGGTTAACAGATTAGAAAACAAACAGCATGGCAGCTCCCATAGGTTTATTGTTCCATTCAGCTTTAGTGAATTGTCTTTGGTGAATTACATTTAATAAAGTTGCACTGTTTTATGTTTACTGTACATGTTTGATAACATACAGCCTTGTGACAGTTTTTCTGCATGTCATAAGCATTTGAATATAAATTAACATGTTGAAATCAAATCTGATGTTCTTTTATGTTTTATTTGGTGTGTGGAAGGTGTGCGGAAGAGGGGGTAGTCTTATACAGCTAGTATATAACAAACTCTATATTTTGAGTGGAAATGTTGGGGAGTCATCTTATACACCCAGTTGTCTTGTACGCCGGCATATACGGTACATGCCCTGATCTCCTATAAGGAAAGGCAGGAAACCAACCAACCAACCAACCAATCAACCGTTTGAATTTTGTACAAGACCCACACAGCTGGTGTTTGTTTTCTACCTTTTTTGTTTGACAATGGAAAAGAACAACCAATTTTACTTTTAGCAACTAACATATGTCTCCCTCCTCCCTAAAAACACACCTCACTACAATAAAGAAGGAATTCCACATTAGGGCTTACACCTCTCTATCTAGTATGTACAGTACAACAATCCCATTCTGCTTTTGGCTGTCAAGCAATTGCTCTGTAGCAAACAAGCTACTCTTCATATCCAGTACCCACAGAGATGAGTACATATTGTATATGAAAAAAGCCAAAAGAAATGGATGTGAAAACATTTGAGTGTTTGATGTCACTTTTAAATTACATGAAAGAGTATGGGAATCAATAGCATGCATGAGTATTGTCTAATGAACTCCTTGGCAAGCATCAGCCCTGCTTCCATAGCAGCTTTTATAGATATAAATGAGGATGTATTACAAGCATTTCATTGACTATTTTAATATACAATTTATATTATTTATTGTTTCAGTTACATAGGGTAACTAGTAAGACATAAGGCAGTTTTACCAACCTAAATGTGATGTCGCATACAGACAAAAAAAATCAATAGAAACACTATATAAAGCAGTTTACCTTTCACACCTCAATAAACAATTCAGCTAAAACATAAAAGATTTCAAAGTGAAGAGGGGAAAAAAGAGAATTGGTCTGTTGGCATTTGGATGCCTTCAATACTCCCCAGGTTTGGATGATCTCTATTACCGTTATAGGTGCTAAGTGTCAGATTATACATAAACATGAAAATTGTTGACAAGAGGTCAGGGTATATTGACTTCTAGGAGTTCAACTCATCAAATACTGAAAGAAAGAAAGAAAGAGAAAGAAAGAAAGAAAGAAAGAAAGAAGGAAGGAAGGAAAGAAGGAAAGAAGGAAAGAAGGAAAGAAAGAGAACAATTTTAATGCAATTTTAATAACTAGATTTCTTTTGTGTGGTGGTTGTACTAAGGAGCACACTGGTCCCACATCTGGGTAAAACAGTGCACAAAAGAGAATCATAGAACAAACAACTGTACAACTGCTTCTTTACCCTAGTTCTATCTAGTTTTAATGAGGAACTGGAGGAGGTAGAAGACTTTTAAGGTTTTAATGACTTTATCTTGAGGTTTTTATGATTTATTTCTATGAGGTTGTTTTTATGCTGGGTTTGGTAATATTTGCTGTAAGTTGCCCAGAGTCGCCCCGGTGATGAGGCGGCGATACAAAACTAATAAATAAATAAATCACATTAACTTTGCCTTCTGGCTTGGGGCTTTCTCTCTGTGTGCACAACTCTGCTTTGATATTTGTTAAACTGCACGAAAAGAATCTTAATTCACTACTACACATAATTACCTACAAATTGCCACTTTTTTGCAATGTTTTATCAGTACATAACCATGCACCAGTAACACTAATTTAGGAAAGAAACCTGTGCATCTAGATATTGAGCTAAATCTTAGTTTATATGACAACAGAGCCAAGGCTGATTGACTTAATTGTATTAAATTAAATCATGTAAACAAATGTTCTACTATTGTACTGAAACCTTATAGGGTTTTAATAGTTTACTGAACTGCATGCTGCTTTAGTAAATGCAGAACAGAGGTATTTTTAAGTAGTTCAGTGAGATGGCGGTCTGCATAAGATGGCAGGAGAGAAAATTTATTGTAGCTATCCAATAAGTAAAGGAGAAAAAATTGTTGAAAGAAGCATATGCAATGTATTTTTTACTTTGCTTCATTTTATGCTATTGCATTGGAGTGTATAAAATAGATAGAGAGGTGGGGAGTAGGAACTGCAAGTTCTTTCTAACATTGCATACCTTGTGTGATAATAGAAAATGTAGAGGAGAATTCAAATGCTTGCGCGCCAGGAGAAGCTCTCCGGGCGCGCGCTTTGCCTCCTGCATCTTGGGGGCGGGGCAGACAAGCGGCGTCGAGTGATTGGATGCCACTGGGCCTATTTAAGGCCAGGACAGTCGCGTGCTCGGCCTCTTTGCCTGCGCCGCTATTGAGCCACGAGCTGTTCGCTCTCCCGCTCTTTCGGGCCTCGCGAAAAGCCTCTCAGTGCTATTTATAGTGATTTGCCTTCATTGTTGTCTGTGTCTTGTCTGTTCTGTGTTTGCCCATTGTGATTAGGGATTATTTCCCCGGCTGCTCCGGTTGCTATTTATAGCGATTTGCCTTCATTGTTGTCTGTGTCTTGTCTGTTCTGTGTTTGCCCATTGTGGTTAGGGATTATTTCCCCGGCTGCTCCAGTTGCTATTTATAGCGATTTGCCTTCATTGTTGTCTGTGTCTTGTCTGTTCTGTGTTTGCCCATTGTGATTAGGGATTATTTCCCCAGCTGCTCTGGTTGCGTTACTGCCCCGGTTAGCCCAGTTTGTTCTTCAACTTTCGCCATGGCTCCCAAGCGTGTTCCGGCTCGCCGCGCTACCGCCGCCAGGCCCCGACATACTTCAGGGGCAGTCCCCCGCCCCACCCGCGTTTCTGCCCGCAGGCCTCCGGCCCGCCCTTCTGTGGCTTCTCGGCCGCGTGCGGCCCCTCGTGCGGGCCCGCCCAGTGCTGCGGCTGGTTCTCCAGCGGCCCCCCGGCTGCGTGCGGCCCCCCGCGCGGGCTCTCATAGCCCGGTGCCCGGTTCTGATATTTTGGCCCGCATAGAGGCCTTGGAGGGGGGGTCTGTAGCTGCAATTCAGCAGCCGGTGGTCTCTCCATCTGTCCGACGGGGCCTGAGGCCTCACCGCGCCATGGTCCAACCTGATGAGCTTCCCTCCATTCTTCGTAGGCTTGACGATTTGGAGGCGGCTTATCGCCAGCGCCAGAATCAACCTGACCCCGAGGTGTCGATGGCTGACCCTCCAGTGGCGGAGGGGACACCGGTGGTCCAGGATGAACCTGAGCATCCGTTTCTGGCACCCCACGCCTATGGTCATCAACATCCCTCACCTCCTTGGTTATATGGGGAGAGTGGTCCAGGTGAGTATGCGGTACATAGCATGCCTGCGGCAAGTCCTAGTACATCACAGGGGGCATTTCCATCTTCGCATACGGTCCGTTGGCCATGGCCGGTTGGCCCGCTGTACTCTGCATCCGCTGGTCCATCGCCTGCCACGGCTGTTTCAGCACCGTGGCGCCCACCTTATCCTCAGTGGGGTCCGGTTGCCTACCCTCAGGTCCCTGCTTATACTCCACATGGTTGGCCAGCATATTACTCAGGGAATACTGGTTATAATTCAGTGCCTTTATCGGCTATGCCGTTCGGCGACCCGTCTCTCCCTTTGGGCGATCATTTATTGCCTGCGACTAGGGAGAAGATCCTGAGACGGGAGTATGTTGATATATTTTCTCTCCTTAACCGTGACTCTGACAAGCGGGATAAGGAGAAGGAGGATGACAGGGATAAAGAACTTGCAAAACGCAAGAAGCCACCAAGGACTTGGGCCAATTGGCTTCCCGCATATTTGATTTATGCGGGGGTTTCCATTAAAGGTGCGCCGGAGCTGGCTGTTCCGCTCCTGCAGTACCTCGACATAATTTACAGAGCCTATGTGGACTTCCCTGGGGGCGCATGGCTCCTTTACGATGAGGCTTTCCGTATGAGGGCCGCCATCCATCAGGACATGCGTTGGGATGTCACCCATCAGCAACTTTGGCTTATTTTTATGACTCCCTCTCGACCGGTGCTTGGTGACCGCTATGACTGCGGTCACCTTGTCCAGCGACCCCAGCAATCCCTGGCACCCCGCACGGTAGCGGGGCAGACGGTTCAACCCCGCTTGCCCTGCTGGGACTTTGCGTCTAGCGGTAAGTGCTCGCGTAAGCAATGCCGCTTTAAACACGAGTGCTCAATCTGTGCGGGAGCGCACTCGGCCTCGTCATGCCCCAAGGTTGGGGCTTCCCGGCAACGTGGGCAGTCCGCCCAGCCCAGGCGGACATCCGATGGCCCCGGTAATTCCAAAGGGTCCCAGCCCAATTTGCCTTGAGGCGCTTGGTTCCCTTCTTCGTTTTTACCCTAAACGGTCAGATGCACGTTACTTGTTAGAGGGTTTTACCAGGGGTTTTCGTATTCCGGCTTACGGCCCACGTTTCCCACAGTTCGCGCCTAATTTGCGCTCTACTGTTGGAATGGAGGAGATTGTCCGCCAACATATTCAAAAAGAAGTTAATCTAGGTAGGGTTGCGGGTCCTTTTCGCCTCCCACCTTTTCCAAACCTCCGCGTGTCCCCGCTGGGTTTGGTCCCCAAGAAGGCGGGTGGTGAATTTCGATTGATTCACCACTTGTCCTTCCCAGATGGAACGTCCGTCAATGATGCTATTCCGCACGAACTATGTTCCGTGCGCTATACATCTTTTGACGAGTCGGTTCGTATGGTCAGATCCTGTGGTCCGGGTGCGCTTCTGGCGAAATGCGACATTAAGTCAGCCTTTCGCTTGTTGCCAGTCCACCCCGATGATTTTGAACTGCTTGGTTTTCAATTTGATGGCCATTATTTTGTGGACCGCGCCATGCCCTTCGGCTGCTCTATTTCGTGCTCAGCTTTTGAGCGATTTAGTACATTCTTGCAGTGGGCTTTGGAGGTCGAGGCTGGGTCCACACAGGTGGCTCATTATTTAGATGACTTCCTTTTTTGTGGTTCACCATCATCGGGTACCTGTCAGCACCTTTTAGGTTGTTTCACGAAATTGACATCTAGGTTAGGGATCCCTCTTGCACCTGAAAAAACGGAGGGACCCTCTGTTTCCCTCACGTTCCTGGGTATAGAATTGGACACTGTGGCCCAACTCTCTCGCTTGCCAGCGGAGAAGGTTGAACGCCTTGTCGATTTAATCCGGTCTGCTCTGTCACGTAATAAGATCACCTTGCGAGAGTTGCAATCTTTGCATGGCCACCTAAATTTTGCGTGCAAGGTCATCGCACCGGGGCGGGCTTTCGCCCGCCGTATTTGCGATGCGATGATCGGGTTGTCCAAACCTTTTCATCGCACTAGGGTAACACGCGGAATTAGGGATGACTTAATGACGTGGTTGACCTT
Source organism: Furcifer pardalis (assembly GCA_030440675.1). Taxonomy (NCBI): domain Eukaryota; kingdom Metazoa; phylum Chordata; class Lepidosauria; order Squamata; family Chamaeleonidae; genus Furcifer; species Furcifer pardalis. The sequence goes on from CP126895.1 coordinate 25,890,884, forward strand.
TTTCCAAGAATTTAATGGGGTGTCATTTTGGCGCTCGCCACTGCCCCTCCGTTCCCAATTCCAGGTGCAATCTGATGCCTCTGGTGCCTTTGGCTTTGGTATCTACTGCCGGGGCCAGTGGTGTGCAGGTTTGTGGCCTGAGTCATGGCAGGGGACCGGTATACTCAGGGATCTCACTTTTTTGGAATTTTTCCCCGTACTTGGGGCACTTTTGATGTGGGGCCACCTTTGGACCAATTCTGAGGTCCTTTTTTGGTCCGACAATATGTCGGTGGTCCATATACTGAGGTCCTTGACTTCCCGGTCCCCTCGTGTCATGCGCCTGGTCCGTCCATTTGTTTTGCAGGCCCTTCGCCTTAACATTGTGTTTAGGGCTAGACACATTCCGGGACTCGATAACAGTATTGCTGATGCTTTGTCCCGTTCACAGATGGACAGGTTTCGGGCTCTCGCTCCAGCAGCCAGCGCATTGCCATCCCAGCTCCCTCCGATTATCTGGACCATTGGACTGGGGAAGTGAGCCGGGCAATCGCCCATTCCCTGGCGCCTGGGACCCGGGCGGCATACTCTTCGGCTTGGCAGGGTTTTTGTTCCTTTCGCAGGGATTCAGCCCTTCAGGATAGCTGGCCCATTCCAGTTCAGCATTTGCTGGCTTTTATGGTTGCATTGCATAATCAAGGCCTTGCACCATCTACTATCAGAGGCCGTCTATCTGCCCTTGCCTTCGTGTCCAAGGCTTCGGGATATGCTGACCTAACCCAGGATTTCCGGGTTCGGAGGGTGTTGGAAGGGTGGTCGCGGGAACGCGGCCCTCGCCCCGACACCCGCCAGCCTGTCTCTCTCACGGTTTTACACCGTGTGGCAGCGGCCTGGCCAGAGTACTGTAGAGACGGGTATGAAACCAGTCTTTTTCATGCCGCCTCTGCTGTGGCATTTTTTGGTGCCTTCCGGATTGGTGAACTGGTAGCCTATAGTTCTAGGGATCGCTCTTTGCGGTCATTGCAACTGTCTGATTTGACCTTGCACTCCATGTCGGCCGTGTTGAAGGTACGTTTCTCTAAAACTGACCATTCGGCTCGAGGGACTACTGTCCGGCTGCTCATTTGTAGTTGGCCATCAATTTGCCCTGTGCGTGCCTTGTCTCGCTATTTGGCCTTCAGGGGGGCCACCCCTGGTCACCTCTTCTGTCACGGTGATGGTTCTCCCCTTACTCGTTACCAGTTTTGGCGGGTGACGGGTGCTGTCTTGTCCTCGGTTGGCCTACCTGGGGTTCGGTATTGTTCCCATTCTTTCCGAATAGGTGCGGCATCGACGGCAGCTGCTTTAGGATACTCTGCTGCTGATATAAAACGTTTGGGCAGATGGTCTTCTGATTGTTTCCAGTTGTATGTCCGTCCTGTTTAACCTTATTCTGACTTGTACTATTTCCTTTCTTTCAGGTTTCCTTTTTTCGCCCGCGTGGCCACGCGTTTGGATGGTCGGCCACAGCTTTGTCTACTGGGCCGGCAGGCAGGCTTCCCAAGCCCTGTGTGGTCCCCACTTGGGTTTGCAGGGGGAAGCATTTGTTTTTTGGCGTGGCCAGAGGGGCATGCATTGGCGGCATCTCATGCCGTTCATTGCGGCTAATTCCGATTGCCCTCCGCCGGAGATCCTGGTACTCCATTTAGGGGGAAATGATTTAAGGGATACTTCTGGACTTGATTTGGCAGCCACCATATGCCGGGATTTATCCCAACTGCATAGCTGGTGGCCTCAGACCCGATTGGTGTGGTCCGAAATTATACCTCGAGCTAATCATCGCTCTTCGGCGGATGCCCTTGGTATTAACAGAGCCAGGTGCAGGGTAAATCGTTATGTGGCCCGCTTTTTTGCCCATATGGCATGGGGAACGGTGGTTGCACATCCTTCCATTGTTGTGGAGGACCACCGCCTTTACCGTAGCGATAGGATACACCTATCGGAACTTGGTATCCAGATGTTTTTGTTTGGTCTGCGTGGTGGTGTCCAGGCCGAATTGCCGGCCTTGGGTGGGTCGGAGAGCATGTAAAAATTGCTCTCCGTGTGGCGGGTAGCACGGGTGAGCCATTGCTTAGTCCAGCCATTTCAGGCAAGGAGCGCATTTGACTGACAAATTCGTAGCGAGGCAAGGAGAGTTAGTCCAGGTCGGTTAAATGCGTTCCACGAACTGGGGTGACCAAGTGTGAGGTCTTGGAAGCCCCAAGCATGTTCACCTGAAACATGGGCAGAGGTGTTAAACAGCAGAACACTCTGTTATGGACTAACTTAATTGGTTACATTCCATCGTTAATTCCAATTGGCTTGCTCACCTGTGCTACTCCCACCATGCAGACAGTTATGATACAGTTTTGGTTGCTTGTTAATAAAGTGGCCCAGTTTTTAACCCAGCAAGCTTGTCTGTCTCGTCATTGGGTCGGGGGGCAATGCTTGCGCGCCAGGAGAAGCTCTCCGGGCGCGCGCTTTGCCTCCTGCATCTTGGGGGCGGGGCAGACAAGCGGCGTCGAGTGATTGGATGCCACTGGGCCTATTTAAGGCCAGGACAGTCGCGTGCTCGGCCTCTTTGCCTGCGCCGCTATTGAGCCACGAGCTGTTCGCTCGCCCCCCCTCCCTCCCTGTGCGTAGTGTGAATTTTTTGGCTGCCTCGTGGGCCGGATGGGAATTTTTGCATGCACCATGATTGGCTCCTTTGGTGCATGGAGTTTTCGCCCATCCCACACTGCTTCATGGGTTGAGATCTGGGGATGTTTTTCTTTAGGGCGGGTAGCACGGGTGAGCCATTGCTTAGTCCAGCCATTTCAGGCAAGGAGCGCATTTGACTGACAAATTCGTAGCGAGGCAAGGAGAGTTAGTCCAGGTCGGTTAAATGCGTTCCACGAACTGGGGTGACCAAGTGTGAGGTCTTGGAAGCCCCAAGCATGTTCACCTGAAACATGGGCAGAGGTGTTAAACAGCAGAACACTCTGTTATGGACTAACTTAATTGGTTACATTCCATCGTTAATTCCAATTGGCTTGCTCACCTGTGCTACTCCCACCATGCAGACAGTTATGATACAGTTTTGGTTGCTTGTTAATAAAGTGGCCCAGTTTTTAACCCAGCAAGCTTGTCTGTCTCGTCATTGGGTCGGGGGGCAATACAGTTTTACCTCGCTTAAAGAACATAATGTGTTCCACAGGATTGCTCTTTAAGCGAGTTTGCTCTTTAAGTGAAACACCATTGTAAGTGACCAATTGTGACTTCTGGTGGGGAGGATTGTGAACCCCGATTTATTTGTTAAGCGAGTTTTTGGTTTGTTTAATTTGTTAAGCAAAACGAACATTCAGAGAAAATTCAGCTCTTTAAGTGAGTTACTCTTTAAGTGAGGCACTCTTAATGCGAGGTTTGACTTTACTGAATTGTTCATAGGTCTAGGTGTACATAACTTGTAGCCCATGGGAATTTCACTAGAGTTTAGGTGATATATATATTGTGTCATTTAAAAGATTTTTTTTAAAAAAAATATGAATTTGGGGATGCTTTTAGACTGAAGCTGCTAGTAATACCAATCAAAAGACAATCATAATATATGTCCTGAGCTTGACTTCTTGTGGTAAACAGAAAAAAGAAAAAATGATGAGAAAATATGGGCAAATTATAAGCAGAAGGCACTGTCACCCGGAGGCTCCCAACATTCTGTGAGTGAGGCAAGGTGATTGCATTAAAAATGTTTTTCATCTTCAATCACACTTTGACATATCTATGCATTGTGGGCTAAAAAAAATCAAAGAAACAGAGAAACAACATAGGGTTATTTCTTTCATTCTTTCTGAGAAACATAGCAATCCTTTTCTTGCTTGCTATATTGCTATATTATATATTCTCTATGGTGTGGAGTATCAACAATAATATTCAGGAAAGCAATGTGCCTTCCTTTCCATTAAAGAAAGATCTACTGTTTATGCTGAATTGGTTTAAAGGGCTTTAGCATTACATAGTGTTATTAGCTCCGTATGCTTTGTATGCACACACACATCTTTTCTGGGTAATTATCTATTAATGTTAAGTATCCTCAAAACCATTAGGCATGTACTAATTAAATGCTAGAAAATGCAGTGAAGATTTATTACAGAATCTTATTTGTACAGTTTTCCAGATGTTGTTCTGCGATTCTCTACTATTGGCCTTTCACTTTGGCACTGATACACAGACAATGGCTGAAAAGCTTCATAAACACAGTTATCTGTTAGGGCTGTTTAATACAAGCTCATTCTATAGGAAGTGTCTCCATGGAAGTAAAGGAACTTCAAAGTCTGTTTTACTGTAGAAAGTAACCCAGAACTTGTAAATAACAAGCCTCAGGTTCGGATACTAAAGGTAAAGGCCTCCCTTCCTCAAAACTCAGTCTTGTCCGACTCTAGTGGAAATAACTCATCTCCATTAAGAGCCAAAGAGCCAGTGCTGTCTACATCTGCAGACATTTCCATGGTCATGCGGAAGGCGTGACTAGACAACAGAGTGCATGGAATGCTGTTACTTTACCCACCAAAGTGGCACCTATTTATCTATTTGCAATGTCTTGCTTTCAAACTGCTAGGTTGGCAGAACTGGGGCAGAGGTAGGCGCTCACTCTGTTGTGCAGCATTCAGGTCTCAAACTGCTGACCTGCTGACCTCCTGGATATCAAACTCAGCATCTTAACCACTAAGCCATCATGGCCCTTTCAGGTTTGCATAGGTTCCTATAAACTATTTACTTTGAGGGGATAACTATGTTCAGTATTAAACAAAACAGAATAAGGTGACCTTTGTAATATAATATGGGATGCTTGCTAGTTGCTTGTGAATGGTACTTTCAAAGGGATTTAAAATCACTTTTAGATATACAGTAATATCTAAAATATTAATATATTTTAGATATAGAGAAATTGTTGACAAGAATATTTCAAATTGAATGCCAAGAACAATCAGGTTCCAGAAATCATGGGGAGCAGCACATGCCCTTTAAAGGACACTCATTTTTGAACCCCCCCCCCCAGGGCACAAAATACAAAAACCACACATCTCTTTCTGCCTTCTAGTGGGCAATTTTTAAAAACACCCTCCAATTTTGACCCTGCAGCCTGGCTCAAAACATGACAAAATTAACCCACACCTCTTAAAGGGAAAAGAGCAAATTTTGAGCCAAAAGTTGTTGTTCAGTCGCACAGTTGATTCTGATGTTTTGCAACCCCATGGTCCATTGCCCTCCAGGCACCTCTGTCCTCCACCATCCTCCTCAACCCGCCCAGGTCTGTGCCCACTGCATCTACAATACCATCTAGCCATCTCATTTTTGGCCATCCCCTTCTTCTTTTGCCCTCCACCCTTCCCAACATCAAGGTTTTATCAGGTGAATCCTCTCTTCTCATTTGATGTCCAAAGTACTTTAACTTCATCTTTACTATTTGATCTTCAAGGGAGCAGTCAGGGTTGATTTCTTCTATAATTGACCTATTTGTTCTCCTCGCTGTCCAGGGGACTCTCAAAACTCTCCTCCAACACTACATTTCAAAGATGTCTATTCTTCTGTGCTCAGCTTTCCTAATAGTCCATCTCTCACAACCATTGCTTTGAAAAGAATTAACATTCTACAGTGTCGGTGACACCCGATTTGACCCCCAGGACAGGCATGTGTCCACACATTGCCCACATCATTTAAAGAGTAACAAACAATTGCTCTGGGGTGGGGGGACAACAACACCAAAAAACCCTGCTCTAAGCCAAGTAGAAATTTATATTTAGGCATATTAGAAGTCACAGCATAAACCTTCATGGAATTCAACAAAATCTAAGAAAAACCACATGGCATTCATTTCCCCCCAATGAAACCAAAAGCCATCAAATGACTAGAGATAGGCCATTGATTTTGAAGGACAGGCATTGTATCTGTTTTGAAAGCATTCACACTGAAAACAAGATACATCACATGCCAAAAGTTTGGTATTATTACCAGAGAAAGTCCAGATTTCATCAGTGGCAACATTTTTAGTCTCTAGATCCTTCCAGGTGAGAAATACATTAGCAGCAATGCATCACCAGTATTTATTGTTGATAGGCAACAGTGCTCCACCTGTTCAAGTGTGTTAAAGATGTACCCTCATCTCATAGATTTACATTGGAAATGGTTAATTACACACAAATAGGCATTAAATGGGCACTTAATCAAGCCCTGTGGCAGTGTTTATTAAATATTAATTCATTTAAAATACTGAGATTCTGTGGCTTGTCAAATGAATAGCTACATAGAATTTAGCATTTTAAATGTCCTTAATGAAGGGCTGTGTATGCAGTCTGTGTCGGGTTGCTTTCTAGGGAGTTGCCACTTTTCTCAACAAAGGTGTATTTGAGCTAAGAACTGAGTTTGTTGATATGCTCACCGTTGATTATTTTCCTTTTATTTCCTCTTCACTTCCCCCACCATTTCTCAAAACAGATTTCAGTGCACTGTATTTATTTTTTCAGGATATGGACTTAATACTAGGTCATATCTCTAATTTTAGCCACAGCTGTTATTCCACTTATAGGTGGAAACCAGATCAGGCAGCCCAGCTCTGTCTGCCTCACTCTCCAATTCACTTTATCATCCATTTATTTATTTATTTGGCATTGTCAGTGTAAATGGGAAGGCACAAGAAAATGGAATGGGGACAGGAAATCAAATTCATCCACCTGAGCAGAGCTGGCCCAAAACATTATGCTGCCTGAAGCAGAGCAGCCAATGACATTCCATCCACTCAAGTCATGGTTCATTGTTCCTCAAACCAGCCACATGCTTTTGAAATCTGAGTGAGAAAAAGGCATCTCCACATCTCTGGCAGTAAAAATGCAATAATTGCAAAATGAAGGAATATCAAATTGCTGTCCTTTCCTGACACCAACAACCTGAAATCAGGGGTAGATGTTCACCCCACCTTATGTCAAAGAATCCCTGCAGCTGGAGTTAATTTAAAAGCTGGCATCTGAAAACAGCACAAGTCAAAGAAGTGGGAGGATGCCCCATAGCTGGTAGATTGTGCTGAGCCAACTGGGGGGGTACTTCTGAAAGATGCAGACTATCTGAGGAAATCTGTAAACTTCTGTCTACCAACAGAAAAAGCCAGGCAGATTGAGAAGTCCCATACCCCAGCTCAGCAGTCCTATCACTAGAACGTGTGAGAGATGGCAGTGGCAAAAATAGCAGGACTCCTCTTAAGCTGGCTAGGTAGGTCTGACAGAAGGGTACAGTGTCATCTCAAACCCCTCAGACACCATACCGGTGAACCTAGAGGAGGCCAGTCTCCACAGTGTGCTGGGATGCATTTCTACAGAGTCCCTGCTGTCACCACCACCTTTAACTCACTTAGGACTGAAAAGGATCATAAACCCTGGGGGAGGCATATGAAGGGTTTGAGTTTGACAGGTTGTGCTTAATAGTTACTGTGCAAGAACCTGTTGTTTGCCTGTTTCTATCATGAAAGAAGGACTCACAGACTTCCATCCACAAGCAGTGGTGGGTTGTCAAATTTTCTGCTACCGCACTGTGACGTCATTATGTTGTGGGTGTAGCTGATGTCATGGCGTCAAGATGTCATGGGCAGAGCAAAAAAAATAACAAAATAAAAATGTCTGTGCATGCGTCAAACCTCCATTTGATGCATGTGCAGTTCTTTTTTTAGTGTGTATGCGTCAAACCTCTATTTGATGCATGCACACTAAAAAATAGAACTGTGCATGCGTCAAATGGAGGTTTGATGCATGTGCAGTTCTGGGCAGCCATTTTGGCTGCCCGGAAATACATTTCTGGAGGGGGGGGCGGCGGAGAGGTGACCGAACCGGTCGCCCGGGGATTTACCACCACCACCCCTCCTGATGGGGTGCTACTGGTTTGGGCAAACCAGTCAGAACTTGTAACATCCCATCACTGTCAACAACATAGGTATCCATAAGAAGGCAAATGAATTAGTCTCTCATGGAACCGACACAAATAACCAGAAGCCATCCGGTGATCCCATTTCTTTTAATCCCATCACTACTTTGAGAAAATAATTTTTAAATACTTAAGAAGTATGGACTACTCCATCTCAAAACCTTATCATGTCATAAACCAAGAGTCTGGCTTTCCTTATTTGGAGGTCAAAGCCATGGACTTGGGAGAAGGATCTTAGGGTAAGAGAGAATTGTCTGTGAAACCAGTCACAGTAATCCCCAATAATCTGCAAGCTGAGGACACCAGCCCAGAACATCCAACAGGCCCACAATTTCCCTGGTGCTGTAAAAATAAGTAAATGGCTACGTTATGGTGAAAGCTCTTTAAGGAGACAAGACCACATATTTATGATAATTTTGCAGAGGCCCTCCCAAAATGGTGAAATATATAGTGTTTTTCCTGATGCTTCTGGCACATAGAATTTTTGCTTTATGGTTGGTCACTCAAAGGTGGTGGTAACAACAACAACAATGAAATAGCATACTATCAAGTCAATTCTGACCTATGATGACCCATTCTAGGGTTTTGAGGCAGAGAATACACTGGAGTGGCTTAACATTCATTTTCTCCAGGAACACCCTGGGACTGGGCAGCTTGACCAAAACCACACAGGCGACACAGAGGTGAATCCAACTTCCAATCTCTGGCTCTGCAGTCAGATGCTTAAACTGCCAAGCTATGCACAAGCTTAATTTGACTGAGACAGATATGTCTATTGAGCATTGGCAAAGGAAATTTGGAGCAATCAGAGGAAATGTACATTCCCTTTAACATCTTGTCTGATCCTGAGATAAAGCTCTGTTTCAAGCTCAGTCCAGCATTAACAACTGCTGAAGCAACATCTAAAGTTTCTCCAAATTGAGCCATCCACAGGATATTGTTTCACACTAAAGACATGGCAACTAGACCTCCAGATGTATTCTTCCTCATTAAACCAGCATGCATTGTCCATTGGAGTCATCACATGGTGCAGAACATGAAGTAACATTACGAATATTTGCTGCTACCACAATGGAAGCAGAATAGTTTGCATCAAAACTGGAGGCTCTACACCCGTGATGGTGAACCTTGGCACTCCAGATATTCTTGGACTTCAATTCCCAGAAGCACAAGCACCCTGAGAATCCACCCGAATGGGTTTACTGCAATTCATCCGGCCCACGCTGCCCTCGTCGCTCCCCAAAGCAGAAGTAAAATGCACCCATACAGGCACATTTTACTTCTGCTTCTGGGAGCGATGAGGGCAGCATGGGTTGGATGAGTTGCAGTAAACCAATTCGGGTAGATTCACAGGGTGCTTGGGCTTCTGGGGATTGAAATCCAAGAACATCTGGAGTGCCAAGGTTCACCATCGTGGCTCTACATGTATGCCTTTGTTATCTCTGGGCATACCTACATTACAACTTTTGAGTTTTATGAAGTTTCATGGCTTTCCAGAAAGTATCTGGGGCACTTCAGGCTGGTGAAACTCTGTTTTTAGAGAACTCTCCCTTCATACAGAGTTAAAGTTCCCATCCTGAGTTCTCCTGCAAAGAAAAAAAGCATCTTTCTGCAAACCATGCCAGCCTAATGAACCACATTGTCACTGTCACTTCCATCACCATTACCTGTACCTTAATTACGCTCACAATATTGACAATAAAATACATGCTCCTGAATATCAAACAATGCTATACAACAGATGGCCATATTTAAATTAACCATAATGTTTTCGAGGTAATCACACAAAGACTTACAGCTGAATCTCTCCTAATGGGGTGCCTTGCTTTGTTCAGCAGGAGGAGGCATCTCTGTTTTGAACAAACAGAATGAAGATAAGCCCAACACTTGCAGAAGATGAGAAGCACACCTGAAGGTCTTTCCAGTTAGTTTGACATTGCATGTTATGTGGCAGAACAAAAGAAGAGGAGCTGGCACTGGGAGGAGACAGTCTTCCAGTCATTTCTGCTCTGAGATTTGAGGGTGATAACAGTGACACAGGGCACAACCAAATAGACATTTGTCCTGTTGTTTGGTGCTCTGCAGGGGCAGATTGGTCCCCTCTCCATGGACCTCATAATGTAATCACTGCAACAGAACATCCCCCCACCCCAAGCAACTCTATCTGCATGTTTTTGAGCCACTGTCAGGACCTTCTACTTTTTGGTGTAGAATCGGTACAAAGTCTCTTGCTCCAATCCCAGTATGTGTGATTACTTGGGCCTTGTAGGAGTTAAAGCTGCCAAGACTCCTTCGACTATCAAATTCTGGTATCATGGAGTTGCTTAATAAATGAGTCACTTCAGGGTACTGGTAAATAGGTAACTTCTACTGCTTCTCTATCTGGGATATTTTGTCCAGTCTGGGTGGTATACAACAGTTAAACCTCGATATATACAAACTACAGGGTGTCCTGTAAGTCCCTCCCCACCCCTCTGCCCAGCAGTCCAGTGGGATCACTTCCTTCCTCCTCCCAGCACAGAGTTTACCCCACCCCTCTGGTCCAAACTGGCTGGAACACACCACTGTTTCCAACCTAAGGCCTGTGGGCAGGATCTGGCCCACAGCACCATTTCATGTGTCCCCCACCCCTTCAAGGGCATTTGTAAAACAAAATGGCTATCCCCTTGAAGCTGTTGGGACAAAATGGCCACCCTGTTGTGCAGGCAAGACAAAAATGGCCATCTAGCCCTCAAAGCTGACTGAGAGAGCATGGCCCAGCCCCCAGCTTGAAAAGGTTGGGAACCCCTGATTTAGGCAATAGAGAAGCACGCACACATGCATACACGTGCATCTTCTGCAACAAATTTGGAGGCCAAAAACACAGGTTGGAGAAGATATTGTAAAAACAATGACTGGAACATCAATCTTCTCCCCTCCCTTGTCATGTTTATTACTTGCCACTCGTTTGGTTAGGGGCCTAATAATCTATTTTTGTAGTGAACAGGTTAATCAATCAAGCACATTTTCAAACATTAACACAGGTATTTTGGATTCCTCCATTGAGCAAGTGCTGAGTAAATATTTCCCTAAGAATTTGACTTAGAGTCCAACAGGTGTTGGGGATATAGATTATTTCATTCAATTAAGAAATTATATGTGTCCTTTATTATACATCTGTTTTTGTCACCATACGGCGATGGTTGATGAAAAGTTATTTGTCCCCTAGAAAAGAAAATACTGGAGCTCATGTATTTTTTTTTTTTTTTACAAAAGCAAGAAAAGTTGGTACCTTTATTAGACTTCCAAAAAGTTTTTAAACATGTTAGCTTTAAGCTTGTACTAGTCTTAATTGGGCTGTGCACCAATATATTGTGGATAGTACAGAAAAAATATATGAAAGTCCCAAAAGTCATGACAAGTATCCATGCCAGCTCTGTTTCTTCAAAGTGAGCTCCAAAAGGCAAGCCAAAAAAGCAAGCTGTAAATTTTTGGCTTGAAAAATCCGCTACCTTTCTTTTGGGAATAATCTGTTTTGCATGTAAAATAGCCTGCTATGTTTGTGTAACAGTATGCCATATATACTCGACTATAAGTTGTCCCAAATGTAAGTCAAGGTGTCTAATTTGGACCTCTAAAACTGGGGAAACAGATTGACCTGAGTACAAGTCGGGGGTGGAAAATGCAGCAGCTGCTAGTGAGTTTTAGTAATTAAAATACATGAAAATATGGTAAAATTAATTTATTCAGACATTTGTGTGGGTATGTTTTTGAGTTTTTACAGCAGTGTTAGTGCTTTTAAAAAATGTATGTTTGAATTTGCACCGCCGCAGTTTTGGGCCCCTTGGGGGCCAAGTCAAGTCCCTTTTTTGGATCTCATGGGGGGGGGGGTGCTAAAGAACTAGATTTATATTTGAGTATATGCAGTAATTTATAATTGCAATGGTATTGCCACTTATAAGCAACATAGGAAGATGAAGCTACCTCAGTTACCCAGAACAAGAGAGTCGTGTGAACAAATCTCATTTTTTGAGCCACAAGGTTTACAATATGAGATTTCTGAAAATTAAGAGAAGCTAAAGTAGTCACACTTAAAATGACAGTATTCATCTGAAAACCCATGGTGCTTCCTGTTGAATGTGCTAATTGTGCCCAATGTCATAGTTTTTTGTGTTTCCACCATGTTTCAAAAAGAAGACAGGTCTTGGGAGGGGGTTTATTTTTTTGCTTATGTTTCCCCTGAACAACTGTCATTAATTTACTGATACCCTGTCTATCAGGCATACATCATCTTGATTAGAGCTGTTATCCTAATCAAAAGGCTGATAATTAAGGCTATCCATCTGTAGAGTTCCAAGTGCTAGGATGAGCTGAGGATCCTAATTAAGATTATTTAAGTGTTAGTTAAATGTCATCATTTGATTCAGCTAATCATACCAGCAGGTACATTAGATTTGCATTAATGTGTTGCTGTTGAAGCCAACAGCTTTTCAACAGACAGCCACACATGTTTCTATACTATCTCAAAAGCCAGGATATTATTAAAACAAGACATGAATAGTCCAGTGGGAAAAACAGACTCCATGATTTGCTCAGTCTCAGTGAAAAAGTGGCATGTCTAAGCACACCTTCTTTGATGTATGTCCCCCTCAGTAAAGGTGAATATGTTTGGACTATGTTCATCTGTAAAGTCAAAGCAATGGTATTGCTGGTGGTAATGTATGGCTGTGATAGCTGGACCATTAGGAAAGCTGAGCACAGTAGAATAGATTCCTTTGAGATGTGGTGTTGGAGGAGAGTTTTGAGAGTCCCCTGGACAGCGGGGAGAACAAATAGGTCGATCTTAGAAGAAATCAATCCTTACTGCTCCTTAGAAGGTCAAATAGTAAAGATGAAGCTAAAGTACTTTGGACACAAATGAGAAGAGAGGATTCACTTGAGAAGGCCTTGATGCTCAGAAAGGTAGAGGGCAAAAGAAGAAGAAGGGGGCGGCCAAAAATGAGATGGCTAGATGGTATTGTAGATGCAATGGGCACAGAGCTGGGCAGGTTGAGAAGGATGGTGGAGGACAGAAGTGCCTGGTGGACAGTGGTCCATGGGGTTGTGAAGGGTCGGAATTGACTTGCAACTGAACAACAAATGTTCATACTTAACCTGGACATTTGTGATTGTCTTGTTCCTTATACAAGCCGTCTTTGCCAAATACAGTTGTACCTCGCTTAAAGAGCATAATGTGTTCCACATGATTGCTCTTTAAGCGAGTTTGCTCTTTAAGTGAAACACCATTGTAAATGACCAGTTATGGGGGGAATGCAAACCCTGATTTATCTGTTAAGCGAGTTTTTGGTTGGTTTTATTTGTTAAGCGAAGCAAACATTCAGAGAAAGTTCTGCTCTTTATGCGAGTTACTCTTTAAGCAAGGCACTCTTTAGGCAAGGTTTGACTGTAGTAATGACTGTAGCTGATTCGTTGATTGATTGTATTTTAGATGACTCAGACACTCAATTCTCTACGAAAAGTATGATGCCTTAAAAATATGAAATATGGACAAGGAAACAGGAATTTAAAAACAGAACAAACCTAATTAAACGTAAAAGCAAGAAACAGACTAAACAATTAAGACAAATGTGAAATCAAAAAATTCCAAGATTTCAGGTTCTAAAACAAGTTCTCCAAATATTTGAGAGAAAGAAAAGGCCTTCTGTTGGTGACAGAAAAATCATAACCAGTGCCAGATGAGCCTTCATGGAGTTCCACAGGTGGAATGCCTCCATGAAAATCCACCTACCTTGTGTGTTTTAGGGGGAGTCTGCAGAAGGACCCAAGAAAATGAACCTATGGCAATGCAATATACTGAAAAATACAGTCCGTGAGGTAACTAGGCAGTTAAGTGTTAAAATCAGCCTGTTGAACTGAGTTTACTGGCTTATGATCTTGATTGATTTTGGTGGCTTAAGCTTTCTTAGTCTTTAAATGGGATCTCTAGAGAGAACTATGTGGATACATTCTGGCTGAAACCTTGGAGAGACACTATTGATCAGAGTCAATAATATTGGGCTGGACTGATCAATTGTTTGTCTCAGTACAAGGTATCTTCCCCTGGCAAAGTAGCAGCAGAAAACCATTATACAAACCGGATAACAATCACATGGACCTGTCTTGGACTAACTGATTTTTAGAGCTCATTCTCAAAGGCAGCTTCACATATAACACATTGAACACTCCCATTCTAGACTAGCCAGAGTGTAAATGAATATTGCAAGGATCTGTACGTAAATATGCAACTGTTGTATCAAACCAAAAGGTTACACAAAAGAGAAAACTTGAAAGTGACATAATGTGTGGGTTCCCTTCTTTCATAAATACAAATTGTTTGTGTTTTAGAGGCTCTATTTGGGCAGTCACTGAAAGGTCTGATAATGATTTTGCTCTCAGTAATCAGTGAAGGAACTGAAATACAACAAAGAGCCTTTAGTCTGTGAGACCTGCTGCTTCTGCATCCAGTGGAGCTGGTGGCCTGGGAGTCTTCTGTCAATAATCCTATTGTATCCAAGCTGCTGGTTATTGCATCAGGTGCTTTTGACAACAGTTACCTTTCACCACCCTCCATCACACTAGGGTGCGAGTGGCCAACCTTGGTGCCCCAGATGTTCTTGGACTTCAGTTCCCAGAAGCCTTGATTAGCTGATGTGTTTACTTGGGCTTCTGGGAATTGAAGTCCAAGAACACCTGGGCACCAAGGTTGGCCATCCCTGCTGTAAGGGACTGGGCGTCTGTAATTTGTCTCCTGGCAACAGCCAGTTTGGTATTGGTCTCAGGCCCCATCACTGTGACTAGTTCACTCCCCACAAAGCTCCCTTCTTCTCTCCCATTGATGTTTCCACTAAGGGTGCCTCAGCTCATTGTGTGCTTGGGGCACCAAAGATGTGCTAGTGCTGGAGTTGACTTTGGGCAGGAATGAGTGTGACCCACAATCTCTTCCTGGAGCTGGAGTGGATGTTGTCTCTCTTCCTTGGCCTTTCCCCTCAGTGCCAGGAAATGTCCTGAGGACTCATGCCAGGGATCACCCTCCAGCTCCACCAGTGAGCAAAGGATGGGCTCCAGCACTTCCGACACTCAACCCCAGATTTCTTCTTCCTCAGTGGATCCTCTCATTTAAGACCACAAACCCTCCTCATACTCCTTGAAGCTCCACTCCACACCCTCCTCTTCCTCTCCCGTGCCACTAATCACCCCTCCTTCCCTGAGACACCTACACTTTTCTCCTTCCAGCTTCTCTGCTCCAACCAGAGAGGTGGATGAGGGCAGGCTAGTCCATCATGTAGCAAACCCCTCCCAGGATTATTTATTTATTTATTTATTTAGATTTATTATCCTGCCCCAATCAGGCAAACCTGACTCTAGGCAGCTTACAGAAAAAGAAAAGGATTATACATAATGAGTACAAAACAAACTAAACAATCCCACTATACCCCTACAAATTCAGAAATTGAAATCCTAAGGTTCAAAATTAATTTTAACAAAATTATACTATAAATTTACAAAAAACTCAAACATTTAAAAGATATAAAAGTTTTTAAAAGTTTAAAAGAGAGAGAGAGGGGTGGCTATCCCATCATATCAGCCACCCAATATGGGATCCCGTATTACTGGAGCCCCACACCTGCCCTGCCAGCCAGGTTTTTAGGCCCTTCCGAAAGGGCACTAGCTCTGTCTGTAGGCATAACTCAGTTGGCAGGAGGTTCCAAAGGGCCGGGGTGGACATGAAAGGTAGAAACAGGTCCACGATAAAGTGGTGTACTTCCATTGGATACAGCTGCTTCCACCTCTTCTCCCTCCTCAATTTTCCATATTTCCCAACAACTGGGTAATTCTCTGTATTAAATCTCTGGAAATTATCTGGAACATATTTTGGTGCTACAGAGGGCTGTAAGTGCAGGTGAAGGAAGTGTTGATTTAGCTGCATGCTGGAAGCCATCTCCACTATTGCTTCCCCTTCAACTTACCATCTTCAACTTGTCCAGTCCTTTGCCTAGACACTAGTTTCTGATAAACAGGTAATATTATTGTTGATAGCAAGAGAGAAGCAATTTTAAGGAGCTATGTGTGCAGATCGAGGTTATTACTTTTCTATATTTTTTAAAAAAATAAAATGTTAAAAGTTTGTGTATGACTGGGATTCATCTTTGGAAATGTAAATCTTTCAATTCCCTTAAAGAAAATTAGCTATCATATTCACAAGGGAAAAAACTTTTTTTCCTTAGCATGCACTATGTCAATTTCAATTTAAACAAGTTTGCCATTTTCAGCCTGACTTGTTCCAAACAAATATTAACATAGGATCCCTACAAAAGATACAAAACATGAGACATCACACTGCATTTTAGGTGCATTAAAAAGAGATTCACCTAAGTTTTTCATTAGCATATAAACAGTAGTATTTGCATAGAAATACTGTAGACACAATTGAAAGGATTTTGCAGCAATTATGGATTCTTGTATGCTACAGATCTAGAAGACTTATCAGCTCTGACCCTTCAAATGAGACCAGTTTTTTTTTAAGAGAAATTTTAAAACCATAGTTAATGCATATTCATCTTCACGGAATGTATCATTTTATTTATAAATAATTGGCTCTTCACATAGATACTTTGGCTGAGTTGTGTAAATATTCCATGAATTTCAGACATCCTGAAAGAAAAATGTATAGTTGGAACTCTCAATATTCTTCAAATTTTGGACATCTCTGAAACTCTCTGAAATATTAATGAGGGTGAGACAAAGGCCACGTGTGTTCTGCAGATATCTCAATGTTTAGTAATTATATTTCAAATGGGGACAGAGCCCTATATATCTATACCAGTGTCTCCAACCTTGGGATACCAAATGCTCTTGGACTATACAGCTCCCCAAAATCTTGGCCAGCACAGCCAATGAAGAAGGTTTCTGGGAGCTTCATCCAAGAACATCTGGAAACTCGAAATTGAGAACCACAGGTCTAAGGAGAAAAGCGCAGCTTAGATATCTGTAGCTTTTAACATCACTAAACTGCAAGTAGCAATTGCTGGCATGTCCCATTTACTACCTGAAAATGTGGCTGTCTTGTCCTTCTTTGAAATTTGATCCAGACTCACCGTTTTTGCTTTTGAGCTATGGGAAAGCAAAAATCTCTCCCAAGGACTTGTGCTCCTGCTCCAGGAGCCTTGCTGCCCAATCTGCAACTGTGAAAGCAAAAGTCAACATAACTGCAACACAAAAGGACCATTGACTCTATTCCACACAGCATAAAAGCCTGATAACATCACACCTTGAGTTGCTTCTTCAGATTTGTGGCCTCCACCATAGACCTTTAGTTTATGTACAAATCCTGTGGTTTCAAAACCTAGCAGGATGACCTTTTGATTTTTGTTTGTTTGTTCTTCTAATTCCAAGCATTGCAAAGCTCATCCTGATGAAGAGGCCTTCAAAATTTTCTGTCCCAGTGATGTTTTGGTGGTCTAATAAAGCTTCCTAGCTCCAATCAAGACAGGAAAACCAACAAGGAGATGAAAGTTTTTATTCTGAAAAGAATCTACAGAGGAATGGCAACAACCACTTTGTCATCCTGAGCTAATGGAGAGCTAAATGTTCCAAGGATCCCAAGCTTGAAATATTTTAACTTTAAGGATCTGACTGTCCTCACCAATGAGGACTCTATATTATTTTGTTCCATTATTATTTGTTCCGTATTGATTTCCATCCATCCCACAATGATCTGTTGGATGCTGTACCTACATCAGTTCTAACTGTGTCTTCTTGGCTACTGACAGCTCATAACAGTCAATGAAAATTCCTGTTTCAAATACACTGGCACAATGTGTAAAAACTTTCTGCTGTGACTGTTTCAGCTACAGCACACATCTGACTATTGCGTTTATTGTTTGATATTCATCACACATCAGACAAAGAGGTTGGGAACAATTAAGATTTCTTTCCCTGTGATACAGGCACTTGCAGTGACTGTCCATAGGGATGTTTATTTGCAGAACAGAGAGCATCTGTGTTTAGGATCTCTAACAAATATGTTCCACCCCTCCTAGGCTATGTAATTACTCTTTCACAATATCTGAAATAAAGGACCAACCAATAGTGAGTCAGAAATGAACAGAATGCCTTCTTCTGTACCACATCAACATAAGCTTGCCCTTCTAATTGCACAATTTACACAGAAGGACACATAAACATTAGGCTTTCCAGAATGGTCTTTCCTGTACAGTAATAAACCATGTAAGGAATCCTATTGGTATTTTTGTAACTTTTGCTACAGCTAACTATGGTAATTAAAAAGATTCTGAATTGCATCTTGGCTGCCCAATTAGGCATGTGACCAGATGCACAATTAAGACTGCACTTTGTCAATTAACAATAGTTAGCTACTGCAGGTTAGAAAAAAATTATGTATATGCCAGCAGGACTTTGGCCAACACTTCCACCTTTCAGCTACTTGCTGTCCACGACTTTCCTTCTGTATACAAAAGGCTGTCAGAGAAATCACAAATAACCTAAATAGCTGAGCTGATTAGGGATTTGGGAAGGATACTTTCAGCTAATGGGATGTTTGTTGTTGGGCTTTTTAAGTCCACTAAAGGACTTATCTAAGGAAACAGATTTAAGTGTTCACATGGCATTTTCTTTCCACCACCACCCCACACACACACAAAAGGAGGAGACAGTAATATCTCAAAGAGGCTATCAATTGGGGGAAAAAACTGGGTGTTTTTTTTTTTTTTAGCCCAACTGGTATATTGGTATTGCAGTAAAAACTTTTTTTAGTTTGCAAACAAACCTTGATATAGGAAAAGAGTATTAAAGGTCTTTCTTTTGACAAAATGTAAACTGCTTTGTTTTGGGATACTTCCCTATCACAAGATACATTGGTTTAGTGGGGGCAAAGTGGTTCACCTCAAACCTCAGTGTAAATGTCCTTGTGCTTCCTGACATCATGGTAGCAGAGTGATCCTTGGTAAACATTCTTACATATATTTGAAGTATGTCAGGTCAGAATAAAGAGTATTTTTAATTACTTCCTTACACAATCTAATATTGTATTTAAGAACTTTATTTTCATTCATTTACATTATTCTGCTATCATTAATTCATACAATATCATAATATTGTATTTAAGAACTTTATTTTCATTCATTTACATTATTCTGCTATCATTAATTCATACAATATCATAATATTGTATTTAAGAACTTTATTTTCATTCATTTCTATTATTCTGCTATCATTAACATGAGTCAAATATTTTAACAATTCAAGATTCTGCACCATGCTGGTGTACATGAAGGTGTGTGGGTGGTGGGGAGAGAGAATTTTTAAAATGCTGATAGTCCATAGTGTTTGGTATATACTTGCACTCATTGAATCAGAATTTGGTAGTTTGATTCTCCACTGTATCTTCTGGGAGAAGAGCCAGACTGTGTAGCCTTCGGCAAGATGCACAGTCCCAGGATAACCTCAGAAGAAGGAAATGGTCAACCACTTCTGTGTATTCTCTTCCTAGAAAAACCTGGAGAAGGCCACCCTATATCAGAATTGACCTGATGACACACAATTATTAATTATTATAGCTGCACTCAGATTGCATGAATTGCCTTGTTTCCTGAGTATTTGAATACCATCAAATGTTCTTCAGAAATCACACAAAAGTTGCCACATGGAATGAAAAAGTAAAAAGGAAGCAAGAGAAGGTAGAATTTGAAAATGTTATACGAATGCTGACACCACCTCTCAATGGACAATAAATCATTTATTTAGTGCCTCAACAGCATTTCTTCTTGCCAACATAAGGGCTAATCTGAGAAAGTGGGTTTTCCCTCTAGATGGTGGCCTGTGTCAATGCAGAGAAGAGCAAACAGTCACCCATATGATAATAATGTGCATCATGTGCATTATTATCATATGGGTGACTGTTTGCTCTTCTCTGCATTGAAACAGCCCACCATCTAGAGGGAAAAACCCACTTTCTCAGATTAACCCTTGATCTTCACACAGTCTATTTAAAGTTTTCCACACAGCCCATAGTTGTTTATGGCCAGGTTGTGGTTGCTGTTGTTGTGGATTAGTGTTAAATGGAAAGATTCCTCACTGAGAAGTTCTTGTCACCTGAACTCTGTCCCTGGTAAAAATAAAACAAGCAACCTAGTAAAACTGATTTGTTGACACGAAGTATCGGTTTTTAAAAAATAAAAAGCCAAGATTTCAGTCATTGTTTGTCCTGCTTTATACCAATTTATACCAATTTAAAGTTTATATCATCTGGATTGCAGGAAAAAAGCAGTATCATTACCAAACAATTCAATGCAAGCAAGAGAGTAAATGCTCTATCTGTGAGCATTTGAGCTCTGTATGTAATAGGTTGTAACAGCAGTTAAGTTGATTAAAGAAACAAGCAAAAACCAATAAACAGAAAATACTGATGAAAATATCTATAAAGACATTTGGTTTGGAGGAGTTGGAAAGCATGCACTCACAGATTTTCTTCTAGCTTTGGGAGACATATGTGTGCTTAGCTGGATTATTGAAATTAATTTTAGTATGTTTTATTTTGATGTTTCACATTTTTCTTTTATGCCAAAGGGAAAAAAAGTCTCCAAACAGGAAAATTTTCTTACATATCATCTGGTGGTAATGACTTTTTTTTCTGCAGAGGAAGAAAACTTATTTATGGTATCTGAGATAAATGAAAAAACCTGACTCCTTTGTCTTTCAGAAGAACAAGCAAACAGATATTAAGAAAGCTCAATTAGAGACTATGCAGCTGAAACATATACACATTTGCTTTCAGTAGTGTGGGAGAGATCGTCAGAAATGACCTTCTTCCTCCACAGATGAAGATCTGGAATTTAAGACCTCTAGCTCTGCAGTGGACTGTAGTTGGAACAATTATGAAGGGGCTGAGACTTTTGTTGTGATTAAGGAAAAATAGGAAGAGGAAACTGGCATAAGGTTAGACAGAAGAAGAAGAAGAAGAAGAAGAAGAAGAAGAAGAAGAAGAAGAAGAAGAAGAAGAAGAAGAAGAAGAAGAAGAAGAAGAAGAAGAAGAAGAAGAAGAAGAAGAAGAAGAAGAAGAAGAAGAAGAAGAAGAAGAAGAAGAAGAAGAAGAAGAAAGGTCTAAATGTTGTGAAAGCACTAGAACAGCTAGGATTGGAGGATTAAAAAGCATGGGAGAGGGACAAGGAAATAAAAGAGGGTCAATAAATGCTACAGTCATGCAAGAGAGGTGGACAGTTGACTGAGGTGGGTGTGACGGGGTTCATCCTGCCAAATGCCCTCACTTCTGGTAACATATTGTATGACATTGAGATATCCAGAAGAGAATAATGGAACAGTAAAGCAACTGGTTCCCTAAATTTTGGCTGTAAATAGTTCTGTACACCACACATTCACATTTTGTATTAAAGTTACTTTTTGTTACCTTAAAGAGAGGTATCTACAGTATATCTTCACCACCAGGATGGAAGAAGGGCAGATGGACCCCAGGGAGATATGTCTTACTGCCATCTCATGGCCTACCTATTTGAACTGATTGCTATTTGAATTAATCAGTAAGATTTTAAAAGACAGATATTTTTGAACCATAAAACTTATCTTTTGTCACATGTATGGTAGCTTTAAGCAAGTCAGATTTAGGAATGAGACAAAACAGGAATCAACAAAGGTTACTGAAGCCGCTAAAAACTGGGCCCAATCTGCTTCTATTTACCTGAGCCCCTGGCAAGGATTATTGTTATAATTCTATGAATGGAATAAAATTGATTACTTCTGGACCAACCTTGGTTTTCAAGATAGTAACTGATCTCATAGTAACAGTTTTATCTATTAAAAAACCTATTTTGTATAATTCAGTGTGAGCAAACGTTGAAATCAGTTTGCATATTCTGAGGAGCTCTGTGGGGAGTAACAATCGTGGTCCATTCATCTCCACTTGGCAGAGCTTCAGCCCTATTTGGACAGGATGGCCCAGAACCTTTGTGGAGCTTGTGGTCTCAGCAGAGGGTCCTTTAGCCCCAAGTCTGTGCTCCTACAAACTAACAACATTCCCAAGTTCCTCTGATTTTCACCTTGACATATCTAAAATGACATTTGAGGAGAATTTTAAAAGTCAGCGTGCAGTCAAGGGGTAATATAGCTCCCGTTTTGGACTGGTTGTGGCATAGTCCTGTTTCAGCTAGTTTCTGGCAACCAAACAGTGTACAGGAAATTGCAAACCACTTGACACTGAAGAAAACCCACTTTAGCATTTACACAAGAGCAGCATGTTGCTGCACTGATAGAACTCACAGTTCGGTGATGCTTAATGAGATATCAAGTCGAATACTTCATCACAATTTTATAATTACATCCAGACACACTCCAGATGTTCAGTATCCAGTTCAAAATCCAGATATTTTTGATCCATCAGCAGAGCTTTTTATTTTTGGTGGGTTGGGGGCTGGATTGGAACAATGGGGGGCTAGATGATGTTCACACAAAAGAATCACCTTAAAGGATGTGGCACCAAGCCAAGTGATCCTTTCCAGCATGATCTAACACAATCTTATTTCCTTATCTCATTGCAGCCTCTGTGCCTGGAATATGGAAGCTCAAATTCTGCCCAAATGATTTTTCTTTAAAAATAAATGATATGAGGAGTTTTGCTTATCTCTAGTTTTGATGTTGATTTGCTTACTTACATAATCCATGTTTCTCTGAAAAGCAGTGGTTGTGGCAGCTAATAACGGGATGCACATTTTTAAAGTCCTATTTTGGACCATTAAAAGTTAATTTATTAGTTATGCAAAATTCATGATTTTAAAACATGTTATGTAAAAGTAAAGGTTTCCCTTGCTTGAAAGCCAGTCATATCTGACTCTAGGGTTCAGTGCTCATTTCTGTTTCAAATCCAAAGAGCCAGCGCTGTCTGCTTCTGCAGATGTTTCTTTGGTCATGTGGCAGGCATGACTAGACACCGGAGTGCATGGAACGCTGTTACCTTCCCACCGATGTGGTCCCTATTCATCTACTTGCAATTTCTTGCTTTCGAACTGCTAGGTTGGCAGGAGTAAAACATGTTAAAATTTATTAATTTGCAAGAGAAAACTACTGTGAATGTACTGAACTGCAGTACATTCTGGAAAGAAGTCAGTTTTGGTTCACAGTTGTTTGCCTTTCATTTCCTATTTAGGCTGAACGCCTCCCTGGAATTTTCAATCCTTAATGTCAAGGAGTAGCTCTTTGGATTGCAATGTTCTAATTGAGCACATCTTTTTCTTGTCCCTTGCTCCTTTTTGACACAGTTCTTTTTCCTCCTTTGCTATGAAAAAAAGTCTAACTGTTTCTGTAACACTTGTGGAGCTTTTAGTTGGATAGGTTGACTAGCTATACTTCACTCAAGATTTTTCTTTAACAACTGATGTAAATATTTATGGTATGCTGTCATATCACCAATTTCCCCCGCTCAGAATAACAATCCTTTCACAGCCTGAACACACTTGAGGAGAAATGTGATACTAAATTAATTACTCCTGATTCTTTTGAGCTTGCTCAGAAAATCATTAGGTACCATAAGCATAAATATTATTTTTCTTCTATTCATTGTAATTGAATATATATATATAAAATCTTTGACAAAATAATACTCAGAAATCTACACTTATTTCAAGGCAGTTCCACTTATACCTGTTGCTTTGAATTGGATGTTGCATAACAACTAGGCAGAAGCGACATCATAGCACACTATCTAAGTGTACTCTTGCCCAGGGGAACTGTTGTATGGTCTGCTTGCTCTTTTAGTTAAAGGTCATAAAAGGATTGAACATAAAAGGGATTGTGACTTTTCTGGCTGCACCTGGTTTAAAAGTAAGAGATCTGGCCAGGCTTTCGTCCTTGCCTTATTCCATTTCAGAGATTTCTCTAATGTGTGAGAAAAGAAGTATATGCAGTGGTGGGCGTCAAAAATTTTTTCCTGCCACACTGTGGGCATGGCCATGTGACTGGGTGGGTGTGGCCTATTGGCCATGTATTGTATTGTATTGTTCGACTTATATGCCGCCCCACTCGCTTATAGTGACTCTGGGTGGCTCACACTGAAACAATGTTTCATAAACTACAAATATTACATCACAAAATATCACATATCAAAAACATATCAAAGTATCACATATCAAAAACATTACAAGAAATCCCCCATCACAATTACAAAATTAAGACATCGTAAACATTTCAAAAACACATCAAAAACACTTCAAACAGTTCACAAGAATCTGTGACTGCTCTTCTTCTATTTTCATCACTCTGTAGCAAACCTCTGAAGTTATTTCCCCCTTCCTCCAAGGCTTTTCCTGGGCTCCGTTTCACCCCAAAGTGCCTCCCCAACCACTCCGGAGTGGCTCGGAATGTGCTTTGGGGTGAAATGGAGCCCAGGAAAAGCCTTGGAGGAAGGGTGAAATGGAACCAGTCCCCTCTGAATCCTCTTCTAGGAGGAGGGGGAGATTGGCAGTGTGGGGCTGAGCAGGGGGCAGGGCCAGCCATTTATGGTCCGGATATGCTGATGCCCACCACTGAGTATATGATGATGCAGGGACCACAGTGACTTAGTGGATAAGAAGCTGAGCTTGATGGCCAGAAGATTGGCAGGTCAGCAGATCAAAACCCAAGTTGCCCCAGTTCCTGCCAACCTAGTACAGTATTTTGAAAGCAAGAAATAGCAGATTAATAGGGACAGCTTGGCTGGAAAGGTTTGGTGTGCTTTGGTGTCTAGTCATGCGATGTGCCCTCTATCTATCTATCTATCTATCTATCTATCTATCTATCTATCTATCTATCTATCTATCTATCTATCTATCTATCTATCTATCTATCTATCTATCTATCTAAATTAGCTCTTTCTATGTATTTGTCCAACACTGGAGATTTCAGTGCTATGGTGGGGAAAGGAGCATGTGTGGATTTTGTAGGGAAATCTTAATCGATGTCACAAAATTAATGTGGAGAATAAATGGCACAGTTTTATCAAGGAGAACTTTTAGTTGGCAACACTGCTTTCAAATTCCTACCAAGGAGACCATATGCACGGAATTCCCTATAAGATGTTACTAACAACAATACTGTAAGGAACCAAGATTAGACTCTAGTTAATCTTAGTTAAATGTGCAGTCTTCACATGGAGCTGAAATTATTTCAGATCATAATCCTGTTATTGCTGCAGTTTGGCTCAAATTGAAGAAGACACAAAAAGTAAAAATAGAAGAACCATATGAATTAAAGAACTGTACATGTTGTTAAGCAAATAAACAACTGGCCTGTTGTAGCCTTATAAATGTAAGGATTGTGGGAGAAGGGAACCATTTTTGGGCTATGGGGAATCCTGCAAACTTTAGGGAGCAAACTAAGAGAATAAAGCGATTTAGGATCTGGTGCATCAAAAGGTAACTGTTTAATGCTTTAGTGGTTTAATTAAGGTATCACCTGTCCTCATGTTTGTACCATACAAAGACCACTTAACTGTGCTCTGTGTTTTTCAAAAGCACTAATTGGCGTTCATCTGCCTGAGGAAAGATGCCATGTCATTGACAGGGATTTATTTAGGCTTTCTTTGCTGACTATAAGAAAGCCTTTAACAAAGCTGGACATGGCAAGTTGATGGAGTTGTTGGTAAACAAAGATCTTTATTGAAGAGAGACTCATATAACTGCCAGTCCATACTGGCAACAAAAGGTTGCCATTAAAACTGAAGCTCAGGTTTCAGGAGAAATCAAGATACAAAGAGTAAAATGAGCAGTTACTTTCTTGCCTCTGTACTTCAATCTGTACTTCAATCAAACTTTTGCTGATTCAAATGACGTTATCAGTGTCAGAGAATTGATCATCAAGAACATGTGATATGGAGACAAAATGGTATTACTAAATGGTAATTTAATTGATCTGCAACAGCTACTTAACAAAGTAACTAATGAGCATGGTCTAAAAATGATTGTTAAGAAACCCAAGTTCATGATAATCAGAATAATGCAAGCAGTGAAACGTCCAATCTGACAAGGAATACACCAGCAAATATAAGTCCCTTAGAATTTGGCTAAACAAGCAGGTGACTCATAGACATGCAATAAAAATTAGAATAAGATGTTGGAATGTGCAACAATGTATTTCTACACTGCTCTGTGATCTCAATTGTGGGGAGACTAGAAAAAGATAAAAGCATTTGATATGTGGATCCGCAGGGTGACCAATGAAGAAGTATCAAAGAGAACAAATAAAGACCAAGAAATCATATAACAGAAAAAGTGCAGTAAGCTAGAATACTTTGATCAAATAATGAGAAATTACACATTGTTACAGTTTATCTTTCAGACTGAAATCAATGGGAGAAAATGTGCAGAAATAAAATCCTATTGTTTGGGGAAAACTTGGGGACTGACTTGAAGGCAACTCAAAATCATCAGACTGCTGCATTAAAAAATGACAAAGATATGATGACCCCCAACCTTTTGTAGGACTGAAGAACATAAAGAATGAAATATTGTCTTGCTGATTTGCAAAATCCTGAGAGGGAGGGAGAGGGAGGGAGGGAGGGAGGAGAATTAGAATGAAATAGAGATTTCTTCCTTTTCTTCAAATATTTTGGGTCCTTATATCATGTGATCTCAAGTGCCAAATGATTCCATATTATCTGAACCTCAGCTGCTAAATCCAATTGTTATTCCCAGTCAGTGTAGATTCATTGAAAGCATGTGACTTCATGTAACTGTTGACTTACCAAAGTCCCATTCATTTACTTGATCTATTTTAGCTATTGATAATTTTATGTGGCCACAGTGCTGTTCTTCAATAACTTTGCAGTCCATGATGCCATTGAGGTGGTGGCAAAGGTTCACTATAGGAAATGGCCTTTGTAGTTCTGCCATTTTTCCTCTGGCTCCATGTCCCAGGTATGAACCAGAGGTCAGAAGATAATTCATTTTCCTTGCCTCCTCCATACTTGATCGCTTTACTGAGATTGACAGCTGGTAGCGTGTCACTGGCAACTGCAACATGAGGGCTCGAGTCAGAACCTCTTATTCATTGCACATGGGCAACTCTGTTGACATAAAACAGCACAATAATTAGTTTATGCTGGTAATAGCCATGCCTTTTGGTTTGAAGTGACCTAGGCCAAATCTGACATGGTGACCTGGAGTTGCATAGCTCCCATACTCCATTACGAATGCCCTAAGCCATGCAGAACCCCCTGACAATAACACCATTAAAAACTCTCAAAATTTGCTGAAATATGAGTTTCCTTTCCTGAGTCTTTATTTATTCTCAGTAATCAAATTAAATGTTCATGGTGTAAATTTAAAACATTAAAAAAGCTCCCAAACTTCATTCCTCTTGTTTATTAACTAGCCTGAAGCTGAACCAACCATTGATTATTTGGGAGGCAAATTTCATCTCCTCACCCCAAATCCATTGGAATGGTTATATTATTTCCTCTACCACCACCCCATGCTTAAAAGTCAACCCTTGTTTTTCCCCAAACCATATTTAAAATAAATTGGTCTCTTTTCAATAATTATACTGTATGTATACAATGGAATTTGAACTTCTTACCTTAAAATCCTCATGGGATACCCCTGTCTATAACTTTTGATACCACCTTTTGTGAGCCTTAGTTTTCATAACACTTCCCTCTGAAGAATTATAATTCCCAATGGAATATGCTTTGCTATAATTATAATGATCTGTATGTCAGGGCTATATTATAGTGGCTGTCCCCCCCCCCCTCCCATGGAATGCTCCCATTAAGATATATTGCATGCTCATACATGTTTTCAGGGCCAGATCGATATATTTATCAACTCTTCGGCATGCAATTAGCCAGTTTCTAAATATAAACCTTTGACCAGTTGGATGTCCTCATAATTTGGTGGCTCCCTGTCCACCCAGCAGAAGAAGGAGGATGCAGCTGTGTGGAGTCCGGTGGCTGATAAAATCAGCATTCCTGCTGCCACTGGACTCCCACCCCCTGTCCGCCTGGCAGAAGGAGGAGGACACCGCTGTGTGGAGTCTGGTGGCTGATAAAACCAGCATTCCCACTACTGCTGGACTCCTGCCCCCCCCCCGCCCGCCCAGCAGAAGAAAGAGGACGCAGCTGTGTGGAGTCCAGTGGCCGATAAAACCTGTAATAAGAGACCCATGATGGGTCCAATACCTTTCCTACCACCAGCGCAGCTGTCTCGAGGCCAGCCTTCCCATGTGTCCCCCCCACTGCCTCCACCACACCAACAGTGCCATGTGGTGGAAGAAGGACATAATGGCTGTCTGGCCCCAAAGCTGTCTGAGGAAGCATGACCTGGCCGCTGGCTTAAAAAGTTTGAGAACTCCTGATCTATACAATGATTTAAAAATAAAACCTCAGCTTTCAGCTTTGTGTTTGGCTATAGCTTTGTCAATGTCTCTGAGAAACAAGAGGGAGGGATAGTCAACAAAGATCTTGGACTGTAACAGCAGAAAAACAGCAAAGGAGGGAATTGAAAACATATGTGTGTGTTTGCCTCCAATTGTTCCCCACCACTAATGGCTCTCTCATTTTTGTTGAACTTACAGGCTCTTTTCCCACCTATTTCTCCGACAGCAGAAGCATCGCAATTGTGTTTTCCCCCTGTGAGATTATTGGAGTCTTGTGTATCCAAACAGCAAGCAGCTGTTCTCATTTATTCATGGTCACTTGGATGGTTCTCAGCTGATAAGGCTTTTGTAAAAAATGATACTGAAAATTTGCTTGCCAATTTCACATCAGAACTAGCTGTTGCTTTTTAGGACACCAAATCAACACTTTCCACAAATACTTTTCACTTCTGAAGACTTCAGCCTAGCCTATCTCTTTCTTTGCTGCTTTTGTCTTATTTCAGTTGAACAACTAGCATCACTATAAACCACAGCAAGATTGATTTGAGTGGGATACCATCCAAATGGGTGGTAGAGAAATGCAATAAATAATAAATAAATTTGAGGATGGAATTTTGGGATTTTTAGGACTGCAGATACCATTGTTCTCTATTCTGGGAGTTCTACCTATCTTACAGATAGGTTACAAACATCTGGATGTGGTGTAAGAAGGAGAAAGTCCTGAATCAGAAGGTTTTGAGACTTAGCTAAACCTACCCATGCCCAGGTTTCCTGGTCAGAAAAAAAGTCAGAAAATCAAAGTGTTTTTTAAAAAAAGGTTAGAAAATTAAACTTAGCCCCATGTTTTCCAACCTTTGGTTTTTTGGACTTCAATTCCCAGAAGCCTAAGTCATTTCCCCAAAGCACTGATCAGCCAATGTACTGACTTAGGCTTCTGGGAATAGAAGTCCCTATGTGGAGCATGGATTCCACGTTGGGAAACATTACAAAAATTTGAAATGCCCAATACGTTTCTGCTTACAACATTCCTCACAGGTTATACATATAAAAGAAAACAAACAATTCTTAGCAACATATTTTATATTTGGGACAAACATATACATATACAGTTAAAATTTCACAGCATTGAATTATAATTATGTAAGCATTGCCACATACCTAAGTGTTCTTCCAATCTTTCACTACAAATTTCACAGCACAGAATTATTTCTATTATGGATAATGCACCAACATATATTAAATATGAAAACAGTATATGCATAGCATAAACATCATTATTAGGAATCTATGTACTTATTAAGTCTGTAACCAGCACTATAGTGAAAACATGACATATTCAGAAGGGGAACTTTATATACAGAATTGCATACACAGCTGTGGTACAAGGTCAGGTTGATAACATCCAGAGCTGGTCTGTTGTCAGTTGCAAAAGTGTGACATGGCTAAAACAATGAACGGATCAGAACATCTTTGCTTCCTCTTTTACCCCTTTGGGTATTGAGGGATTTGACTAGAACAAAGGAATGTATATATCCATTAAGTCCTTTAAGAGCTCATTTGTCCAATTTTATTATCTAGTCAATTTTTCCCTACATAATCACTTCTCATCTTTCCTTGAAACTACATCCAAAGTCCAAAAATAATAAATCTTTTCCCATCTGAATGGTTGTATTCCAAATAATGGTTGACTAGGAGGGTGCCTAATTTTTTTTTATTCCTTATGTTGTTAGAAGTTCTGACACTTTTTCTGTCCTCTTTTACTCTTTACTTCTCAACCTGTCCTGAGCCATTTTAAGTGTTTCTCCCATCATCCATCTAGGGTTTTCTTTTATTTTTGCTACAGGAATTGTCTTTTTGCATTCTTCTCTAATAATATCTCTGTTTTCAACAGAACATTGATTAAATTTTCTATTGGGTCTAGTAATTCAACATTGATATTTATGTGGACTTTAGATTAATCAGAAATGTTGTTTAAATAAAATTTGGTAATACTGTATGATTATTTTAGTGTTCTTTTCAGTTGTATATAACATTGGAAATTAACAGTTCTTGATTACTGCCATAGACAACTCCTGGCAGGGAGAATACAGCTTCTCCATCTCTTCCAATTATGTAGTCTGTTTGGTTTCTATACTGACTTTCTAGTGATATCCATGTGTACAGACGTCTATTCAGTTGCTAAAAGTGATAATACATTTTTGGCTTCACAGAACTCAATGAGTCATTTTTCCTGCTTCATTTTTGTCCCTGTGGCCAAATTATCCAACAATATTTGATTCTGCTTTGTTCCATACTGTTTTGTTTCATTCATCTGGGATTATAGGCATGTCTTGTTCTGGTGTGTGGTCAATTTTCTCATGAATGCTTGCATAAACGATTTCAACCTTCAGTAGTTGGAACATAAACTTGAACGATGGTTCTGTTGATAGGTTTCCCCAGTTTGATTGAGATTATTCAATCAGATCTTGCATTACACCCCCTAGCTGCATTTGCTACAACTTTGCCTCAGTATTAGAGTCCCTCCATTTCTTCTGGGTTTGTCATCTGCAGAGTAGAACATTTTGTAATATCATGTTTCAGTTCACTGTAGATCACTGACATTAAGCATTGCAGTGTATATACATTTCATTTCTTGTTGTATGGTTTCCAATTTAAATTGATTTGAACTCTTCATATTCAGTGTTCCAATTGTATGTATTGTGGAACATCAAACTTTCATTTTACTTTCATGCACATGGGTAGGAGATATCCTTTTATGTCATTAGCCACAAAGCTATTTGTATTTGTCCTTTGCTCTTCCCCAGTAGCTGAGTGAGAGCTTTCTAATCTGGGAGTTTCAACTTCCAGCACTATTTTTTGCTTCATTTAGGGTTTCCATGGTAAGGGAAATTCAGTGCATTTTACTATTGCTAACTTCTGTACTGTACTATACTAACAAAAAATAGCTTGAACATCACCACCATTGCCTCCTCCAAGTGTATCAGCTGTAGCCCCTACTGCTGTCCAGTACTGCCCATTAATATTCGTAGTCATTAATAAGCACAATAAGCTAAATCATTGTTAATTGGCCACTGCCTAATAAATAGACTTGAGTCTCATGCCCTACCCCTGGTGGCTAACTTTGGCACTTCAGCTGTTCTTGGGCTTCAATTACCAGAAGCCCTGATCAGAACTCCTGCTTCTAGGAATCAAAATTCTAGAACAGCCGGAGTGCCTAGGTTAGCCTTATACTAATTCTGTATGAATGCAATGTTCATTCTTTAAAGAAAACCTATTACATTTTCACATTCACTGCCATATAACATACCATAAATATTATAGCCATTGTGGGATTTGGGGAGTATCTGAATGAATAGTAGTCCCATAAAATCTGTGCACAATTGTATATGCTAATGTGCTTCACCCTCTAATGTGAGTTAATCTTAGAGCATCTTGTTAGCAGAAATATTTTATTCCTTCATTTACATTCCTTTGCTCATCGTGTGATAAGGATGTTAATATCCCTGGCAGTCTAGTTATTCCCTGTTCTCATTCATAACTTTTACACTGTATTTTATTATTCCAGAATAGCGTTATCAATTACTTGAATATTTTAAAATTGACTTGTAATAGTTTTATAAGTATTATGGTTGCATGTATAAATGTCCAATATAAAGATTAATTAAATTAGTCACTTCATATCTTTTTTTTTAAAAAAAACTTGGAAACATTTAAAAAAACCACAATCAAATAACCTGATTATATTGAGAAACACATAATTATTAGAAGCCAGTGCAACAAAGTTCAGATATTAATTTCTTCCCATATTCTCCACTCAAAGGAAATTTAACATATTCAGAGTAAAATTGGGGCTGCAGTGGCTTTGTGGTTAAGAAGCTAGCCTTGTTAGCTGGAAGACCGGCAAGTCGACAGTTCGAGATCTGGGTACTGCATAGTGGATTGAGTGCCATTCTCTGCCCCAGCTCTTGGGGATATGAAAGGAGACTCATTCAGGCATCCGGAACGGAGTTTCTCCAGCAAAAATCATTTCAACCCAGAATATTTTCTGACACAAAATTATTATAGAGTAAAATTGTACTGATCACTTCTTGTAATACTAAGTTTCTTTTTCCTGTTCTATTATATTCTTTCAATTTATCATTTTTTCTATTTTATATTGAATCTGATCGATCCAGAGAACATTTTGAGTGGGATAAGAATTCTTTAAACAAGTAGAGTGATAACAAGGACCAATTATATTTGAAGAAATGTTCATGTTAATTCATACTCTGCCTTTATTCAGCTTCTCCTTCTAGCTCTGGGAGTTAAATTAACACATGTGAAAATGGCCAATGAGAGAATATATGCTGACTCAGAGCACTGCAAAGTTTGGGCTCAGAAAAAAAATGCTATAAGAAGAGTTATAAAGTGCACAGTATGACTAAGGATATTTATATGTATAAAGTGAAATCAGAGTCACTAACCATTATCTAATACCAACCGCATACGTGTGCCACATATTCCATGATGTAATTAACATGGGTGGATCAGGAGAATGGATGTAAGTGCTTTATCTTCCCGTGCTTCATCTTCTAGACATGAAAATGAAGTGCCATAAAATGATTCTGTTTACCCAGGAAGGTGGCAAAGTCTTCTGTCCTGCTCCGGACAAGAGAGGAGAATGAAGACACTTTTCTGTGTGTGCAAATTATGCAAAATTATGGAAATAACACAGGTGTTGATGTTTGATTATTTGTGCCATGAACTTTTAAACACTGAACAGGTTATCTGCATTGTTTTAAACAGTATGAGGATATTTTGAGGATTATAGGGTAGGAAGAGAGTTTTATATACATTTTATTCATTATGTTCACTGCCCAGAGGAAGATTTAAGCAGATGGGTGGCATAGAAATGAAATGAATGAATCAATGATCTGGTCATTGTATGTTTGCTGTGTGTATATGTGCCTTTGCTTCTAAAAAAAGGAAATAATTCATTTTTCACAGAGAAATGTTTTTACAAATTAGGAAGATTCATAGGAAAACATTAGTTTTCATGTCTTGTTGTCACAGGCACTGAGCTGGAGACTAAAATAATGGGTCTCAATAGCCGAGAGCTGCACTTGGGGACGTGAAAGGAGCCTCATTCAGGCATCCCCTAAAAATCCCTTTCAACCCAGAGTAATCTCTGACACCAAAACACACACACTTGGAGGCAACACATTTTCTGAGCTCTCTTCAAAATGTTTGACTGAGTTGAAACAGGCTACTGGGATGAGAAGGAAGGATTTAACAAATATTCTTTAGAGTCCCAATGGGGAGCTGTTTGCTCTTCTGAGGACACAGAAGGAAGCTGAAGTACAACATATTTGGGAATGTGCTGCCTATTTCTGGCTGTTAGATATGCTGCCCAGCTCCTTTTTGTCCTAAATAGGTTGTGTTTTAAGGGTCCTGGATTGCACTTCTTTCTGGCTATTGTAATGTGTGGTGATAATTTTATTGGGAATTTTATTGTGTGTAATTTTTAACTTTTTATCGTTGTATGACTGGTTTTATGATGTTAGCTGCCCTGAGTAAGGATGATTCCCCCCCTAGAGGAGCAGGATATAAGTGTAAATAATAAAAAATAAAAATATGTGCATCTGATCCATAAACTAATGTGAGATCTTTTTGGATTCTTTAATTTCACAGTGGCGGCAAAATTGCCAAATGGTGACCGGAGCTCCACAGAATGGTTTAGAAAAACTGTGATCAGTTATTTCTCAACGAAAGACATTTCTGCTGCAAGCAGTCACAAAAGTCTAAAAAACCCTCTATTCACATCATATTAAATAATTACTGAAATCCCAAATGATCTATTTAGCTTAGATGTTTTTGTGCACTTTTGTAGTCTTCTTAATAAACCGTGAAACAAATAACCTAAATGTAACCACCAAGGTGGATAAAGGCACATTTCAAAATATGATACTAGAGTGAGTGCAGTATCAGGTTAACTGGATTTCTGGGGGGAAACAGTACTGTATTGTAAGCAGAAAAATGCTCCCATTAACACGTATCATAACTATTTTAAAGGATTAGACAATCAATGCTTCTCAAATAAATCGTCTGTGCCTGGCTCAATGGAACACAGCAAGAAAATGAATCATCTTGTAAAGATGAATCAAGACACGCACACAGATAAGTAAGTCTTACAAACACATATACAATCTCGTTCTAGAATGTATCCTATCAAGTATTTTACATCTTGACTATTTTATATCTTGTAAACCATAAGTTGAGTCTAGCAGCTGTGTGCCAATTATTATCTGGGAATGGCCATGGGGAAAGTTTCACAACATCTGGAGTTGTTATGAAGTGCATAGTAAAAGCTACCATTTGATTGCTTTTCCCCAAAGCATAGATTAAATTCCTCTGCAGAAGACACCTGCTGCATGAGATAGAATGAAGGAAAGTCCCCCCCCCCCAAAGAAATGAATTTACTTTTAAGCCCTGGATTTCTGAATATGTGGTATGTTTTTCAGGAAACGGCCTCTGTAAAATTAAGGATGAGGATGACGATAGCAGTGGTACTGATAAGTATGATGATGGTTGTGAAGTTATTTTTTTAAAAAAATAAAATATTATTTCATAATATTGTTTAGTTTCCCTTTCCATCCACTTATCTGTATTATTCGTACTTATGAATAAGGTGCACATATTTGTATATCTTTCTGTTGTATGTGCTTGATATATTAGTATATACAGTAGAACCCCGTATAACAAAAAAGCTCCATTCTCAAAGCTCTTGGTTATAAAAAATTTTCATTATGCGAATCACTATTAGCGATACCCTGCATTATGAAAAAAAAGTTATGTGAAGTATACCCTGTATAACAAAAAAATGTTTGTTATGTGGGGTATACAACATATAACGAAAAAAAACTTTATGTGGTATATCGCCAATAGCTGAAAAATGCTTCGTTATATGAATTTTTCGTTACATAAAGCATTCCTTATACAGGGTATCACTGTACTTACTTTCAAATATACATCCATCTTTTGAAAAAAAAACTTGGTAAGAATTTATGGTATGCTACCTTTGTACAACAATTCAAAATCTGCAACAATCCTGTAATATCTACTCAGAGTATTCAATTGGCCTTGGTCTTGGAAGAGTGTGCATCTGATGACAGATTAAATGTCCTTTTTGGAAGTTAATGTTTGTCAAACAGCAAAAACAAGCATATTGCTCTTTGCCAAACAAAATGCATATTGGAATAAATTCAATTTTAGTCTCAAATGAGGCTGAAATGAGTTGAACATATTAGTCAACACAAGCATAAACCCCATGGAGCTATTCTAGTTGGGACTAAAGCTGAATTTAGCAAACTATAGTTTCAGACACATTTTTATTTCAGATTACAATTTATTACTTTGAAACAGACATTGCTATTATGTGTGGAGACAAGTCACAAGTTTCCATCTTTAATGTGATGCAGTCAAGTAACTGAAGTGTCATAAATTTTAATTGTATGAAGGATGGTCTATGTATGCCAAATACCTCTCAACATGTATTTACTTAAATTACTCTGCTTCCCCAAAGGCAGAACAGAGGATGTTGTCCTTTCCCTAACATGGAAGTAAGACTCTTGTCAACATTTGTATGTAAAATGGGAAGATGAGGCCCTCTGATCATCCACTTCAGGCAGCATTTTTTAAATCAGCTTTGATCTCAGGTTACTGTGATGCTTTACATGAAAACCTTGAATCTCAAGAAGCATCTAATATAGTATTGACTCTAATGCCAGGTTCCTATGAAGGAATCCAAACTTTCTGTGAAGAAATCCATTCAGAATGTAGGTAGGCTGAAGTGTGGAAAGCTTAGTCAAGTGTGGATAAATGGTCAGAGAATATATGACTGAAATTTATTTATTTTATTTATTATTATTATTATTAATTTTTTAGATTTATATACCACCCTACTCGGTGTAACCGACTCAGGGTGGTGTACAAGTCAAATACAATACAATACAATACAATACTGTGATGGAACACCCCACAGAAGAACAGCAACAATGTGGCAATACAATCAAACAATAATATAGCAGTACAGTCCAACAATACAATGTAGAGATCCACTCCAACAATACAATCTAGCAAACAATAAAGTAATACAATGTCAAGAAAATACAGTCCAGCAATACAATGTAATAGTATAGTCAGATATGATAGAACAGCGTCCTCTCACCACCCGCAGCTAACAGAGATTTTCCTTCTCCTCCGGGCGAGATGGCGGGGCCCAGAGGGAGGGCGGAAACATCCTCTCACCGCCCGCAGCGGACAGTCCTTTAGTCCAACTCTGGGTGAGATGGTAGGGCCCGGAAGGAGGGTGGGAGCATCCTCTCACTGCACGCAGCTTACAGAGATTTTCCTTCTCCTCTGGGCAAGATGACAGGTCCTGGAGGGGGGGGGAGCATCTTCTTTCATCATGATGACATTCCTAGATAATGGATTTGCAAACTAAAAGCAAGAGCAACTTGACTGAGTTTCTGGATCTGGGGCAAGTTCCTATCACACTCCCTTCCTACTCAGTTTGTAGTCCTGATTTTTTCAACCATTTTCTGTGCACCAGAAAGGCTATACAGTCTCCTCAAGTCCATGATAGGATAATATGGTTGTGGCAATAGAGAAATTCTGCAGACATGGATCTCAGCACACCCTCAAGGGCAAGTGGTTCTTGCCATTTGGGCCACCAAATCAGAATCCTACCTGCCTCCTTTCTTTGTACATCATCTCTATCAGTGCTCCCATTGATCCTTTTGACCTCAATGCAAAGGCTTAACTAGGGGCTTCACACTCCAAATTATTTGAGCTTTGGCAACAGGGACCCAAAAGTGAAACATCACCCTGGTCCACTGGTCTTCCTTGTAAACATAATCAAACTTAGCTTCTCAGCATATTAGGCCTTTCCTCAGTACATACTTCTCCTGTTCCACCCAAATCTCAGGAAGCTGGTCTTCAGCCTGCAAAGTGGTACATACCTTCTCCCCTCCCTCTATTTCATCTAAGCAAGGCCCTCCTTATAAAGCCCAGCTCACATGTGCTTCTGGCCTCCATCTCAATACTCCCCCTGCTGCCACATCCAGGTGTGCTATTTCTACCTTGCTTAGAGTTTCCTCATTTGCCAATACACTCCTGAGATCTATCAGAGAGCTAGATGTAGGGAACTCAGACCATTCTTGGGGTGAGGGTGTTGGTCCTCTGGCTTAAATGTCTTCACCGCTGGTGTCTTCCTCACAGTAATATACATTCTTTCTCATTTATGAATAAGGTCCCGTACTTTGGAGCTCTAAAATCCAGTGAGAAATTTAGATGGCAATTTCAGAAGCAGTTCTAAGCAGTAAAAGGTTTGAAGCAGATCAAAGGCACGTCATTGCAATTCTGCTGTGGCTTTAACATTGAGATCATAATCACAAAGTTCTTCAAGCTTTCTATCTGCATTAATAGAATGAATTCATTTGTACAGGTTCTTACATGACTAATGGTAAAAATCCAGCAGCTCATAAAATGAGTAGGTGGGCACAGTCTTCTGTATGCTGTAGCTGATCTCTTCATGCTGAGATTTAGTTCTGCCCCCAGACTGAAATTCTGTCTCCTTCAGAAAGAAGTAACTTAGGCTTGGAAGTTGTATGGTCACTCATGTACAACTAAAATGTTCTCTATCTGGCAGGGGGTACAGGTTTTCAGAAATGATGCAAGCAGCAAAATGTTGAAATAGTCTCTTGCAGACCTAACTGTTCCCTCAAAACTAGATTTACATATTGTCACACATAAACACAAATAAACATTTGTAAATCCATTTTGCCACTAGCGGATAGTGCTTCCGAAGAGAACACCTGAGAATTTCAGTTATGCCATACCTCTTGCAAGAAGGAATTTCATTACAAGTAACTATTAGCAATCATTTGGAAGTGACTAGTTTCTTATTTCCAGGTTTATCATACACCTTAGTTATGCCAAATCACTGATCTAATTTGATTAAGTGGACTTGGTCCATGAAAGCTCACATTTAAATACAAGAGTTAGTCTTTAAGGTGCCACAATGCCCCCCCCTTTTTTTTACTGTTCTGTTTTATTTGCTCGCAGATATACTAATCTGGTCTTTGAAAGCTGTACTTGATTCAGAAAACAGTAACAATTCAGTGGCTGAAATCTTTTTGCATAGCTTAGCAAACTGGAAATAGGGTAGTGCCCATTGAATCATTGGTACTTACAGAGGAGTTAACTCACCAGATTCCCATTGATTCAATGGCCCTACTCAGGTCATATTACACTAGGCAACAGGATTTAAGCCACTTAGTGGATATGTTCCCAATAAGACCATGCATCACTTTTATTCCAGTGTCTGCATTGGTTGCTGATTTTCTTCTGGGCAGTATTCAGAAGTTTGGTGATTGCATACACAACATTAAATAGCATGCCTCCAGAACAATAGAAAAGATAACATGGGGCAGCCACTTACACATCACTGAAAAGAAGAACACGCTTCACCAAAGAAGAAGGCAAGAGGAGACATTAATGTGGATAAGGTTTTATATGTTATTTTAGGTATACAGGTACATAATTAGAAATAGTTTTTATAATTTAGAATTACCTAGTGCACCTATAAATAGCGGGAAAGACTGTAATCAGGCAACCCATCCATCTGCTGAGTCTGGTGTCCATGTTCTTTGTTTTTAGGGCTAATATTAAGATGACTGAGTTCCCTCTGACAGTTTTTAGCTTTAAAGCAAGCCCTTCAAATGGAAGACACCTTCAGAAAGAAGATTCTTCCCTGGCAGTTCTTCAAATGGAGGACCACACTCTGCAAAAGGAGACTCAAGGCCACCCTAGATCTTCCTGTATTTTTATGTTTTATTCCCTAAGATCTGGAAGAGATATATTTCCCTGTGCCCCACCTGGCGTAAAGCTTATGATAACTTTTGAGTATTTGCACAAGAGTTCAGAAAAGGTTAGAAAAAATGAAACATAAAACCAGTGACTTTCAGAATTGCCCAAAATAGCATACAGTTGTACCTCACTTAAAAAGCATAATGTGTTCCACAGGGTTGCTCTTTAAGTGAGTTTTCTCTTTAAGCGAAACACCATTGTAAGTGACCAATTGTGACTTCTGGTGGGGGGGGGACTGTGAACCCTGATTTATGTGTTAAGCAAGTTTTCGGTTGGTTTCATTTGTTAAGTGAAGCGAACATTCAGGGAAAATTCTGCTCTTTAAGCGAGTTACTCTTTAAGCAAGGCACTCTTTATGCGAGGTTTGACTGTAGTTGGTAGTTTCTGAGTGGAGCAGTCCACACTACGAGTCATTATTACTGGGGTTCCCCACTACTGGGGTTCCCCTTTCTTCCTGTAATTTCCCAGTTGGTAAATACACTATGCCTTCCTTTTATCTCCTAAGCCTCTCCTGTTTCTGCCTTTGCCATATGTTAATTCTTGGGATATTGCATTTTACTGCCTTTTATGTTAAGATTTTAAAAGATTGTAAACTGCTCTGTATAAAGCACAAGCACCAAAAG
This sequence comes from Furcifer pardalis, assembly GCA_030440675.1. Taxonomy (NCBI): domain Eukaryota; kingdom Metazoa; phylum Chordata; class Lepidosauria; order Squamata; family Chamaeleonidae; genus Furcifer; species Furcifer pardalis. The sequence continues at coordinate 25,930,747 of CP126895.1, forward strand.
ACAGAAGAAAGAAATCACTGCATAAATAAATAAAACCAAATGACATAAGGCACAAGTATGAAACAGAATGTGAAAAATAACTCAAGAGCGGCTGCAAAAGGGTAAAATCACAAAACAGTAATGATTGCAGGAGTCAGCTATCATAGCTTGGGAACTATAGTAAGTAAAGGCGGGGGAATGTTTGTAAATGTTAGGATCAAATCACCAAGTGGAGAATAAGTCAGGAAGAATAAGGACTTAGTGATATGGAAAAAGGTTTCCCTTGCTCGAAAGCCAGTCGTATCCGGTCAGTGCTCATCTCTGTTTCTAAGCAGAAGAGCCAGCGTTGTCTGCTTCTGCAGACGTTTCCGTGATCATGTGGCAGGCATGACTAGACACCGGAGTGCACGGAACGCTGTTACCTTCCCACCGAATTGGTCCCTATTTATCTACTTGCAATTTCTTGCTTCCGAACTGCTTGGTTGGCAGGAGCTGGGACAGAGATGGGAGCTCATTCCGTCCTGCAGTACTCGGGAATCGAACTGCTGACCTTCCGCCTCCCAGTCAGCGTCTTAGTGATTTGAGCCACTGCAGTCGATCAAAACCCAAAGCAGTAGGATTCTAGATTATTATTATTATTATTATTATTATTATTTGGGGAGGGCAGGAGGGGCAAAAAAAATTCAGGAGGGGCAACAATGTCACACTCACATAGATAATATTGGCACCACTGGGTGGGGTGGGGGGCCGAGCTGTTAGCTCAGGAGGACACCCCCCCCCCCCAGCTATGGCCCTGACTCAAAGGGAATAAGTCTGTGCTTTGGTGGTAGTGGTTAACTTGCTGTACTGCTGCCAAATGATTGTGAATTCCATCCTTACCAGGGATCAAAGTTGACTCAGCCTTCCATCCTTCTGAGGTCAGTAAAATTAGTACCCTGCATGTTGGGGGCAAAATGCTAATTAACCTGTGAACCACTCAGAGAGTGGGGTGGTATAGAAGTGCAATTGTTGTTGCTGTAAGAATGAATGTCCAATGGTAGAGAAGTGTGAACAAATTAGCAGTGAGGAGTCAGGATTATATAGGAGGATATTTCGATTTTGTAGCGCAGGCACACTCTTCTCTTAGTATTGTTGCTTTCTACTCACTCTCAAAGGAATCTCTTTTAGGGGAAAATATAAAATGAGTGTGGGCTTGCTATATAATCAATAGATGGTCATCCCATAAATCAGGGGTTCTCAACCTAAGGCCTGTGGGCTGGATCTGGCCCATGGTGCCAGTTCATGTGCCCCCCCACCACTCCAAGGGCATTCAATAAACCAAATGGTCACCCCTTTGAAGATGTTGGGACAAAATGGCCACCACCATTGTGCAGGCAGGACAAAATGGTTGTCCAGCCCTCAAAGTTGACTGAGAGTGTGACCCAGTCCCTGGCTTGAAAAGGTTGGAACCCCTACCATAAATGATTCCATGACATTCTTGTACAAGTGATGCTGTTTCACATGTTTAGGAACCCTACTTTTTCACAGTACCTGGTCACATGGCACTATGACTACACCATCAAATATCTGTTTTTACATCTGGACACATGTTTCTGACCAAGACTTCTATGTTCATAGAAGAGCCTTTAATGAAACAATGTGCATAGTGGCAGGATGCCTCAAACCTACACCAGTTAAAAAAGCCAGCTGTATTCAACTCTAAAGTTCAGTGCTCATCTCTGTTTATAGCCAAAGAGTCAGTGTTCCCTGCATCTGTAGATGTTTCCATGGACATTTGGCAGGCATGACTAGACACTGGAGTGCATGAAATGCTGTTTATCTTCCCACCAAAGTAGTACCTATTTATCTACTTGCAATTTCTTGCTTTCAAACTGCTAGATTGGCAGTAGCTAGGACAGAGACAGAAGCTCACTCCGTCATACAGCACTCCAGTCTCAAACTGATTACCTGCTGGCCTTACAGTCATCAAGTTCAGTGTCTTAACCACTAAACTACCACAGTCCCTAAGAAGCTAAAAGAGGCCTAATTTGAGAAGACCATCCAGGTCAATAAGTTTTATCAACTGTGTAACCATTACGGGAAGACTCAGGCAAATAATTTCTTTTGATATACCACACTTAGCACTTACCTTCCATTTATTACAATTTTTAAGCCAAATATCAAGATTTGAATTGCTTATGCAGTTACAGGCAGGGGAGGACGAATCAAATACAAATAAATAATCCAGGCTATCACTGTTGATTTCCACTTTATTTCTATTTCTTTCTTTTTAAAATTTCTATTTCTACCAAGCTTTTTCCAGAGTACCTTTCAAGGGCTAAGAAAAAGATTATGAATGTTTTCCTGTGTGTTCAATCTTTTAACAAATGTTTCTAGTCTTAACACCATGAAAGAGTACAACTTTTGAACTAATGGGAAGGCATCAATGAGATAGTAGAGAGAGATGTTTTACACCAGGGGTTCTCAATTTTTTCAAACTGAGGGTTGGGCCACACTCCCTCAGACAGCTTCAGGGGCCAGATGGCCATTTTGCCCTGCCTGGCAGACATAGCACTTCTGGATGTTGCAGAGGCAGTGTGAGCCACATGAAATGTATCGGGGCCACATCCAGTCCCTGGGCCATAGGTTGAGAACCCCTGTTTTACACAGATGCATTTTTGGGCATTTGCTGATCCACAACTGCACTGCTTGCTTTGTTTTTTTTTTGTTTTTTTTTTTGGCATCTGGTAGCAAACACATGCCACCAGATTGACCCCGTGAGTCCCTTGATTGAAAAACAGGAGTCACATTATGTCTGTACAATTCATGTGGTAAGCAGAAAAAGAAAGGAGATAAGCATGTATCTGTTCCAGCAGAAAAGCTCTTAGCACAGAGGTGCCCAAACTTTTCAGGCCATGGGCCGGCTACGTGGTTCTGGGAGCTGGTCACTATGGCCCAGGGGCTAGATGTGGCCCCCAATGCCAATTCATCCAACCCGTGAACCCATCATTGCTCCCGGAAGCAGAAGTAAAATGTTCCTGTACGGACGCATTTTACTTCCGCTTCCAGGAGCAATAAGGGCTTTGTGGGCCGGATGAATTAGCATTGGAGGCTGCATCTGGCCCTTGGGCCATAGTTTGGGCACCCCTATCTTAGTAGATACATTATCATTTTGTTAGATTAACAAGCATGTTGTTCAGTAGTACTTGTCAGTGATGTCAGAAATAATAACCGTATTGATTAAAACATTTGAAGCATCAGGTGCATTATCCTAATCAGGATACTCCGATTTGATCTTTTTTAAAAAAAATAAAAAATAAAACACAAACACACACTTGATGGTGCATTTGTGGGTTTTAGGTTACAAAACTGCTTTAAAAAATAGTTCTCCATAATTCTCTCTGATGCCATTATATATTATGGCCCCTCTTTATATCAGAAGAAGCAGTAGCCAGCTATTGCTAGCCTTATTACACCATTAGGCAATTTTCTTTGCCTCATATTTCCATTGTGCAAACATGTCTGGCAGATGTTCCCATGTCTTGTTTGCAATGGCAGGGTCTTGGCAAGTAGCCATAGACATCCAGAAGGCTTGACATAAAGAGTGCTCAAAGGGAAGACAAGAGAACCCGATTATCACAGCAAAAACTCTTGCAGCACCTTTTAAGATTAACAGCAAGTCTTGAACCTCCCCCTCCGCCATCTTAAACACTTTTCAATGATTTTTTTAGTGCATATGTTGGGAGGGGGGGAGGCAGAAGACAAGGAAGATGTCTTCTGTTTCATGCTTTAACCATTGTGGATTTTTTCAACTGTTCTATCCATGTTAGTTTAAAACAAGAAGACAAAATAATTTTAAAATATATCTTAAAATACCTTTCAGATAAATTGTTATTTTATATTCACATATATAACTTAGCTCACGATTGTACCTTATATGCTCCCATTCTTTTTCATTTCTTTCAGTCATGATCGATTAAAAGTATTTTATTTTATTTTTGATGTACTTACACAGCTGTTTTATTTTATTTTGTTTGTTTTATCATGTTAGTTTGTTATTTGTGCGTGCACCATCCAGAGTGGGAAATATCCCAGATGGGTGGTATGAAATGCAATACAGTAATACCTCGGATAACGTTTACCTCGGATAACACTAAAATCGCATGACGTTAAGTAATCTGGGGAGGAGAATTGGATTGAATAACGTTAAAGTCCTATGAGATGGATTGGATAACAACCGCTAAAGCCTGTGTGGTTACAATGTATCTCTATGGAGCTTTAACGTTATCCGATCCATCCCATAGGATTTTAACATGCATTGGATAGCACTAAAAATCGGATGACACCAAGATTTGTGGAACCAAGTATTAGCGTTATCCACGGTATTATTGTAGATAGATAGATAGATAAAACATTTTAAAGGGTTTTTAATGCAAAACACACCAAAATCCATTCATGCAATGACATCTCCACACTGCCAGTTGGGCAACTGGTTACACCACTGGTTGAGCAACCATGAGCCAACAGGATGTAAGCCTTAGTGTTGTCATTGCATTATTTTATACACAGCAGTCTTTTCTTCGGCACATCATCAAGGCATCTTGTTATAATATGTTTTACAGTGAGCTCCTTTACATTTTTGTACCAACCACCAAGTGTATTTTTTTTTGCCAATCCCTCTTTTATTGATTTCTTAAGAGGAAATATTCACCTACTGAATTTCAATCCATAGACAATCTTTGTAATGTTGCTGAGCAAATTTAGAGGAAATCATCTGACTGTAATTCCCACGTGGTTCTAAGCAAAGTTAAAAGGGACTATGATGTGTACAGAAGCCAACTAAAACCAGCTAGGTTAAATATACCAGTCCTGTGTCAAGAAGGGAGTGGTAAAGAAAGTCAAAAGATGAGAGTCAATAAGGGAAATGTTGATAACGATGAGGACATTAATAGTGTAGGACAGTGATGGCAAACTTTTTAGAGACCGAGTGCCCAAACTGCAACCCAAATCCCACTTATTTATCACAAAGTGCCAACATACCAACAGGGGAGGAAAGAAATGCTCCCATTAGGCTGCTGGGCAGAGGAACGGGGTGAGCTATGTGCTGGGGGGAGGAAGTAAAGGCTCTCATTGGGCTGCTGGGGAGAGGGGCAGGTGAACTCTTCTGGGGGAGGGAGGAAGTGTTCCCATTGGGCTGCTGGGCAGAGGAGTGGGGCAAACTCTGTGATGGGTGACTGCATGGGTGCCCACAGAGAGGGCTCCGAGTGCCACCTATGGCACTTGTTCTATAGGTTCGCCATCACTGGTGTAGGAGATGGTGCTAAAGATAACAGAAATGTCTTTCCTAGAACATCCTTCCTCATAAAAATAATATAACTAATAGAGAAACTTAATGTGGACTGTGTATCCAAGGTATCCTTGAAACCTTCAGATCTCAAGTGTGAAACTGTATTCAATTATTACTATACTCTTTGGGAACTTGATGAAATCTTTTTTTAAAAATAAGTTCCTTTCAGCAGAGAAAGAAAGTGAAGAACACCAATTAATTCCTTATTATAAAGCTGGAGGTGAAAGCCTTTCTTTTCCCTGTGACCCTCATAAAAAGAATTGTGATAATGACTTAATTGATTTTTCAAGGAAGAGAATGTTGAACATTTAAATACATCTGCCTAAATCCAATTGTTAGGTCCAACAAAAATAGACCCACTGAATCAATGGAACTTACACACTTGTTAACTTACCAAGTTGCTTCTGATTTAATAGGGCTACTCTAAGCTTTGACAATGATATTTAAGAGCTGATAGCCAAGCAGAAATAAGATGAGCTTGTCCATTGTAGCATTGTAGATAGGAGCAAGGATGGGTGGCACCATTCCATCTGGCCCATTGCTGCTACTGCCACACCCAGAAGTGGAAGCAGATATGTTTACAACAGCCATAAAATGTGCCTGCACATGTGCAAACACAGTTATGTCAGCTGTAAATGTGCCCATGGCTGTTGTAAATGCAAAAGTGGGTGCATTTACTTCCACTTCCAGGACTGTGGTCTGACCTGCTCAGCTGTCCAGGGGGCATGGTCAAGCCCATGGCATAAAAAGGTTGGGAACCCCTGCCCTATGTATTCAGCCTTATTTATGGTGCTGAATTTTACTTGCCAGCCCTATGCAAATTCTCATTTTTACCAGTGACATATAAGGTGAGAAGAACATGGTCCTCTTCTAGCTGGAAAGAGCTGTCCCTGTTGAGTTTGTCTCAAGAGATTTCTTAGATTACTTCATAACGGGTTGGAAAGAGCTTGATATTTTGTTTTAAAAAACAAAGAATATTGGAGAAAGTAAAACAGATTTATCCATTTTTGCATGGGGATTATACACAGTGATTTGAGGAAGCAAGTTTTACGCTCCTGTACCCTCCCTATTATGTGTAGAAACGTCCTTGCAAATTGGGGCTTGCATCATATCTACAGCTATAAATATCTGCAGATTTTTCTACCACATATAATCTTATAAGAGGGCAGAAAATTGCTTTCAGAAAGTAAATGGTGTAATTAGAGGAATATTTACCCTGCCATTTGGTCTGCTGCAGGGACTAGTTGGTTATCTCCTGTTTTCTGGTAATTACACAACATAATTTTTGGAGCAAACCAAACTGTTTCTAGAGTGTTCCTACCCACGTTTTCTGGCCCTCTACCAGGGGTTTCTACTTTTTTTTTGCTGTGGGTAGAATCATTCCATTTTGGTTCATTTCCAACATGTGCTGTTGCTGGAAATGAACCAAAGTGAACCTTGTCACTGTCAAATTAACTGCCATTATCAATTTGCCAAAGTGTGAGTTAAAAAGAGTGCCACTTCAATATACTGCCAAATTAAATATTCTGTGCCACTGTAGGTTTGACTGGTTATTAACTGGATCTTTAAAACAAATTAAAAAAAGGGGGGGAATTACCCTCATTGCACCATCCTTTTTTAAATTAGTGATATAGCACAACAGTAATGCCCTGTTGCAGTTTTTTTAAAAAAATTCACTTCCTCTGGGCATCCATAGAGATCCAGAGGAAGTGTTTAATTTGTAAACTTCTTGAAGGGGTTCCCTGCTTAAGCCACTTCATGATATGGCAAATTGACAAAGAAGGAGCTGAACAAAAAATGCTATTTAGATATGAGGATCACACCTAATACCATACCTGAGCTCTCTGTGACCTCTAGCAATCCTATGTAGATTGATCCAGCCTTCTCCCATTGAGCTCATGTAGACAACCCTGAGTCTTGTAGTACCTTGTGATGTAATGAGTTAATGGGCACTGAATGAAAGCTTATGCCAAATAAAACATGCTAATCTTCAAGCTACCACAAAATGGTTGTCTTTTTGCAAAAGACTAATATTAATATTGCCTGGAGCGTTTTTTTTAAATGGTACTGTTATACCTTCAAAATTCTAGTTACAGATACTGTTAGGAATGTTTAAATGTAATTAGTTTTTAGTTTTCTAAAGTAACTGCTTAGTTATTTTTCTTCTGCTTAGAAGAAGCCCAGCATTTTTAAAGCCGCCAACTCCTGGCCTGCAATTCAAAGCATATTTTCCTCCCATCTTCTCCTCTGTCATCTCAACAGCTACAAAATATCAAAAAGGAGCAACACAAGCCACAGCATTAGCACTCCTGCAAGCATGTGATCATCATTCGCCATCATTTAATGAGGCCAAATTACTATAATTATAAAAGTTACAAATATTTAACAATTACATTACACACAAATAATTACCCCGTTGTTAAGTTGTACTGCTAATTTAATTTTCCTTATTTTTTCCTCTGCTAACTGCAAAAGGAATTAATTATACCTACCTAGCTATTTGTAACTAGGTACTTCCAAGCTGTGAAACCTTGGAACATCCATATTAGCAGCTGAGTATTATTTCCTCAAATATATAAATACAGTGGTACCTTGACTTACAAATTTAATGTGTTCCAAGGCATTTTTCATGTTATGAAATTTTTGCAACTCGAATTTCCCATAGGAATGCATTGAAAAAATCAAAATTTATAACTTGAAACATGGTTTCCCATAGGGATGCATTGAAAACCAATTCATCTTTCCCAGAAAAATCATAACTTGAGCCATTATTTTCAATTAATTTTCATTCGTATTGTGAAAATTTTGTAACTCAAACCATTTGTAACTCAGGGTACCACGGTACAATCTTTTCTTTAGGAATGAACTTGAAATTTAGCAGCATTTTCAGATTAGACTAGATCAAAGTAGATTCTGTTTCCCTAATTCATAAATGCAATCTCCTTTTATGTAGTGGTGTTTTTGAATCCAAGTAGTTCAAAGTTTTGTTTTGTTTTTTATATAAAAAATAAGTCATTAAGTTTTATTGATAAACTTCTAGGCTAAATCCCTAGAAGTTAACTCCCACAGCAGACTTGCTCAAATTAAGAGGAAACCATTAATATTTTTGTAAATAACAAGATCTTTTAATTTCAATGGATCTACTCTTAAGCAAACACCACAATAGATTTAGCCCCTTAGTCACCCATTTGAGTAAAAGGTTTATCTAGATCATTGGTTCCCAACATGGGCCCCACGCCCCACAGGGGAACAGTCAGTATACTGGGACATCAGTGCTTTGGGGAATTGACTTAAGCTTTTGGGAATTGGAACTGATCTAGAGTAGACTCGCTCTAGCTTTATTGAAAACTGATGAGATTTTTTTTAGCTGAAACATTTGCCTGCTATGTTTATTTCTTTGTATAAAACAGGTATAACATACATTATATCTAGTCGCATAGATGTGTCTCACTCCAAGAGGTCTAGGAGAGGGGAATAATACAGTGACTTGAAAAACTAAAACAAACTGTTGTGTGAATATCATTAGACATGATGTATTAAAGAGAGAATACAGTACTAATCTTTTTCATTTTTCTACTGTCTTTGTTAAATTCAACTCATTACAAAATATATCCTTAAAAGAAGGCAAGAACTTCTTGAGATTAAAGAATTCCAATTGGCATGGAAAATTTCTCATGAAAATGAAAAGCAAGGACAAGCAAACTGTGGCATGATCTTTTTTTCAAACCTACCAATTAGGTTTCAGTTGGGAATTTAACCTGCATCTCTCCTCAATGATGGGGGTGGTGAATGGGGTACCAGTCCAAAATACTGTCAGATGAACAAATGTAACAAAAAACACAACATTGTTTCTGAAGTGTTGTTTATCTTCATAAAGCAAAAAGGACAACAAGTTGGTATGTGTGGATGAGGGCGGTGGAGATAGCTCTAGTGCTAATAAAAGGGGGAACAAAACTGAGAGAATACTTTTCCCCCCAGTGAAGAATTAAATAAATAGAATTGTTTTGAGCCAAGGGCAGCTGGACCAGAATCTGATTGTTTTTGTACTTCCAGAGCCCCCTATTCAGATGATTAGAAACCCTGGAAAAATCAAGATCCTTGCATACACAGAGAACCTGAATAAAACATGAACCTTTCCTCTGCAGGTATGCCAATTTTCATATGAGGAATACAACAACAGATAAGGGATTAGGATTCCAAATGTGAGGTACCACTCCCTTTTTCTCCTCCCCCTGCCCTTTAATTTCCATGTCATACAAAGGCAGGTTATGAAACACCTGAACAACACTTGGGGCTTCTTCTCCCATGTCTAGGCCAGATGCGAAACTGCGAAAATGAAGGCACCTTTTCTGAGTTCATGCTGCAGTTCCCTTCACCTGACCTAGTGTGAAAAAGACTAGCCAGCAACACAAGGTTGCCATTACCAGGGTATGTCCAATTGTGGTTCCAAAATACCAGAATCTTTGAGGAGGCTCTTTCTGTGTGCCCCAACCACTTGGGTGATTTCTAGTAGATCAACAAAGTAGATCTGACCTCCAACTCCTTAGAAAGAGCAATAAAAAGTAATAAGTTTCTTCCAGCCCTAACTTTAATTGCTGAGATGTCGAAACTTCAGGCAGACTTTTTCATAGAAGCAGACGTGAATTTTGGTTTTCAAAAGCACCTCCTGGACTCAGAATCTTTTAATCCTACGTGCATGTGTTAGACATCAAGCAGTAGTTCTTCTAATGCTTGTTAAAACAATGTCACTTCTTACACATTGGACTATCATGAAGCTTTACAATTTTTTCAAAATAGGTGGTAAGAAGTTAGTGATTATCTTTTCATGTTGGCATGGCAGTATCTTCTGCTTGAAGAACCTTGTTAGAAGGGGGAAAACCTATACAAAGATGATTGCTTGGAACCAGCTTAATTTATTCTTATTCTGCTCCCAACTAGGTGTTGTCACGTGGATGACAGCCTCTATTAGGTCTGCAAGTCCTTATTTCATCGTAACAACAATGAGCACTTTGTTAAATAAACAATGTATTACAACTTGGACTAAAAGAACTTACACTCTTGATTTAGGCAGGGTTCCCTTCACTTCAACTGTAGCGCTACCAGCCACCATTCCACTGTCCACCTTGACGGTCTGCTCTGGTTGTATTCCGTGAGCTAGCAGCCCCTTTTCCTTATTATCAGGAGAGTGTGATATGTTGGGGGCAATGGGGGCAGTCCACAGATTCAGAATCTAAGGATGTGGTTGATGTAGGTGAGGTGCAACAGTTAGCCCTGATCAGGGGCGTGCTGGCTATGCTAAAAGGATGCTGGACAGGGAGGGACGGGGCAGCACCTATGAGGGTGTTGGGGTATGGGCGGTATGCCACCAGGTGACATACTTCTGCCCACCTCTTGGGGACGACAGTCACTGGGGTGCACCAGGACTTGTCCCTGTGTCCCAAATGGCCAGCACGGGCTTGGCACTGATGGCATTTCTGAGAGGTTGTGTGGGCTACAACAGTAGAATCTGTTTGTTCACCTTCTCTCATGGCTTGCCATCATCATCGGTGCTCATATATTTCCCTCTCAATCCAGTAGAAGGGCTTGGGGGTGTGGCTTCTGGATCTGCCTTACCTCAGCAGCAGGGACCTGAAATTGGACAATGGCCCCAGTCCATGGGTCTTCCATATAAACATAGTAGTCAGCCAGAGAAAGTGGGTCTTCAGGGGGTTTAGCTTCATAACAATACCCTTCATTTTTGTCTTTTTAGGCATCCTCCCATCCCTTCTCCACCCAGACCTCCCAGAAAGGGTCCTCTAGTCTGCACAGCTATGATGATCCTCTCAGATTCCTCTTCTATCACCAGAGCCCTCCTTATATACCCTAAGATTCCCCAACCTGCATCTCTATGCCTCATATTGCTCCTACTGGCACAACTCTTCCTCCTCTGCCAGCTTGTTCCTAACACCCACTGGGGAGCTGGAAGTGGAAAAGTCTGGTGCTTCTTGGCCTTCTGACCAGAACTACCTTGCTGCCTGTCTCCCTTTCATAGGCCAAGGAAAGGCTAAATCCAGTATTATTTCAGCCTATAGTAGATAAATAGAAAAGAAAAGGGATTTTAATCCCAACTTTCATTTCAACAGGTCTGCTATTCATTGAACTAACCCTGACCTTAGCGTTCAGTCTGAATCCAATCCAGAAGAATTAAAGGTAAAACATAGTCCCTATAGTACCTGCCCACCATATGGTGTTAGACAATGAATGGCGGTGGTGTCTTGGCCAAAACTCATTGAAGTTGTCTCCTGTTTCTCTTTTTATTCCATTCTCTGGCTTAGAGGTGGCTAACGAATTCTGCCAGAAATAATTCTGACAGTCCCACACAATCCCCATTCCTGATTGCAGCTGTTTCTTTCCCATTTGTGGGAATAAAGTTTTTCTGTAAACACAGATATACTGGCATGGTTGTGAGGTGCAATTTGTACAGTACTACCATCAATCATTGGATCGTAGGCAAAGTTCTTGGGCTGCAACTTGCACCAGACTTTGCCACAATCATCAACAGACAGTCATGCTGAGAGCTGCAACTCAAACACCTTTAAAAGGCTATATTCTTATTCCCAATTGGTTTGCGCTGTTTCTATTAGGTAATTTGTTGGCTCCAAGCAGGAAGGTGGGGGATTGCTTTGTGGACTGGCTACATACAGTTAGGGGCAATGTCTAAAATTATCACATTGTAGCCATTACTTTCCTCTTCCTGACCTCCATGAACTCCATCCTTATCCCCGGCGAAGAAGTACCTTTTGTCTCATCTGCTTCCCCCCATTTTGTAGTCTCCAGGGGCAATATAAGTTACATAACCACCTCAGGCTTTAAAAAGGCCATAAATTGTGATACACAGAGCTCTGAGCATCCTTCATAGCTGAGAGAAAGGAGCAAGTTATGTATTCTGCTGGTGCCACAGCTCTTAGCCAGATATTGTCCTTTAGTTCATTCTATCAGCAATAAACTAAAGATCTGTTCCTGTACATCAATCAATGCTTTCTCTCCAACTTCCCACAGTTCCCTATCCACAATATTGTAATTTAATTTTAGAATACTGTTGTCTCATTTTGTTCCCACTGTCATTAAAATTGAAAAGTATTTCCTGCTGAGTGACACACAGAGTGAGAGAGAGAGAAAGATGGGGGGGGGGGGAACCAAGATGATAGTGTCTTATAGTTTTATATAATAGTAAAAACAAGTGTCTTGCTCACTGATCACCACACACACATGTGATTGAAACATCTGATCTCCTGGTAGAATGATTTGATTATGTAGTTGGTCTCACACTTTCAGTGTAATTAATCTTTTTTTAGAGGAAATCTCGTCAGTGGAGTGTGATCAATGAGAGAATCAGGCCATAGAACACTAAAATTTTGTTTTGTCACAAATCAAAGATAATATAAAAGATGGTGGTTAAACACACAATATAAATAAATTATTGCCTTGGGTTTATTTTTATTAGTTTTAGTGAGTGACTGCCGAGCTCATTGAAATGTTTCTCTTTTAATTAAATTTTTCTTCTCCTTCTATTGTGCCAATATTTTCTCCATGCTATTTAAATATGCAAATAGATGCAACTTTTTAAACATTGGGGGCAATTTGCTTTATAGATTAGTCCCAATTAGGTTGTTCCTAATACATTGTGCAGCTTTTGCATTTTTTTCTTTTAATTAAAGTGCTTTGCACAATGGTGTACCCAGGGTTGATTACTGTAATATAAAGAGGATTCTGGGTTCTCCCATCCCTCAATAAAAATAAACTGTTAATATTGGATGTTTAATGATCATCCCTGCGACAGTTCTGTAACGAAATGTCAGTGGCCTCTTCTTTAACTGCACAAGAGGGCCCCTAAATTGTCTACAGCAAAACCATCTGCTTGACTAAACGAGAAAGCATTCTGTTGGTGTGTTTGAAATACCTTGGTGTTTTATGCAAACCTATGCTTTATTATCAAGCAAATGACCATGCAGTACCTAATTAGAAGTCACCAGAGCCTGCTCAACTGGACATGTGACCTATCATGCCACAAATGTTTCTGATAATTCCTAGTATGAAGCAGCCTTTTAGGTTTCTTATGAGAGTGACCTTTCATTAAATAAAAGAGGTGTCTGAATAGAGCCAAAAAGCAGCTGCCTCAGAGCCTTCAGGAAGAATCCAAAACAGACATGTATGCAGAAGTAATGAGATGTATTGTAGGTGGACTACCATCCTGTCCTGAAGATACTCAAACCCCATTTGGGTGTCGTAGTCAATTCGAAATTGTCTCTGTGGGAGGAAGGGCATTGTGAAAAGGAGGCAGTTTGTTACACCTGTCTGGGAGCCCTGATTTTTCAGTATCCCCAATTGTATGGAGAGATCCACCTTAACAAAAGCCTTTTGCTTTGAACCATCTTATTCCTCAGGCTGATATCTTCATCTCTGGAGAGGTTGGTGGGGGAAGGAAGAGCTAAAGTTTTCTCTGCTCGTGCTTCGACCCTGAATCTGTCTGTGGAACCTAAGAACCTAAGGCCTGGTGAGTACTGTATTTGGATAGGAGACTACTTCAGCCTAGCAAAATCTCTAGGTAGAACTGGGATGGTGTCTCATTGAAACTGGGAAAAAGCCCTTGCGCCACAGGGTTTAAGCTGCTGTACTGCAGCCATAAACTGCTGCTAACATTGTGAGTTCAATCCTGATGGGATGCAAGGTTGACTCAGACTTCCATCCTTCCGAGGTCAATAAAATGAATACCCAGCATGTTTGTGGCAAGATGCTAATTACCAGTGGTGAACAGCAAAAAATTTTGCTACCACACCATGGGTGGTGCCTACATCGTGGGTGGCGCCTACATCGTGGGTGGCGCCTACATCGTGGGTGGTGCCTACATCATGGGCGGAGCCTACGTCATGGGCGATCTAGTCATGCCTGCCATATGGCCATGTATACATCTGCAAACACAGGCAGCACTGGCTCTTTGGCTGTAAATGGAGATGGGCACTGCACCCTAGAGTTTCAATATGACTGGCTTTTGAGCAAGGGAGACCTTGAACCACTTGCAAGGGTGAAACCTGATGGGGCAGGGAAGTGGGTGTGACCACCCAATTTTGCTAGCCTCCCCCCCACCGCCCAAAGGTCAACCAATTTCTCCACCCCCTCCCCAGAGGCCACCCAATTTTGCTACCCCCCCCCCCCTTCCCAGGGAGGATGCGAACCTGCTGCTGCCCACCACTGTTAATTATCTTGTGAACTTCCAGAGAGTGCATTATGGCATGGTATATAGGTTTAACTGCTATTGCTAATATTGCTTGAAAGTCATTAAAACTCTGCATCATGCAGGCTCCTTCTATGCAACTACCTAGTTATGTCATTCGAAAAAGAGAAAATAAAGCTACATTTCAAAAGTTCATAATAAACGGGAGGAAAGTTACTTTATTCATGTAAATAGTAATATTTCAAACTTTTCAAAGGACAATTTAAAGGCCTTTTAAGAAGTACTTTAATAAAAATGTTTCAAGTTTTATTCACTTCTACCCAAGCTTTAGGGTGAAAATTAAGGAAAACCAGGTAAAAGGCAACAAGCAATGCCATGAATAATACAGGGAATTATGTAAACATATTGTAGTGGAATAAGTAATGACAAGAAATGACATTTCAAATTCTCTGATGATTAACAAGAACCTTTTATGACCTTTTTCTGGTGGCTTTGAGATTCCATTGTGTGATCACCTGCTCCATCAAAGAAAAGGGTGACAGATGTCACTAACAAGGGGGACATGGGGAAACAAGCACCGAGAGAAAGGTGAGATATAAATCAAACAAACAAATAAATAAAAGCATAGTCTTAAATAATCCTCTGAAATGCTCTGTGCCTTTTATTTTCTGCAGCTTACAGAAAATGGATTTATGTGGAAGGAAAATAAACAGAAGTCGCTCCAGCTTTGTTGAACTATCAGGCTAGGTGGCAACCATTTACTTTAGAGAACTAATGTAAACTATGAATGTCCAGTTCTGAAGAACTGTCCTCTCCTCATATATGAAAGTTCATACGGAACCTTCCATGCATCATTAGTTATGTTTGTGTGTGGTTTGCTTCTTTTTCTTACAAAGTGCCCCTTCATGACAGAACCATTTTTCTACAAGTGAGAGGGCTGATCACATATACATTTTCCAAATAACAGAGATCTAACTTCATAATTTCATTATTCGTAATAGCCTAGCCTCAACTTTTTATTTAGCTGTTTCCTGGGGGATTTTTCTTTCTCCACCTCCAGCTCTGAAATCCCCAGTCAGGTGAAGAGTTTTGTGAGACTCAAAAGCTGACCATTTTGCCTGATAGCTAGTGTGTTTTAATGTTTATTGCTGGACACAGATTCAGGAGACGTGGGTTCAATCCCTGAACAGCCAGGGAAGCTCGCTGGAGAGCGGATAGTTACATGGCACTCCTCCTCCTCCTTCATTGACTAGCTCAAATGTGAAAATGCCAAAATGAAGCATATCATAAACAAAATAAATTATAAGTATACAAATCAGTGTTGTTATTTACAACTTGTAACACCTGTTATTCAGATTAGTTGTGGTTTATCTGCTATGCTAGTCATTCTGTACCTGGTGTTTATAAATCGATGTCATGAAGCCTCATTCTTATGTCTGACAAAGTGGACTTGATCCATGAAAGCTAACATTAAAACACAGCAGTTAGTCTTTAAAGTGCCACAATGGTTTTTGTCTTTTTGGTTTCTTTTGTCTACTCTCTGATATGTTTGAAACACGGACAAACACGGCTACTATTTCAACAATGCCCAAATGAAGGCACCTTTTGGTGAGTTCGTACTGCAGTTCCTTTCACCTGACCCAGTGTTAGAAAGATTACCAGCTACCAGGGTAAACCCGATTGTGGTTCAAAAATACCACACTCTTCAAGGAGGCTCTTTCTGTGCAATAGTTGAAAATGCTAGTAAAGTTGCCATAAGTAGAAGTGTCATCACAACACAAAACAAATATATGAGCCATTATTTCCTTCGTCCCCTTCTTCATAAAACTTGTGTCTCCTCTTCTTTTTAAAACTCTGTCACTGTCTCTTCCTCCTTCTCTGAGACTAGAAGAAGTGGAACTCTTAGGCATCCTTTGGGAAAATTCAGAAAAACCAACTAAAGAGATATGAGAAGCTTTTTAAAAAGCTGGGGGTGAGTGGGTGGGCTGCTATCTGGAGAGGGGGTCAAGAAAGGAAACACTCCAGCAGAAACCACTTCAACTGGAGAGAAGTGTAAATAAGAAGAACAAGGAAAAAGG
This sequence comes from Furcifer pardalis, assembly GCA_030440675.1. Lineage (NCBI taxonomy): Eukaryota > Metazoa > Chordata > Lepidosauria > Squamata > Chamaeleonidae > Furcifer > Furcifer pardalis. The sequence goes on from CP126895.1 coordinate 25,947,341, forward strand.
GGAGTCTTAAAAAAAAACAAGAGAAAAAGAAAGAAAACATATAGCCTCCCTGGAGCAGGAGGAAATCAAGTCAGAAGTGATCTTAAGGAGGAAAGAAACATGAGGGAAAGAACGATACATATACAGGACCCACATTTTGAGCTGCACAGCCCAGCTTTGAGGACTGAAATTGGTCTGAAATTACTGGCAGGCCAGAGCCCCAAACCTTGTCTGTCTGGCCCAAATTAGGAATGAAGGCCACAGTACTGTGAGAGCTTTCTGGTAATGTAGGTCGATTGCTTTCCTGAGGTAGGGAAGAGTGAGGCAGGGTCTTATTCATCTCTGGGTGAATGAGTTTATGCCTTACCTGAGTGTTTTGGGGCAACTAACAAAGGGCAGCAAAGGATTTTTGTGGGAGAGACTCAATAGCTTTTCTTTAGGCAATAGCAAATGTAGATTGAAACAATAGAGTAAAAATAGCAATTTTTAGAAAACAGAAATTAAATTGGAGAAGCAGAAAATGGGGTGGAGAGTTTACATTGATTAAACATATAGAATTGTGACTGTAGTCTTGTACACGCTTGCTTGAAATGAATCTTTATGAGGGTGAATCTAGCATTATCCATCTGCTGGTGGAGCAGAAACTCCATGGGCTGGATCTGACCCATGGAACCAAATCTTCTGGCCCATGACCTTTACCCATCCAACACTTCCACTTCTGCTGCCACTGCCTCAATCCTTGTCTCTTCCACTTGACTTGGTGTTTTCCTAATGACGCTCCATAGCAGGGTGGATGTTGTAAGAAGACTTACAATATCTGCCCTGCTACGGAGCACAGCTAGGGACATGCCAAACCAAGTGCAAAAGACAAGGATTGAGGCACCAGCAGCAGAAGTGGCTGGAGCAAGGACCTTTTTTTAATTTCATAGCTAAAGATCTCTACAGAGTTTATTTATTTATTTATTATTCATATTTATCTACTGCCCTCCTCACAGAGGTGACTCAGGGTTTACAGGTCATAAAAAGCACCACAATAAAACATTAAACATTCCTAAAAACCCTCAAATTTAAAACTATTAAAGATTAAAATCTAAAAAATTTAAAAGAATGCCAAATTACTACATCTTGAGGAAGAGAAGGGGATTAAACCATCCAATGGGGTAATTGTGCCTCCGGAATCTCATACCTGCCCCTCCAGCCATGTTTTTAAATTCTTCCTAAAGAGCAGCAACTCTGTCTGGAGACGTAGCTCCGTTGGCAGGAGGTTCCATAGGGCCCACACCCCAACATCACCTGGGCAGCCGCATTCTGGACCAGTTAAAGCTTCCGAATGGTCATCAAGGGCAGCCCCATGCAGAGTGCATTACAGTAATCAAGTCTGGGGGTGACCAGAGTGTGTGTGATCATGAGAAAGAAATCCTGATCTAGGAGTGGACATAACTGACGAAGAACATGAAGTTGTGCAAAAGCCCTCCTGGCCACAACTGCCACCTGCTCTTCGAGCAGTAGTCACGAGTCCAGGAGGACCCCCAAGTTATGCACCGGGTCTGTTTGGGGCAAAACCTCCCCATCCAGAATCAAAGATGGTAGCTCCTGAGATAACGCAGGACCCCTGACCCACAGCCACTCAGTCTTGACATGATTAAGCTGAAGCCCATTGTCCCCCATCCAGACCCTGACAGCCTCCTGGCACCTGGAAAGGATTTCCACTGCATCACTTGGGTCCCCACGAGCCAAGATATATAGCTGGGTATCATCAGCATATTGATGATACTTCACCCCGTGGGAGCAAATGATCTCATCCAGCGGTTTCATGTAGAAGTTAAATAGGAGAGATGAGTGTAACCGAGCCCTGAGGCACCCCATAACAGAGGGGCCACACCGACTGCATCTGGCCCCTCAGAAATGAGGAAAACCAGGGGGCGTGGTTTGGATGGAGTGAAGGGGAGCAGCGGTTTCTCCTCTCTCCGCCATTAATGAGTTATTCAATGCGATAAAAGTGAAAAAAAGAGGCGGATTTTAGGAGAAAAAGGGCCGCTGGCGATATTTGAGAGTGTCCCCGACCTGGCTTGAGGAGGAAAAAAAAAAAACACTCACACACTGGCGGAGCGGCGATCGGTGCGAGCGGCGTGAGTGGGGCCTGGAGAGTCGAGCTCCGGTCGGTGGGGGGGGCGGGGAGGCTCGAAAGAGCGTTCCGGCTCTCATCGCCGTCCGTTGAGCCGCCTCCGGTGCCAGTGGAGGAGCCGAGGAGCGCCGCGGAGGGCTGAAGAGCCGCAAGAAAGATTTGTGGGGGAGGTGCAAGAGTCGCGATTGTCGGCGCCTGGAGAACAGCGCGTCCCCCGGAGTTTACCCCATAACAACTGTACTGAATGTGAGTGGGACAGCGGAGGAGAGAGTTTTAACAAGAGGGGAGACGGGGGGGACGCGAAAAAAAAGAAGAGGATTAATGAGAGAAGCCGGTCGGGAGAACTGAGAAGGCGGGGGTTTGGAGAAGAAGAGAGGAAGAGTGGAGAAAGGGAAGGGATCGGATAATGTTTGTTGTGGAGCTGCTGGAGCGCAATCGAAAGTAAAGGTTTGTTCCTGGACCCACCTTGGTGGTGATTTATCCTCAACAATATCTTTTATAAAAAATTTCTGAACTGTGACTTGGAGGGAGTGTAAGAAGACGGTGTTTAGTGGTTGGATTTGGGATAGAGGCTGAGCGGAAAAGGGAGCAACAACAATGGCGGAACTAACCGAAACTTAACTTTGTGGGAGGAAACGAAACTAAGAGCAGCAGCGAGGCGAAGAGAAGAAGGACACTGATTGATTTTCTTTCTCTGTTGAATTTTTGTGGTTGTGTCAAGACCTGTGTTTTCCGATTGGATTCCCTTTAGAAAGGAGATAATTACCCTGCCTATACGAAGAGGAAATTGCAGCGGTCTTAACATTTTTATAATCAGATTGTCCTTCCCTCCCCCCCATATCCCCCCCTCTCCTTGCTCTTTGGCTATACTTGATAGTCAATAAGAGTACAATTCACTAGCCCTTCCTTATCGGATATGATATTGAGTTATTGAATACTAAATTCAAGCTGACGGTCTATATACAGATTGATCTTAGTATCTATGTATTAGAATTTTGACAGATTTGACTGTAGATACAATTGAAATAGTGCTGGGTTAGGTGGTGTGATTTTTATAATTTTGATTGTAAAATCAAGCAGATAGGTTATGCAGGGAGGGGAGCAGACAGCTAGACCAAAGGCGAGGAGAGAGATAAAAGAGAAAGATCAAAAAGTCAAGGAGAGGCAATCACCGTCACCAACGATGGAGTCTACAACAGTACCAACGGAGTTACAAGCAGCTACAGGAGGACGACTAGCAGACCTACCAGAGAGAATGGACAATATGTGTGCTATTTTACAACAATTGGTTAAAAATGGAAATGATAATCAGGTTGCAATGCAAAGATTGAACAAAATGGTGGAGAATAATTGTGAAGAAATGAAAAAAGACAGAGAACTGGCCAAGCTACAATATGAGAGCTTGGCCAGGACTCTGACTGATATGCAGAAGGAGGTTACAGAGAATACAAAAAAAATCAAAGTGATTACTGATACAATGCAAAAGGATTTAGAACAGGTAAAGATTTCTGCGAATGAAATGTACATTCAAGAACATTTAATTGCTTCAAGAGTATCTGCTCAAGAGAAAAAGATGATGATGGTGGAGGAGGGGCAGAGAAAACAGAACATTGTGATACGTAAAATGGCTGAACGAACGCCAGACAAGCTGAGAGATAGAGTATTGGATTGGCTGAATTCTTTGAAAATGGGGAAAGATTTTGTGGCAGAAGATATCGGAGCGGTGTATAGAGTGGGGGGAAGGAGAGATAGGAGAGCATCGAGGAATGTTTTGGTTAAATTTGCAAATTGGGCGGATAAGTTAAAAGTGATGGCTTACATCAAACAAGCAGGGTCTGGCGTTCTAAAGATTGAGGGAACTGAGGTGGAAATCTACAATGACATAGCACCAGAGGAGAGAAAATGGAAATATATGATGAAACCCGTGACGAAATTTTTGACTTCAAAAGATATTAAATATAATTGGAGATTTCCACAACAGTTGAGATTTTTTTACGAGAAAAGATGGCATGTACTGGATGACAGAACAGATGTCTTGGAGTACTTGACTCAACTTGGGTTTATGAAGGTGGCTAGTCCAGAATGGATTACAATGAGAACTGACTTGTACGCAGTTGGGGCGATGAGTCCGGTTTTGAACAAGGAGGGGGAGGTGGAGGGTGCAGCGGGAGGAGGGGATGTGTCAGGAACACCGAGTGCTGAGCTTTTCGAATAAGTAATTAGAGGGAATAAAATTATAATGGTGGAGGGAGGGGGCCCATAGAAGAACATAATGCTTTTTTTTCCCAGTCCCCCCCTCCCCTCTTTGAGAGTCAGAGGTGATATCTTGGAACAAGATGTGGGGAGGGTAGTAAGAAACGAAAGAGTAGGTAAGTTTCCTTTTTCTTTTTCTTTTTTTGTAGTTGTAACACTATGTATTCTCTATCAAGTATTTTATTTCACTGAGTTATGTTGTAGTGAGAATTCACAATTTTCTTTTTTTTTGTTAGTATATTGTTTTCAAATATCTGTATTTTTTTTTAGATCTCTAGTAGGGGGTGGGGATAGCACGTCCGGGGAGGAATGTAAAGGAGGGGAGAGATTAGTAAACATAGATGGTTAAGAGTTTAAGATTGTTATCATGGAATGTGAAAGGAACAGGGAATGCCGTGAAGAGGAGGAGGTTGCAGATAGCGCTCAATAAATCTAGACTTGACGTCATCTTTCTACAGGAGACTCACCAAAAATCGGCAGACACTAATAAATTAGTTGTGAGGGGAATTGACATTTACGAAATGGCTTATGGGACATCAAAAGCGAGGGGTGTTGCAACCCTTATTTCTGAAAAATTGGGCTTTAGTGTGACAAAATCTATAGCTGACCCAGAGGGGAGATACTTGATAATTAAGGGGAGGATTGAAGATGAAGAGGAAGAAATAACCCTGGCAAATATATACGCTCCAAATACTAATCAGGAAGAATTTCTAGAAAAATTAAGAATAATTTTAAACAATGAAGGAACGAGGAATATGATCATTGGGGGGGATTTCAATTTGTTAAGCTCTGAGATTGATACCACAAGTATTAAAAAGAGAAGTAAAAAATATATTTTGAGTGACTGGGTAAATACAATGAATATAAAAGATGTATGGAGGGAACTTAAAGGACAGGAAAGGGATTATACTTATTATTCTCAAGTCTATGATATGTATTCAAGGATTGATTATATATTTGTCACACAAGGGTTATTGAAAAACATAGAGGATATAAAAATAGGGACCTTTAGAGAATCAGATCATGCTAAGATAAGTATAGATATAAAATTGGACGAAAGCGATAGGAAAAGATATGTCTGGAGATATGATCCAAAATTATACAAAGAGGAGAATATGAAAAAAGAAATTATGGAGAAATGGGACGAATATTGGATATGGAATGATAATAATGAGGTCAGCTCTGGAGTGCTATGGGACACAATGAAAGCGATTTTTAGAGGGGAATCAATAAAATTAAGTAGTTGGGAAAAGAAACGGAACACTAATAGAAATCAGGAATCGGAAATACAATTGAAACAACTTCATCGGGAATATATAAAGAGTAAAGATCAGAGGGTATTATATCAGATACAGAAGATAAAGAAAGAATTGGAAGCCCAAGATATGGAAAGGGTAAAAAAGGATTTGATTTTTCTAAAAAGAGAATACTTTGAGTACAGCAATAGAAATTCCAAATTATTAGCAAAAGCAGCGAGGGATAAAAAGAATAAAGGCCAGATGGGAGTACTGGTAGATGAGAAGGGGAAAAGATGTAACAAAAGGAAAGAGAAAGCGGAAATAATAGAGGCTTTTTATCAGGAACTTTACTCAAAGAAGCAGGTAAATTTGAACAAATTGGAGGATTATTTCAAAAAGTATAATACCTTATTAATAACAGAAGAACATAGAAATAGGATGGAGGAACAAATATCAGTAAAAGAAATTGAGGATGTCATTAACAAATTAAAATTGAACAAAGTTCCAGGAGAAGATGGGCTTCCTGCTGAATTTTATAAGGATTTTAAGTTTTGGGTTGTTCCGAGACTACATAAATTATTTAATGGGATCTTAGAGGGAGAATCAACACCGGAATCTTGGAATAGATCTATTATCGCATTGATCCCTAAGCCAGGTAAAGATTTACATAAAATAGAATCATATAGGCCGATATCCTTAATTAACCAAGATGCAAAAAATTTTTCCACAATAATGGTGACCAGGCTAAATAGTTTCATAGCCAAATATATAAAAGATGACCAAGCAGGGTTTATAAAGGGCAGGTACATGTCAGATCTTACAAGGAGGGCGGTGGACTTATTGGATATAGCTGAAAAGCAAAAGGATAAAGTAGGTTTCTTAGCCCTGGATATTTTTAAAGCATTTGACTCTTTGCAATGGACAACAATACATGAGGTAATTAAATTATATGGATTTGGGGATAAATTTCAAAAAGTTATCAAGAATTTATATAAACAGGGAATAGCGACAGTGAAATTCAACGATAGTTATACAAGAGAAATAAAACTGGAAGCTGGAACTCGGCAGGGTTGCCCTTTGTCGCCTACATTGTTTGTTTTGGCTATGGAACTATTGGCGAACCTAATTCGGCAAGATAAAGAGATAGTCGGAATTGAAGGGAATAAAATTAGTTTGTATGCCGATGATACGCTAATCACAATTAAACAACCAATACAAGTAATATCTAGGATTAATAAACACTTGAAAACTTTTGAGGAAATGACAGGTTTAAAGGTGAACTGGGATAAGTCCGAGATGATTTTAGTTAATGGGAGTAAGAAGGATGAAGAAGAAATAAAGCAAAAATTTAATATTCAAATCCGGGATAAATTAAGATATTTAGGGGTAATACTTGCTAGGAAAATTGGTGAACTTAAGGAATTGAACTATGGAAAACAAATGAAGGAGATAGATAAAAAAATATTACAGTATAACAAGTTGAATTTATCGTGGTTTGGCAGGGTTGCAATGTGTAAAATGATGTTGTTACCTAAATTAAATTTTTTATTTGATGCTCTGCCAATAAAACACACAGAAAAAGAACTGGAAAAATATCAAAATACTATAAATAGATTTTGCAATGGGAAACGAAAAGCTAGGATTCCTAAGATTTTGTGGTATATATCACAAAAAGAAGGGGGTCTGGGTATTCCGAATATTAGCATGTATTATAGAGCCTTTCAATTACGAAATGTTATCAAATTATTAATCAGAGAAGAGCCAATATGGGGAAAATTAGAATTAAAAGAGCTTTCTAGGAAAGGGAAGGCATTTTTTTTATGCGGGGATAAGGATAAAAAAATGAGGATTCAGGGTAAGATGATAAGAGCAACAATAGATGAATGGAACAAAGCAAGAAAGGAACTTATTCCAGGGATCTCAATGGTTACAGAACTAGAAGATTTTAATAATTTCCCGATGAAAATTGAAGGTAGGATTAAGGATATCTTATTAAAAAATGGGGTCTCTCTGTTGAAGGAATGGATCAAAATTTGTAGGGATTTAGAGAGGAGAAAGGAGCTCTATCGGCAATTGGAGTTGGATTGGTTTAAAGTCCTTCAGATGAACAATTGGAATAAGAAATTCTTCTTGGAAATAGGACCAGATAGGGAGCTTACAGAATTCGAAACATTGCTGGTTAAACTGAGAAAAGGAGACATAGGATTAAAAGGGATAGTTAGTCAAATATATAAAATTCTAAACAAAGGAGGGAAGGCTCAACAAGTATTGAAAGACAGTTGGGAACAGGAATTGAACACAACAATTACTGAGAAAACATGGGGAAAAATGTGGAGAAGACGTATTATGAGATCTATGTCGGTAAGAGTAAAGGAACATAATTACAAACTAATTTGGAGATGGTACAGAACCCCAGTAAGACTGCATATAATGTACAAAGATGTGAGTGAGAAATGTTGGAGATGTAAAAAAGTTAGAGGTACATATGAACATATGTGGTGCTCTTGTGAGGTTTTGAAGGATTTTTGGGGAAAAATTGAGGTTGAAATTAAAAACATATTGGATTTGCAGGTTGAACTGGGGTCCAATACAATTTTGTTAACTGAGATAGATAAATATAAAATGAGTGAGGACAAAAACGAATTGATGGCAATAATGTTATCAGCGGCCAGACAATGTATAGCTAGAAATTGGAAAAATAATGAAAACTTACAAAGAAGGAACTGGTATAAGGAAATGTGGGAATTGGCACTTAATGAAAAGCTCACTTGGGAGATAAATCTTAAAAAGGGTAAAGTAACTGGTAACAATTTCTGGAGGATCTGGAAACCTTTCATTGAATATGTAATAGTTAAGAACAAGGGCATACCCCCTGCACCCGAGCAAAATGACTTTTGGAAAACATAAGTAAACATAAATCCCCGGTCATTGTATATATCACAAGGGTGGTTTTAAAGATAAAAAGGATAGTTGAGATAGAGAATAACTTATATTGGTTATGAGGCGATAGATGGAGATATAGTTCGTAGTTTGATGCAGTAAATATTGGTTTATAATGAGGCAATAAATTTTGATGGATGTCAAAAAAAAAAAAAAAGAAAAAGAAATGAGGAAAACCAGGACAACACAGTGTCCTGAATCCCCAATCCTTGGAGACTTTCCAGAAAGATACCGTGGTCGATGATATCGAACACCACTGAGAGGTCAAGAAGAGCCAGGACAGACGGATCACCTCTGTCCTGCTCTTGCCAGAGATCATCCATGTTTGGTGAAGTTTGGAGTTAGGGTGTGCAGGTTATGGCCCCCATTAAATTTTTACGAAACCAGCTGGTGGTAGCCCAAGACATTTACACAGTACAGTACTTTACATATTGGTGGCATGCATAAAAGTGTGGGTTGAATGAAGAGGTTTCCACATGATATCCAAAGACCTTCAGATACAATGTTTCATATTACCATTGAGCAAGTTGTTTCCAATGGGAAAGCCTCCAGACATGGGGAGAACTCCAAATGAAAAGGGGCTACGATGTCTCACAATGTCCTTCCTTTGGGGAGAGGATCTTAAGCAGAAACTCTGAGGAGGACCTTGGTAACGAGCCAGATTTGTGAAGGAGAAAACATTTCTTAGGCTACAATCCTCATGTATTTAACTGGAAATAAGTCATACTTGACTCAATGCACCTTCCTTCTCAGTAGACAAAGAGACAGTTGTGCTGGTAAAGATTAGAGCCAAAACTATCCATTGAGCCTGGGAATAGACTGGAGTGCAGAGCAGGTATATGGAATACTTCCCATTGCTCTCAATCAATTGGGAATTGGGTGGGAAGTATTCCATCTACCTGGTCACAGATAAGGTGTATAGTCTATCTCAAACTAACAGGAAGAAATTCTAACCTTTCCAGACAAGATTCATAAATTGCTCATGCTTTTAGACCCTTAATGCTTTGAATGAAAGGATACGTAAAGTAGAAATATCTCTATGAAGTAGAAATGCTGGCCAAACATTGGCTGGATAGTTCAGAGAGCTGCAGCCCAAAAAATTACTTTGACGAGCTCAGTTCTGACACCCAGTCAGTGAAATGCAGCACAACTTGAGCTGCTTAACTGAGTTTTATTACATGCTTCCAAAATTGTCCAGCCTTCCCCATGGAAACCACTGCATCATATGAAAGAAGGGAAGGGTTACAGTCAGTAAAGAAGAAGGAATGGTCAGTTTTTAAAATGTTCTTGTTTTATAGAGGTTTGACCTCCGGTGTGTGAATATGCTTGCCAATACGGAGTGGATTAATAAAAATTTTAGTGGCAGAAAGAGCAGCAGATGATAAATCATTTCTCAAGGGAAGGTCTTAAAACACAAGTCACACACAAGGCATTCTGTCGGTACATTTAGAAATAATTCAGTTATCTGGAAACATGAGCCAAACACAATTTATTATTAGTCTTTTGTTCAGTTATCAAACTTCACTAAAAATTCAATACTAACACCTTCTTCCAGTATCCATTTGTCTTCTTCTGAACCGTACTATTTTGTGGCATGATGCAGGGAAGAAAGCAGGGGGTGTTGTAGGGAGATAGAGAAAATCAATTTGTTAATTCATCTTATTGGAGGGGGAAACACTCCTCTACTTGGAGAGGCTTGCTGCCGCTTGTGGACCAGTGAGTTAATCATCCCATACCACTACTATGACCTGTCAGGTGCTATACATAATCTTGTCGACCTTCCTGCTTTGACCCTTGAGAGAAGATAGCAAAACAGAGGAAAAGATGCTATGGAAGGCTTCTATTGTGGCTGATGTGGATGTTAGGTAAAGGTAAAGGTAAAGGTAAAGGTAAAGGTAAAGGTTAAGGTTAAGGTTAAGGTTAAGGTTAAGGTTAAGGTTAAGGTATCCCTTGCTTGAAAGCCAGTTGTGTCCAGTTCTACGGGGTGGTGCTCATCTCCATTTACAGCCAATGAGCCAGTGTTTTCTGTGTCTGCAGAAATTTCCGTGGCCATGTGGCAGGTCTGACTAGATGCTGGAGTGTAGGAACACTGTGCTGAACCAGGACATCTCCAAGCACCATGGATTAGCTGCTGGGACTAAGCAGGGAAGCAGTGGAAATTTTTAAAAATGGACCAAGTGGGTTTTTGGACAGGCTCCTGCACCCTGGGAGGTGGCAGAGATTGTTCAAAAGCCCTGAAGAAATGTGTGATTGCCACTGTGTGTCACCAATGATGACATAAACGTAAGTCCAGGGAGCCATCATGCTTCCGGCTCCTGACAGGAAGTTTTGGGTGTGGTTCTGGCCCCTGGCAGGAAAATGTTGCGAACATGTGCTTTAAGGCATTTATTCCCTCTACCCATCCTCCTAGCCAAATAATCAGCCACAATAAGGGGATATCTGGGAAGGGGCAGAAAAGATCCCCTACCCAACAACTGCATACTTCAGTGGGGGTACCCTTTTATTGACAAGGCTTGTTTACAAACAACATAGATGACAAAAATATAACCCAGCACTTTACTTTGTCTTGGTTGCAATAAAAGGCAAATTTCTCAAAGAAATGATGGTTGCAGGAGGGTGCTGATGTAACTAGCTTTCTGAGACTAAAAGGTTTTGAATCAGAAAGAACTAAGGCTGAGCAACTCAAATAGAATAGACTTAACTAAACTAGCCATGCAACACCCAGAGCCCAGCATATATCAGCTAAAGTTACCTTTTGAAGGGAAGAAACTGCTGAAAGTTTTTTAAAACAATATATTTTAACTACATTCTAAGCATCTACATTTTAAAATTTTTACAACCTCATTGAATTGAATTGAATTGAATTGCTGAAAGATGGGCAATAGGAAGGAGTCTGCTTAAAGCCTGCTTTGATCGTTCAAGCCTTTTACAGCCTTTTACAGCCACAGAATTAGCAAGTGATCTCATCAGGTGAGAATGGAGATCAGGAGGTTGCAATATGGTGTATGAGAAATAGGCCTTTTGTTCGCCAGTGGTTCAAGACAGAATTAGACAAAGTTGCTTAGCTGGACTCCAGTTCTGAGAATCCCTGAACTAAATGGCTTGATAATTCCGAGAAGTGTAGTTAAAAAATGAAAAGAAAAACATTTCCATATCTTCAGTGGTCTCTATTGGAAAGTACAACTTTCTGGGGCCCAAATTATAGAATGTCTTATCTCCTTGTGGGAACAAATGTGCATATTGTATGTAGAACTTCTAAATTTAGACAGCGGTTATAAGAACCCAATATATTGAACAAATTGGGATATCGTGTAAGGGAGATTCATTTACTTGACCTTGGATCCGTTGAATCACCACATATGTATAATAGGAATCTTATCACTGCATTTTTTTCTGTTTATATTCCAGTTTGGTACCAATATTTTGATTTTATTGTATTGTGTTTTATTTAATTTACATTTTATTGGATTTTATTGCTAAGGTTGTAAGACTAATCAATTAATAAATATCTATCTATCTATATCAGGGGTTCCCAACCTTTTCAAGCTGGGGTCTTGGTCACACTCTCTCAGTCAGTTTCAAGGGCCGGATGGCCATTTTGCACAGCCTGAACAAAGGGGATGGTCATTTTATCCCAACAGCTTCAAAGGGGGTGGCCATTTTGTTTCTTGAATGTCCTTGGAGAAGGGGACATGAAATGGCACAATAGGCCAGATCTGACCCACAGGCCTTAGGTTGGGAACCCCTGGTCTATATCTTAAGTTGGAGCATGCAATCATGTAAACTTACTCTTGCTGTTTGAAGTGGTAGACCTTCAGTTAAGTCATCAGCTCAGCGGGAGAGAAAGCAAGAATGTGAGTTACATTTATTCTTAAATGTTCAGACACGTATCCACAGTTTCCAGAACAACCTTTTCAAATGTGTAAAAAATGCTGTGAAGTTTTGCCTCAGTAAATCCATGCATCACACATTACCATCAGGAAGAGAGGGCTGATTGGGTGACCCGTCCAGGTTTTACTCAGGGTCCAGGCACTCTCCCTCCATAAACTTGACCTGATAAGGCAGCTGTGAAACATTATGGTGGTCCTCAATTGAATCATATTCTCTCAAGAATCCTCCACAGTTCTTTCAGGATAGACTGTAAAATCCTTCACACCAGCCCAAGCACTATTAAAAACATTGCATTTTCCGCACTTCAGATATTAAACTCTGAAGCTGCAAGAGCCAGGGCTTAGACTCAGCCCTGCTGCAGATGCCACCACTACAACTAGATGGATAGGGAAATAAGAGCTGTAAAAGGAATGCCCAGATCAGATTGCAAATTGTAGGCAAAAGACTGATGTGCAAATGCCAATTATTCTGCGATTTTCTTTCATTTGAATGCAGGGCTAATTTGTTGTCACAACAGCTTAAGATGAGTTGGACAAATAAAGGTAATGAATTCATCATGTATCAAAGCTAAAGGCTAAACCTGGATTTATTGTTGGCATGTGTTTTATTGAACCACTGAACCTGATGAGTACTTTCTACCTTCCTCCCTGACCTGTGATTCTTATTTAAAGGAAACTAATAAAAGAAAAGAAAGAAAAGAAAGCAAAAAAGATGAAGGATAAGAAAGAAGGATGCCGTGTGTAAAGTGAGGAATTGTATTATTTGCCTGTTTTGAAGTCAGAAGTTCTGCTTTATTTCACTGCAGTTAGCATATTTTCTGCAACAAGTATCAAGAAAGCATGTTTTTGCCCATAATGATAAATTGGGTGTCATGTGAAAGCGCCTCTTTTTATTAATATTGTACCAAATTTCTGGAAATTATGCTATTGGCTACATGTTAGTACCAACTAATTTGGGGGTCCTCCTGGACTCACGACTACTGCTCAAGGAGCAGGTGGCAGTCGTGGCCAGGAGGGCCTTTGCACAACTTTGTGTGATTCGCCAGTTATGGCCATTCCTAGACCAGGACTTCTTGCTCATGGTCACACATGCCTTGGTCACCTCCAGACTTGATTATTGTAATGTGCTCTACATGGGGCTGCCCTTGGTGACTATTCGGAGGCTTCAACTGGTCCAGAATGCAGCTGTTCGAGTAGTGTTGGGATGCGGGCGTTATGCCCATGCCTCACTGCTGTGAGGGAGCTGCACTGGCTCCCAGTTTGCCTCCGGGTGCAATCCAAGGTGCTGGTTATTACCTTTAAAGCCCTTTATGGTAGTGGTCCAGGTTACTTGAGAGACTGCATCATCCCAAGGACATCTACCCGGCCCACCAGAGCAGACCGGAGAGGCTCTCTGGTTGTGCCATCGGCCAGAGAGGCGCATCTCTCTGTCACTAGAAGGGGAGCCTTCTCGGTGTCCGCTCAGGCCCTGTGGAACCTCCTCCCAATAGAGCTACGCCTGCAGACGGAGTTGCTGTCCTTTAGAAAAGGAGTGAAAACCTGGCTGGCAGGTCTGGTCTGGGGAGTGGATGGTTCAATTTCCCCAGCCAGTTGGATGGTTTGACCCCCAGTATGTCCAAGTTATAATACCTAGTTTTTAATTAAGTTTTTAAGCTTTTTAAAGTTTTTAATTTTTAAAGTGTTTTTAAAATTGTTGGAAATCGCCCTGGGTCCCTTCGCGGAGGAGGGCGATAAACAAATATAAAATAAATAAATAAATAAAACTCTATATGAAGCATGAGCCAAGAAGTAACAGTCAGGACAGGACATGGAAATAATGATAGGTTTATAATAGGAAAAGGAATACGACAAGGCTACATATTGTCACCCTGCCCATTTAACTTGTATGCAGAATACATCATACGTAAAGCATGGCTAGATGAAGCACAAACTGGAATTAAGATCGCTGGAAGAAACATCAACAACCTGAGATATGCAGATGATAAAAAGTGAAGAAGACCTAAAGAGCCTCTTGGTGAAGGTGAAAGAGGAGAGTGAAAAAGTTGGCCTGAAACTCAACACCAAAAAACCCAAGTTCACGGCAACTGGCCTCATCACTCCCAGGCAGACAGAAGGGGAAGAAATAGAAGTAATAACAGACTTTACTTTCCTGGGATCTACGATCACTGCAGATGGTGATTGCAGCCATGAAATAAAGATACACTTACTTCTTGGGAGGCAAGCAATGAGAAGCCTAGGTAGCATAATAAAGAGTAGAGACATCACCTTGACCACAAAAGTCTGCATAGTCAAAGCAATGGTATTCCCAATATAATGTATCGATGTGAAAGCTGGATCATAAGGAAGGCTGAGCACAGAAGAATTCTTTGAATTGTGGTGCTGGATTAGAACAAATCAGTCAATCCTGAAGGAAATCAACCCTGACTGCTCATTGGAGAGAAAATACTGAAGATAAAGTGCAAGTAATTTGGCCACAAAATGAGAACAGAGGACTCACTAGAGAAGGCCTTGATGCTGGGAAAGATAGAAGGCAAAAGGAGAATGGGGTGCCAGAGGATGAGGTGGCTACATGGCATTATCAATGCAATGGGCATAGATCTGAGTGGGCTGAGAAGGATAGTGGAGGACAGAGGAGTTTGGCGCATGATGGCCCATTGAGTCACAAAGGGTTGTACTCGACTGTGTAACACAACAACAACATGAAGTCATTTGGTTTATTTACTAAGTCCATACAAGGTTTATGACTTATTCCTTAAGTTGCACAAATGATGGGACCACTGGCTTATTGGCATACATCTCTCAAACTGTCAGCACAGTTCATTATATACTCAGAAATAAGCTCTATTGAATTAGGTAAGGCTTACTCACAGGTAAATATGCATTGGCTTCCAGCCTATAATCTGTCTTCCCTATTTCTCAACCAAAAAGCAATGAAGAACATGCTTGCATTTAGGTTGCTTAGCTCCTTGTCATAATCTCTATTTCCATTAACTTCAATTTACAACTTCAAAGCACTGGAATACTATTATTATTTTTCAAGGCTGTCAGTTATGTGATGGCTTGGAATTTATCAAAGCAAGGCTTAGCTGGAGACTGAGAATGATGTAGTTGCAAATAGAAGGTGAACACTTTGCCCCTTTCCATAACTTTCAATGAGTTACAATCTTAAAAGATTTAATTAATAGGAATATGCCAAGCAATTTTGGAGAAGAGATCATGATGAAGTGAAGTAAAGAAAATGAAAGAACTTGAGGTTTTAAAAATAAGGAAGTATGAGAAAAAGAGTCGATGAACAAGAGAAAGTTCCTTCTTCCCTTAAATTGCAAGTTTGTGAGTAGGGTTCTGAAAGCAGGAGCTTCCCATTCTTTGAGATGTAGAGGCCAAGATGTATCTTGGGCTTGTGATGTCACAGCAGCAGATCCTTGTGATGTCACAGGATCCAAGCTCTTGTGCAATAATTGTGAAATAATATGCTTGGTATTGTATGTGACAGGGCATGACCAAGTGAAACAAATAATGGCTGAAATCTTGTTGCTTAACATAATAAGTCATTCTAGAATAGGCCTCAGTGAAGCAGTGAGGATTTGGTGAGTCCACTCCTGTGTAAATTCCATTGATTCAATTCTAATTAAACTCTTAGTGGTGCTAAGCAACAAGTTTTCAGGCAATGTGATTTTCCTGCTCTATACCTTGAACAAATATTAAATATATAACTAATACACAGACACCTTTATGGTGAGCTGCTGGGACCTGTTGTCAGTAGAATGGAAAATAGAGGGTTATCCTAGTATTAATGATTTGTTGTTCAGTCGCACAGTCAATTCTGATCCTTTGCAACCCTATGGACAATTGTCCTCCAGGCACCTCTATCCTCCACCATCCTCCTCACCCCACCCAGCTCTGTGCCCACTGAATCCACAATACCATCTAGCTATCTCATTTTTGGCCGCCCCCTTCTTCTTTTGCCCTCCACCTTTCCCAGCATCAAGGCCTTCTCAACTGAAACCTCTCTTCTTATTTGATGTCCAAAGTACTTCAGCTTCATCTTTACTATTTGACCTTTTAGGGAGCAGTCAGAGTTGAATTCTTCTAAGACCGACCTATTCTCCTCGCTGTCCAGGGGACTCTCAAAACTCTCCTCCAACACCACATCTCAAATGCATCTATTCTTCTGGTCTAGACAACTTTCTTAATTGAGGGAGAATAAACTTAGTCCACATGTCCTGGTGTAGCAAAACATGTTCTATGATTTCTGCTCAGTCTGAGCCAAAAGGGCACACCCACTTGTTCATAGGCATCTTATTATATGTCGGGCAGACCGGGTCACCACTGCACCATGTTGAGGTGTGAGGTGGGATTTGCAGCCAGTACAGGTCTATAGTATCATGACCAGAATACCTCTTTCTTATTTTTATCCTGGGCTAACCTTGATAGCAATGAGCTTGTTTACTGTAACGCTGTACTACAATACAAAGTCTTTCATCACTGATCCTCTGGATTTGGTTTAAAATGTCAGAGAATCCCAATGAACTGAAAGCACACACATTCAACGTTGACCAAGATTCTAAGCATCTGTTTCTCCTAGACAACATGTTATTCTTCTGCTAGATGGCTTCATCCTTCTGTTTTGAAACATGGGGCTTTTGCATGAGAATTGTTGCTAAACAATGTTGAAAAAATATTTTAAGATACAGCTGGTTTCTCAACTACTTTAATGTCAGATGGTTTTTCTAATGGAGTGAACTGAACTCCAAATTCCTCGAAGGCTTTCTCAGATTAACATATTTAAAGTGCAGTGTGCCGATTTTTGAAATAACCTTTAAACATGTATTTAAAACAGAGTAGCTATGTAATTATTATAGTGTGTTTGAAATTAGCTCATATAAGAAATCTGCCCACAGAGAAGAGGAGAAAACATTGCCAAATCTGTCGGAGGAGGAGAGGGATGAAGCTTCATGAAACACACAACACTAAGTCCGGTCCAGCGGAGAACACGCCTGAACTCACGTTTCAGCCTTTATTGTTATAAACGTATAAGGAAACACTTACATAGAAAATCACAGATTGGCTATTAGGCTCACACGTATATGGCCATGATTGGATGGTATAAGTATATGCTAATTTGGTTAATACATTGCATGCTTGCCTCTTAGCATTCTGTCTCATGGCTTAGATGTGTAACAAACAACCCAAAAGCAGGAGACCTTTGAACCCAAACCAAGCCGATGGGCACTGGCTGTTTTCCTAGGCTAGACAAAAGGTTAACTGTTGAAGTTCTGCACCAGGAGCCTTTTGACTCACTGCAACTGTCCTCATCAGTTTCCCACATGAATCTGAACTAAATATATTTAAAATCTAAGCTTGCTCTGGAACTGTAACTCAGGGTGCTCAAACGTTTCCCACCATGGTCCTGACCATGCCCCCTCAGTCAGCTGTGCAGCACAGACACATAGTTCTGGCAGTGGTGACAGCGCATGAAATTGTGGCACGTTTCTGGGTGTTTCCCCCTCTTCCAACATTTTCCTTGGAGAAGGGAGAATTGAGGTAGCATTTTGCACCCTTTAAAAAAAAAAATCAGTGTGTTTTCACCATGTTTCGGCAAGAAAACACACCAATTTCAGCACTTCTGCTAATGTTGGAGCACTTCTGGCATTGTTGGCAATCTAGCCTGCAGGCTATATGGTGACATCACGCAGGCCAACCCCGGCCTGTGGACCATAGTCTGGGCACCCCTGCTGTAACTGATCATTCAATAAAAATAGAAGAAAAGGGTGGGGAAGAATTTAATTTCTGAAGCTACAGCTTTTGAAGTAGGGATAGGTGTGATGGTGCACAACTAGTGCAGAAAGATGAATTTTAAACAGACTGCAAATAGTCAGATAATACAGTGAACAAACAGAAATCATTGCAGGGCAAAGCACAAGGAAGAGAACTTTCATCGATGGAATTGTTGTGATAGACAGATATAAGTTTCCGGTAATGGAATTGTTGTGATAGACAGATGCAACAGAGATATAGAAGAATATATGCAAATATGAAGCTATCTAACTCTGCAAGTTTCTATCTAGACCTGAGAAGATTCTGTCTAGTTTCGAACCAAATTGCATCATGTCAAAATTATATATATTTAGCAATTACACTTATATACTTCCCCATAGCATGTAGAGCACTCTCTGGGTGGCTCACAAGGTAATTACCATTTTACCTCCAACATGATGGGTACTCATTTTACCAACCTCAGAAGGATGGAAGGCTGTGTCAACATTGAACCCAGGCAGGATTCAACTCACAACATCAGCAGAAGTTTGGACTGCAGTACAGTTGTTTAACCACTGTGCCACTAGGAATCTTCATTCAGCCATTGAGAGCAGGGAAGTGTTTCCAAACATCCTCACACATTCACAAATGTATCCATGCCATTTCTGGAAGTGGTTCCAGATGCACATTGGCAGGTGTATCCCCCATCCACTTCCAGGAGCGGCGAGGGTTTCACCGGCTGGATGAATTGGTGTCATGGGCCAGATCTGGCCCATAGGCCATAGTTTGGGCACCCCTGATTCACAAAGTTCTAAATGGCTTAAGGCTAGGATCCCTCCTCCTCTGTGAGACTGCCAGAATTGTGTAATGAACATCAGAAACATCAGCAACACCCCTGATGTGGACTTCTCTTCCAAGGAGGGTTTATAAAGGTGCTTTTAAGATCAATGACTATAATGAGAGGCTGATACTAACCAGAAGTGAACAATGGAGATGATACTCAGGACCCAAAACAGCATCCCATCCCCTGCTTAAACATGGATGGCTTCACCATGTTACTATCTCTGTACATAAGTTTCCAAACATTGTTTCCAACATAAGTTAGATTGCAGGTATCTCTTTTTTACTTCAGATGAATGGGAAAGAGTGCTCTATTCTGTGTGCCCTTTAAAAATGGATTTTAATTTTGTCTCTAGTTTGTTTCTAAGAGATTTTATTCCTTTCTCATACTTGACTGTTGGCTATTATTGCTATTGTTTTAAATTGGTCATAACCTTATGAGACAGAAGATCTATAAATACCTTTAATAAGGAATATACAAATAACATCCCAATGCAGGAGAGAAGTCTGCCATCACTTAGCCGTCACCCTGTGAGAGAGAATGTTTCTTTCACAGTAACGTTCCAGGGGTGTAAAATTCTGCAATAACACAGAGAGAATTCCTTTTGAAGGAGGAAAAATAATGGCAAATTGGGGGAATTACCATTAATCCATGCATTTTTCAAAGAGTGTTAACTACAAATTGAAGGGTTTTAGTGGAACAGTATGAGGCCTTTTATTGGGGAAATGAGGCAGTAGGAGGCTCCTGCTGTTTCTTCCTCTGGTTCTCACCATCCGGTAATGAATAAATGTATGGGTTCTATGTCTAAAGCAGACTGAGACGAACCTTGATCACCTTTGCAGATCCTAAGATGCAAAAAATACAGATAAGTCAATTCTTCTAGCATGTCATCAATAGGGCAGGAACCCTCAGAGAAAGACAGATAATGAATGTGGTATTTATGTGACTTCTTTGAGAAAATGACCACGGAAACCATCCTAAGTCAAGAAAGGGAGGGAAATCAAAGGGCCCAAACAGCCTACATGCAACCACATTCTTGTGGGCCTCAAAACAAAAGCATGCCTTAATCGAAATCACATGCTTATATTCAAAGTTTGTGGGACCCGGAAATTAATCCTGAAACCTTTAGAAAACACAAATTCTACAGGACTATCTACAACTGTGTTATGTTCTCAAGTCACCTCTGTTAAATAATCTTGTATTAAGACAGTAATATAAATTGGCATAGGCTAATTATAAGAGCCCCGGTGGCACCGTGGTTAAACTGCTGTAATAGAGCTAAAACATTGTGAGTTCGAGCCTAGCCAAGGATCAAGGCTGATTCAGCTTTCCATCCTTCTGAGGTTAGTAAAATGAGTACCCAGCATGTTGGAGGCAAAATGCTAATTAACTTGTGAACTGCCCAAGAGTGCATTAAGCGGTATGGGGTGGTATCTAAGTGTGATTGTTTAGCTTTGTATTTATTTATTTATTTATTTACGCTTATATGGTGTTTTCTCTCTCTTTCACTTGTCTGGTTGTGCTACAATAGTGTTATGGTGTTTTTGTTTTTAAAGATGCAAACTGCCCAGAGTGGAACAATATCCCAGCTGGGCAGTATATAAATAAAAAAATAAAATAAATATATGTCAGCTACTCGAGTTCTGATTTGCCTCCTTTTTTAAAAGCTTCTGCTTGCTGTTGTTACAACCAGCACCAAGTCAAGAGAGTGGACCCTCTCCTCCTTTCACCTAGAATGACAAAATACTTAGCCTGGCTAAGTTCGCTCAGTTAAGCCACTCTGCAGTTAAATGATGTTTTCTCAGTACCAGGTTGGGCTGGGAGGGCAGAAAGGGTGCTTTACAAAGCCCCATTCTACCATTATTGTGACTTTGGGAGTCTTGTAACAATTGTTGTCTTGTGAGACTTTATTCCAGGACTAAGAATGGCAGGAGGCTGGGAGTTCAGTCAATGTCTTTCCACTTGTGTAAAGACTCTCTCTCTCTCTCTTTCTCTGTACACATTTATTTCACCCATCTCAGCCATTATAGAGAGCACATCAAGGGGTAGCATTCACCCACCCACCCAGCCCACTACTGCAGTGGCTCAAGTCACTAAGACGCTGACTGGGAGGCGGAAGGTCAGCAGTTCGATTCCCGAGTACTACAGGACAGAATGAGCTCCCGTCTCTGTCCCAACTCCTGCCAACCTAGCAGTTCAAAAGCAAGAAATTGCAAGTAGATAAGTAGGGACCACTTTGGTGGGAAGGTAACAGCATTCTATGTGCTCCGGTGTCTAGTCATGCCTACCACATGACCATGGAAACCTCTGCAGAAGCAGACAGCGCTGGCTCTTCGGCTTAGAAACAGAGATGAGCACTGACCCCTAGAGTTGGATACGACTGGCTTTCGAGCAAGGGAAACCTTTACCTTTACTACCATTTTGAGTCTCTCGGGAACTCTTTCTTAAAAACAGCAGCGTAATCTCAGAGTCAACAAAAGTAGTGTGTGTGAAGTCAGGCAGGAGGAGAAGGTGCTGCGCACACAGGACTTAGCTCCATGTTAATGAAAAGCATATTTTAAAAATAAAGATCAAATGCAAGAAAAAACAATGAAAGTCAACAGGGGTAAATGTTAACAGCTTTAAATATGATATTAATAAAATTGATTTCTAAAGTGTGACTAACTACCATGACTTGGGCTTTCTGGAAGAAATATGTCACTCACACTGAGAAAAGTTCCTTTTGTGAGATGTCGTCAATATAAGAACCAGACTTTGGCCCTGGCCTGCAATATGCTGAAACAATAACCACACCTTTCCAGCAATTGTTTGGATTGGGAAACTAATGGGGAAAAGTTATTCTCAAACATGCCTAGACGTTTTGAAGCAGCATTTGATCTTGTTTCATTCAGAACTCCCTCCATGCCCCTTCCTATTCACCTCCTACATTTTTTCACCTTTTCCCCAAACATTTGTGCAGCTGGCTTTGATTTCCCTGAACACTAAGAGAGGAACTTGTGAAAGTGCATATCAGTGCTCTGAGGGACACTTTAGAAGTGTGAACAAATATAAGAGGCAAATCTTTCCCAGCTACCTCAGAAGATGGAGTAAAAATAGTGCTTTAAAAAGATGCTTAGAATTTTACCAAAAAAAAAAAAAAAAAAAAAGCTACAAGACCTCCCTCCAGATATACACTTAACAGACAATATTGCTGATTGTATAGTGATTAGTATAATAATAATTCTGACTTATGGCAACACTTTGCAGGGTTTTTCTAGGTAGAGAATACACAGGTCATAATTAACTTTCCATTGTCAATAGGTGTTGTTGTTGTTGTTGTTGTTGTTGTTGTTGTTGTTGTTGGTGTGTGTGTGTGTGTGTGTGTGTGTGTGTGTGTGTGTGTGTGTGTGTGTGTGTGTGTTTGCTGGCATTGTTTTTAATGTGTGGCTGCCACATACTACAGGAACTTCTGTAAACACAGCTAGTGTTGGTTTCTTGGCTGTAAATGAAGGTAAGCATTGCCCCATAGAGTTGGACATGAGTGGCTTTCGAGCAAGGGAGACCATTACCTAACACATATTCATTAGCTACCCTCCCGTGCTTAATTAGGAAGTATTGAAACATTTCCATCCACATTGGCTGCAGAGATATTGCAGCTAACAGTTGACCAGCATTATTTGACAGGAACACAGGAAGCTGTTTTTCCCAGTCCTGACTTATTTGTTCACCTTGCCAAATATCTAGTCTGCAAGTAGCACTCTAGAGTTTGGAGTCTTTTTCAGAGCATCTAAAAGCCTGTCCAGACAGGCATATTGGTTGCTATTAGGATCGCTGTTGGTGCTGGTCAGTCCGAATTAACTTACAGCACCCACACATGTTATGAGTCTTCCATCCCACCTCCTTTAATGGTTTTCATTCCTGTCTGAGAGAGTAATGGAGCTTCATCTTTTCCAGAGGGTTTCCAATTATCCTATCCCATGCAGACAGTTTGTTCACACTGAAATACAGCTGAGGGCAGTGTTATATGAGGTGACAATCCTATGATGCATGTCCTGTTTGTGACATTTAAATGGACAGTGAAGAAACCCTTCCTTTATTTTTTCTACACATTTGTCATCTCTTTTAAAATATATTTTCCTAACAAATACAGCACATTTCTAAATACACTGGAGGTACCTTTCTGTACTTATATTGTACTTGATATATCATCATCATCATCATCATCATCATCATCATCATCATCATCATCATCATCATCATCATCATCATCATCACTGAACCCCAGCTATTGATGCCACCCAATCGACAATGCGACTCAGAGCGACTCACAACAATACCATATCCAATACATTATACATCTATCACAATACAATGAAATACAATTAGCATACAGTAATAGAAATAAACCACAGTATCAAAAACATCACATAAATCAAAACATCCCAAATCAACTACCGTCATAGAACATTTTAAAAAAGTCAATCATCTAAAAAGTACAGCCAGTTGACCGCAAAAGAGTCCAAGTGCTAAAAGTCCAAGGTCTAGGTTGGCCAGGGGACAATGTTGCCCCATACCACCACCCCACCCCAATGGCCAAGTCCATGGTCAGTCCATGACCAAGTCCATGGCACCAGCCAGCATAAGGGCAAGAAACTCCACCACACCAGGACCCCTGCCACCATCGGATAACAATGTAAATTTTTGGGGGGAAATTTGCATCAGATAATATAAATTTGAACTAATATAAATTTGAACTAATAAATAAATAAATAAATGATCTCTTAGCATTATCCGATGCAATCAATCGTAGCAAGGGGTGGCTAGGAAGCTGAATGGGGACTTCCTGTTCAGGTTCCCAGCCACTTCATAGCTGCGGGGGCAGGGGTGGGGGTGGGGGCTGGAAAGGCAAAGGGGACCCCTCCCCCGTTGGCTTCCCCAGCCACCCCACAGATGTGGAGGCAGGGGTGGCGTGGCTGGGGAAACCGACAGGGAGTCCCCTGTTGGCTTCCCTGGAGAACCCCCCAAGCCCCAGCTATTGATCACTGGGGCTGAGGGGGACTTTGGGGACAAACCGCATGTCCGCGCAGTTTGTCCCCTGAAGCCCTCCCCCCCCCAGAGCCCCAGAGATCAGCAAGCGATCAAACTTTGCTTGCAGGGGCAGTGTGCGTTTCCTCTGCAAGCAAAGTGGCCTTCCCACCCTTGGACCCCTGGTTTGCTTGGGGAGGGAGGGCGTTTTCCCTCCCCAAGAAAACCTGATGCCCCCCCCCCCCGGGTTCACTTTTTTTAAACGTTCAATCAATGCATCGGACAACGATAAAAATCGGATAACGTCATGACTTGTGGAACCAAGTCATAACATTATCTGATATACTCGTGTATTTTCATATGATGTGTGAATGAAGGATGGACAGACTTTCCTGGGTGCCAAGCTGATGAATGGTGCTCAGTTAAACTTGGCAACTAAGTGTTTATTAAGTGTTCAATCTATTTTCCTGGGTTTTCAGGTCAATATTAGGTACCTTGGCTTATATTTGGGTCAGCTTATACTCAAGTATATGTGGTAATATTTTTTCATACAATCCTCCTCTGGACTCTCTTAGAGTCATTTGGCATGCAGTGCTTCAAAAGGAAGAAAAAATCTCCCCTTTCCTCTGTTTTTTGGTTTCTCACTTGTGCAGCTGGGCCTGGAGGAGAATTTTGAGAGTACCCTGGACAGCAAAGAGAACAAATAGGTCAATTCTAAAAGAAATCAACCCTAAATGCTCCTTGGAAGGTCAAATATTGAAGATGAAGTTAAAGTACTTTGGTTATCAAATGAGAAGAGAGGATTCACTTGAGAAGGCCTTGATGCTGGGAAAGTTTGAGGGGACTGGACATCCTCCCCCCCCCCCCGGGCCAGCCTAGGCCTTGGAATCTTTTGCGGTCGTTTGTTGAACTTTTTAGATGAATTACTTTTTTAATGTTTTATGATGTTAATTGATTTGTGATGCTGTGACTTATGTGATGTTGCGATTTAGTTGATACTGTGATTTATTTCTATGATTGTATGCTATTTGTATCTTATTTCATTGTATTGTAATATATGTATAGTGTATTAGATACGGTTGAGTGGGCGGCAGACAAACCTAATAATAATAATAATAATAATAATAATAATAATAATAATAATAATAATAATAATAATAATAATAATAATAATAATAATAATAATAATAATAATAATAATAATAATAATAATAATAATAATAGGGGTGGCAGAGAATGAGATGGCTAGATCGCATTGTTGATGCAATGGGCACAAAGCTGGGCAAGCAGAGGAGGATGAGTGGAGGATAAGGGTGCCTGACATGCGGTGGTCAATGGGGTTGCAAAGGGTCAGAATCAACTGTGCGGCTGAACAACAAAGAGTAATATCTGAAACTTCGTACAAAACAAGGCTCTCAGTATTAGATTTTGGTTCAGTCATTTAGTAATTTTGCTCACTAATTGACCACAAGGACTTTTAATGCAGTTCATAAAATTAGAGTGCACTTGGAATCCAAATGTAGGCCTCTGGGATAATCATAATGCTATTAACATGAAGTGCTTTGCTTGCCCTTCAATGTGCCACAGATGAAAATAGGAGTTCTTTTATATATGCTTTCCACTCTACAGATCACTGCTGAACTCCCTGACTTCTCCATGTTCAGCAATGCTGAAGTTCCTTGTATGCTTACTGTTTGATTACTCTGCATTTATTAATGCACAAAGGTATCTTATGCTTACACTGAGAATCAAGAGGCATCTAGCACTTTTAGTGACTAAATTTCTGAGAGTGATAGAGAAGCTGAACTGTGAAGAATTCTAATTCTTCATTTTCAGCAGGGGCACTTCAGTTTAGTAAAAAACCCTGTGCGAGGAGAGATAATACAGATATCTACAGCTAGGCACGATGTGGATGAAGTTGTGAATATGTTTTCCTTTACATCTCCTAACTTTTGAACCTGTGGTTGTTCAATGAGATGGAACAGTGTGTGGTTCCTCAGAAGTGAAAAGAAGCCCTTTTCCAGACAGTGCCCTGTTCACCTCTAGAATCTGCGGCCATGAGATAGCAGTGAGTCTGGATAACTTTAAAGGGAAAGTCGACAAATTAATGGAAAATATAATTATCAATGGCTACTAGATGCTTTTGCAAGTCAACTGCGGGGAAACAGAACTCAGCTTGTCCTCCTATCCTGACGGCAAGCTTCCAAGTGGCAAGTGTTTGGCAGAATGCTTCACTAGGTAGGTCAGATCCACCTTGGCATTATTGGATGGTACTGCTATGTATAATTTCATGTCAGAAATTATTCTGTGTTGAAAGGATTTTTGTTAGAGAACCTCCACTCAGAGGATGCCTGAATGAGGCTCCTTTCATATCCCCAAGAGCTGGGACAGAGATGGGTGCTTAATCCGTCATGCAGTACCCAGGTCTCAAACTGCCGACTTGCTGGCCTTCCAGCTAACAAGGTGAGCTTCTTAACCACTGAGCTACCGCAACCCCCTGCAGTCCTGCTATCTTCAATCTAGCACATAATAACAGCATAATGTTCAAAAGACTTCTCCCCCTCTTCCGCACACAAACAAAGCAAAAGAATAAAGAGATGTGGGAAACTATTTAAAAGGAACAAGTGTCAGCAAAATGGGGACACATGGGGGGGGCAGAGAGCTTCACTTTTAAATAGGAATGTTGAACGCATTGTGACATTATACATTTAGGTTTGTTTTGCACTGGGAGGGGGAGAGGACTCAGTAAAGCATGACTGGTCCCCCTGTTTAGCTAGACACTTGATCTTATTTCCTCTTCACACTGCTGACCAAGAGTTAAGAAGGAATTTTAAGCCAGTTAAGCTCTGCTTTTTAGTCCTGATTGACATTAGACCCTAAAGTAAATAAATCTATGTCTCGGAGTGTGGGGGGAAAAGATTAACCTATTGAAATCTGTTTCCATTCAGAGGCTGTTGGTGTGTTTGTTTATCTGACAGTTTGTCCTGCAAATGTCATATCCTACTGTACTGGAATTTAGACTATGTAAATCTGTATGCCCAAAACCTCTGCTGCAAAGAGTTCAAATGAGGATGGTTTTTATCTGAGACATGTGGCAGCATTGTGTGCAAGAATCTAAGGCAAAAGTTTTGCTAAATACACTTGTTATGTTGTCTTTTTGATTTGCTATCCAGGTTTTAACCAAATGAAGAGTAAAGAAATCCCAAATTTTTAAAACAACATTTTCTGATCCCTTCTTTCAGAAAAAAAGTATCTATATAGGATTTTTTAAAAATCTGAAAAACCCAGAAAATCTATAAATATGAATAGACAAATCTGTCCATTTCAATCTCTCCCACATTCATTTAAAAACAATAACACTATTTCTATGATACTTATGAACAAATTTTAGAAATTTGGCTAAGTGGTTTGACTACATGGTGAAATACTTCAGGATTTGCCTCTGTATACAAAGGTGAATTTGAAATATTATTTCCGGCCCATATGATGCACAGGCAGAATAAAAACCATCCATGGATTTCCCCCCTCCCAAAGCAAGTATTTCCCCATGTTGCTAAGAACTTCTATTTTAAAAAAAGCTTGAAGGATTTGGTTGATTTTTTTTTGTTTTGAAAACAGTTGTTCCAGTGAGCGAAAGGACAGGGGTATGTCTGTGGATGGTAGTATGGGGATGTTGTTTAAGGACTGCAAGAAGATGATCTGTCTCCAAATGCTCTTGAAATTTTAAATTTTTTTAAAAAAAAATGGAATAAATGAGGCTAACACTGATGCACTGTATTAATATACAGTAGTACCTCGGATAACGACGAGACTTGGTTCCGCAAGTCTCGTCGTTATCCGGTTTTTAACGCTGTGCAATGCATTGATCGCACAACGTTAAAAAAAGCCCTGTTTCCCTGGAGGCTGTAGCAAGCCAGAACGTCAGGATTTGAATCCTGATGTTTTGGCTTGCTGCAGCCTCCAGGGAGGTGGGGGAACTTTGGAAACAGCTTGAATTGGGTCCTCTGCTCTCCCTGGAGCAGGCAGGGAAGTCAGAGAGCCCGAAATGGGTAAAAAAAAAATCCATTTTTTTTACTCATTTCAGGCTCTCTCACCTCCCTGCTTGCTCCAGGGAAATCAAAGGAATCGATCTAAGCTGTTTATGGGCTTCCCCCACCTCCCTGGAGGCTGTAACAAGCCAAAACGTCAGGATTCGAATCCTGACATTTTGGTTTGTTGCAGCCTCCAGGAGGGTGGGGGAACTTCAAAATTAGCGCGCATCGGGTCTCCCAACCTCCCGGATGTTTTTTTTACTCATTTCAGGCACTCTGACTTCCCTGCCTGCTCCAGGGAGAGCAGAGGACCCAATCCAAGCTGTTTCTGGGTTTCCCCAACGTCCCCAGCCAGTGGAGCAAGCCAAATCGTCAGGGTTCAAACCCTGACATTTTGGCTTGCTGCACTTGCTGAGGACATCAGGGAAGCCCAGAAACATCTTAGATTGGGTCCTCTGCTCTCCCTGGAGCAGGCAGGGAAGTCAGAGAGCCCGAAATGGGTAAAAAAAAGCATCTGGGTTTTTTTTACTCATTTCAGGCTCTCTCACCTCCCTGCTTGCTCCAGGGAAATCAGAGGACCTGATCTACAGCTGCAGGGTGGCTGGGGAAGCTGACGGGGACTCCCTGTTGGCTTCCCTAGCCACCCACCCTTGCCTCCACAGTTATGGGGTGGCTGGGGAAGCTGACGGGGGAGCCCCCCAATCAGCTTTCCAGCCACCCCACCCCTGCCTCTGTTCAGCTTTCCAACCACCCTGCTGCTATGAACGACTGTATCGGATAACGCTAACAGATCGTTATCCAATGCAAAATTTCCTTAGAACTTTTGCATTGTTATCCAATTTTAGTGTTATCCGATGCAGTTGTTATCCGAGGTATTACTCTATCAGAATAGCACTAACCAGTTTTGCATTAAGAAAAAAAGAGGTGAGACAAAGGGAAAAGAAGGGTCTAACAGGCAAGCTTGCCCTTACGTACCATCCTGTCCTTTGCCTCAGCTCTTTGTTTCCCTAAAACAGAACTAGCTAGCACTATTCTGGTATATTAATACAGCATATCAGTGCTAGCTTGAGTATGAGCAAGAGCAAGACGAGAGATAACATTTGGTATGAACACGGGAAAAGCAGAAGGAGTAGGAGAAAAATCCAATAAAATAATGTGAAGACTTCTTAGAGGGGCAAATTGAAAGCTGAGCTTAGGAGAATGAAGAAGGTGAGAAGGTGATGTTGTGTTTTTTGGGGGCAGAGGGAGGGGGCTGACATTGGTTGACCATGTACATGGCTAAAGAACATGTACATGGCTAAAGAACAAGAACTGTTTAAGACCATTAAACAAAGAAAGCTCCAATACCTTGGCCATATCATGAGGAACGGCATGAAATATAGAATACTCCAAGTCGCTCTGCAAGGGAAGACCCCTGGAAAGAGAGGCCCTGAATGTAGATGGACTTCATGGCTGGAGATTTATTTATTTATTTGTTTGTTTATTTAGTCAGACTTCTATGCTACGCTCCTCACGAATTACTCAGGGCGGCGAGCAATAGTTAAAAACACAATCAACAATAAAACCCATGATGAGATCATGAGAGACTGGTGTGGTATGTCCTTGGAAGAACTGTTCCAAGAAATCAAAAGTTACCATCTTTGGTTCTGGATGGGGCATTTTGCCCCAAACAGACCCAGTGCGTAACTTTGGGGGTTCTCCTGGACTCGCGACTACTGCTCAAAGAGCAGGTGGTAGTCGTGGCTAGGAGGGCTTTTGCACAACTTCGTGTGATTCACCAGTTACGCCCGCTCCTAGATCGGGACTCCTTGCTCATGATCACACACACTCTGGTCACCTCCAGACTTGATTTTTGTAATGCATTCTACATGGGGCTGCCCTTGACGACCATTTGGAGGCTTCAACTGGTCCAGAATGCGGCTGCCCAGGTTGTGATGGGGTGTGGGCGGTATGCAAATGCCTCGCCTCTGCTTCGGGAGCTGCACTGGTTGCCGGTTTGCCTCCGGGTGCAATTCAAGGTGCTGGTTATTACCTTTAAAGGCCTACATGGTAATGGGCCAGGATACTTAGGAGACCGCCTCACCCCAAGAACATCTGCCCATCCCACCAGAGCGGACCGAAGAAGCTCCCTAGTTGTTCCATCAGCCAGGGAGGCACATCTCTCTGGCACTATAAGGAGGGCCTTCTCTGTGTCTGCTCTGGCCCTATGGAACCTCCTGCCAATGGAGCTACGTCTCCAGACAGAGCTGCTGCCCTTTAGGAAGAATCTAAAAACATGGCTGGCGGGACAGATATGGGGTACGGAAGGTATAATGACCCCAGCACAATGGATGATCTGAGCCCCTCTCTTTCTCTACTTTTAAATTAGTAGTTGTAGCATCTGGTGTGTTTTTAATCTGTTTTTAATCTTTTTTAGATTTTAATTTTAAATTTTAACAGTTTTAAGGTTTTTAGATGGAAGCTTCCACTTTCTAATCCTGGGCCCTACCTGCCCGGGGAAAGATAAGACTAACGTCCTCTGGTCAGGAGGAGGAATGGATTTTAGCTGTTTGTGCTGTGTGTGTGTGTGGTGTTTTTTTTTTTTTTGGGGGGGGAGGGGGCTGACTGTAAACCGCCCTGAGTCGCCATGGCAAGTGGGCGGTGATATAAATCTAAATAAATAAATAAATAAATAAATAATAAAAACAGGAAGACTATCACCATGATGACAGCCAATATCCAGAAAAGATACGGAGCTTGAAGAAGTAGGAAACTTGGCCTCACAGTCTTGAGCTGCATAACAAAACAATATGATGGGAGGAAAAGGACAACTATCAGTTCTGGAAGTCGTTAGAGCATTGCTGCTGCCAGAGCCTCAAAATAGATGGCAGCAGAAATAAATGAAAGAGTTTGGAAATGAAGGTTTCAAGAAATAATATAGTCCCTAGTAGAACTCCATTCATGCTGATGGATTGTATTCATTTTGATGGGCCTGTTAGATTTATGTTCTCCTGAGCATTATTGCATGAAATAAACTGAGGAGTAGAACATAGAGCTGTGAAGAAAATTCTTGCTTCCGTCTAATATATCGACTGAAAATCCCTTTGAAAGAATTTTCAGCCTATCTCCACCTAGAATATCCTTTTATCAAATAGATGTATTAAACTAAATACAAGATACTGTATTAGGTCTTAGTTTCAGTCATCACAAACTAGATTAAGAAGGGAAGGAAAAGGTGTCATCTCACTCAGTTCTGACCAACTTGGTTCTTTCCAGTATTTCCTTTCTTTTCACTAAATTCTGAATATTGTATTTCAAGTTTAATGTAACTACATGTTCTGATTGGCTAACAAGTGAACAGGGTACGATAAAAAAGCTATGAATATTTAAGAAATCATGCTGAAAAGCCACCAATATATATCCACTGGGATGTGTTTTAACTGGAATATTTAAAAATAACATTTACTATTAAGACCGAAGTATCAGTGAATTATTAATCTTGGTACATTGGTTAAACATTCCGCTTCACGCAATTCAATTTCAGTTAAGATTTTGTTTTGTTTTAAATCTCACCTTGGCTGAAATCTGTTGGAAAACTTATACTAATATCAAAGGTTTAGGCTTTCAAAAGCACAGTTTTGCCAGATTGTTCCTGTTTCTAAACATTCTTTGCAACTCATTCGTGAAACCACACAGGTCATGATAGTACTGTATATCTGGAAATGGCTGGCTTCAACTTCGTTCCAAACAAGTGAACTTCAAAAAGGGTACAAGAAAAGAAAAAGAAAGATTTTTTTCTTCTTGCATTCTATCTTGCTTTCTGCCATCAATAATGACTAGTTAACTAATTTGCTCAGGTAAGGGGTTCCTTCTCTCTTTCTCTTTTTTTGAAAGCATGTTCTATAATTCTTTGAATTCAGCTCATAAAATCTGTTGATGAAGTTTGGCTTCAGAAGAGCATTTTCTGACTCATAATATTTCAAAAGCCACATTTCTGGAAACATTGCAATATTAAATCTTATTAATATAGAGGTCTGGGGCAATCATTATTGAGTTGTCATCATGGTCTAAAGGATATAAATCTCAAATAATGCCTCCAGTATAAAGAGCATTCTTTATTAAAACCACCTTACTTTAAGGTTCTTTCACTTCAGTGTGTGTGCTTTTTTCATGTTAGCTGGGCGGCTTCTTCTGTCAATGCAGTTGTTCAACTTTTTGCCTTGCCTCAGAACCTGGATTCTAGGGCCATTGGGGAGAAGCTGCCTGACAAGGAAACAGGCCCTTTAAAGAACTGTTTATCAAATTGGCGGTCCATATGAGACCTTATTAAAAGTCAATGGAGCTTTTGTCACTTTTGTTAAGCAGCAAATGTTGAAACCCCAAAACATGTTCAACTGAAATGGCCAGGCTGAAAACTGCTTCTTGGGGGGCATTTACATCTGCCGCAGGACAAAATTAGCTGGAATCCCAGTATTTCTGTCAAACTGATATTAGTATCAGATGGAGAGAAAGAATGGACTGTTTGCAACATACAGGTACTGTAATTCTTCCATCCCTGGATTTTCTGTGATGTGTGGGATGGAAGAGAATTTTAGAAATGACTTTACTGGCTAGGAATTCTGAGACCTGTAGTCACCCAAAGTAACTCAAAGACAGAGGCAGGTGGTGTTTATACATTCAACCAGCCCTGGAAGAAGACAAGGAAAATATGCTACAGGATCAGTACACTGCATACAAATGGGACTCAAACTACTATAGAAAGTTGTCTGGTTCACAATATCTATATTGTTTAAAAAAAATCTAGATCAGATTGGCCAGCTTATCCTGCTATGGTAATAGAATAGACCAGTGATGCCGAACCTTAGCACTCCAGCTGTTCATGGACTTCAATTCCCAGAAGCCCTGATCAGCAAGAGTGCTGACTTGGGTTTCTGGTAATTGAAGCCCAAAAACATATGGAGTGCCAAGGTTCACCATCACAGGAGTAGGCTATACTGAAAGTGACTCAACACTGAGTGTCACGTGGCAGTTAACTAACCTGACAACCATGAGAACTAATGGCTTGGGTGCCAAAGTCTACAGGGAAAGGTGATGGTCCCTAAATTGATTAAATCCCACCTGAATCCATCTTGAGGGCAGCAGCTTCATCAATACTGAGGAGGACTTTGTATGCCAAAAGGGCTAAGGGCCATAAAGTGACTCATGGAATTGGATCAGTGGCATGGGTGTCATGCTGCAATGTGGAAGGCAGATGAAAGGCTACTGCATTATATTCTCAGGACAGTCTTCATGGCTGATCGCCATGATGATTGCCAATATTTAGATTCGGATACTGAAGAAGAAGAAGAAGAAGAAGAAGAAGAAGAAGAAGAAGAAGAAGAAGAAGAAGAAGAAGAAGAAGAAGAAGAAGAAGAAGAAGAAGAAGAAGAAGAAGAAGAAGAAGAAGAAGAAGAAGAAGAAGAAGAAGAAGAAGAAGAAGAAGTCGTCACCACTGCTGCCACTGCCAACGCCATCTAGATTAGCCACATGGTTGGGGTTGTTTCTTTCACATTGACCAAATAGTGACATTGTTGAGAATGCAGATATAAAGAGAAGACATGTTGGTGGACACAGGTGTTAATCTTAAATATTACGCCATATGTTTACTTTGGGTTTGGTTTGGTTTTTCATGTAACAAACCAACCAACATGGCTTCTTCTCTGAGCATTAATTTTAAAATTACCTGGCTCCCCCACACCCCAAAAATAGCTATTAGTGTAAATTCTCATTTTGAGTAGATTCTTCCTTATCCCCTTTCATAGAACTGCCCTTGAACTAAACCTGGAAGCTTCAGGTAGTGCAAGGGAACATATATTCCAGAAAAATCAATGTATATTTGAAGTAGCTGCACTGGCTGCATACATACTGTATTCTCTTTGCAGCTAAATTCAGGGTTTTATCCTTACCTGTGCAGCTCTTTACAACTTAAGATCCAAATAAATGCAGGGTCACTTTTCCTCATTGTGGTCCAAACATTACATGATAATCATGGAGGTTATTTTTCAAATAATCTCAGTATGCTAGCAAGAGAAATAACTTTATCTGTTGTGGTGCCCCAACCAGGGAACATTTAAATCATCCCCTACCTCCAGGATATTTTGAAAGAAGCCAACAAGATCTATTTCTACTTCTTTATTTTGATGACAAATTCTAGACTATTTTAATAGTAAATGAATGCCTAAATAATACTGACATCAGACTACAATCCTAGTGCTATTCTGAATTAGGATCTAGGTCAGTGGCTCCCAACGTGGGGCACAGCTACTGCAGGGCGACTTCAATTTCCAGAAGCCTAAGTCAGTACATTGGCTGATCAGTGCTTTAGAGGATTGACTTATGCTTCTGGGAATTGAAGTCCAAAAATCAATGGTTGGGAAACACTGGTCTAGGTGTTGGGAACTGGTATAATATTAGGACACAGAAGCTGTACCTTTGGGGGCAATACATTATTTTCTATTGCAGTCTTGGTTTTGTTGTTTATCTTTTCTTCAGATCCATATATAAGCCTGAGTTGCTAAATCAAAAATTCAACTGAAAAACTAGAAAGTCATATGTGACAGTTCATACTTGAATTTTTTTGGAATAGTAGCCGTGTTAGTCTGTGGTTCAGGCATATCAGAAAACAAAACAAAATAAAATAAACAAAATAAAATAACACTGTAGCATCATGGGTGGAGCCTACATCATGGGCAGAGCCTACGTCATGGGTGATCTAGTCATGCCTGCCATATGGCCATGTATACATCTGCAAACATAGGCAGCACTGGCTTTGGCTGTAAATGGAGATGAGCACTGCACCCTAGAGTTGGATATGACTGGGTTTTGAGTAAGGGAGACTTTGAATCACTTGCAGGAACAAAACCTGATGGGGCAGGGCAGGGAGATGGGCATGGCCACCCAATTTTGCTACCTCTCCTGCCCAAAGGCCACCCAATTTCTCCACTGTAGCACTTTAAAGACTAACTGCTATATTTTTTATTGTTAGCTTTCATGGATCAAGTCCACTTCATCAGACAAAGAGTGAAACTTACATGCATGTTCTTTATATACCAAATTCAGGGCCTCAAAGGGAGAAGGGGTATGGTCAAGCAAGATGACAGACAAACAAGCACAAGAATGCAGCTTCACACAGCCATTAGCTACAATCGACTATTCAGGTAAACTCTAAATGACTCCCTTTCAATCTCAAGGTTGCTGAGAAAGCCCATTATGGTCTCTAATCAACTTGTGACCTGCATGTCAGGGGGAAAAAAACAAACACCTGTACCTGGTTTCTTGTGCTCGCTTGTCTGTCATCTTGCTTGACCATACCCCTTCTCCCTTTGAGGCCCTGAATTTGGTATATAAAAGAACATGCATGTAAGTTTCACTCTTTGTCTGATGAAGTGGACTTGATCCACGAAAGCTAACAATAAAAAATATAGCAGTTAGTCTTTAAAGTGCTACAGTGGAGAAATTGGGTGGCCTTTGGGCAGGAGAGGTAGCAAAATTGGGTGGCCATGCCCACCTCCCTGCCCTGCCCCATCAGGTTTTGTTCCTGCAAGTGATTCAAGGTCTCCCTTACTCAAAACCCAGTCATATCCAACTCTAGGGAGCAGTGCTCATCTCCATTTACAGCCAAAGCCAGTGCTGCCTATGTTTGCAGATGT
Organism: Furcifer pardalis; assembly: GCA_030440675.1. Lineage (NCBI taxonomy): Eukaryota > Metazoa > Chordata > Lepidosauria > Squamata > Chamaeleonidae > Furcifer > Furcifer pardalis. The sequence goes on from CP126895.1 coordinate 25,983,066, forward strand.
ATACATGGCCATATGGCAGGCATGACTAGATCACCCATGACGTAGGCTCCGCCCATGACATAGGCTCTGCCCATGATGTGGTAGCAAAAATTTTTTGCTGCCCACCACTGGTTGTCACCATGAATAAGAGCTAGTTTGAAGGTTTTAGCACCACTTCTCTATTGTTATCTGTTGTAGTCCTGAGAAGCAAGGAATGGATTCTTCCTCCTGTCCTTCCACTGGCAAGCAAATACCTTTTTTTTATTTACACAAGGCTTTGACTAATAACAGCTTTATTAATTTTTTTTAGAAAAGGTTTCAGTTAATGTGCTGGTTTTTTTTCTGTTCCATTTTCTTTCTCTTTTTTTTTGTAATTAGTACAGTACTTTAGTTAAAATGTTTGAAACTGTTCTAATTTTAATTGCACTTCAATCCTATAATGAGTTTAAATCTATTTAATATTTGTAACTTCATGTATTTTAACACTATTGCTTTTAAGTTATAAGCCATTACGGGGTCCAATTCTGGGAGGAAGGTGGCATAAAACTCAACTCAAATAAAATGTAGAAGAATTTATCCTTTAACTGTAAAGAGATCTGGAACATGTGCTCTAAATTTTGGAAGAATTCAGGGATGCTAGTACATTACAGTTCATGTAAAACTGAAGTCAGTATTCACATTCTTCTGTACAAGTTTGAACTAAATTGAAGGGAAATGATAGAATTGCTTGTCTGACAGTTTCTAGAGCACAAGAGTTTATTTAAGGAAATCTCAGTTTATCCAAGTCTTGAAAATATAGGTCAATTAATTGGTTGATGATTAGTTTCATCCAATGTGAAAACCACATGTGGGTAGAAAAATACATATCTGAAGCAGATGTTTTCTAACTTCTCAAAGTGGAAAGCAAAACCTCACAGACTCTTGAAAACCCAGTGTCTCTAAAACAGTTTAAATTCCTTGCTTAATAATAGTTAAGTAAGGCATCGTATCACTCCGGCGGGACTGCTGCTACCTAAAGTGTTATAATTTTAATGTTTTAATAATATTGGAAGATGCTCACAAGAACCTCATTATAGGTGATTGGAAGGCACTTAGTGACTGTTTTTCAACTATAGGAACGAACTGTAATTATTACCCATTTTTAACATTTTTAATTAGCAATCTAATTTTAGTGGAATTTTCCCATTGAAATCGGGCAAAAGGGAGATGTTCACACTCTTGGTACCAATGAAAGTTAAGTAATAGAAAAGTTTAAAGAATATGTTGCCATTAAGTTAAAATTTTGGTGGCTGGAAGAAAACTTTAGTTCTCATACACCTTCAGTTCTCTGATGAAGTATTATAGAAACAAACATATCAGATTTCTAATTTCTTGCTTAATGCATTCTCTGATTTGTTCAGTCTGTTTACATTTCTTTTGTACTTTTGTAGCAATGGGTTATCTGTTGCCGGTTTGCTGACCTGTTGCAACTTCACCCGAGACCCTTTGGTGACATCTTTCCAGAGTAATCCAGGATGGACTTCATGGCTTCTGTAGTGGTCCTGTGGCACAAGGCCACGCCATACTTTGAGCAGTCCTAGGAATCCCTTCATTGGACCTGTTAACACCTTTCACAACACAGGGTTGGATTTTGAGAGGGAATACCAAAGAAACAACTCATGCAAAGCATATTCGTTCCCACCTTATATTACCAGTGCCAAACATGGACACTTACAACAAAACAGTAACAAAAGTTGGTCACCATGGACATGAGATTTCTGAGGAAGGCTGCTGGAGTTACTAGGAGGGATAAAATCAGGAGTGAGGTTGTCAGGGGAGGAATTGGAACAGAACCAATCTTGCACTACATACAGAGATAACAAATAAAGTGGTTTGCCCATTTGGAGAGAATATCTTGGAATTCCATACCTTACAAGGCATATGTGGAAAGAGGAGAAGGATAAAGACCACAAGGCAGACCCAGAGGAATGTGGAGTGATAACATTAAAGAAATATTACAAGAACTCCAAATAACACCAGTGGAAGCCATTAGAAGTGCCTTAGCAAGAACCTTGCCTCCCCTTCAACACTTGATGGGGTAAAAAAGGAAGTGAAGAAGAGGAAGAATGCAATTTCCGATGAATTACTTTCTCAAGAAAAAAATCTGATAAAGGCATGAGATTTGAATTGCTTTTTTCACATGGTTTTAAGTATGTGAATGCAACTCAATTAACTCTTACCTGAAAATAACAAAATAAATACATTAAATATTCCAATAAAAGTAGTTATTATGTTCTGTCAAGTCATTCCCAATTTTTGGGAACCCTTAGAATGAGCAATCTCCAGAATTTCCTGTCTTTGACAGCCCTGCTCCGTTCTTGTAGATTCAAGCCTTTAGGGAGTCAATCCATCTCACATTTGGTCTTCCTCTTTTCCTGCTATCTTCAACGTTCCCCAGCATTGTTGTCTTTTTGAAATAATATTTCCTTCTCATGATGTGACCAAGGAAAGTTCAGGTTTTATTTGCTCTAGGACCCATTTGCAAATGCAATCAAGGGATTTGTAAACTTCTCCTTCAGCAGCATGTTTTTTTCTGCCCAGCTGTTACATCAATACATAGTGATAGTGAATACAAGAGTGTAGATAACCTTGGTCTAAGGCTCCAGTGACACATTCTTACAGTTGATTTTTTTTCTAATTCCTTCATTATCCTTCCGAGTCTCAGTCTTTTTCTGATTTCTTGGCTGCAGTCTCCATTTGAATTGGTAATTTAACAAAAGTATACTAAATTTTTCACTGTTTAATTTTCTTCACTGTCAACAATAATTGTGTAGTTCTCCTGTAGTCATGATTTTTGCTTTACTGTTCAACTCCAGTCCTGCTTTTGCACTTTGTTTTTTCATTTTCCTTAAAAGTCATTTCACCTAATTGCTGTTTTCTATCAATAAGATGGTGTCATCTGCATATCTTAAATTATTGAGATTTCTTCCACCAATTTTTACCCCTCCTTCATCTAGTCAGACATTCCATACATGTTCTGCACAAAGAATGAACAGATAAGAGGATAAAATACACCCTAAGATATAATTTTACAATTATACAAAAAATCAATTTGTAACATACTATTGTCTCCTCCCTTATATATAGGTTATCTGTATATTCCCATTTTTATATTCCCTTAAAGCATTGCAAATGGATGAAAATGATATACAGTACTTATTTTATTTTATGACTCCCTTTCTCTGGTAAGGCCCTTGCAACTCAACCTCTGTTTAACCATGTTTGTTTTTTAACTCAATACAATCACATAAAGTTGCAGTTGCACTAACAGTCATACTAAATTATACGGGATTGCATTTGCAGGGAGTTCCAAACAGTCTTAATACAACTATCCCCAAAATTATTTACCAAACATTTACAAAAACGCTACTAGTTGCATCAGAATAGTTTTCCAATCAAAGCTGTAGATGTTTTGGCTTATATACTTCATACAAGATTATTTACCAAATATTTATAAATATGCTGATAGTTTGCATCAAAATTGTTTTCCAGTTCCTTCACCAAAACACTGTTAGTTGATGAGCCTTGAGCTTTTGATTTGCTTATCACAACCTTGCTCATTTCATGAGCTTTCTTCCGAAACGGAGTTCTCAAATCTTCCGTTTAGAACTAAAATACAAATCCAGTGTCATGAATCATTAATTCATGATCAGTATTACAATCTGTTCCTAGTCTTGTTTTGGCAGATATAATACAGCTTCACAATCTCCTGCTTCCAATTACATAGTCCACTTGATTTCAAATGGATGGATAGCTCAGTGTTTTAGATATGTTTGGGAGTTTGATTCCCCTCTGTGACTCCTTAGCTAGGGCTGGATTCAATGATACATACAGCCACTTCCAGCTTTGCATTTTGAAGATGATGTCCATGTGTACAGTTTTTTTTATTCTGTTGCTTGAAGCATGCTTTTTGAGTAAACAAACTGTTGGATTTTCATAACTCTATCAGTTGCTCCCCTGCTTTATTTGCCAGCAACATTTGGTTCTGCTTTGTTTCAAACTTTTGTGTTCCAGTCACCTGTGATTATAAGCATGTCATGTTTTGTGTGTGATCAATTGTTCTTGGGTGCTTGCATAAAGATTTGAATTTCATCTTCTTCAGCATTGGTAGATGGAGCACAAATTTTAATGATGAATATACTGATAGGTTTTCCACAGATAGATTATTTAGTCAGGCCTTACAATATAGCCCCTAACTGTCTATGCTACATTTGGCCCAGTACTAAAGACACTCCATTTCCTCTGGTTTTGTCATTTCCATAGTAAAATTGTTTTTCATTGTCTGATTGAAAATATCTCTTTCCAGTCTATTTGAAGATTCTTGCTGTTTCTGTAGCAGTTTAGGTTTAACAGGGACGGGCTAATAGCCTGACACCCAACCCTCTCCCTTTCTCATCCAGGCTTGGGACAGGCCATGGCAGGATTAAAAATTGCTTTGGTGACCTAAATTTTGTTGATGACATCAATTTGCTTAAGGAAGATGAGATGAAACTACAACAGGTGACAACTGCACTGGACAGAGAAGCAAAGAAAATTGGCCTCAGGATAAATGCCAAAAAATTGAAGGTTATGCATTGCATGTGAACTCCACAACCAGGACATAGGGAATCATACTCGGGTCACAGCAGCTGGAGAAAGTGGAGAGTTTTACTTATTTTGGCAGTGTGATCACTCATATCTGAGATGCAGAAGTGGATGTCAAGTGCTGTCTTGGAACAGCAATAGCAATATTCTGGAGAATGAATAAGATCTGGTTCTCACCATCTATATAGCTGAAAATTAAACTCTGTTTGTCCACCTCGATAGTGCTCCTGACAGCCATCTTTGCCCACAAGACGTGGAAGACATCAGCACGTATAAAGAAGAGACTTGATATCTTCCAGCAGAGGTGCCGCCACCAAATTTTAAAGATTCGCTATGCTGACCACATTACCAACAAGGAGGTGCTTTGAAGGAGTGGCTCATGCAAATTACATGACGTTGTTCCACAAAGAAGACTCCAAATTGCAGGACATTTTTTCTGTATGGAGAAAAACAGGACCCCTAAGGTGACAATGGGTTGGACCCCTCCTAATCCCAAATGACAGTGAGGATGCCTTCAAAATACCTCATGAAGGACCTTCATGGGAGACTTGAAGACCCTGGAAATGACATGGGAGGATGCAGAAGCTGCTGGAGATCCCTTGTTGCCTGATATGCTACATAGCATGAGAGGATCTATGTCTAAGTAACTAAGTCCATTTTAGTTCACTGTTATCAAGCACCGCAATGTTTCTACATTAAATTTCTTGCTTTACAGTTTCCAGTTTGCCACAATTCATACTTTTCATGTTCCATGTCCCAGTTTTATGTGTTGTGTCACTTCTGTGCATGTCAGGCAGTATATGTCCTTTCGGTTTCAACATAGTTGTATCATCAGTTACAGAAGTATTAGTACCTGTTCTTTCCAATTTTCTAGTAACTGAGGGAGTACATTCCAACTTGAGAGTTTCCTTTTCCAGTGCTGTGACTTGTTTAATTTTGGATTGTTTCATCATACAGATTTCAAGGTAAGAAATATTCAGCAATATTTTACTATTCCCACCCTCTGAGCAGTACTCACAAAAGTTAGCTTCAGTGTAACTGTCATTCCTCCTTTGCTGGTGTCAACCTTCTGGTACCACTGCTTGCCAGTAGCTGCCAACCTTCATCTACATTGGAAGTATCCATTCTCTTCTGCTGATGCGGCCATTACCTTGAAGAGGGTGGACACATCTTAGTCTGGTGTTTTAGCTTTGACCATCCCATCTTAGGTGAACCTGCTCTGGGTCCAGGCTCAAAATGGAGTCTGGCTTTCTGATGACATTCATTTAAGCTTCATTCAAACCCCTTCATCACATTAAGGTGTGCATCCAAGAAGGGTAATAAGAGTATAGACACAAACAATATATTTGTTTTAAATAATAACATCTTTAATAATAGTATAGATCTGCATCTTAATGAAAGTATAGCACAGACATTGCATCTTTTTTACATCTGTTTTGATCCACTTATAAGCAGAATTGTATGAGGAAACCTTTTGTTAAAGTAGAATATACATTTTAACTGCCAGGTCACCATTGGTTCACTAGATGTTCTTAATATATGATTTGAAGGTATTTCCTTTTCCTTTCAAACACTGTTAATGGTGACAACTCCATGAGATCCCCCCCCCCGTCCAGTATATACGTTTGATAATTTATTTATCCTTTATTATTCTAGGTGCTGCATTTTGTTCATGGACAGTTACAAACATCACTAAATACAAATTAAGAAAAAAGCAAATAATAAAACAGTGAAAGTCATCACACTAATCACAATCATTAAAGTAATTGCAATAAAGTTTTAAAATGCATTTTAGAGAAACACACTTTCACACCTTTCCTATAAGCAACATGAAGGTGAGCATCATCTGCCATGCTGGAGTAATACTGGAGAAAGCTCATCAAATTGGCTTCTGTAGGTGATAGTTGCAGTCTGGCCAGGTTATCCTGCTATGGCAGGGGTCAGCAAACTTGGCTCTCCAGATGTTTTTGGACTTCAGTTCCCAGAAGCCCTGATCAACAGGTGCACTGACTTTAGCTTCTGGGAATTGAAGTCCAAAAGTACCTGGAGAGCCAAGTTTGCCGACCACTGTGCTATGGGAATAGAGTAGACCATACCGCCAGCGATTCAACGCCAAGTGTCAGGTGGCAGTTAACTAACCTGACAGCCCTGTGGACAAACAGCCTTGGATGCTGAAGTCCTCAAAGAAGGGTGACAGTCCCCAAGTAGATTAAATCCCACTTGAATCCCTCTTGACGGAGGACAGCAGCTTCATCAATACTGGGCTGGAGCTGATGAGGACTTTGCATACCAAAAAGGCTCAGGACCAGAAAGTGACTCATGGAACTCGATCACTGGTATGGGTGCCATGTTGCGATGTGGAAGGCAGATGGAAGGCCACTGCATTATCTTCTCAGGACAGTCTTCATGGCTGATCACCATGATGATCACTAATATTCAAATTTGGATATGGAAGGAGGAGAAGGAGGTGGTGGTGATAGTATTAACATGAAAACCTCTCCTGAAGATATTAATATCCAGGCAGTTTCATATTATATTGCCTTAGAGTAAGAGAAGTTTATGTCAAGAAATGCCCCACTCAGCCTTGCTTTTCAATACCTTTCATACTTGGCTACATTCCTCTACCCTGAGGAACCATCTGAGGAAACACAAATGGCTAACATTACTGATCAGCTGAGAAAGGTTTTCTTACTGTAAAATCTACTGCCACCTCTCTTTTTACCTTATCAAAATAAAAAATGTTTAATTAATATTTATCTTGGTAGACTGTAGCCTAAATGGCCATGAATGAAGATTAGTACCAGATTTCACTTAACCAAATTAAATTCCAAATGCTAGAATGGATTTTATAATTTTTTATTGAAAGTATAGAAAGAAAGAAAGAAAGTGGCTAAAACATGCGTAAAAAGTTGCAAAGCTTCTACAGATCACACAAATAGAAAGTATAAAGTAAGTACAGATGAAACATAACAAGATCTTCTATCTTCTATATCTAATCTCCAGTAATTTCCTTAGATTCTTAGGAAGATAGAAAGCCAAGTTGTAACTCTGTTTAATGTAGGACTTTAATTTTTATTTTTATTTTAAAAGATGTTTAAAAGTTTAAAACCACCTTCCTGAATTGGGCCCAGAAAGCAACTGATAAACAGAATAGGTCTTCCATTTGCCAGTTTAGATGCCATATTTGATAACCAGTCAAGGCTGCTAAACACTCTTCAGGGGCAAACCCACATATATTGCATTCCAATAGTCAAGACTTGATGTAAACAAAGCCATGAAGGGGTGTTTTCAATTCCAGTGGCCAGGCCATGGGTCACAGATTTCACACCAATTGGGCATAAGCAAAAAGCACATGCACGCATGTGCATGCACGAACACACACATGCACATCCATATGCATCATCCCTGACCATTCATTGAAAATGCATAGCAGTGGAGTTCCAGCCCCCAAGCAAGGTGTTCTGCAGACTACGAGCACCCACATAATGTCAAAGTTTAATTTCAACTTGCTAATGGCCTAAAGTTGCAACCTTATTAACATTATTTATGAATTTTGACTTCAATGGAACTAACACCTTAGCAATCCCATAACAACATATTGTCAACATCCCCTCCCCCCCCCCCAAAAAAAAAAACCCAAACATGGGAAAATTTGACAGATTCTCTTCCTGATACATTTATTTAAAAAAAAAATCAGGATCTTCCTGTCCTGAATATGAAGAGCAGCATGAATTCTGGTAAACCCATCAAAAGCCAACAAAAATAAAACTCCCCACTCCTCATCATCCAAATTTAATAGATACCACTGTTCCTAACATGGACATAAGCCCATACATCATGTATAGAGAGATGTGTGAGTTTTCCCCCATATGTGAGTGTTTTTCTTACATATTATATTGGACATAGAAAAAAATGGAACAACCATACTGGAGCCTCTCTTCTTCACAGATCCTCACAAGTGGCGAGAAGCCCACATTCAACCAGTCAAAACTACTAAAAAGATAAAATTGTATCCTACAGTCTGTTCTAAAGATGAAAAAAAAGTTGGAACACAGATATCCATATTGATGACTTCTAAAAGCATTTGGGGTAGAGTGGGGGACAGGAGTAAAATTTCTGAGGCTAAGTAGATTTCTATGACATTAGCAGTTCAAGGGCTGTAATAGGAGCCACGATTACCTCAATATGCCATTAATATAGGCAGGCACCCATCCCACTGTGAAATGCTTTGTATTTTCCAGTTTGCCAAGGATAATGATATAGACATGAGGCTTATGGTGCTTCCATTCTGGAATTAATATAATCATCTCCATATGGACAGGCATGCGACTCCTTTTATGAAACTGACAAGGTTCATGAGACTCATGCTCCCAAGCTGCCAATCATATCCTGGTTATATAACAGCCAGACCCCCCCTCCCGCCCCACCCCAGTTTATAGGCTTTTCCCCTGCCTGTATTTACAAAGTAAAAGAACAACCCTTTCTTTGGAAATACGTATTGCTTTATATGAAGGTAACAATGGGTTATAACAATTCCCATAACGGTACTTTGTTCCTTTTACAGCATCTCTCTCATAGTTTCATTTGCCACAAGTATATATGTACTTTTTTTAAAAAAAAAGCACAGGATATCATGCTGAACAAAAAGTTTCTGAGTCTGCTTTGTACGCTGAGGTAATGATGACTGAAGCCAATTACACAAACGTTTTTCTGAACTTTCCATGGGTCTCCTCTGTAGTGAAAGACCCATGGAGCTCTTGTGTATTTTTATTTCTTACATTTTAACTATTTATAGTCACCAAATGGGTAACATTACAACTTTGTTGAAGAACTGGCAACAGAGAGGAGAAGGAAAGTTTCAGAAGTGTCCGAAAGGTCAGAAAAGGTGGAAAGAATACGAGAGATAATGACTGCATTGTGGAATGAATTTTGGTCACGAAGTATCATGGGCTTTTAATCCATTGCTCTAAATCCACTGGGTCCAGGAAAATATAAGTGAAAGCTGCCTTATTGGTATGAGCAATGATTCAGCCAGTGGAATTCCACTATTATCACAAGCAAAAATGGACAAATATGGACCTGATCCTTCCATTTCTCTGCTTTAGTAATGGGAGTTAATGGGAGTTGTTGAAGAAGCAATTAAGCAGAGTAGCTTTGTGCGGGCTGCAAGGTGGAACACACCCGGCAGAGGTTGGCCCCTTTGGTGGACAAGCAAGGCCAGCAGACAGTTTTGGTGCAGAAAACAAATTCAGTGCTGGTTTACTCAGAAGTAAAAGTGCAGAACTATTCACAGTGAAACACAAGCCTCTTGGTTCTCAGTTAAACTCATTGGGGTAGAGCATAGGTCTATACAAGTTCATACAGTTCAGTTCAATGGGCAAGCTGTAAGCACAAGTGACAAAGTTCCACAGCTTCTGTCCCTCAGATGGGGCTTACCCAAGTTCTTTTCTGCTTGAAGGCGAAAGTAGCCTACCTCTGAACTGGCCTGTTAATGGTAGCAAAGATTGTCTGGAGATAGTTCAGTGAGTTTGGTTTTGCACTGTTTGTCCCAAGAGAATAGCCAGCCTGTGTAGTCATGGGAAAGCTTCACAAGTCCCAGGGCACCCTACAATAGAGTTCCTCAAATTTGGGACACCAGATGTTCTTGGACATCAATTAACAAAAGCCCAAGTCAGCACACCTGCTGATCATGGCTTCTGGGAATTGAAGTCCAAGTACATCTGGGGGCCCAAAGTTGAGAAATCCTGCCTTACAAAGAGGGGCATAGTCAACCACCTTTGAGTACTGTATATCTAGAAAACCCTGGAAAGGGTTGTCATAAGTTGGAACAGACTTGCTGACATGCAAGTATTATTTATTTGCTCACTCTTGCTGTGATATATCTTCTTTGGCCTCAGTTGTGCTCTCTTGCATTGACCAACTATTGATGTCTTGTACACCTTTGATCAATCTCTCTCTCTTTGAGGTCTTTTCGCCTACTACTGCTTCCCTCCTCCTTAGTTCCCATCTCCCTACAATGCCTCCACCACAAGGAAGGTTGTGCAAAGCAGCAGTACAAAATGAGCCACCTATGTGGCTCTTCTTTATCTTCTCTCACTGCTTAGGCCATTCCCCACCACCACCACCACAGTGATGAACCACAGACAGACATTATCGTTCCACTGAAAAAGCAGTAAATTACAGTTATGGTGATTACAACCAAAAAATAATAATAACCTTGTTCCAGCTCATTACTCCAGAACATGTTTCAAAAGTAACTCATTAGAAAAGCAAAATCTTGCCTAGCTCCAGCCAGGGTATTATCCATCAGTTCCTCTGTGCTAAATGTAAGACACAATCCACTAGAGATGGAATTGTTTGATTTTGTGGATTACAGTTCCCATAATTTTTCATTCTGGGATATTTACCTGACAGACACCTTACTGAATTACCTATGAAAAAGGTTAAATTGAAAGGCTTTGAGGCTGAATGAGATGTAAAGGTCTCCCTTGCTGAACATCCAGTTGTGTCTGATTCTAGGGGCAGTGCTCATCTCCATTTATAGTCAAAGACCCATCATTTTATGCATCTGCAGACATTTCCATGGCCATGTGTCAGGCATGACTAGACACCTGAACTCAGTACTGTATCTACTTGCAATTTCTTGGTTTTGAACTGTTAGGTTGGCAGGAACTGTGACAGAGATTGGAGCTCACTAAGTTCTGCAGCACTCGGGTCTCGAACTGCTGACCTGCCAATTTATTGCTCAGAAAGAGAATTCCTAGGTAGCACAGGAAGCTACAGCTGAGAAAGGTCTAGTTAAAACTCAAAGCTTTCCAGTTAAGGCCTTTCTCCTAATTAAGTCACTTTTAGTTGTTGGTCTCTTAGGTAGTCAGCCGCAACTCGATCAGATCATATGTTGTTGTCCTGGGTGCCAGGAGGCCTTCACCCTCCAAGGCAAGTAGGAAAAATGCCATTGGCATGAATTTGTTTAAGGTGGATCCCAGCTTGCCAAGAAGTGACCCGCACATTATGGTCTCGTAGCCATCTCCTGCGGCATGCATAAAACGAGACATGCAGGATTTAATACTGGGACTGCAATGGACTGCCACAGCCTTGAGGGTATTATCAAGGTGTGCCTTCACAGCCAGTCCATGTGGCATGGCCTCTTCCACCTCCATGACAATTGGGAATCAGAGTTCCTCCTCCGCTCATTTTGCCGTTGGGCCCAATATGACAGTTTCCAGTGGCCTTTCCTCTGCTGAAGGGACCATCACCCCACCTAAAGAGGCTCACCTGCCCATAGTCATTGGCCCCTTTAGGGATTCAGGTTATTTACCACCACCCAACACTCAAACTCCCACAAGTGAAAATTATGATATTTGTAACACAAGGGGGAAAAAATCCCATATCCACAATCCACCTCAACAAAAATCTACCCCAAGTCTGTAGATGGCAATGTGGATAAAGAACTCATATGTGTGTTTGATATCCACATTTTAAATCATGCAGTTGCTAATTAAAAAAATGATGTCACATTTAATTTGACAGTAAGCCTAAGAGATGGAAGTGACTTTCCACTTCCTTGCCTCCCTCGGTCCTCTCTACTTCCATGAAGTGCAGAGCCCTTTTGCTTGCTTTTCTTTTTGCTGCACTTTGAGAGTGCTATTAAATGAATAAATGAATTAATGAATTAATGACAAAAAAAAGGAATGAAGGTTATACACTGGATGGTGCTCTATAATCTTTTACATACAGGAGACTCTCTAGCTCTCTATAAAATCCCAGCACTGCTTTTGCAGTTATAAATCAAAAGAGTGTGCAAGGGAAAGGAAATAATTCCTATGGTTTTGTAATATGTCAGGCACCCCATAGCAGAATCCTATCCTTCCTTGCTGAATGGCTCCCTAGCTATGAGACAGTTTTTATTTGAATGAGAGCCTGCCAGAATTATGTAATGCTCTAAGCTTCATCCCTGTTCTTTACTTTTTAAAGGCTGTATTAAATTGAACATCTGATATCCTGATTGAAGCTTTCCCTCTCTCCAACCAGCCTTCTTCCATTGAACCTTGACTTTCGTAGCTGTAGAGTCATCTTCATGTAAACAAAATAAATTATACAGTCATGCTCTCTTGAGAAAATACAACATTTCTCATCCAATGAATAAAACACACGTTTAAGTTTCAAGCCTATGCAGAACTACCATTCTTCATGTATTACAGAATGTTTATACAAGTATATTTTAGAACTCTTTGAAACAAACAGGCTTGATCGGGTGTCAGAGGGCGCACGGTAACGAATGTTGCACTTGGTGTTCTGAGTTAGCATTAATAATATGTGGGATAGGATTAATAACATGTGGGGGAAATGCAGTTTTCCTAGTGGAATTGTTATAATGTTCAGCAGAATATATATATTTTTAAAAAGGGGATCATGTTTACAAGGGATTTAGTCAGGGCTTGTAAAGTGGATGCACATCTGGAACACTGTGATGTTTGATGGTCCAACATAGCCAGCAATGTTTCGTGAGAAAACTCAGTACCTAAAACATTTCCCACCATAAAGAGCACAGAGCCTTTTGGCCTTGTTTTTCCCAATAAAGACAAGGACTGCAAATCATTTTAATTCATATTTCAACACTGATTCCAGTGGAACTCATATTTGGCCATGGTTGTAGTAAGGCTCGGTGTCTGGTCTGATTAAACTTGCTGCAGAATTAAGGACCCCTCACCCAAAATTTATTCTTTTTGGGTTCTCTTTGCAATGAGAATGGGTTTCTATCATGCTAGCTTTCACTAGGCTTGTGAAGAAGCCTAAGGATCAGTGACTTAAGCTGTGGTTTCTTTGAACGTAGGGCACAGCACAACACACTGATGTTCTCTATGAATGTTGTCTATGAAACACACAATACAATCAGACTTTTAGTAACTACACCACTGAAATAAACCCAGGATTGCTGTCGCTTCAGAGGAGGGGATACACACCTTAAATGCCCCTACAGGTTTCTGATCCAAGGAGTTCCCATCTTTTCTTCCAGGAGGTCTTCAGGCACCGAGGCCTTCTCAGATTGCTTCTTAAAACTCTTTGTAGCCTAAATGAATAAATTAACTCTTCTTCATCCTCTCCACAATTTGCCAGGGGTATCCTCTGCAGACATCAGTGGGTGTACCTTCTGCAAGATACAAGGCTTGCTGGTGACCAGTTTAAAAAGTCAAATGCTTAGTATCATGACTAATCTACTCAGAGCCTGCACAAGAAAAGACATCCATCCAGATTCCCACAAACCACACATTTATGGGAAGCCGGTGCCAAATAATTTATAGATGATCTCATGCATACACAACAAATGAAGCCTCAGAGCTCTCCTAGGAAGCCCAATCACTGAATCCCTGGGGAAGAACCAGAGTGAGATCACTAGAGTATTTATAGAAAGAACTGTCCATCTCATCATTATGTGCCTCTTTCTGTGTTACTGTTTTACCTCCAACATTGTCAGAATTTGAATGATTTGTTAAGGGAGGAGGCAAGTGAGGGGTCTTGCTCCACTATGTCATCACATCAGAAAAAAAGGTGCAGTTGATCAGAATCAGCCTGTTTTGAAACTTTTTTCTGAAAACAACGGGCATTTTACTAACTACGGTACTTTCTTCTCCTAATCAAACCCTGGACTGCCAAAAAGAAACCACTTTCTTGGCTTTGTCATTGGCCAAACTTAAGTCCTCATCGGTTCATGTTTCTGGCAGAAATTGGCAGATCATTAAATGAGCCAGATTCTGTATCTTGCCACATTCACACATCATGTTGTTGTCTGCCAGCAGCCCCCACTTGAGCATGTAGGTTTTATATTTAGGGACTCCACCCTTCAGCCTGTTCAGAGTCCTCCAAATGATGTAGGGGATGTTGAGATACTCAGCTATATCCCCCTTTAATGTTGTTCCTTGTCCAATGAGTTCCTTCCTCCATCTTCTAATTTGGTTTTGCTCTTGTGTACCCTCAAAAATGTTTGATCTTGCCATAAAGCTCTTCCTGTATCCAAGCAAGTGGACTTGAGGCTCATATCCATTCAGAGGATGTAAAGAGTCATTTTCATGCTTAGTTCTTTCAGCATCTGCTACTACTTCTCTCCTTTTAGATGGAGCAATACCAACAAGAGGATATACTTTCTCAAGTGGTGTAGGTTTGAAGCACCCTGTCATGATATGCATGGCTTTAATTTTTACACTAACAAGCAATGTATAACTGGTGCTATAACATGTTTTTTTATTGACAACAACATTGCTTAGATATAATCAATAACACTTTCATATCAGGGCATATTTGGAGGGACTTTGACATTTTCCCAGGTTTTGTGCCATTCTCTTGTCAATCCTCGAAATATATCAGAAGAAGACATTTTTGTTTCATTTTTTTTTGTATTTTGATAAATATGTCCCAGTGCAATATCAGGATAGGTATTGTATTTTGTTGCACTTTTCTGGCTTGTTGGGAGGACCTGAGGTGCAGACAAGAAAGAAACATTTCTGGACAAGGCAGTGGCAGTTTGCAGAGCTATGTTTTATTCTTCCTTTTCTTTCTCCTTGGTGCCAGGAAGAAAGCCTTAAGATGTAGAGGCACTTTCTAATGCATCTCCAGAGAAAGAAGTGAGGAACATTAAAATGGCAGTGGACATTGTTCTCTTTGATTCCCCCCTCCCTTCAAACAGCAATGCAGGGGATCTGCTTTCCCTTCACAACATTTTGAATTTTACTTCACCTTCTGACTTTCTTGGGACCCTGTTGGCTTAGGGGTTAAGATGCTGAGCTTGGGGACCGGGAGGTTGGCAGGTCAGCAGTTCAAGACCCAAGTGCTGCATGATGGAGTGAGTACCCATTGTCTGTTCCAGCTCTTGCCAACCTAGCAGTTCAAAGGCAAGAAATTGCAAGTAGATAAATAAGTACCGCTTTGGCAGGAAAGATAATAGCGCTCCATGTGCCTGCCACATGACCATGGAAATGTCTGCAGATTCTCTTTGGCTGTTAATGGAGATGAGCACCACCCCCTAAAGTTGGACATGATTGGCCTTTGAGTAAGGGAGACTTTTTTTGTCTTAGCTCCCCTTCTCTTGTTTATCAGTACACCTAGATTTATTTTGAAACACTATACAAGAACAAAAAAAGTATTTTGGTTTAAAAAAACACACAGATGAAACCACCTACCATCCTTATCACTACACTTTACATCTTTTATTCCCTTTTCTTCCTTTTCCTCCTTGAAAGATTGAACATGAGGGCTTCTTGTGGAGCATTGCTCTTTCCTATCCGATCACTAATGAGTAGTCACTTGATTCTTTCTTGTGGCTACTCTGGAAACAAATGAATGCCTCTGATTCAATTAGTGTGTCCCCATTAGCCAGAATACAAATGTGGGTGATATTTATTAATAATAACCATGTGTCTTCAGGTTCATTTTGACTTATGGCAATTCTTTTCAGTGTTTTCTAGGTAGAGAAGTGGTTTACCATTTGCTTCTTTTGGGGGCACCCTGGGACTGTACAGATTGGCTACATAGGCTGGTTCTTCTGGTATTCACAATGGGGAATTGAACTCCCAACTTCAGCTCACTGACCACTAAACAAAATCAAGCAATCAGTTGTCTTTCAATAACAATTTCTCTTCTTCAGATAGAGTGTCACATATATGGCAGAAAATGTATGAATGAGAGTGATCAAAATTCATGGCAGGTAGTCGTGCCAGGCTTGCTTTTTAGAGATGAGTAGAGGGGGGTGGGGAGAGAAGGCTGTTTTGGAGGTGAGGTTTTCAAGCTACACCCCAGGTAGTTGTGGGTTGGATACAACCCAGCTCCATCCAAACACTCATCAGAAGTCTGAAAACAGTGTACATTTCTAAACATAACGTACAGTATTATGTATATAATGTAGCGATGTAAATCTTTGCATAGTTTATGTTTGCAGTTTTCTCAACACTAAGCAAGATTACAAGAGTGTTTGTGCATTTTGGAACAGGGATTTTTGTGTGCAGAAAAATATCTCAAAAGCAGTTTTTCAGAAAACCTTAGTAATATAATAACAGAACAGAAGCACACACACCGATATAAGAAAATCTAATACAATTAGTATTAGATTTTCTTCACAATATGAATGGTTTCCGTTGCAGGGTTTTGTGATATCACAAGGCTGTGGCATTGCAAGTTCATAGAGGCAAAGCACACAAGCATTTGGGGGGGGGGGATGCTTCTGGAACAACTGATTGTAGAAATGGGTTTGGAGGGGTTCCAGGAAAATAAACCCCAAACCTTCTGAAAGCCAGCTTATCAGGTAATATGATAAACCAGAACAAGGAGGAAAACTCCATGTTTGGCTGCCAAGCAGGCTGCAACAATCCTTCAGAAGCTGCAGCGATGGCCTTCATTCCTGCTAACATTTCTCACAGCTGTATTCATAATATACACAACATATGGGAATGTTTCCAAGCCCTGTGCAGCAGCTGGGGAAGGTATAAGGCCCATCACAATTCTTAGACCAGGGATGGCCAAACTTGTGCTCTGGGTGTTCTTGGACTTCATACCAGAAGCTCAAGTCAGCACACCAGCTGATCAGGGCTTCTGGGAAATGAAGTTCAAGAACACCTGGAACACCAAGGTTGGCCACTTCTGCCTTAGATAGTCCCCCAACTCCACTGCTATTTACTAATTCTTGCCAGAGCATGTAGAATGGGAAAACCCACGGGTTCCTCACATCCTACCTTGTTCCAAATGACACATTGGACCTGAGTGAATGTATTCTTCTTGTATCTTCCAGCTTTCTCCCCACTTTCTCCTCCTTTTCTCCTAGCTATTTGGGGGCACCAACATTGTACAGGCACAACACACATGTAAACATGTATTCTAGCTCAAGTTGGGGTGAATACCAAACTTTGAAACCACCTCACAAACACACACACACACACACACACAATTAAGCTCCCTTTCTCACCCAAGTACCTCTCAACCTTTAATTTGCCTCCCTGCCAGGAGACCTAGAGAAGCACAGCAATTGCTCGATATTTCAGCCTTCAACCTAGGATGTGGCAACCCTACAGTACCTCAAAGCCCTTCGAAGGCCTCCTCATAAGAATCCTTTTGTCAGGACTGCATCAAGGGATGGCCTGTCAAGAACAGTTGCATCTCCAGCAAAGCATACATATAACAGTCCAAAGATAGCTAAAGTTTTCTGCTGCTGTAAACACAGTGTTGAATAATAGCAATCTTGAATGCACTAACACTGGGTATCAATGGGAAGTGACCGCTGCAGCCTAATGTGATTGTTTTCTCCACACTTACTTGATTGGTAAAATTATTTTTCCTAACTATAGCATTTGTGGCAGTATACCTCTTCTTTTTATTCCTTTGCTTTGTTGATTCCTCTGTCTAACCTCCCAGCAAAAATGATGCAGGCAGTGGTATAGCATGGGTTTCAGCCGCCCAGGGCAGAGGCCAAATTTGCCACCCCTGGGCCCATGACGCAGACAGTGTCAAATTTTGCCATCCCCCCAAAATGCTGCCTGAGTCCCCCCAAGCCACTGTTTTTGGGAGTGAAGGAGGGTTCAGGGTGCGCCAAAAACAAAATCCTCATTTTTTTAGGAGGTTGGTCTCCACCATGTCCCACACCTGCTTCCAATACACCCATCCCAGAAGGCCTGTAGATGACGAAAAGCCCCTGCAAACTGACTTTAGCTGCCCTAATGGTGGACGAAGTTGCTTGTTGTGGGTGCCACCTCCTCAAAGCTCCCTTGTGCAGGCAACACCCACACTGGGTCCGTCGCCCAATGCAAGGTCTCCCTTGCCCAAAAGCAGGTTATATCTGACTCTAGGGGTCAGTGTTCATCTCCATTTACAACTAAAAAGCCAAGGCTGTCTGTGTTTGCAAACATTTCTGTGGTCATGTGGCAGGCATGACTAGACTCAAACTGTTACCTGCTCAATTTCCAGGCATTAAGCTCAGTGCCTTAACCACTAAGCCACTGCAGCCCTCAAATGGTTAGTTAGGTAAAAGCAAAGTTTGCCTTTGCTCCAAAGCTTGTTGTATTCAACTCTAGGGTTCAGTGCTCATCTCTGTTTCAAAGCCGAAGAGCCAGCGCTGTCTGCTTCTGCAGATGTTTCTCAGGTCATGTGGCAGGCATGACTAGACACCGGAATGCACAGAATGCCACATGATTACAAAAACATCTGCAGATGCAGACCGGCTCTTTGGCTATACGTGGAGATGAACACCGAACCCTAGAGTTGGATACGACTGGCTTTTGAGCACGGGTGACCTTTACCTAATCCTTCTCTAAAATTGGAACCCCAACTCTATTTTCTTCTCTGATTGAACATGCTGAATAGTGAAATGAATGTAGATTATTTGTGCTTGTTTTTAATATGTAAATGCATGAACAGGCTGATATGCTGTATATGGTCAGGGAAGAAAGGCTGGCTATGGATGCAATGATCTAGCCATCTAGTAATCAGTTGGACTGCACTAATGAGCTTAGAGAACACTTTTATGAATTCTGCAGTGTTTCACTGATAATTTGGTTAAATCTGTTAGAGGTCATTTTAATCAAGCAAAACCTAGACTGCTGCCAAGAGTGAAACACCTACAAGAGCACACCTCTGGACATTTTTAGAAACATATTATGTATACAGTGTTCCATATAGGCTTTAAACAGTAAATTCACTACTGCATGCTGTTTGTTAAGTCACCACCAGGTGGCTCCAGCCAGTCATGCACTCAATCTAGGAAGAGCAGAGAAGCCGGGAGAGAGAGAGCAGCGTGAATGAGCTGTACTGACACAGGGCTTCCTGTGTACTGAGACTTTTTGCTGCCCCCTGGTAAGTGGTGCCCGGGGCAACCTGCCCCCCCCCCCCAGGGCGCCCCCAGCCTACACCACTGGATGCAGGAGCTTCTACATGCTGGAGACTCATTTCCCTGCCCATTCTCATCTGATTGTAACTGTAGTTGGTAACTGTAAGAGAACATACCTTTTTCTAACAATATAATGGGCTAGTCTGTGTGCAAACCAGGAAGAGTGTTTGATGAGATGGAGCTGCTATTCCATGTTTCTGAGTTGTTCTCTCTCTCTCCTGCATTATAAGCTTCTATCTAGGGTAAAGTTAAAGGACGCCCTTGCTCAAAAGCCAGCCACTCTAGTGTTCAGTGCTTATCTCTATTTGTAGCCAAAGAGTCAGAACTGACTGCATCTGCAGATGTTTCTGTGGACATGTGCAGTGGCAGGCATCAACAGGTTCACACCAGTTCACCAGAACCAGTAACAGAAATTCTGGCTGACTTCGCCCATCCAAGTTTTGAAATAAAGTAGTCTTAATTCAGGTGCAATGCAGGGCTTTTCCCTCTGGCCACGCCCACCATACCATGCCCACAGTGTGGTAGTAAAAATTTTTAACCCACCACTGGACATGTGGCAGGCATGACTAAGACACTTGAGGGCACAGAATGCTGTTTACCTTCCTACCAAAGTGGTACCTATTTATCTACTTGCAATTTCTTGCTTTCAAACAACAAAATTCTCAGAAAAATCCCCCTTTTAACCAAATTTCCCCCAATATATGGTCATGGTAGGGAAGGGAAAGGCCAGAAATAGATGATCAGGCATGGCCTCCCTTCAGTCATTTGTTCCAGGTTAAAAAAAAATCAAAACAATGCCTGGCCTTACGTGAATGTTAGAAGCACAGTGAATTGTGGCTTCTCAGTCAAGCAGAGAATTCCATATTTATATTTAGGATGGTGGCTTCCTGTTTAACTGTGAAGTGCTTTTCCCCATTGCTATCTGATTATTATGCTCTGTAACTATCTGATAACCAGTCTCTTAGGTTTTTAATTTAGTCTTCAAACATCTGCCTACTACTTGGCTTCTATTGCTATTGCTTTGAATGGGTCAGTGTTCCCTTGCATTAAAGCAAGGTGAAGATCTTGGAGGAGTCCCACAGGCAGAGGAGCATCCTGGCTGTCTCTTGACATTTTTACAAAAATTTACTCTACTTTTCAGGCAAGCTTGTATAAGAATTCCTTCCAGGTGGAAATATTTTGCCCTATCCTACAGATTGCAGGGGGCTGTGGTGTCTCAAGTGGTTAAGACACTGAACTCGATGACTGGAAGTTCAGAATTCAATTCCCAAGTAATGAATGACTTCCACTTCTGGGAGCAACAAGGGCTGGTGTGGGCTGGATGAACTGGTGTCAGGGCTAGATCTGGCCCACAGGCCGTAGTTTGGGCACCTCTGGTTTAAGAAGAGAAAATGGCAGCTTAAAAATCTATCTCATTCTGTTGCAAAACCAATTTCAAAGCATGTTTTACTTCTGCTTCCAGTGGGAGGAACCACGTGACTGGCCCACTGAATCACATGACTGGCCCAGTGAACCACATGACCAGCCCATGACCCAAAAAGTCATGCCCTAGAGTCTGATACAACTGGCTTTTGAGCAAGGCGGACTTTTACCTTTACTTTACAGATTAAAAAGTGTTGTGCACTTACTCTGTAAGTGCCACAGAATTCAGTTGAACTTGCTTCTGAGCAGGCATATCTAGGAGTACTCTGTTTATTATACAGGCAAAGCTGACCTTTTATCTTTTCAGAATTATTCAGACCAAATTGGTTTTATTATATTAGGCCATTTGCTTCTGATGCAAATTGTTGACTGAAGTATCCACTTCTTCCCCTTGGGATACAAATGAATGTTTCATCACTCTCATTTGTAGCTCTTGCCATCATAGAGCAAACATCACTGACATTTTGCAAATACCCTGTTCTAATCCACTAGTTCCCTCACTTATATCAGTTGTTGAACTGAGCTGATTAGCAGCTTGGCAGAAAAACTATTGGCTGTCTGCTGATAACCACTGGCTGTATCCCACTCCTGTGAATAACACAATGAAGTGGAAGTCAACAATCCTTCCAGTTTGAAGGAAAAGAAACATTTCTGGACCATAAAAGCAATGTTTACCATACAGGAAGAAAATAAAAATATTATAATGGTGTGTCATCAAGTCAATTATGACTTGTGGCAACTCTTTCCTGGGTTTTCTAGGTAGAGAATACACAGAGGTGGCTTACCATTCCTTTTTTTAAAAAAGTACAGTAATACCTCATATAACATTAGTATCGAATAACACTAAAATCACATAACATTAAGGAATCTGGGGGGAAGAATTGCATCAGATAACATTAAGATCCTATGGGATGCTTCAGATAACAACCGCTAAAGCCTGTGTGGTTACAATGTATCTCTATGGATCCCATAGGATTTTAACATGCATCAGATAACACTAAAAATCATATAACACCAAGACTTGTGGAACCAGGTTTTAGTGTTATATGAGGTTTTACTGTACTTTGGAATTGTGTGGCTTACTCAAGGTCACACAGCTTGGCTCTTCTTCCTGAAGGCACAGTGAGAAATTGAACACCCAACATCTTTCTCAATACCTAATCCACTGAGCTACCCAGCCATAAACTTGAAAGGATTGCTGGCTGTCAATTTTTCTTTCTTCCTAGCTGAAAGACGCCAAAAGAAATTCCAAAATAAAATCTAAAAATGTTTGCAAATTTAGCTCCAGGATACATGACTCAGGAAAGAAAAATCCAACTGCTCAGGTCATACTAAGCAAATGTTACTTTAAATGATATATAATGATAGCCAACCTCCTCCTAATGATGTAGTGCAAGATTATTATTTAAAACCTATCAAAAATGCTCATGGGCTTGTCTTCATTAGTTATAAATTCAGCCCTCTGTATGCCAAACAATTTTAACAAAGAGTTATGTGTTCATTTTGATTTGCTGCTGTTGCTTAAATCTCCCCTTTCATTCTCTTGTTTTAGGCACATGCCTTTGCATGCGCAAACGTTTGCCTGTATGCCAGAGCTCTGAAAAGTTACTTTTTCAGGACTATAGATCCCAGAATCCAAAGACAGTATGATGAATGGTTAGGGGAGAGATAGTTCAACAATTAACTGTACATACTGTACATGCATTTATGCACCTGAACACATGCACACAAACCCAGCTTCTTCTGAAAATAGCTATGTCTCCCATGGGGGAGGGGATTAATAGGAAATAACATTGATTTACATTTTTAGCATCATTCTCTGATGTGTTACATTACTTTATAGCACAAAATGCAGTACATAAATTGTCATAAAGTGAGGTAATGCACCATAAAATGCAGGGAAAGGCATAACAATTGATTTTTTAAAAAAGTGGGTTTCCTATATGAAAACACAGTTTTGTCTATTCTTAGGGTGGTGAGTATAACTTAATAGTTGAAGCCATATGAAAACAGTTTTCAGGTCTGCAGAGACATATTGGGTTCATTAAAAAGAGACTGAAAAAGCAGTGCTTTATTTAAATAGAGCTCCTATATATCTTTCATTTTCTTTCCATGCCACATTGCATCTCTAAAGACATGAGAAAAGGGAACATCTTACCATTTGATCTACCACATCTTTCTTCATCGCCATTGTGTGTTCAGATTCTTTGAGGGATGTTAACCACGACAGCAACAGAACCTCCATGCATAGTATGTCTCCAGGTGCAATTCAAGGTGCTGGTCATTACCTTTAAGACCCTGCATGATAGTGGGCCAGGATACTTAAGAGATTGCGTCACCTCGAGAACATCTGTCCGTCCAACCCAGGCGGATTGGAGGGAGTCTCTTATCATTCAATCAGCTAGAGAGGTGCATCTCTCTAGCACCAGAAGGAGGGCCTTCTTCGTGTCCTCCCCATCCCTTGGGAACCTCCTGCCAACTGAGTTATGCCTACAGACAGAGCTACTGTCCTTTCAGAAGAGCCTAAAAACCTGGCTGGCAGGTAATACAGGGTCCCATGTTGGGTGGCTGATCTGATGGGATAGCCACCCCTCTCTCTCTTTTAGACTTTTATAACCTTTTAAACTTTTAAATCTTTGAGTTTTTTTGTAAATTTATAGTTTAATTTTTTAAAATTAATTTTGAACCTTAGGGGTATAGTGGGATTGTTTAGTTTGTTTTGTACTCATGATATATAATATTTCTCTTTTTCTGTAAGCCGCCTAGAGTCAGGTTTGCCTGATTGGGGCGGAATAATAAATCTAAATAAACAAACAAACAAAACGGATTCTCTATCTCTCCACATTCACACAATGTGTTGTTGTCTGCCACAGCCTCACTTGAGCATGTTGATCTTGCATTTAGGGACTCCAATGGTCAGCCTATTTAGGGTCCTCCAAGTGTCATAGGAGAGGTCGAGTTCCTCGGCTATATCCTCCTTTAATGTTATTCCTTGTCCAGTGAGAAAGGCTGACTGAATGGTTTCATAATGTTAAGCAACGTTCCCTGTGTCAAGGTTCTGGCTTCTACAGTACAATGGCAGCTCATGGGCCTTGGGGCACCTCACTCCTAAATGATAGCTATCCCCCTCCCCCTATATTATTGTATTATTTCTTATTTGCTTGCAGCAGCACATATAGCCCTGTTGCTTGAAGACACAGTTGCTGCCCTCAGGCAGGCTCCCACCACTTCTCGAAAGATCCTCTAATAGTAGGAGTTTTCTTGTAAGCATTTCCTCTCAGGTCCAAATGGCATTCTTAGGCAAAGAAAACAGGCGACATGGCAACCAGAGGAGATTCCTTGTCTTTTCCTTAGGCAATTTCTGCACATCCGTGACACTAAAAATACATTCTAGCTGCTAAGTTGGAGAAACAACTGAGGAACGGATAGTGTGCAACCCAGGTCAAAGCAATGTGCCATATTCGAAGAAAGCATGCAGGTCCCATTTATTTATTTATTTAGTCTTCTGTTGTGTAATCATGATGTGCTACATCCAGCTGAAACAGCTTCAAGTCTTTTTTTATTGCCACTATCATCTAGTTCCAAGAGTATTAATTATTGAACAGTTCTACAAGATATTTTGTGACATCCTAGTTCCCTTATAGTTCTGCCAAAAATGGTTTCTTCTCACCATCTTTCAGAATAATAGCATTACTGAGTAAACACTGTCTATAAAGTTTCCAAATCCAGTTTCATCTCATATCTCTAGTTCAGCTCAGCAATAATTCCTGGCCTATAACAGGCTCCTTACATTCACAGTGAATAATAATTTCAGTGCAAATGCTCAGATACAATATTGTTTGCTGTATTGTTTAATAGTAGTAAATTTGCACATCTCCAGGATTTCTTTTGTTACAAAGACTAGTGTGAGTTGCAGCATTTAGATATAGGTTTTTTTAAAAAATAATAATAACTATTTCATTTTGCCTACTGTTAAAAATGTAACTTCTTTGGTAGATTAACTACTTTTCATTTTGGAATTAAATAGAACTAATATTTTTTTAAATGATCAAGATCTGGGTTTGGAGATTCGGAGAGTCATTTGGAAGGCTGAAGGTGAGATTCTCATTTTATCACCTATGGGACTTCCACTGCTCAAAGGCATGATGTGCAACTAGACCAGAATAGATTTTGGATAGATTGAATGGCTTTTCTAAATTTTTGAAAAAATAATTCACTTTATCTGGGATCAACAACTAAATGATCCTAGAATCCAGGAAACTGCGAGCCTAGCATGGCAAATCAGAGAGAACTATCTTACTTAACTGCTCAGTCAGAATGATGCATTTTTGTTCAGTTTGGGAGCAGTTTAGAGTTTTATGTGTGGATTGGCATTTCTTCATAGAAAAATCTGATTGTCTATGTCATGCCATGATGTCCTCCAGATGACCATATAATCCTCGGTGTGCTGGAATCACATCACAAAGATATTTGAAAAACACAACAACAAAGGACTGCTAACAGGCCCAGATCAACAAACATGTTATGAATAGCCACACAGGGAAGATTCCATGCCCACGTGGCAACTTCTGTGTTGAAAAGAGGACAACAATCCTGTCCTGAAAATAAACTGAATTCGAGATCTAAACTGGGGGTACACATCATTATCCAAACAATCATAATATAATAGCATTAATCTGTTCAGTTAATGAAAAACTGGTCTGGCTGATGACAATTTTAACAAGGTTTTGTTAGAAACAGTTGTTTTTGAAGAAGAAGACTGCGACGGTGATGGCGATGGTGACAGCAATGGCGACACACATACGCACAGGCATGAAATCTATGGGCTAAATCCAATAGTTTGTCTAATTCACTGACTAACTCCTTTCAATCTAATGAATCTATTGCAACTGTGTCTCATCATTGGATTTATCCCTGTGCTACTTCTTGATGATTTTTCCAGGGTCATTGAAGTTAGTGGGCAGGGCTGGTGATACAGCAGGAATTGCACTGCCTTCTGAATTAATAATCTCCTTGGTAAAAGTAAAAATAGGGAAATGGCTGATAATATCAGCTTGTCACTACAAGAAGCTATACTTACAGGAATACAAAACAACAACCTCAATCTGTATCAACTGGACCACTAGCAAGAAAATCTACTATTGTAGAACAAAAAGCTAGCATATTTATCTGATATTCAGATGAAAATATTAAGTAATTTGCAGGATGCCACCCACTCACCCCTGTGCCATCTGGTCTTGAATTTTCTGTTACATCTTTTATTGAATCATTAAAGTAAATGAGGTGAATAATAAGATTAAACTTGTTTACTTGTCATTTAACAGCCAGTTAACAATGAAATGTAACTTCTACTTTTGGTTCAGCAGTATTATATAAAGGTCTCAGGACAACTAAAAGTGATTCTTAAAATTAATGTCAGATAAATAGATTTAATTCATAATATAACCCCAAAAAAGCATTAGTTCTTGTAGTTCTATTTTGCTTACAATAATTGAATCACCACCCATATGAATATTACTTCTTCTAATTAAAAACATAAAACAAGCATAAGTACCCATGGAGAAAGGAATCCTGTGAACACAGTTTTAATCCACTAATCAAACACACTTGGGCATTTATGAAGATATAGAACCACTTTTTACACATAGAATTGTGGAGAAAGCAAGAAGGTGATAACCTGCTAAGCCTTTCTAGTCAAGCACCAAAATATTTAAGAAGGAATTATTGTAGAATTACAGACCATGATCAAAAGCCATGCAATACAAATTGGTCCTTGTATTTGGCCCTACAGAAGCTAATTTAAGAAATCCAAGAAGACTTTATGAAATTATCTTGTTCTGACTTACAGCTTTAGTTTGTCTTTTTTGTTGTTCAGTCGCACAGTCGATTCCGACCCTCTGCAACCCCGTGGACCATTGTCCGCCAGGCACTTCTGTCCTCCACCATCCTCCTCAACTCGCTCAGTTCTGTGCCTATTGTCTCTACAATACCATCTAACCATCTCATTTTTGGCCTTCTTCTTCTGCCCTCCACCTTTCCCAGCATCAAGGCCTTCTCAAGCGAATCCTCTCTTCTTATTTGATGTCCAAAGACCTTAACTTCATCTTTACAATCTGACTTTCTAAGGAGCATTCTGGGTTGATTTCTTCTAAGATTGACCTATTTGTTCTCCTTGCTATTCAGGGGACCCTACTAATATTGTGTGCTTCAATTGGGAAGGATTTGTCCTCATCTCTGGCACAGGTACATCCTGTTTCAAGAGATTTTTTTCTTAACTGAACCATGTTCAAACTAACTAACTTGGTTTCTTCATTCCACATATACATGATATTCCATGGAAGTATAAATGTATCTAGATCAGAGATTCTCAACTTCCGTCCCATGGTGCCAAATAATCCAGCCCCTGATCTCACTCCAGCCACCTCGACTGCTGTTGCCAGAATCAGCTTTGGACTCATTTATGGCCATCGTAAATGCATTTACTACAGCCATAAATGAGTCAGCAGCCATCGTAAACACATTTACTACAGCCATAAATGAGTCCTCGGCCATCCTAAACGTATTTATGACAGCCACAGACACATTTATGGCAGTGTTTATGACTGGCAGAACTACCAGTCCAGCCCACTCAGCTGTTTGAGAGGGCATGGTCTGGTCCACAGATTAAAAAAGGTTGGGAACCTCTGATCTAGAAGTTCCTCAGCCCTGAAGAAGCTAAGGCTGGATATCAGTTCTGAAATCAGGAACAAGAGCTTCTCAGACAAAAAATGGCAATAGTATTCTCTGAACATTATTGAAGGCAGCACGAAAAGAGGATGGCCTAATATAGGATGGATTGATTCAATAAAGGAAACCACTTGTTTATAAGACCTGAGCAGAGCTCTTGATGATACAATCTTCTGGAGGTTATTAATTCAGAGGGCCACTGTGAGTCAGAAACTACTTAGTGGCACATAACAGAAACAACATTAAGCATAATAATGTCATAATGTTAGTTCCTTCAGACTTGAACATTTTCCTACACCTGACAGTTACCAAGAAACCACTATATATTTTGAAGCTTCTGTTCTATACCATTATTTGACTATCTTTTTCTGTCCTGCTTACCCCTGGTTACTACTCATAGCCACCCAGGTGACTAACCTATTTGTAGCTATGCTGTCCTTATGTCGTGTGTGTCCTCCACAAATGAAGGTTGGAGGAGTTGTTTTGGAGAAAGATCTCCTAAATTCCAGTAGCTAGCATGGCCATGGTGTCTGGGTGATTCTAGGAGATACTGTAAGGGACCACATGGGAATCTTAGGAGATACTGTAAGGGATTGCATGGGAATCTCATTAGGCACGATGCTTCCCAAGGGCATCACAAATTTGGGGGTGTATTCTTAGAGGTGGTGATTAGTATAGTAGCCAGGAATGTAATTGCTTTCTGAATTATTTTCAGATTACAAATTGCAAAGTTGATTTCTATATTTAAGCAACCTGAAAAATGACTTCACAGACTTCTCTCCCTCCTATGTTTCAATCACGCTCTTTCGTCCCTCTTTTTAAATAGTAATTTTAGAAAGTTTTAAACAGATGAGGGAGATTTTAGTGCCAACACAGGGTTTGTAAGCAACTCTGTATACTGTTGGTTTCTGTCCAAATAAATACAACCTTCCTACACCTCCTGATGGAAAACATGGAAATTTGACCTTTTCATTGAGAGGGGGTAATGATACCTCACAAAATATCATGGTTACCATTTAACTCAACCTGGAAGGAGGGCAGGTACATTGGGAGGTAATATAGAAAGAGTACTTTCAAATTATACTGGGTTGCAATGTGATAAAGTTGTTTTCTATTCTGTACTTGAGGCACTCATTTTCTTTGTGATTGCCCTATTACATGATATATACCTGAAATAAAAGTAAAATTTAGAAACAGTGTTCAAAAGAACATGAACATGGGGGACAGAAGACTGAGAGTTGATATGATAGTTTATGTACTGTCAGGCCAGGACCAACTTATCAGGTTGTGACAGGGCTTTCAGGGTAAGTGAGATATTTAAAGAATGGTTTTATTCGTTCCACTCCCCATACATTCCCATGGCTGAAGGGGAATTTGAACCCAGGACTCCTGAGTCCTAGTCCATGAAGGGTACATATGCATAAGGAAGTTATGATAGCTATCCTCAAATGGCTGTCATACTGAGATGGTGACAATGAGTAGGACCCAAAGTTCCAGAGCAGCGACCAGCAACCTATGGCCTGCAGGCCATATCTGGCCCACAGCACCAAATAATCTAGTCACCACCCTTGCTCCAACTACCACCACCACCACTGCCGGAAGCGGCCAAGGATGCATTTACGGAAGCGTTTATGGCCAGGGACTACCAGTCTGGCCTGAGGGAGCGTGACCTAGTCCCAGACTTTAAAATGTTGTTGACCCCCAAGTTACAGATTGGTACTGGTTTCAGCTAAATATTAGGAACAGCTTCCCAGCAATAATTTCCAAATAAGTAACTCGTTTCAGTGCATTTGCAAAAGTTAAAAGGGGGGGGGGGGAGAGAAAGGAATAGAAATCATTATGACACTTGAAAAATTAATCATTTTATTTCCATGTAAACATTCATGGATCGACTTCCTCAAATATACTTGAAAGCAAGAACTCTTCAACAGTAGATTAGACTGCCTCGTAGGGTTATGGCCTGCCTTTTATTGGGGTTTTTGAAACAGGATTGGTTTAATGATGAATTCCCTCCTTTCACAGAGGGTTCAGCTCAATGACCTGTGGGGATCCTTTCTAGTTCTATAATTCTATGGTTCTGCAAAATCACAAGCTCACCATATGCATATGTTCACTCGTTTATTTAGTTAACAGTCTACTGCCTTTCTTTTGTAGTATTACTTCATCCGGTAGTGAGCTTCCCACCCCCACCCCCCTCAGGACTATAGCAGTGTTTATTTTTTACTGTTTTGCTACTGTTGATATAGTAGATGTCCGCACTGTGTGGGGTGCATATGTATAAGGAAAATGCTGTGAACAGTTACATTCTTCTGTATTCAACTGCACTTGTGTAATGAGCAGTCCTTGAATTTGGAGCCAAAAATATGCATTATGTCTGGAAACAAGCCACTCACCTGCATCCTGGCCTCCTGCCACTTTTAAAGTATTCTGGCTGTGCTCTTGGTTATATTTTCATCTTCACAACCTGAATTAGCTCTCTGGAGACCATCATATGGATCTCCTTTATGCAACCTATCTTAACGATTAATTGAGAAATATATATAGATGTTTCCCAGTTCAGAATAGTGTGAGGCTAGCAACTTAGTTGAACTCCATGTGTTACTTTACAAGCAAAAGGTGACTTTGAGTTGTATTAAAAACATAATGTTTATTTTGCTATCAATGCTCACAGCCTTTGCGTAAAGCAGGGGTGCCCAAACCTTTTGGGCCATGGGCCGGTCATGTGGCTCAGGGGACGGATCCAGCCCCCAATGCCAATTCATCCAGCCCACAAAGACTTCGTCACTCCCCGGAGAAGAAGTAAAATGCGCCCATATGGGCATGTTTACTTCTGCTCCGGGGAGCGACAAGGGCTTCATGGGCTGGATGAATTGGCATCAGGGGCTGGATCTGGCCCCCGCGCCGTAGTTTGGGCACCCCCAGCTTAAAGGTTCTGCATAAAGTGAACAATATGAATCCAACTGGATGGCTTGCAGAACTACAGTTGGAAGGTAATGCCTTTTGTCATCTCTCTCAATTCCAACCCAGTTTGTTACAAGAAAGAAGCAAGTAAGCCCAGGCAGCAAAATTACACTTAGTTGGCTACAACAACTGTTCAAAACAGCAAATACATTTACAGACCACCCTGTTCTCTGATATATTATCTAAACAAACATGTCCAGGCCTTCTTTATTTCTCTATAAGCAAGTTAAAGGAATAAAGATGATAAGATCATGGGCATATTTGGTGTCTCCTGGTGATCAGAAGAATTGAAAATAAACATGACCAAGAAATGAAAAGCCTCTGAGCAACTAATGCCAGTTTCCCTGACCACACAGTGTAACACATAAACACTGAGTATTTAGAACATTGGGTTGTAACTGTTTCCGATGGAAGTACAAGAGATTTCCAGATTAAGACCTCTGGAGACAGTGGGGATACAGTGGAATAGATTGGCTTTGTAATGCTGTTATATATCATCAAGTTTCCTTTGATTTATGGTGACTATGAACATGTGACTTCCAAAAGGTCCTATCATTACAACCACCTATGAGATACATACAGGAACAGCTTTTATGTAAATTGACACCTACGCTGCCTCTCCCAGTGCCTGAGATGGTAAAGAAACTCCATGAAAAGTAATCCAATTTTTCTGTTGTTGATGTTGCTAAAAATACATTGGGTGTGATAAGGTGTGCCTGACATACATCATTAAGATACTTAATTTTCAGTAGCACTGGGATATTTTGATGATCCTAATTGTTTCTCTCTAGCCTATGATTGGCTGCTATATTATTTTTAAAAAATTTACTGTGTGAGTGTTTTCCATGGCACTTTTTGCTGTGATGTTTCTTTCATTGATTAAACACCAGAGTGTTGGTGTTACCCTATCACCACTCATTTCAGACCCAAGAGAAAGGAAGGGAAACAGGATGGGGAAAAAACAGTAAGTATATATTTAATCTTTGCTAAAACAATCTTGATAAATGCTGCATTAGAAATGGGCATACACTTTGATGTCGTTTAGGGGAAGCATGTTCTACTCATAGAGATTTCATTATATTTATTATCTAACACATTAGGGTAGATGCATTAAACATTAGAGGTAAATTATCCCACTATTTAATAATAGTAAGCCATGCTAGATAGGACATTACAACTTTAAGAGGAAGGAATGTTAACCCCAAGAGCTGGGGGGGGGGGAGATATTCTAGCTTTATTATTGTATGGCTTTTGTATTGGGTATGAACCGTATTGTGAATATATTGTTTACTGTCCATTTGTACTGAATATTGTTTGCAGACTGTATTTTGATTATATTATGTTCATATTTATTTTGTTGCGCTGTATTTTGGGATGCTGTGATTTTGTACTGTTGTATTGTATTCGATTTTATGTTGTAAGCCGCCCTGAGTTGGTTTTCTCCAAGTAGGGCGGCATATAAATCGAAATAATAAATAAATAAATAAATATTGGAACTTTTGGAAAATTGGGGAATTGAGCATCTGAACTTTGGAGCATTCTCTGATTGTTGTTGTTGAAATAGCATACAGGCCATACAAACGATGGTTTTTGCTGGGACAAAGACAGGAGCTCACTCCATCCTGCAGTATTCGGGTATTGAACTGCTGACCTGCCACCTTCCAGTCAGTGTCTTAACCACTTGAGCCACTGCAGGTGGGAATAGCCAACTTGCATTTCATGGTACAGATTCAGAACCAATCATGCAGACCAGGTGTTAGGGTTGGATAGGATCCCCCCCCCCCGGTGGGTAATGTTAATATGGTGTAACATAAAATACAAACAACAACGTATATGGCGGCTTATGCTTTATAGGTAAAAAGTACTCTAATTTATGTTTGTTTCAGCTGTGATCTTTTTTCTACTAACATCTGCATAATTAAGTATCAATAAAATAAGAGAAAATATAACAAGTGGCTAAAACTTGAATAAAATCAATACAAGATTTTTTTAAAAAAAATCTGCCACTTGGAGAAAAAGAAATGC
Source organism: Furcifer pardalis (assembly GCA_030440675.1). Taxonomy (NCBI): domain Eukaryota; kingdom Metazoa; phylum Chordata; class Lepidosauria; order Squamata; family Chamaeleonidae; genus Furcifer; species Furcifer pardalis. The sequence continues at coordinate 26,015,665 of CP126895.1, forward strand.
TTACACAGCCACAACAAGCCAGTTCCCTCCCCCCTTTTTTTTAACAAATGGGAAAAATGCTGGCTGGTTGAAAACAAAAGCGGCAGTTTAACAACATATGGAGGGCCACATGTTCACCATTCTTGTCTTATCTAAATAGAAATGTCTTTGTTGGGTGAAGGTCATCAGATAAAAGATAGAAGGTTCACGTTGACAAGGAATCCCAGGATTTAGAAACATATACCCCAAGGCCCTTCCACAGTTTCTCACCAAACAGACTTCATAGGTGAATAAGATAGAAAGAGTGGACTTCCTTGAAAAATTACAGGTCATGTTAACATGTACAATCAGCCTACAAAATCAGACAACTCAGTTACGGCCATAAAGGCAGAGTATGCAGAATGCTACATCTATTATGGAATGGCCATACGACATAGTCGCCATTATGCTGATTAAATGTTGCAATATTCTGGTACATAGGAATGAGTGATTCCAGTTTGCCCATGTATTCCTCTACAACAGGTGTTAAAATTATATGAAGGTTGGATCTACAACATGGTTCAAATCCTGCTGATGGAATATTCTTCTTTCTATCTATCTATCTATCTATCTATCTGCCCGCCCGCCCGCCCGCCCGCCCGCCCGCCCCATGATATGTGCCAGAAGTGCCACCATTATACTGTTGTATTTCCCATTAACTCCATAACATACAGCTAATCACAGGTATCACTGATCTTTTTTCATAGGCATTTGTTGTTTTTACTCAACCAGCCGAAGCTGGTAGTCTTTTGTGATGATTCCACATACATCATTGTGTGCTAGAGCAGTGGTGGTGAACCTATGGCACCTCTCTGTGGGCATGCGCACTGTCACCCCAACAGAGTTTGTCCTGCCCCTCTGTCCAGCAACCCAATGGGAGTAATTTCTTACTCTCCCAGCACAGAGTTCACCCTACCCCTCTGCCGAGCAGACGAATGGGAGCATTTCCTCCCTCCCTCCCAGCACAGAATATGCCTCACCTCTCTGTTTGGGTGCTCAATCTCTAAAGTGCTAAAGTGATTTTCCCCATTTTCTTTTGGCATACCACATCTCACTGAAGGTTATGCAAGTATAGTGGGACTATCACCTTCAAAGTAGCACCCCTTTTTTCTCCTCCAAACAATATTTTTCATTATACTGTATTTTGTTTCAGTTTATTTTGAAACTGTAAGATAAGCACTGTAGTTTCACACATTTATATCAATTCAGTACTATGTCACATGACATTTTTTTAACAGATTGCGTTAATAATGGAGGAGGGTTGGGCATTCACAGGAAGTTTTGAATCTATAGTTGTACCTCGCTTAAAGATCATAATGTGTTCCACATGATTACCCTTTAAGCGAGTATGCTCTTTAAGCGAAACACCATTGTAAATGACCAATTGTGGGTGGGATTGAGAACCCCGATTTATTTGTTCAGTGAGTTTTTTGTTGTTTTTATTTGTTAAGCAAAGCGAACATTCAGATAAATTTCTGGTCTTTAAGCGAGGCACTCTTTAAGCGAGGCACTCTTTATGCGAAGTTTGACTGTACTTGAATCAAGCCAAGGAAGCCTCCCTGTCTAGCTAGACCCTTTGTCTGATTATATGAATAAATACTGTATACAGCTAAATGTGATCATCATAGGGTTGGGGTGGGAACAAACAAAGGGAAAGTGTTAATTTTTTCAAAAGAAATGAAGGATTTTTTAAAAAAGAAAAGCCAGTGAGAGAAGAAAGGAAAAGTTAGACCAGGGGTTCTCAACCTTTTTTAGCTGGGGGCCGAATCACACCCTGTCAGACAGTGTGCTGGACTCAGTGATGCGATGTAACAGGTTCTCACCAGGTCGTCAGAACCGGTAGTAACTTTTCCCAGTGTCCTGGAGAACCGGTAGCAGCTTTTGGGGGGAACCACCTTGGGGGCTTACCTTTTCACCGGTTCCCCCACTGTGCATGCACGCCAAGCACTTGGTGTGCATGCACACCTGCAGGTGTGTGTGTGTGTGTGTGTGTGTGTGTGTGTGTGTGTGTGTGTGTGTGTGTGTGTGCGTGCGCGCGCGCTTAATTTTATTTTATTATTTTATTATTTTATTATTTTTTATTTTTTATTTGGCCCCGCCTATGACATCATGACGTTAGCTCCGCCCACACTATGATGACATCTCGGTGGGGTAGTAAAAATTTTGACATCCCACCACTGGCTGGACTGTCATCCCCCTCCACCACCACCACTGACTTTGACAAAGGTGGGGGCAGAACCAACCCAAGCCACCATTCACCACTACCACCACTACACTAACACTCCCCACAAGCTGCCACCACTGCCATCAACACTCCCCTATGCCAACAGCCCAGCCCAGCCCATCCAAACTCCCCCCAATGTCAATGCCAGCACCACAATTTCCTTGCCTGCAATGGGTGATGGATGTCATTGCCTGTGCTTGCCCAGAGAAGCAGGCGGCCGCATGTGTCTGCCGCTTCCACTTCTGCCACCATCACTATACCAACTGCCAGGGGAGAAAGAAGACAGAGCAGGATGAGGACCTTTCTGCCCCTCCCCCTGTGCCTATACCAACTGCCAGGGGAAGAAGAAGCCAGAGCAGGATGAGGACCTTTCTGCCCCTCCCTCTGTGCCTATACCAACTGCCAGGGGAGGAAGAAGCCAGAGCAGGATGAGGACCTTTCTGCCCCTCCCTCTGTGCCTATACCAACTGCCAGGGGAGGAAGAAGCCAGAGCAGGATGAGGACCTTTCTGCCCCTCCCCCTGTGCCTATACCAACTGCCAGGGGAAGAGGAAGCCTGGGCAGGATGAGGACCTTGCCGCCCCTCCCCCTGTGCCCACCCCAACATATTGTATTGTATTGTAATGTAATGTAATGCAATGTATTGTCTGTAAGCCGCCCTGAGTCGCCACGGCGAGTGGGCGGCAATATAAATTTGAACAAATAATAATAATGAAAAATAATAATAATCACCATCATCCTTACCCCCTCTGCCTGGCTTGCTATGTCCCTAATGCCGCTCCATAGCAGGGTGGATATTGTAAGCCTTCTTACAACTTCCACCCTGCTATGGAGCATCATTAGGGACACACTGAGTCAGGTGGAGGTGACAAGGATGGTGGCGACTGCAGTAATGATGGTGGTGGTGCGGGCTGGATGGAATGGTGCCATGGGCCATATCCAGCCTAAGGGCCACAGGTTGAGAACCCATGAGTTAGCCTATTCACTGGGGGAAGCAAAAACTGTTATGGTTGAATTTATGCTTGTTCAAAGTGAAAAGAGAGGAGACTTTAGAGCCATGGTTCCCGATATGGAGCACACGCCCCACAGGGGGGCAAATTTGGCACAGAGTAGCAAAAAACTATTTACTCCAAGTGTCCAAATTTGCTGCTGTATGAAGTCTAGTTTAAAAGTTACAATTTTGAGAAGTGAGTGTCCCTGTTTTCAGACTTGCCCCATAGAATGCTATTTTGTTCTGCCATCACAATAATATCACTGCACTCTTCTGCAACTACTGTATATTGTCCAATAATATAACAGGTTATTATATTAAATCTCATTTTGAAAGAGTTATGTCTCCCTCATTCATCCTTAACTCATTTCCTTTCACATATGTTTTGCTGATTGTGCGTCAGAGAAGTACTAAGCATTCAAGCTTGCTCTTGCAAGTTATTTAGACTGAGAACTATTCCTTAATCCATTTGCTAATTTAAACAGCAGCTGCTGTTTTAGCAAATAGTACAAGGTATGCTCCTTTTGTTCAAGAAGTCAAATGTATTTATTTTATAGTCAAAGGAAGTCAGTTGATGCTGGGACCATTCAGGCCTGAAATGGCATCCTGTAATTCAGAAGAAAACACTGTAGATTCTGGAATGCATATCTTTTGATGAAATACACACACACACTCCCACACACTTCTTCTTGAGTTGGGGGGGGGGGGAGGGGGATAAATAACCCTCCAATGACGTTTAATATTTCTTGGGTAAGGTTATCAATGTTTTAGCTTCAAATGACCTTTCCCAAGAATGGAATTGATCTTCAGAGAAGCAATTCAAGATTGAAGTAGTGACAGCCTGTCCGCATAGATCTAAAGAAGCAATTTTTTTTTTTTGCGGGAGTGAAAGATACAGGAGTATGGTATGAAATTGATTTCAACATTATACATAAGAAGTAAGATCATTTTAGAGAAACAAAATGGCAGGAAGTACATATCTATTTCACAATTTATCCATCTTATCTCTAGATTTGATATAGGAAAGCTTCAGAGGCGAAAACTGAAGACAAAACATCTCTGAATTTTTCTTTTAGCAAATGCTATTCAGGGAAAACAATAAAAAGCATTTTATTTCAGCAGTAATTTTGGGGAACTAGAGGCCAAATTGCCAGCATACATTGTAACATGGAGAAAACAAAGGAATATCAGAAACAAGTCTACTTTTGTTTCATTGACTACACCAAGGCATTTGGCTGTGTGGACCACAATAAAATGTGGCAAGTAATTAAAGAGATTGGAATACCAAAACACCTTATATTCCTCAAGATAAATCTATGTATGAGTCAACAAGCAACAGTTAGGAGAGAATACAGTTAAACCTCACATAATGAGCATATCACTTAGAGAAAAACTCGCATAACGAGCAAGTTTTTAGCTAAGTGCTCCGAGTCGCATAACAATTTTTTTACTATGCAAGTCAGACTTTTCCCTATGGAAAAACTTGTATAATGAAAAACTTGTATAATGTATATTTTTTTTCCGCTATGTGAGTTTCCCCCCTTGAAACGCTCGTTATGTGAGTTTTTCCATAGGGAATTTCTGACTTGCATAGCGAAAAAATCGTTATGCGAGTCTGACTCGCATAGTGAAAAACTCACATCGCGAGCAGCCTTGCAGAACGAGAAAGCCTTGATGCTGGGAAGGTGGAGGGCAAAAGAAGAATGGGCAGTCAAAAATGAGATAGCATTGTAGATGCAATGGGCACAAAGCTGGGCGGCCTGAAGAGGATGGTGGAAGACAGAGGTGCCTGGTGGGCAATGGTCCATAGGGCTGCAAAGAGTTGGAATCGACTGTGCGACTGAACAACAAAAAAGGGTCCATGCCTTTTGTTGGGCAAAAGAACTCAGAGCAAATGCATCAAGTAATAGAAAATATGTCTGATATTTAATACCTCAATCTTCTAATCCTATTTTTAAAAAGATTTCCAAAGGATAAACATATACACACATGCCCCTCAGTATTTGCCATCAGATGTGAAAAAATATAAATCCTTCTCGAAGCTATATACCTATAGTTTTCTGCTATCCCCCATTAGGACTAATGAAGTCTTGTTATAGGTCAAAATTGATGTTGTCTTGGAAGTAAAAGCCCTGTACTTTATCTTTTAATCTTCTTCAAAATATTGACTCAAGGTCCATTAATATTCATTATTGCTAAGGGATAAACCAGCCAGGCTGCCTTAATAGAGTGTGATCAAAGAAAGCTGATGGATCTGTCCAAAGAGCTTCTCCTAATATCAAAGTCAATATGTCTGGACACGCAACTGCGTATTCACGACTCTCATTAGACATGAAAAATCTGACATCTCGGGGCAAACTCTGCATGGGTTAACAGAGTTTGCATTATGTCAATTAGCTAGAACAATTGCAAATCAATTATAATTTTTTTAACAAAATCTTTACAGCTGCTTATATTCCAAGTAAACATTTATTTTATTTTTATGTAATGATTTATAGGTTGGAAAAAAAATCAGCATTAAAAGTGGAATGGCACATATTTCAGACTAGCTCAACCCTCTCCCCCTCCAAGCAGTGGAATTTCAATATGTCAATAAAAATATAAATTAACCTTGGACCTACACAGCAATAGCAAGATAAAGATTTTGCAGCAATCCTTTGAAGCACAAGGATATATAAGAAAAGAAAGATCACACAGGTCTCTGTTGCTTCTTGTAGTAACAGCAGTATTAGCTAGTACAATAATAGTAATGTTTGTTGTTGTCATGTGCTGTAAAGTCACCTCTGATTTAGGGCAATCCAATGTATGACGGATCTCCAAAGTACAACATCTTGGAGGAGGACCAGACTCATAATGGAGTCTGGCTTGGTGATGGAATTGCTGTCAGATTCACTGATGTTCTCAAACTCTTTCTCCATTTTAAGTTGTGGGTCCAAAAACTTAAATAATAATGTTTACTTCACATACTACTTTTTATTATATCTCCTTGCCATGAGATTTTAAAACGTATATAGCCAGAAAATGTCACTTGATATTCTGCTGAAGGGTTGAGATGCATTTGGCTCTCTAGATATTTTAGATTTAAATTCCCAAAAGCCTTAGGCATCATGACCAATGATAAGGGACTGCACAAGTTGCAGTTGTATATTTTGAAGGGAGGGAAGATCCCCGCCCTGCCCTCCATATGTGACCACTGAACAAATTAATAGCCAGGATTGTCTCTTTGAGTCGGTTGAGTTGGTCGATCTTCTCCCCATTGCTGTTTAACATTGATATGAGCTAGTGTGGATGAGCCAGGATCTCAAACATATGACCTGGATATAATCCATTGCAGAAGAAGAAAAGGAGAGACAGAGCTGCATGTCCACCAGCACATCGATTACAATGAACTCCAAATCACCAAATGACCATTTCCTTTTAAGACACATCTGTTTCATCACATATTAGGACAGAAATGCAGCATCACCATTTTCAGTAGATTCCAGGGCCTGGGCTCCGTGATTCAAACAATCTTTCTCTTTTTGTTTAAATATAAAATCATAAATTGCAGCAGGCCTCATAGGGCTGACTCAAAAGTAATTTTTAAGTGTCACCATAATTAGATCAATAAAAGTTAATACACAAGAGCATAAATGAGGGTTTATAATTATACACTTAATTTAGGAAGATGTAATTCTCTTCACAATGAGTGGGATTGTAAGACCTATTTCTCTTTCCTTAGTTCATTTGATTTCCAAGTAACACAAGTTACAGGTGTACAGAGAAGACATTCCCATTAGGTGGTACACTTGTCAGTTTAAGGCAATTTGTAGTACAGTTGTACCTCACTTAAAGAGGATAATGTGTTCCACAGGATTGCTCTTTAAGCGAGTTTGCTCTTTAAGCGAAACATCATTGTAAGTGACCAATTGTGACTTCTGGTGGGGGAGGGAATTGTGAGCCTCGATTTATTTGTTAAGCGAGTTTTTGGTTGGTTTTATTTGTTAAGCAATGTGGTCATTCAGAGAAAATTATGCTCTTTAAGTGAGTTACTCTTTAAGTGAGGCACTCTTTATGCAAGGCTTGACTGTACTGTACTTAAGGAAGTAGAACCAGACAAACGATTTTCTGAATCAAAGTGAAATAACTATATTATATTCCCAAAAATATATTTTGAAGATTATGCTGCATGCTGACGTATAGACTTTGTGAAATTCCTAACAAGAATAAGATCAAGAATAATGCCTGAAATCTAGTATTGGCAGCTAAAGTAGGCTTATTGAATCATGGATTTTACAGAGGAATTTACTCACCCAATCCCCACTCAGCCTATTCTACTTGCAACTTAATACTTGATTTCAGCCGTTATGTCAACTGAAATTTTTAAATAGTTGGCAGCTAATGTTTAAGTTTGATTCTTTAGTCCAGTGGCATGCACAAATGATGCTCAGAAAAAAGACTGGTGTTGAGGTTCTGTTTTTGGTCTGAACATGACCGGCAGTTGAGCCAGGAAGCTCTCAATCTCTGACTAAAAATATACAGTATATTCCCCTTTAATCAGCCCTAAAACCATGAGTACTTTTCATGTTCTGAAAGATGTTGAGATGCAACTTATTATCACCTGTTAAATAAGGAGTAAAGATTTTCACACAGCAATCCCCTTCCATGAGAAAATTTGTGGGCATCATTGTTTAATTCTGAAGCAGAGAAAAAAAAATTGGAAGGGAGGCAAAGCTTGGATACATGATAAATCTCACCTGATCTCTCAGGCTTCAAAAGCTTCAAAGCAGGTTGGATCTAACTCAGCAAGGTTGAAGAGAGTTGAAACAGCTGAAGTTTTTGATGACTTCAAAGCAAGCTTGGAAATCGAAAGCCAGATATCAGAAAGTGAGACTCCTTGAACTGCCTGAACTTGTTGATGATTTGAAAGATGGAGCGTTTCTTTTGCTAAACCAAGAAGTGTTCATTTTGATACTAAAGACCCAGCTCAGAATGAAAAGCTGGGGGGTATTTCAAAAAGGGGAAATGGCAAAGGAAGATTTTGTAGTGTGAACTGAAATTTTAAAAATCAAAGAAAGAATGCTAAGGAAATCAAAGCAGAAATGGAGAAAATTCTGACTGAAATTAAAGTAGAGAAATTAAAGCAGAGATTATCACAAATTAAAAGTGAAGTAAAAGCACAGGGCTCAGAAGTTAAACCAATTTATAGTAAGGTTAAGACTTGTTGTTGTTCAGTCGCACAGTCGATTCCGACCCTCCGCGACCCCATGGACCACTATCCGCCAGGCACTCCTGTCCTCCACCATCCCCCTCAACTCGCTCAGCTCTGTGCCCATTATCTCTACAATATCATCTAGCCATCTCATCTTGGGCCATCCCCTTCTTCTTTTGCCCTCGACCCTTCCAAGCATCAAGGCTTTCTCAAGTGAATCCTCTCTTCTCATTTGATGTCCAAAGTACTTTAGCTTCATCTTTACTATTTGACCTTCTAAGGAGCAGTCAGGGTTGATTTCTTCTAAGATCGACCTATTTGTTCTCCTCGCTGTCCAGGGGACTCTCAAAACCCTTCTCCAACACCACAGCTCAAAGGCATCTATTTTTCTGCGCTAATGCCAAACAATTATGCATACATGAAAACTCACTGAAATTGACTGATTTTGACAATAGGGGGCCTAGGGAAAATATCAGATTCCATGGACTTCTGAAGATGGAGACGAAAACAGAGTGAAACTTAGAGATGTAGTATTACAATAGTGGTCTCAAAACTGGATTGTGAGCAAGCATATCTGGAGAGATTGTCTAGAGTGGTGTCAAAATGTGGGGAAGCATTTGGCCCCTACAGATATTATGATCAGTTTTGCAGATTTTTATAAGAAAGAAACTTTTACAGTAGCCAGAGAAAAAATATTGATAGTAGTTGTACAAAAGTGTGCTGGTTCAGGTATATTTTGACACTAGTTATGAAATGGTGGTTTGGAGAAATATGAAGCTGCTTACTCAGAAAAGTGAGTTGAGAAGTCACTTTTCCAAATTCTGGGCAGGTTTGATAAAAGACTGCCATTTTAGGATGTGTATTCAGATATCTCATCTTTATACCTGTTGCCATTCACCTTGTAAGCCTTTTATGGCAGAAATTTCCCCATTGTTGTTTGTTCTAACTTTTTACCTTAATGCAAGCACATCATGTTAAGTACATCCATTAACAAATTGAATGTTAGCAATACAGCAGGCAGATCAGGGAAGAACAATACCCTTACTGACCTGGACTGTCTCCCAAACCTCTCCCACAAAGTTCAACCCATTGATCTTAATTTAAGCCTGGAGGATTGCTCACAGCACATTGAAAGGGCATTTGTTATTTCACTTGCAGTCACAGGCCAGCCCAGAGATTAGCTGGGCACTGGAGCCTTGGGTGATCCTTCTCTGCCAGAAGCCATTACCAAAGTTAGAGGGAAGATCACTGCATTGTTAATGTCTGTTACACAGTGCTGAAATAAACAGTAGCTGTGCTCCAGTTAGCGATCATCAAAGGCTCCTCTCTTTTCAAACACGGTACTGCAAAATGCTGCCATCACATCCCATCATTTTAGTATCTGTTTCAGCAGCTGTATTTTACATTGCAGTCTTGTGGTTGACAGCTGCAGATTTGATATTCTAGAGGCAGATAGCAAACTAATGAGATGAGAGAACTCTTGACTCAAATAAGTGTTGAGTGCTTTCTTGGGTCTTACCAAATGTCCTTGGCACTATCATTTGCCTATGGCTGTTGCTAAACCTGACAGATATAACAAAATAAACAGAACTTCTACCTGCTTTAACATTTTCCAGATTACCTACATACAGTTAGCTACCAATAATGAATCCTATAGTCATCCAGTGTCACAACACACCTGGAGGTGTAAAATAGGATGCACAACCTAGAGAAGTCAATGTTTTGAGTTATATTTTCTAGAATCCTCCAGTCAGCATAATCTCACTGGTTTAGGGATTCTGGAGCTGAATGATGGATCCTCATCTAAAAATTTCAGAGGGAGGCACTCTCCTGGCCCTGATCACAATCTACCTTCTACATGAATTCTCTCTTCTTCCCTGAAACAACTCAAGCTCTGATTTGGTGTTGGGATATTTTCCCTTTGGAAGGACAAATACTGAAGCTGAAGCTCAAGTACTTTGGCCACCAAATGAGAAGAGAAGACTCACTGGAGAAGGCCCTGATGCTAGGAGAGAATGAAAGCAAAAGAAAAAGGGATGGCAGAGGATGAGATGGCTAGATGGCATTGTTGACACAGTGGGTGTAAATCTGAGTGGACTATGGAGGATGGCAGAGGACAGAGGAGCCTGGGGTGCAGTGGTCCATGGGGTTGCAAAGGGTCAGACTCGACTGTGCGACTGAACAAAAACATATTTGTGAGCAGTTTTCACTTAAAATGGAATTTTTCTGAACCTCAAGTTCTGTTTGTCAAATTGATGAATGCTGATGCTTCTTGGAAATGTTCATTAAATAAAACTCAGTGACAATATCACCCAACCCAACCTGTGTGAGGAAAGGTCTGCATAAAGTCTCAGCATAGGATGCACTTGCCCAGTTTTCACAGCCACTATTGAGATCTTATTTACTTAAGGAATGGAGTGTGTGAACTGGCACACATGCCCTATAATAGTGTATCCTGAAATTGGGGTCCAAGTAGCTCATGAATATCAACTCCTAGAAGCTGTGATCATTAGCTATATTGTCTGGGCCTTCTAGGAGTTGGGCCCCCACACTGGAGAACCATTGGCCTAGAAATATGTATAGCTATGTTAGCTCAGCAGAGAGGGCAAAAAAGGATTTCTGATTGAAAAAAATATGGAGCCATACTTTTCCTTCTGTTGACAGTATGCATCTGCCCTTGGAAGGTGATTCTGCTCAATTTTGGGAGATGTCCTCCCTCCACTACAATTCATATCTTTTCCATGAGATTCAAAGGGGTAGAGGGTCTTTTAAAGAGAAGTAGAGATAAGGAACTCTTCAGCTAGCCCACTCTGAAGTTTCTAAATCAAGATGCAAACTACAGAGCTGTTACTTTTAAAAATAACCCCACCACTGTATAGCATTCAAGCCATTAACACCTGCAAGAAAGTGATAACCTGCCATAACATTTTATTGTTTGGTTTATATAAAAAACAACAACTGAAGCTTAGTAGAAATCTAGGAGATGGTTATGTTAGACCTAATAGCACATTACATCAAACAATATAACAAGCTTGTAAACTTCTCAGGGCCAACTTTTTTTTTTAAGTATTACAGTGGACCCCACTTTACAGAATCAATCTTTTCCATGGGTTTGCATTGCACAGTTTCCCATAGGAATGCATTGGGAGAAAGTCAATAAAGCAAAACAGTTTCCCATAGGAATGTTTTTTTAAAAAAGTTCCGGAAAAAGTCTGTGAAGTGAACCGTCATTTCCTATGGATTTCTTTCCTTGAAGTGAGTTTTCTGGTAAAGTGGGGGTCCATTGTAAAGCGGGGGTCCACTGCACTTTTAAACAAAAGCAACAAATGTGTTTGAATAAATCTGTATTTTTTCCAGGATATGCAGAATTAGATAATATTTAATGTCACACCACAGTAGTGCAATTTTATGACATCTTGAATTTATAAATAGATTTAACCAGGTTGGAAGGGGGAAAATACAAGTTTAACTTTTTCTTGCTGCGTTAACATATTTTTGGATTATGGTTGCTTGATATTAGATTTATTTCTGCTGTCTCTATTCAGCTGTGTTATTTCTTCTTTACAACTTTGTTGTAATATAATATGTGGTGAGTGATTTTTGAAACAATTCCTTCTCCTCAGCTGCATTGCTCCAAAACTCACTTTTTTAGTTGCTTAATCTGCATTTAAGGATAAACTGGTTTGGTTTTTAATTTTTAAATGCTCTGCAAATCCATCTTTGTGTCCTCCCCCCCCCCTTTGTTGGCAGGGTGAACCAAAGGCTGAAAATGCTATCCATTTAAATCAGGACCTGACACAACAAAATACTTGCTGCAATAAATGATCACACTTAGATTATAATAACTGCTGCCATTAAAATTAATCCCATTTCAGACATTCACTTTTACAATCAGCAGGTGATAATCATAGATTCTAAACTTGACATGATATAGCTATCAACGCAAGACACTTCTAATCATTATGTGAATGAACACTTGGATCATTTAATCAGGTAGCTGCATATAATTGCCATTTGACTAGACACACAATTAAATTCAACACTTCAAATAGAAAGTTTTTAAAAAGTCTCTTTAAAAGATGCAAAGGGAAGTAGAATAATTAGCATTGTCTTAAACTGAATGATGTGAGGAATCTATTGGCATTACACCTACAGAATGAAAAGTAAATTGAGTTTAGAAAATCACATCTTTGTTACTCAATTCAAGGAGAAAGCCACAAGAACCCAATAAATGAACAGAAATGAACTTAGTTTACATCACCATCTCTATATGGAGATGGTGATGTAAATTAAGCAGCAAATCCAACAGAGGACAACACCCTCGCTTGCAAACATTTGCTTGGATAATATTGTGAGGCAAACTTGTCATTATCTCTATGACAGATTAATAGGATAAGGTGATGTCAGCCTTCCCAACCACACTGAGAAGTGTGTGCAAGGGAGAAGCCTATAGGTCTGCCCAATAATCATTTAATCTCAATCCTCCCAAGAAGGGCTGCTCTAAAGGTTTGAGCAAGATCTTCACCAAGAAGGTGCCTGTAGGTGCACATTAGTTTAGCACTGAACAATTCATCCAGTCCATATTCGTTGCCAAAAGGAAGAACCAACCAGAAAGAATCTAACCCAACTGTGGGGGATGTTTTTCTTTTTTAAAGGGATCCTAAAGTTCAACTGTGGGGTTACCTAGAGCAGGGGTTCTCAACCTTGGGTCTCCAGGTCTTCTTGGACTTTGATTACCAGGAGCCCAAGTCATTATACCTGCTGTTGAGAAACCCTGGGAGTCAGCAAACTTGGCTTTCCAGATGTTCTTGGACTTCAGTTCCCAGAAGCCCTGATCAGCAGGTGTGCTGACTAGGGCTTCTGGCAACTGAAGTCCAGGAACAGCTGGAAATCCAAGTTTGCTGAAACCTGAGCTAGAGTATTGCTGTGGAGCCCCAATGGAGAACTAGCTAACTTCAAAAGGGAATGGGTGAATGGGATGCCACGAGGCACCCGACGATAGTGAGGAAAATGGAGTGGTCTTAGTGTTGTGGTCTTAGTGTTGTGCAGGTCCTCTAAAACTGGCCTTCACCCAAAACTGTTCCTAGATGATTGGTAAGGGAGCTGGATTCAATCAGACTTCGTGGGCTGGATTTTCCCAGTTCTCAGAAATGGGAAGAGATCAGATGAATTTAGCATTTGAACACTGTACATTTTAGGAGTCGAGAAAGCATATCAGTTAAAATACAGTTGTTAAGGAAGTATACATAAATATTAATATATGTATATATTACTTCAGTAATGAAGACATTTGGCAAATACAGAACCAGCTTGTTAAGAATTTAGAGACATGTTGCTTCCAGTTACTGCTTGACATATGACAATCTGTAACTGCACTGTGAATGTAAAGATGCAAGCAAAATTTAAATGTATGCATTTTCCTCCTGGGAACTGAGGCATAAACAAGGTTCTAGTTCCTAGGAAACATCCTGTAATGCTAAGACTCCTCTCTCCTCTGCTTCAATTCAAGCAGCAGCTGTGATTGATTTGAAGACTAAAGAATATACAGTCTTTTGTGACCAATGTTATAAAGCACCATGGAGACAGTATTAAAAAAAACCTGGGCTATTGAATTCTTGATACGTCAATGCCTAAATGGGAACATGTTTTTGCTGTCAATAAAGTCATGAACATTTTAGAAGGCAGGATCGGTTTGGGAGAAGGCGTCCACAGTAGCTATTCTTTGTTGTTACTATCTCATGGCTGTTATTTCTTCAGTTTCCTTTTTCCCCAAATAATTCCCTTTGGATCCTAGAGTCTTCATGCTTCATTTATTGTTGGATTTGAGTTGAATAAATACTCTGCACTGAGCAATGAGCAAGGAGGGGCAAGTGAATTTCTTTACAACTGTAACTGCAAAAAATTTATGACATTCTAATGTTGTATTAGAATTCTCCATTCTAGGCATGTGTTCAGTGATGGGATGTAACAAGTTTGTACCGGCACGCCAGAACCGGTAGTAACTTTTCGCAGTGTCCCGGAGAACCGGTAGCAGCTTTTGGGGGGAACCACCTTTGGGGCGTACCTTTTCACTGGTTCCCCCACTGCGCATGCGCGCCAAGCCCTTGGTGTGCATGCACGGCTACAGTGCTTGGCGCGTGTGCATGGTCTCCTTGCTGTCCTCCCAAGCGAGGAGGAGGAACAGAAGCTGCTAGCCTGAAGCTCCCTATAGCCTGCTCCCCAGGGTAAGTGACTCACCTTTGGATGTGGTGTGTCTGTGTGTATTTTAATGTGTATTTAATACCATTACCTATATTGACGTACTATCACAGTTCCTAAAAAGGCCTGGTGGCTGGCAGGCCTGGTAGCCTGGCTTGGGGTTTTTAAGCAAAGTCTTGGAGTTACCTCATCAATAAGCTACACCTGTGCTGTTCCAGTTGATGTTCCAAGGTGGTACAGCTGTTCTACATTTACATTAAGGCGTATCATCCTAGAGATGATCATATCCATCTAGCAACATGGTGCTGCCCAGGCAATTATACTAACAGGTAAGTGACGGGTTTGTGTTTGGGGTGGGTGGGTTGATTTATGTTTGGGGTGGGTGGGTGGTTTTTTGGGTGGGTGGGTATATTTTAATGTAATTTTTATTTTATTTATTTATTTATTTATTTTATTTAATTACGGGGTTGTGTTGTGGGTGGGTGGATGGATGGGTTGAGGGGTGTGTGTGTGTGCTTATTTTTATTTTATTTTTATTTTTTCCTTTGGCCCCGCCCATGACATCATGACACCATGATGTTAGCTCCACCCACACTGTGATGACATCACGGTAGGGTAATAAAATTTTTGACATCCCACCACTGCATGTGTTGTCTTAATTTTTTCCTTTATTGTGCACACGTCATTCATTGTATCCATTACATTCTTTTTAAATACTGTATACCGTTATTTTATGCAACTCACAATCATATTTATCTCTTTTAATACCTTGAGATGTCCTTCTGTAGGCCAGAATTTCTAATAATAAATGAGTTTTGGAATCTGTACTGTTGTTCTTATGGTTCCCGTCTCCCTCCCAAAGCTCCAGTCCTAAATACCAGGTAGAAAATAGAAAATCTTACAAAACAAATAATTTTAAAGTGTTTTTCAGGGTAGAAGGCATTCTCAACCTCCAGCCTGCTGGCCAAACCTGGCCCCTGAAGCCATTTCATTTGGCCCCTGACGCTCTCATTGCCACCACTGCCTAAAAGCACTGAAATGCACCAAAAATAGGCAAAAGTGTGCATTTTTGGTGAGTTGTCACGCATTTCCAGCAGCATCTTAGCCACTTGAGCCACTGCACTTGAGCCACTTCACCAGAGCCCATGGAACACTGTTTACCTTCCCACCAAAGGGGTCCCTATTTATCTACTTGCAATTTCTTGCTTTCAATCTGCTAGGTTGGCAGGAGCTGGGACAGAGACAGGAGCTCATTCCATCCTGCAGTATTTGGGTATCGAACTGCTGACCTTCCGTCTTCCAAAGGAGGCTACAAAAGACAGTGACCTCTCTGCACTGGCACCCACAGGCTGGATCTTCTTTAATTTCACATGAAAATAAAGTACTAATAAATGTAATACAGCACTTTGGAGTGTGTTTCCTCCTTGGATTTCTACTTCTGTTCCATATTGTATATTTCCCCACCACCAACTTAAGGAATGCTTGTGTATATTCTTCAGCTCCATGCCTTTGCATTTTTCAAAAATGTTGACTTAGTACTCTGCATATTTTCTGTCTCCAAAATTCAACCCCACAGATGTTTGAGATGACAAAATGAGAAAGATTTATTTATTTATTTATTTATTTGAGATGCATTCCACTCTTCAGGAAAGAGTCTATATCCTTGTGAAGTGAGAAATGGACATTTTCTTTGAGAATGTCAGCTCCACTTTCACTTTCTTATTGGCTTGCTTTCCTTGGCTTCTGCAATGTTCATATTTAGACATGTTTTTATAATTATGTCTTTTTCAAAACAAATAAAAAAAGTTTTATCTGAGGGCTGCCTTCAAGGTCAGTTTTCAAAGACTAGAAGCTTTTAAAGCAGTTTTTGGATCAAACAAAAGGAATGTATTAATTAATAAAGAAGCATCTATTGTGGGTTTCCACTATCTTTTCACCCATCCTAGGGAGAGCTGTCATGGCTTTACTACATGCAGAGGCAGGAATGTATGAAAGGCTGAAGGCAACTGATAGAATCAAAGACCTGCTGTAAGAAATTCTTCCAACAAGTCCAACAAAACAATGCCTTTAGCGCTTATGCAGTTGCTACTAGTTTACAGCAACATCAGCTAAACAGTTGTAGTGCTACCAAAGATTAATCTCAAATACAGAAACAAATGAAAAAAACTCTAAACTGGAGGGACAGCAACTCAGTTGAAGAGCAGATGCTTTCCACTGAAAAGTTTGGACTTTTGGTCAATACATTGGTTAATCAATGCTTTTGGGAATTGACTTAGGCTTCTGGGGATTGAAGTCCATGAACCAAAGGTTGGGAAACCCTAGGCTAGACATAATCTGCTTTTCTGCAATGTCTACTCTTTGGTTTTGGCCCTCTCCTCTGGATCAACACTGACATGTCTGCTGCACGCTGACAGACTTTTCTATGCTTAAAGACCTTCTTCCTGAATTTTTAACATCCGCTAGGCTCCTAAGTTTCAAAGTGAAGACGGCCTGCTGACATTTGATTGTAAACCCCAAAGTTATGCATAAAATGCCTGTTGAGTGGCAGGTTCAATTCACTAAAGGTAAAGGTTTCCCTTGCTCGAAAGCTAGTTGTATCCAACTCTAGGGGTCAGTGCTCATCTCTGTTTCAAAGCCAAATAGCCAGCACTGTCTGCTTCTGCAGACGTTTCCATGGTCATGTGGCAGGCATGACTAGACACCAGAGCACACAGAATGCTGTTACCTTCCCGCCGAAGTGGTCCCTATTTATCTACTCGCAATTTCTTGCTTTCGAACTGCTAGGTTGGCAGGAGCTGGGTCAAAGACAGGAGCTCATTCCATCCTGCAGTGCTATTCCCTCCCACCCCTGAAATGAAGAGACAGCAGAAAGAAAATTTCATGTTAACATAGGCCATCACTTTATTGAAATTTGAATAAAAACCCAGACTGGTGAATCCCCAGCCCCAGTGCTGTGCTGATCCTTGCCAGCCACTGCACAGGCTTGCTGAGTTGGGGAGACATCCCTGCGATCAATGCTAACTCTATTCACAGGAAGTTATGTTGGTCATATTGCAGTGCTGTCCATGGTGTCTCCAGCATGCCCTGCTTGTTTGCATGAATTGTGTCAAGCGTATAGTCTTCACTCTGTTTAATAATGCCCTGAGGGATTCATTTCTACCACCTTAACCCCGCACTACCAGCCAAATTACTGTTGTGACCTATTTAAAGATAGGACCCCTGAGGGCACAGCAATGCAAGAGTGGGATAGGCGATAAATGACTTGGAATCCTTTCTTAAACCAAGCCCAACAATTCCTATCCAGCTCTCAAGAGCAACCCCTAAGCGCCCAAGCCTGCAGAGCAGATGGGCTATCTGAAACAATCACAAAGAAGCTGTACAGAGGGTGGGGTGGGCTTTAAAAGCCATGTGGCCCTGCCCTCAAGCCACAGCGATGCTAAAGCGTCCCTCTCAATCCTGTCTCCTCATCTGGTCTGAAGAGGGGAACAACCCAGTGGTAGGTTGTCAAAAAATTTACTACCCCACCGTGATGTCATCACAGTGTGGGCAGAACTGACATCATGACATCATGATGTCATGGGCGGGGCCAAAGAAAATAAATAAATAAATAAAATAAAAATAAGCACACACACTCACCCACCCACACATCCATCCACCCACCCCAAACACAAACCCGTCACTTACCTGTTAGTATAAGTGCCTGGGCAGCACCATGTTGCAAGATGGATATTGTCATCGTACCGGTTCTCTAGGATAATATGCCTTAATGTAAATGTAAAACAGTTCTACCTCCTTAAGGGTTCTCCAATTGGAACAGCAATTGGAACAGCACAGGTGTAGCTTATTGATTAGGTAATTCCAAGACTTTGCTTAAAAAACCCAAGCCAGGCTGCTAGGCCTGCCGGCCGCCAGGCCTTTTTAGGAACTGTGGTAGTACGCCAATATAGGTAAAGGTATTAAATGCACATTAAAATACACACATCCAAAGGTGAGTCACTTACCCTGGGAAGCAGGCTATAGGGAGCTTTAGGCTAGCAGCTTCTCTTCTTCCTTGCCCCTTGGGAGGACAGCCAAATGCTGTAGGCATGCATATACACCAAGTGCTTGGCATGCATGTGCAGTGGGGGAACCAGTGAAAAGATAAGCCCTGAAGGTGGTTTCCCCCAAAAGCTGCTACCGGTTCCCCAGGACACTGGGAAAAGTTACTACCAGTTCTAGTGAACTGGTGCGAACCTGTTGCATCCCATCACTGGAACCACCCCTTCCTCTATGCCTCATATCAAGAGAGATTGGGAGGTTGCGATAAGTATAGTATTAGTTTGGAGATGGTAAATCTAGCAAGTAGCTGTGTTAGTCTGGTGTAGCAAAAGAGAAATCAGAAGCCATGTAATACCCATAAGTTTAACTAGTTTTGTGTTTTTTGTAAGCTATTGTATGTCCAAGCACACTCCTTCAGATGAACAGAGTGGCAGGGTCTCTACTTTTTTATTTATTTTTAATTCCCCCATTTGTTATCAAGTTAAGCGTCCATAGGAAAAATATTTCGGCTGACTTTCATAAATGCCTGTCATATGACAACTGATGTTAATAAAGTCACTATTTAGAAGACATTCCAAAACACATTAATTCATATTTTGTAAGAAGCACACCAGGACTGAAAGTTTGCCTTTTGCAGTACAATAATGGAATGGGAAACAAAAGAGATAACTCGGGGAAGGAGGAGGCAGGCAGGCAAGCACTACAGCCTGGGAATGTTTGTTTTCTAGACTATAGCTTCCAAAATTCCCAACTATTATTCATGCTGAATGCAGGATTCTGGGAGTTGTAATTTTAAAAACACAAAACTTTCTACAACTTTATAGGAAGCTGTAGAACGCCTTCAGTGTTTATTTTCTCGCCAATATTTTGTGTGTTTCTATTGCAGAGGGAGTAAGGGAACTGAAGTGCCTCTTTATAGAGGGTCACCTTCATACCTAGAGACCATTTTTCCTGCACACTACTCAGCTCTGCCAAGGTCTGGCATTTTTTAGTTTGTGAATAGTAATAAAAATAGTTTTATTGATCACCAGAAAGCCTTTCACTCTTGCCATCTCATATGTAAATTGTGGCTTTGAATTGTGATGCCTTTGGTATGTCTTTCAGCTTTCCAGATTGGAACAGTTTAAAATAACTTTTCCAAGAATCAATAACAGAAGGCAAGATTGCAGTGGGAGGTAAATACATAGATAGGACTTCAACAGAAAAACACCACATGGAGAAGATCCTTGCTTTTCAAGCTAACCAAGGCATGTGTTCACCCAATGACCAGGACTGTCCTTTCCATGTACTCCCCTTAAGAGAGTAATGAAAGATAAAAGCAGAAGGTGGATTCTGAATGTTACCGTATGACCAGAAGCGTAGCGTGCCTTGGCGGGGCCCCGTATAAAAATTTGTTTGGGGGCCCTTAGGAAGGGTAAAGATTTCTCACAAAAGAAAAAAATGCATAAAATTACTTAAACGGGGAAATCCCGCAGCCTGCGATAACCGATGTAGGGTGTTGCCAACTTTTGAACGCACGCTTTACAAAGCTGGCTTGAGACTAAATATCAAGAAAACCAAGATCATGGCAACAGGCCCTATCAGTCCCTGGAAAATAGATGGGGAAGAAGTAGAGGCAGTTACAGATTTTACTTTCCTAGGATCAAAGCTCACTGCAGATGGTGATTGCAGCCATGAAATAAAAAGGCGACTGATTCTCGGGAGGCAAGCGATGAGAAACCTGGGGAACATAGTGAAAAGTAGAGACATTAAATTGCAAACAAAGATTCGCATAGTCAGGGCAATGGTATTCCCTGTGGCAATGTATGGTTGTGAGAGCTGGACCATTAGGAAAGCGGAGCGCAGAAAAATAGACGCCTTTGAGATGTGGTGTTGGAGGAGAGTTTTGAGAGTCCCATGGACAGCGAGGAGAACAAATGGGTCAATCTTAGAAGAAATCAAGCCTGACTGCTCCTTAGAAGGTCAAATAATAAAGATGAAGCTAAAATACTTTGGACATCAAATGAGAAGAGAGGATTCACTTGAGAAAGCCTTGATGCTTGGAAGGGTAGAGGGCAAAAGAAGAAGGGGACGGCCCAAGATGGGATGGCTAGATGGTATTGTGGAGATAATGGGCACAGAGCTGAGTGAGTTGAGGGGGATGGTGGAGGACAGGAATGCCTGGAGGACAGTGGTCCATGGGGTCGCAGAGGGTCGGAATCGACTGTGCGCCTGAACAACAACAACATTTGTTTTGCTTACGCACGTTGGGGGCCCCGTGGCCCTCCTCCCACCTTTGGTCCAACTTTCCTCCCCTTTGCGTTATCTCTTTGCTTCCCATTAGAAAACCTGTCCAGGGCGGGCAGGCAGGCGCTGAAGAGCAGCGCCACCCTTTTGCGGGTAACGGGCAGGAGGAATTGGGGGTTGGGGGCCGCGCGCGCACCCCCGCTCTCTCGCGTGAGTGGAGGCGACAGAAGAAGCAGCGGAGAAAGGAGAGCCCTGCCCTCCCTTCTTTGTCCTGGGCAGGTGGGAGGGGGCAGCCCAAGGCCTCCCAGAAAGGCACCCGCCCCCAGCCCACTTCCGGCGTCCTCTCCCAAGGCTCCCTGGCCGTCGCCTCCCTCCCGCTCTGCATTTGTTTTGCTTACGCACGTTGGGGGCCCCCGTGGCCCGGGGCCCCCGTATAATTGATACGGCTGATACGGCGGTAGCTACGCCCCTGCGTATGACATTCTGAAGAATTTTTGACCTTAGCAGTTGGGAGCACCAATTGAAGTCTTCTTCATATTACAAAATGTCTTGAGTTGTCAAAGATTTTTGTCCCCTGTCCATTCTTTCTATACTGACGTGTGTAAACCAGATTCAAGAAACTCTGTCCCTGGGATTGACTTTGCCCTTCTGAGTTTCCCTAGATATGTGCCCTTACTCATAGCATCATCCTTTGGTTTAATGATGGTATCATCTGCCCTTGATCTCAGAGTGTGTACAAACACCCCAGGTCTTTCGCCTTCCGCTTTTTCTTTATTATCTGGTGGCTTCCTAGCTTTTTAATGTTTTTCCCTGCTGTAGAGTTCTGAATTTTGGTGAATTTCATTTTCTTGTTAGCATAGCAGAAGGGCAGAGAGAGGCTAAGGACCCAGAAATAGCAATAACAAGCTTTCCACAGTAAAAATTTATATTATTTTATATAATATATATTATTTTATATTATATTATTTAGAGATTGAAGAAAGAGGGGCATAAAGGATAAAAGAATAAAAAGCCAAATTATCTCACAGCCATATTGACTAAAAGGCACTGAATTTCAAAAGCACACATTGCTAGTTCAACAGGTAGGAAGAAGTTTAAACAGCAATGGAGAGAACATGAAGACCATGCAGAAAGGAAGAGGAGGGCCAAGTTAGTACAGGGAAGACAGACCCCTGTGATAGATAGAGGAAAACAAGCATTCATTTCAACCCTTGTGATTCTCTCCATAGGCCATAATTTATGCATTACAGCCAAACCTTTGAATGTGAGGATCATGAGCAACAAAGGGTTATTTTGAATGATTAGCCTATTAAACTGGAGATAGTTGACCTCGCAAAACCGGTAAGTGAATTTGATTTAAATTAAATCCACCCTGTTGGCCTGGCCTCGTTCATCATGTATTCAGGTGAGAAGTTTGGTCCAAGAAATCTCTGGATCTGTATTTGGCTTTCAGGCTGAAGAAAACTTCCTCCCCTTGGTGCACATGTATGATATGTATAAAGAACTTCATCAAGCCTGACCTGCAAAACTACCAATGGAAGTTGTGAAGCAGGATCATCCTTCTAACAGACAGATAAGACGATGGTTGAGGGCGCCTCCTGAAAACTTCTTAAAACAAATGTTGCCAATCCCATCAGTGTTTGGTGTACAAATGTTCAAATTTAGGTGGGATGGAAATGTAGAAGATCAAGAAGTGTGGTCAAATACACTTCACATTCCCAATGTAATACACAGAAAATCGAGTCTGCAGCAATTTATCATGTGACCCAATGTAAGCTGATGCCATTTTATTAAACGATCCAAGTACAGGGATTTTTATTTGTTTGTTTTTTAAGGGAAACATTTAGAAAGCTTCCCAAGAGATCACTGTGTCAGTCTGCTTCAAAATGATGACAATATTCAAGAGGAGAAGGACAGGGGAGTGTTGTGGGACAAAGAGCAAAATATTGTAGCATCTTAAAGACTGAAAATTGATTTATGTCTCCTGGAAATTAAATTTTAATCCACAAAAGCACACACTGAAACAAATCTACTAAGATTTTAAGGTGCCCTAACATTTTTCTTTTACTTTTTTCCTCTCTTCCCACTCTTGATTTTCTCAACATTCTTTAAGAATAGAAGGAACACTCAAAATACTAATAAGGAGAGCAAATTCTAGCAGCTTGCATTTGGGTGAGTTGAGATGGGACGTGCCCCAGAGAGGAATAGTACATCATGACATACTTTGGTGGTTTGTTTTTGTTATATGTGATCAAGCTGTCTCCAGCTTATGGCAATCCTGTGAATGAGAGAGATCTCCAAATTGTCCTGCCCTTATAGGTGAGGTCCTATGGCTGCGTTTCCCAAACTATATTCTGCAGAACACTGGTGGACTTCAATTCCCAGGAGCCTAAGTTAGTACATTGCCTGATCAGTACTTTGGGGAATTGGCATAGCCTTTTGGAAATTGAAGTCAAGAAAACCAAAGGTTGGAAGACACTGGCCTATGGCTTCGATTGACGAATCTGTCTGTCTGGTCCTCCTCTCTTTTTGCTGCTTTCCATCTTTGTCAGAATTATTGCCTTTTTCAATAAATCATGCCTCCTCATCATGTGCCCAAAATATGACAGACTCAATTTAACCATTTTTATCTCCAAAGATAGTTTAGCCTTGATTTACTCTAGGACATACAGTCAAACCTGGCATAAAGAGTGCCTCGCTTAAAGAGTAATTCGCTTGAAGAGCAGAATTTTCTATGAATGTTCACTTCGCTTAACAAATAAAACCAACCAAAAACTCACTTAACAAATAAATCGGGGTTCGCAATCCCCCCCCCACACACAATTGGTCATTTACAATGGTGTTTCGCTTAAAGAGCAAACTCACATAAAGAGCAATCCTGTGGAACACATTATGATCTTTAAGCGAGGTACAACTGTATTTGTTTGTTTTTCAGGCGGTCCAGGATATCTGCAAAGCTCTCCTCCAGAACCATCTTCCAAATAAATCAATGTTTTTCCAGTCAGAATTCTTTACTGCCCAGTTTTTACTCCCGTACACAGTGATTGAGAATACAAGAGTGTGAATGATCTTGGTCTTGCTCTTCAATGACACACCCTTAGCCTTGAAAATCTTTCCAAATTCTCCACTGCTGCCCTTCCAGGTCTCAGTTTTCTGGTTTCTTGGCTGCAGTCCCCATTTGGATTGATGCTTGAACCAAGGTATATCACATCGTTCACTATCTCAATTTATTTTTGTTACAGCATCTTTATAGAGAAAGATAAGGTGGCTGTTTCAATCTAGTGATGGGGCAGCCTTTGTTTTTCCTTGTCTCTGAAAAAGAATGGTATGCCACAATGCTGTGATTTCTTGCTTTTTGTAGCTGTGGCACTTTTCTAGCAGCCCCAAACTACAAAGGGAAGTCAGCTTTTAAAAGGTTGGTGGGGGGGAGCCTTGGAGGACAACATAGCATTTGGCAGGGGTGTAAAGTCTGGAGAATTTTTGGACTATTTCTTATGAAAGGGAAAGGAACAAAACCAGAACAAGATATATTATCTTTTTAGAGATGAAGAGCTGAAATATAGCCTTTCAATGATGTAGAAAATAATCATTTGATATTGTTTATAAGTCCCATGGGTGAAAGGAGCTCATATGTATTTATGTAATATTCCATATATATATATTGTTTATGTTTATTATGTCTTTGTAATTCCTTTTAAAAATAAAAATAAAATAAAAAATAAGCAAAATCTGGGGAGATCACATTGTAATCCATTTCTTCACTACTGAAGATCATGTGAATTTACTTCAGAATGCAATGCCCCAGTTCCCTATCTCATAATTGGACTTGTTCTTTTCTTTGTGACTTCCAAGTGTTCACAACAGTCAGCGGTAAGTTACCAAGACTCACTCAAACTAATAATGAAAACCAAAGGAGGAGTGTGGTTTGTGTATATGCCATCCCTTGTCTTGTTCAGTTAACCATTTATTCAACATCACTGGAAAAAGACACACTAAAGAATTCGAGATCAAGTATTTGACCCATGATATTCCACCTTCTGTCAATGGCTGTATTGCCGGGTCAAGAAGTGTGTTGTAAAATTTACCCACAAGTCATAAAGGAAAAAATAACAAATGGTAAGAGCATGGAAGATAAAAGTCTCAAAGGATTATTTCATGGCAAATGACTATTTTGTCGAGAAGGAATTTATGAATTATCACCTTGTGTTTGGCACAGTGACAGTTGAGATTTCAAAATATGAGCAGTAGTAGCAGCTACCAAACTCATGTTCTGCTTCTAGCAATGATCAGCTGAGAATTTTCTGCATGGAGATATGAAGAAGTAAGAAAGATCTCTATTCTATGAAGACACAAAGTTTTAAGAACTGATTTTATTCTATTTTATTTCAACTCAAGTAGATATGTTTGTGGTAGTGCATTTTAATTGTATCTCGTGTACTTAAACACTTTTTACAGTGCTGGTCAATGACTATAATAAAGTGATTTATTTATTTAGAAAAGAATACACAAAGCCCAGACATTGGAATATGAGCTCAGAAGCATCCTTCTCCAAAGTCATCTGTACTCAGAAAAAGGGCCAGTTAACAAATTATGTATAATTGATTAGCTAAGTGAATGAGTGACTCTTCTAGTCATTTCCAAACAGAGATGTATACTTATATCAGCTGTAAAGGACTAAGTGGAACAAATCTACCAATAATCTTTGTATTATTACCTTGCACATATACTTTCTCAGCACTATTGATGAAAAAAGACAGAGCAAAGGGTCAAGCCAAAAAATTAGATAATCAAGTCCTAAAAATGTTCAAGTGAGACAACATATTTGCAAAATCACCAATACAGTAATACATCGGATAACGTTAAGACTTGGTTCCACAAGTCTTAACGTTATGCGATTTTCAGCCTTATCCGATGCATGCATCTCTTGCTGCCTTGGCAACCATTCCTCTCCATTTTCTGATCTCTTGCATCGGCACTTGGCTGCCTCTGCCTCCCATGAGGCATAGCTCTGTGCTCTGCAATCGACTGGTCAAGCCTGAACCAGTCGGAGCAAAGAGCAGCTAGGCTGACTCCACATGGGCGAGGCTTGTGCACGCTACCCTTGCCTTGGCCAGCCATGAGTTCCAGTGCAAAGGGCTGCCTGGGGAACCTGGTAGGAGCAGCAGCTGTGGTGGCTTGAAGGTAAGCAGGGCTGGGCTGGATTCTCTCGGCAGTACGGCACCCCATTGCTGGGGGTGGGGGGAGGAAGGAGGGAAGTGGCAGGGAGATGAGCTTTGGCCTCCTTTACTTCTTTATTACGATGCATCGGATAACGCTAGAAAGAACGTTCTCTGGTGCAACTCTTCCCCCCCCAAATTTGTCATCGTTATGCGGTTTTAGCGTTATCCGGTGCAATCGTTATCCGGGGTATTACTGTACTTGGATTTCAAGAAGCAAATTAGCAGCAATTGACAATGATTTAAATTGATAACAAAATATTTTGGAATTACTCTAATTGATGAATTAGAGTTTGAGCTGATCTTACCATTTTCTTCTAAGTGTTTGCCTTAATGTTTGTTGCTTTGCAATTGCTTTGCCTTTTCCAGTTTCTATAAGGTATGTTTTTCTTTGTTGCTTTATATCTGCCATATTAAAGAAACATATTTTATCCATGATAACTACTTGTCTCAGTGTAGTATTGTGATTTTTGTTTTCTAAAATGAAATTGTTCAAAATTCTAATGTGGAGGAAAAATGTGAATAATCCATAAGATTTAACAGGTTGCTAAAAATGATCTTTGTGGCTTGGTTAGACCTGCATCCCTAATCAATTGATGCTAGTTTAGGGCCTCCTGCAATGATATGATGAATTGTTTCTTTACCTTGCTTCCTAATTATTTTCTGGTAATATCTAGTGCAAATGATATGATCTTGGATTGCACATAAGTATCCCTCAGCAACAAATATCAAGGAAGAAGTGGAATAAAAAGAACAACAAATATTTGGAATCATGGAATCAGTTTTAAGCCGCTTTTTATTCAGATAAAATTTTAAGATATACTTTACAGTTAATAATGCTGCCGCCACCACCAATACGGTTCAGCCGGCTTAAAAAAAGAATGCTCTACCCCCACTAGATGCTCCATCAGCCGGCCCGGCTGGGGAGGAGGGGAGCAGCAGCTGTGTGGCCCAGCCGGATTTGGAAACAGCGCCATTGAATGCTCCCTCAGCCAGTTCGGCCTGGAGGGAAATGGATTTAGTGAGTTGGGTTGAGTTGTGAG
The DNA here is from genome assembly GCA_030440675.1 of Furcifer pardalis. Lineage (NCBI taxonomy): Eukaryota > Metazoa > Chordata > Lepidosauria > Squamata > Chamaeleonidae > Furcifer > Furcifer pardalis. Next base: position 26,042,809 of record CP126895.1, read on the forward strand.
ATTTTTGTGTATGTTTTTGAAGTGTTTTGAGTATTTCTGAAGTGTTTTTATGATGTCTTGATATTTTGTGTTTGGGGATTTCTTGAAATGTTTTTGATATGCTTTTGTGATGTGATATTTGTAATTGTGATATATTGTTTCTTTGTGAGCCGCCCAGAGTCACTATGCGAGTGGGGCGACATATAAGTCGAACAATACAATACAATACAATACAATACAATACAATACAATACAATACAATACAATACAATACAATACAATAAATGAGGATTTTTTTAAAAGACCTCTCAAGAGGTGAAGTTCTTTGGTCTTGTTTACAGGACAATCAAAAAGAAAAAAATGCAACCACAATGGAAACAAAGAGTACATTTATCATCAAAACTAATTGTAAACAATATATGCTGTTTTATGCCATCAAATTGGATCCAGCTTATAGTGACTCAAATAGAGCTTTTCAGTTGAGGAAAAATATTTAAGGAAAGGTTTTACCAATTCTCTCCTGCTAAGCTTCCATGACAATGGCCTAATGGTCTCATGAGCCCTATTTCATTACTTTGTCTGCCACACTGGATACCTCAACATTCACTAGTTCCTTATTATTTTTCAATTTGGAATACTGTTTCATAGTGCAATAATCTTATATGCAATCAGACTGAAATCTAATTGTATCTCTTAATCAGATATATATTGTCTGACCAGAAAAGATGAGACCATGTCTAGTTTAGCCACATCCTTACTGAGTTTTGTGACTCTTCACTTCTTTAATGTTCAAAACAAACAGTTCTGTCAACTTGTCTGCTAACACGTCCACCCACACCCTGACATCAAAGACATGTTAAGCTCATTTGCAGGACCAAAATCTATCTGGTTCATACATTTAAGAATTTACATGGGAATTGCTTCCCTTCAACTGGATCTGATAACAACTGAAGAGGAAGCTACCAGAGATGGGATGAGATAACTTGAAGCTCTTTTTAGCATATTACATGAACAAAATTGATTGCAACCATACACTACTGTCTTGCAGATTACCTTCTTAATGGACAATTTGGCCCTCTGTGCCATTGAGCTGTATCTGCACACATCAAAATTAACTATAATAATGACGTTGGTGGAAATAAAGCATTTCAACCTTGCTCGTGATGCACAGATTCCAGTAGGAATTAAAACAAGCAACCTCTTCAGTATTGTAGTAGAAAAGTTCTTCCATACCGAGGCACAAGAGAACCAATGAAACATTGAACACCTTTAAACACTTCTGGTTGGAAAACTGAATCACGTTTTTGAATAATTATTTTCAGACTGACCTATGCTAAAAGGCAGAATAACATGTATTATCTAGCACAGTGTGGTTTTTGCCCCATGTGCTACACTTCACAGGCTGCCTCACATAAGAAAGTGGAAGATACTGCTTCACCTTATTCAGTTCATCCCATGTCTATGCCACCTACCACACAAAGACATGGAGAAATATTGAAATTGATGGTATCTTGTCATGAAGATATTAGTCAGTGATGTGGGAATTGTGTGTGGATCAGAGGAAGCCATGGGTCATTTCGTGCTATGCCCAGGTTGGACTTATTTTATTTGAGCATTCATAGATTTATAATAAACTGCCAATATTTTTCAAGTGCTCATTAAATGTTTGTCTGATTATTAATTGGCTTGTTAAAACAGAAGGGTGAACGGGGACATACTGTGTCTTCAGTCTGTTCTCTTTCCAAGTAAGAATAAGCATTTAATCAATAGTGCCATTTTATTAGGCAGTCTAATGTCAAAATATAAATTACACTGAGATGATCATGCAAGAATTACAGTGTTCCCTGAAAGGCTGAAATGTCAGACTGAAATAAAATCTTTTAAACTTTACATTGCACTATGCAAATCTATTTCCTGCAAATTTCCTATGATATGGGATCCACCATGATATGTCTGGCATGAGGTAACAAGAAACAAGCTCTCCTCTGAGTGGGATTTAAGTTCAGAAATCTAGGTATTGAACCTATATCAAGTGGAAAGATTCATTAGGCACCTCTGCTTTACTAGCAAAATGACTGACAGCATTTGAAACTAGACAAAGGCTTTATTGTTTTCACTACTTGAAGATGAGGGTGGGGTGGCAAACCTAGAGCAGCTGCTAAAAAAGAAAAACCCTGTCAGATTTAGTGCACTGAAATAAAAATCTGAATAGACAGAAAAATGAAGCAAATTTTCCTCCTGTGACAGCAGATATTGTGTGGGAAAATAATCTGCTTAACTCGATGTGGAATTAAGGAGTTTCTGTTTATTCTGAGATAGTCAGCGTATCTTTAAAACTATACGCTAGTAAGGAGGAATGAAACAGGGCAGACTTTCCCAGCAAGGAAAAGAGTGGGAATGAGGAACTGGTTACTGTTCCAGGGGAGGTTGCAGATGTGTACTTCTGTACACTCAGAGGTCAGCAGTTATCATGTTAGTGATTCATGAAATTGCCAAGTTGTTACCCAGAGATCATTTGTACACCTGCCAGTTCCTGAAGCCAGGAGAATAAGGGTACTTGATAGCTAGTAGGACCCACTGTCCTAAATAATAACAAAGGATCTGTCATAGACTCAACAATGCAGGAAGTAGCTGAGGCAAGAGCTGGCTGGAAATACTGTATCCCCTTTCTAATGCTGAGGCAGCATATGAGAGTCAAATCATGCCTTGAACCAATACATAACTTCCCTACTGCCTGGTTGGTCATATTTTTCAGTGGTTGAGGTGGTCCCCTCTAAGCCTCAGCTACAATAGCCACAGGTTTACTTGTATGACCTCTAGGCAAACCTTCATAGAGAGTTCTTTACCCATTCTGAGGTCACAGCCTAGAAAATTGAAAGCTCATCATAAAGAGTGTTAGCCACAGATTCTTATGTTCTTCTTGTTCTGCACTCTTTTGGGTGATCAGTCCATTTAAACCAAAGCCAGCCATGGCACTTCCATTTACAGACCCACAAGTCGTTCTTTATCAAAACAGTTGCAGTTTAAGGTTCTTGGATTGAAGAGGCTATGGAATTCCAAGCATGTGCTTAAAATGATTTAAGATTATTTAAATAATTTTAAATTATTTTAACATGGGATCCTTTTTTAAAACTGGAGCCAGAAAAGGAAGAGAGCTAGAAACCATATTTCAAATATATATTAGCTGCTAAAGCAGAAGAGAGAATTTCAGGAACACATCAGTTTATGCTTAAGAGATTGCACTGAAACATTTTATTATGTGCCTCATGAAAAGCTATGGATTGGTAGAAAATAACTGGGTGTCCCACAACATTTGATTAAGATTTGTAATCTGTACTCTGGCTATGTGAAGAGACAGAGTGGTTTCTAGTAAGCAAAGGTGTCAAACAAAGATATATTTTTCTAAGTGTTCAAACTGTACGCAGAATATATAATAAGGAAGCTGGAATAGATTTAGATGATGACAGAGTGAAAATTGGTGGGAGAAATATCAACAATTTAAGACAGGGGTGCCCAAACTACTCCCCTGGGGCCAGATGTGGCACCCGATGCCAATTTGTCCGACAAAGCCCTCATCACTATTGGAAGTGGAAGTAAAATGTGCCCATACGGTGCCATAGTAGTTTCTGAGAATTTCCTCTTTCAGCACCAAGAGGATACTAAGTACTGATTCCATCTTCTTCCTTCATAAGGAGAATCCTGGTAAAAAGAGGCATAAAAGACAAGAATGACAGGTGAAATGGGCCTGATAAAATTTCCTGCAACAAGTGATGCTAACTTTTTATCAATGAGCCTTTAAAGAAAACCCTAGGGAAAGCAATTTGTACAGCAGCTGGCAGCATTTGTGAGTCTGTTCCAGCTCTCTTTTAAACAACTGTTGCCACTTGTCACTGATCTCAACTGAATGCTATCTGGTTCCTATAGGTCATCTAATTACCCTAACCGTTAACCTTTAAGAGTATGCAAGCTATAGTGATCAATGCCACCCTCGTTGCATTCACCTCCTCGAACAAGTCTCTGTTGAAAAGGAACTCTTTGACCTTCCTTTAGTGATTTCACCCCCTCCAAACTTCATTTCCCTTCCTTATCAGTCTACTTCTTCGAAGAAGACTAAAGATGGCAGCTGTAATGAATTGGTTTATTAAGAATGATAAAGAAAGCTTTAAAAGAAATGGATTTCAGGAAATAATGATTTATGTAACTTTATGTGATTCATGTCAAGGTTTTAAAAATGGCGGGGGACGGGACTGATTTTTACTGTATTTATTAGGTTTCTACACAGGTTCCAATGATGGTGGTAGCCAAGAAGAAACATGCTAATCCAATGCTAAAGACACATGTACAATAAAACCTCACATAAAGAGTGCCTTGCTTAGAGAGTAACCCTCTTAAAGAGCAGAATTTTCTCTGAATGGTCGCCTCGTTTAACAAGTGAAACCAACCAAAAACTCACTTAACAAATAAATCAGGGTCTACAATCCCCACACACATCAGTAGTCACAATTGGTAATTTACAATGGTGTTTTGCTTAAAGAGCAAACTCACTTAAAGAGCAATCCCGTGGAATGCATTATGCTCTTTAAGCGAGGTACAACTGTACTCAGTCCTTTCACATTACAATTTGGTCATTATTACAGTTTTCTTTATCCATGTATCTTGAGATGTTAGCCCTATTAGGACGCCGGCCCTATTAGCTGATTGCTAAATACAGAAACAAAATGAAAGCATGGTGGAGACGTGAGGGAAAAGACAAATAATCAATCAATCAATCAACCAACCAACCAATCAATCAATTAATTAATCAATCAGACATCTGGGATATTCTCTACTCTGGGTGGTGTACAACAACTAGAAAAACCCCTTACAATGCAAGATCAAATGTAAGAAAGAGACATTATTAAACAATAGCCCACACATGACAAATCTGTTAATATTTGAAGTCCAAAAACATTTTCTAATTTGCTTTCTCACCCACCCCCCACTCTCCCCTCCTTTTTTTCCTTTTATGCTCTCCTCCCTTTTAATTGAGGATATCCTGGGCAGCTTGCCCATAACTACGCAGGATGACTCTTCTCCTGGAAGGCAGAACTTCTAAACCCTGGCTGAACAGCTGGATATTTAAACCACTGAGTTATCCAGGCAACATTGAACTCTAAAGGTATACATAATACAGTAATGGTAAAAAGAAGAATACAGTACGTGATAACTAGGAGAGCACAAAATAAATCAATCTATTCAATTAGTTTATTAGTACATTGAAATATGATAAACAACCTCTCATGTATGATAAATTTCATTGTTGTGGTGGTGAGCCTCTCTACCACCAGAAGGAGGACCTTTTTGGTCTATGCTCCAGCCCTTTGGAACCTCCTCCCAACCGAGTTCTGTCTCCAGGCAGAGATACTCCTCTTCAGAAAAGAAAAATTCAAAACCTGGCTGGTAAAACAGGTGTGGGGGCCCATCAGTATAAAAACATTCCCCCACAGCTGATAAGGCCTAGACTGGGCCTTGGGGGTGGCAGAATGAGGGTATGTTTAACTGTTTTCCCCCCTGCCTCATGGTCTTTGTTCCTCTCCCTGAATAGACTTAGGATTGGAGTGCCTAACTGCAAGACCAACATGCTCAGGTAGGGGCTGCTGGCAGACAACAAAATGTGGTGTGGAGGTGGACAGATACAGAATCCAGCTCATCTGCTGGTCTGCTGATTACTACTGGAAACATGTACCAATGAGGATTTAATTTTGGCCAACAACAAAGCCAAGAAGGTGGTTTCACTTTGGCAGTTTAAAGTTTGATCTTATCATGAAAGAAGAAGAAAAAGAAGAGTTTTAGTATAATGGTTTGCTGCCTCTGTGTCCTCATCTTTTTAGATTGTGCTGCTGAGTAGACCTGTGTTAGACTCTGCAGCTTCATTTCTCTTTTTATAAACCACTCAAACTAATATCTTAGAAATATTTATAATAACTTATTTTTATTAAGTGGATGGTTACTGTCATGTTTTAAAGTTGTAAACCACACAGAGTGGGATGATCTCCCAGATTGATCGATAGATAGATAGATAGATAGATAGATAGATAGATAGATAGATAGATAGATAGATAGATAACATATGTACCTGAATTTTGAATAACAATTATTCAAACAAAATTTTTTCAGTTCCTGTGCTCAGCTATGGTTCCCTATAGATGGGAGGTTGGGGTATAAATATAATTTATTTCTCAGTGTTTGGATAAAGAAATGTGGTATAAGGTGTGTGTGCTGGGAGGAGAACTTTCAGTGCTAAAAGTGGCACATGCAAAACTCATCTCACCAAACTAGCCGTAGGTTAAATTACAGAGTCTTGCATAGTTCATAAGATTTCAAGAATAACTGGACTTATCTTTAGGGACTCAACAAATTGTGAAGGGCTTCTGAAGAAGTAAAAAGCCACTGGCAAGAATCACTAAATGATTCTTTAGCATAGATTTTTTTTTCCTGGTTAACAGGGCAAATTACTGTCTAAATCCTTAGGGCAAATATATAATTACAAAATATTATTATATAATTGCAAGAGAACAATAGATTGCCAAGGAAGTGTATTCTTTACCATAGAGAAATTAAACATCTAGGTGACAAGCAGGACAGAATTGAAACAGGTGATAAGGTCACCTTGGGAGTGAAGACCGAAAGCCATAAATTATGGAGGACCCTGAATTAATCCAGAAAAAAAAAATAGAAACATCGGTAGAAGGAACTTCCAAAGCTGTAACAAAAAGATGCTGAAATAATGAAATGAGACATTATTATGTTATACACAACTTTCCATTCATCTCCTGAAACAGTGTGACATTTGACTAAGTCCCAGTGAAATGGATGGAATATTGAGGCTCTGTTTCAAAGACATGCACAGCCATTTAGACATTCCACTCTGCATGGGATAGGACTGCTATAAATTCAACAAAGTTTGCACACTGAGTGTAATTCATCCCTTCCAGAAAGGACACCCTAGGTAAATTTTAAAATGTGCACGCACACAGATAAATTATTATATTCTTTTCTTCTAATGCTGCACTGAATTGACAAGGGTCTGCAACTGTTCCTTGCATTTCAGAAGTACAGCATTAAATATCCAGCCAAAGAATGGATAGCGATTGTAATCAGGTTGTTAAAAACACATAAGCTGGCATGGCCTTCTGTGCAGCCTTAGTTTTAAACCTAAACTACTTGAAGAAATGGTTGACTTCCTTAAAAAGGAAGGAAATCTTGCAATGCACTATCCAGGGGTTTAAAAGACATCACTTGGGGCAACAGGAGACTAGTGATGTAATGTTAGGCATGCCTAGTAAGAATTTGCTGGGTTCAGTAAGATGTATGCTCTAATAAATACACTTACAGAATCATCAAAAATGAATGTGAGAAACAGAAGGAGATTCTAGGCTGTCAGCTCTCAGTGCTGTCAATCAAAATCTCCTGCAAAGCTATTTTGCTTATCCTTCCTTTATTTGCATATCTGTATGTGTGTGTGTGTGTGAGAGAGAGAGTGCATGCTTGCATGTGCATGTGCACATGGGCATGTGTGTTTTCCACTTATATAAAATGATAAAAAGACTGGCAAAGAAACGCAGGAATGTTACAAATGGAAGACAATAGGGATGTTCTCAGGCTTTGGACAAATACACGAACATGGTCTGAATTCTTACAATTCTATAGCAAATGTTCAATGGAGCAAAGAACCAGTGGATGGAGCAACACCCCCACAACATTGTCATGTTCCATTCAGACTTATGTTTTTAACCATAAATGGCTGGCAACTTGAAGCAAAGAAATGGATTTAAAAGACACAGTTTCCAGTGTTAAAGGAGGAGGGTAGGAGCTGTTGTTGTTGTTGTTGATGATGATGATGATGGCGGTGGTGGTGGCAGTGGCGGTGACATTTATATCCCACCCATCTGGGATATTTTTCTAGTTTGAACTACTTAGAGGGTATTAAGCATATCTTTACATTAGAAAATAATCTTGGATACTTCTGAGTTGTTATTCAGCAAGGAGTCTTTGTATGAGTAGACATATGTTGTGATCCAGTCCTCATCAGGCTCTGAGAATGACCAGGATCAGGGTTTTTTCCCTATACCTAGCCCAGTTCTGCCTGCACCTGAACCTGAGAACATCCTGAGCCAGGAATCTCAGCTTGTGTCTTGCCCAAGTCTGTTTCCCCCATCAGATGATCTGTCAGATCAGAGGTCTGACTCTGACAATGACCAGCCTGCCGCCAGGGCAATGTGCAGAAGACAGCTACACCTGAGAAGCAGGCAAGCTAGAGTCAAGCACCAGAGAAGACTCCCAGCTGATAGTGATTAGCTGGGAGGCTTATAAGCAAGCTTGTTGCAATTTTCAGCATCGGTACAATCTCTTCAGTCCATAGACCAACACCCTGCTTGACTTTGGATATCCTGCCTAGCCCTTGACCTGCCTGCCATGACTCTGACTTCTCTGCCAACCCTGATGACGCCCCTGGACATCCTTCAGACTAGACACTTGCTTGAACTACCAGTAACCAGACCTCAGCTTGCTCTTTGGACTTTGCTCTCCTCGAATAGATTTACTGTGTAGCACTGCTGTGCAGTGACCGTGACCGTTGGGGTGGGTCAGCACAACATCTGCACAACTTTCAACCATAACAATCTGCCCTTGGCAATTATTCTCCAGGTTGGTCCAACATTTTTCTTGAGAAAATAATAAATGAATTATAAATAGCAACAACAAAAAACGATCCCCCCTCCCTTATAAAAAGCCAGAGAACAGAGAACACATCTTTGTGACTGAAAACATTAATCAAAACCTATCACTCAGCTGTTGGCAGTATATTCTTAAAAGTCTCTTTTTAAGAGGAACAATTTTAGTTGTTTTCAAAAAAGACAGAGACGGAGTCTGGCACAGCTCAATCAGTAGAGTCAGCAGAATTTCATTCTAGACTCCCCCGTCCTTTTAGTAGTTTAATTTACTAAACATTTTTCTAGCAGGATTGAGTGTTTGTGTAGTGGAGGATGAATTCATGAATTCCTATGATATGAGCTTTGATTGGCTATATCAGAATTAACCTTCTAGGCCAGGGGTGGCCAAACTATGGCCCGGGGATCGGCCCTGGCCTGGGGCACCAAATCATCCAGCCCATGCCACCTTCACCACTACTGGAAATGGACGCACCATGTGCAGACATGTCTGTGCATGCACAAAACCCTGCTGTAAATGCACATGGTGCTATCGTAAATGCACTTATAGACAACTGTAGGTGCATTTTATGGCAGGAGGAACCGTGTGACTGGCCTGCTCAACCACATGACATTAGTGCAATTGATAAGTGTGCCCATGGGCAGAAATAAAACCCTTCTATCCACTCTATTTACCAAAATTGACATACTTAAGAGACCGCATCACCCCAAGAACATCTGTCCGCCCCACCAGGGCGGATCGGAGAGGCTCTCTTCTCATTCCATCAGCTAGAGAGGCGCATCTCTCTAGCACCAGAAGGAGGGCCTTCTCCATGTCCACCCCGGCCCTTTGGAACCTCCTGCCAACTGAGTTACGCCTACAGACAGAGCTACTGCCCTTTCAGAAGGGCCTAAAAACCTGGCTGGCAGGGCAGGTGTGGGGCTCCAGTAATATGGGGTCCCATGTTGGGTGGCTGATCTGATGGGACAGCCACCCCTTCCCCGCTCTTTTAAACCTTTTTAAACCTTTTAACTTTTTAAATCTTTTAGATTTTTGTAAATTCATAGTTTAATTTTTTTTAATTAATATTGAACCTTAGGTTTTAATGTCCGAATTTGTAGGGGTATAGTGGGATTGTTTCGTTTGTTTTGCACTCATGTGTGATCTTTTTCTTTTTGTAAGCTGCCTAGAATCAGGTTCGCCTGATTAGGGTGGGATAATAAATCTAAATAAATAAATAAATGTGTGTCCCACCCCACTTTAATTGCATTTTCCTCATTCACTATACTGGAGTTTTCTTTAGAGATCCAGAAACAACAACTATTATTACATATCCAGACAAGGATCAGGTACTAAAAGGACTATCAAGAAAGTTGGATGTGCTCTTTTTTAGGAATGGATTGGTTAATGGGGTGCTGCCCATTCCTGAAAGACAATTATCATCTCAACCCTCCATTACTACTGCAGTACTGAGTAATTTCAGAGTAAAAGCTTCACTTGGAAACTCCCAAAGTTACATCATAAGCCATTTCATGAAACCATTTCCCCTTGAATATTCATTCAACTTCATGAATCTTTGGTGGAATCTCTGTTTCTCCTCACTTCAATATTCTCTAATCTATGTCCTTACCCTCCTGTCACTTTTTCTCCCCATCTTTCTCATTCCACTTGCCTCTCTGAAAGTTGGAAATCCAGCACCGTGAACTTGCATTTGGTATCCTATTCCACTTTACTGAGAGTAAGACCTACTGAACTTGAGTAGCCATGTAGAGGATGGCACTGTGAAGTTAAGATACTTTTGATGAGACAAATTCTGAATACAATTGGACAAACAAAATCAGGTATGAGGAAAAATTACATTAGTTGCAGTCTGTTATCTAACTTTGCTGCTCATATTTTTCCTTCCCTGAGCCTTCTTCCCTGGTTTCAGTCCTCCTATTACTTATGTTTAACCTTGCTCCAGCAGATGTTTTTGGGAATAGATACTGGAAAGCAAACAGAGGTTGTTTTTGGTGTGGCTTTTTTTAGTAGCATTGTACTTGAATTCCTTTAGTTCAAGATTGTACCCTTTGATTATTATTATTTTTATTTGTATTTTTATCTGGTTGTTTATGTTTTGTTGTTTGGATTTTTAATTATAGCATGTACACTGGCCTGAGAAGCTGGCTAGTGGGTGGCACAAAAATGTAATAAATAAATAAATAAGGCATAATGGGCCACCTGTTTCTTGAAGCTTTCCTGAGATTAGTTTTGACCTTCAGTGAATGTTTCTCAAATGAGTTGAGAGGGGCATCTGAAAATAAATGAAATCCTTACCCATCATCATGGAAGGTGCTCAGATTAATCTCCCTTCTTATTAGATGAGACTCAAAGTTATTGTTTTCTGCCCTTTTAAATGCTACGGCTTGCTTTTTTATTCAACTCTTATTGCTCATTTTCCATAGGAAATGGTTGTAATGATAATACACCTCAATTAACCCACTATCATAGGACTCATTCCACCTTCCAGTGACCTGTACCCATTCAGAAAGCCCACATAAACCTTTGTGCTGCTTCAGAGTACCTATTGTCCTGCTCAATGCTAGAGAAATCTATGATGGGTTTTTATCAGTGACTGTTTATGCTTACAAACCAGCCAGATCGGGTAGGACATGCAGTGTAAATTAGCTTAATTGTAACATTCCCAATAAAGAAAGAAATGAACTGGAATTCTCCCACCAGCTTAAGCTCTATGAATAAGTATCTGTCTTCTGGTTCCAATCAGGTTTATTTAGATGGGAAAAAACCGGAAAAGTTCAGGATCAGTTACAAAATAGGAAAAAGGAACATTTTTACTTGCCCCTTTCCCAGAATAATAATAAAAGCATATCTAGTTATATTTCTCTGGCCTGGCCTAGCCAGCTAAAACAGTTGACTAATTTTTTACTCACAAACATTATCTTTCTTGATCAGCAACATGGCAATCTGAGTCATTGCCATGGCAATCATGGCATTTCTCTCTCATATTCCAATACAACAAAAACCATCTTTTTTCACTCATCCCACCTGCTTCCAATTAAAGCACAGCATACAATGTCCATCATTCTTAGTTCTGTTCACACAGTTTTCAACCTGTTATGACTACATACAAAAGTAATCTAACTAACACCTGCGTTCAAAGTTGTTTCCCAGGCTTCTCTAGTTCTACACAGAGAATAAGGAACTCAAAGAACTACTTTACTCAATCAAAGCAAAAGCCCTTATTTTATTTCATTTCAATGGTTTCAAGAAAAAGGAAAAGGGGATGAGAAGAGTTTCATGTAGTACTTAGTTGGTTTACTGTGAGAAGTATTATTTTTTTCTGTAGAATGTGAGAAATATGGCAATTTCTTTTGAAAAGAATAAGGGGGAACAGGCACAAATTGCACATGGTATTTTAAGCAGAAGATCTGTCATGAATCACTCTTGTGATTTCAATATGCTATAATGCAATTGGAATTAGCTGGTGCAAGTTAAAATATAATGCATCTTTGAATCTTCCTTTAATCCTTTTTGAATCACATACGAGCCTTTTAAAGAAGAAATTATGAAAAATATATTCCATTAGGCACCAGAATGACAACCAATATGCTGTTTTTCTTACTAGGGTTGGAGAGGATTTTTTAAAAGTAATTTAACACAATGCAACATGTGCAAGGACCATTGTGTAGGCCTATTGCCCACTTTATTACCATGACAATGAGAGGCAGAAGGTTAAGTAAGAAGCAGTAAAATGGCAGCAGACTTATCAAGCAGGAGGAGAGAATACAGTTGTCTGGGGGATGAGGTGTGAAAGAATTTCCAACAGGGTGGACTCTGGATAGAGACAAATGAGTTCTAACTTTTAAATTTATGTGTTAGTTCTCTTTTTGGAGCTACTATCTTCTGTTTTGTTTCCCCAGGAGAATCTGTGAAGTACATCTCAATGGGGATTCTGACAGGACATTGCTCAGATCTTCATATTACTTCTATTTCATGGTCTGGTTGGTATTGTGAAGATGAATGGCTTTCCCCAGTTTTGGGAAATGCTAGAATTAAAATGATTCCCAAGACCATCAAAACATGGGAAACATTTAGGAATCCTTTTTAACCTAAATGTCTTTTTTCAAAATAATATAGAGATAGCAGACATTTACCACATGAATATATAGCAAGGATTTAGTTTCATCCTTTTGTTAATTCTTCTTCTTCTTCTTCTTCTTCTTCTTCTTCTTCTTCTTCTTCTTCTTCTTCTTCTTCTTCTTCTTCTTCTTCTTCTTCTTCTTCTTCTTCTTCTTCTTCTTCTTCTTCTTCTTCTTCTTCTTCTTCTTCTTCTTCTTCTTCTTCTTCTTCTTCTTCTTCTTCTTCTTCTTCTTCAGCACCCACCTCCACCATTGCCGCATATCAGGCAACAAGGCTCCTAGCTGTTTCTTCATCAATACAGTTTTATGGGACCAGGGTGCCAACCCAACACCCAATCCTCTTTCTTTCTCATCTAACAAAAATATAGAGAAATATCAGTATTTTTGACTTTGTGGGTTTTAGTATAACAATACCTCCCAGAGAGCCTACTATAAAGAAATTAAAGCATGAATTTTAACATCTGGATTTCATTGTGGCTAATTTTCCTATTTTTATTGCAACGTTTGGAATTTTATTGATTAAAAAACATATTTGCAGACCATTCCCAGGATAGTCCCAGTCCAATGGCATAGAAACAGTATAAACAAATGGATAGACAAACAAATTGAGGCCACATTACAGTGTCAAAATTATCAATGTTCTCCATCTTACATGCTTATTTTATTCCCTCACTGGATACAACCCGTGGCTCTTCAACAGAGGGAATCTGTTGCATATTTTGGCTTCATAATACAGATATTAATTATAACAAATTACAGGAAGGCTACAATAGACATTAGAGCTGCACTGAGGATGACCCTGCAGGTTTATACAGCCTATTGCTGGGGATAAAGTACTGTAAGTTTATATTTATATTAATTTGTTGCAAGCATCATGGTCAGATATATTAATGACCCTGATCAATGAGGAAATAGCAAAAAGTTGTGAAGCATAATTCCTTCAAGGTATGATATTGAGTCAAGGCTGCTTGAGGAAGGAAAGATGAATGAGTTCAATATTAAGTCTAAAAGAAACGTGGCACTCCTTAAATTGTTTGTCATGGGGGGGTGTTGTCTTTTGAAAGCCATGGCTTTTTCACCATCACAAAGTCATCACAAACATGATGTCTTTTCCCTAAACTTGCATGGACCATAACTGGAGCAAAATGGCAAAAACAATATGCATTAAATTTCCTATAGGAAAGCCATCAACACAGACAGAGAGAGAGACACAAACACACATTTCTGGACAAAATCTAAAAACCAAGGAGGTCTTTCTTACTGTATATAAGACAAAACCATGGATAACATGATAAAACTGAAATAATTCTAGAATCTTCCATCCATCATTAGTCCTCATAGTGAATTTGCTTCCTTCTAAACCCGAAAGGGTAAAAGAGGAAGGAAAGAAGATGTAAAGAAGTTAAATTGCTACAATTAATGTGTGACGTAAAACAATATCAGCAGTGATGGGCAGCAAAAAACTTTGCTACCACACAGTGGGTGGAGCCTATGTCATGGGCAGAGCCTACATCATGAGTGGAGCCGATGTCATGGGCGGAGCCTACGCCATGGGTGATCTAGTCATGCCTGCAATATGGCCATGTATACATCTGCAAACACAGACAGCACTGGCTCTTTGGCTGTAAATGGAGATGAGCACTGCACCCTAGAGTCAGATATGACTGGCTTTTGAGCAAGGGAATCCTTTACTAGCCACTTGCAACTAAACAGTGCCAAACTTCACAGCAAATTTGAATATCAATCAGGGATCTTCTGTTATTAGGTAAAGGTAAAGGTAAAGGTTGCCCTTGCTTGAAAGCCAGTCATATCCAACTTTAGGGTTCAGTGCTCATTTCTGTTTATAGCCAAAGAGCCAGTGGACTCAATCTACAAAAGCTCACATTAAAATACAGTGGTTAGTCTTTAAGGTGCCACAACGTTTTTGTCTTTTTGTTTTGTTTACTCTCTGATATGCTTGCACAGAATAAGACTTTTGAAATGGTAGCCATGTTGGTCTGTGTTTAAAGCATATCAGAGAGTAAACAACGTGTGTGCGTGTGTGCGCGCACGCGTGCACCCATAAAAATAAATGAATGGGGAAGACCCTGGGGGTCTCCCCAAAAGCTGATCCACCAGGGACTGGAAAAGGGAGGCTTGCTTAGCCCCCCCCCCCACACACACACCTCTTAAAGCAAAATAAACACACAGGGAAGGTGGGGATAAAGCAATCCTTCCTTTTCGATTCCATGGTGCAGCGGCCTTTAAGGGGATCCCCTAGGTAGCTTCCCTGTTGGTTTATTTGCTGTAAGAGGTGGTGGTGGGTGACTCTGGGGGTCCCCCTAAAAGCCACTCCACCAGGGACTGTCAAAGGAAGGGTCACTTGGTCACTTTCCTTGTCAATGGAGAGGCTGAACTCCCTACCTGGAGGCACCATAGGTTCATCATCACTTCTTTAGTCAATGTCAAAGCTTCAACTTCATACAGGAACACTGGCAATACATAACATCTCACTATTGGTATCTTTGTAGCAAGAGTTAGATCTCTACTGTTTAACAAATGTTGCATTTTTATGAAGGTGGATCTTGCTTTTTCTATTTGCATTTTAATCTCTACCTCAGGATCCCAATTTTCAATTACCATACTCCCCAAATAGACAA
Organism: Furcifer pardalis; assembly: GCA_030440675.1. Classification (NCBI taxonomy): domain Eukaryota; kingdom Metazoa; phylum Chordata; class Lepidosauria; order Squamata; family Chamaeleonidae; genus Furcifer; species Furcifer pardalis. The sequence goes on from CP126895.1 coordinate 26,058,254, forward strand.
TTTTATCCACTCTTTCAGTTTCTTGTGTTCCTGCCATTAGCTTGCCATGAGTTGGTGTTTGACTTATAATAAGATATTTAGTCTTCTTGGTGTTGAGATTGTGAAATTTTGCATCCATAAGTACAACAAAAAGAAACATTTCCTCACCTATCACATTTTTGCCTCTGTAGCTTTTCTGTTCTATTCTTTGTCCTTCCCGCTCTCATTCATGCCCTTGCTCCTTCCCACCCACCCTCCACTTCCTGATTCTTCTTCCCACTCTTCCTCTTCCTTGTCACCTGCTATTTTCAGGACATGGGAGAATACTTAAGCCTGCTCTAAAGGATTCTGCAAACTGGGATCTTCCCAGGATTCCATATTTCTTTCAGTTTTGCCTGTTTTCAGAGGTGACAGCTGGAAGGTTGGCAGGTCAGCAGTTTCAGACCCGAGTGCTGTGCGATGGTGTGAGCTCCCATCGTCTGTCCCAACTTCTGCCAACCTAGCAGTTCAAAAGCAAGAAATTGCAAGTAGATAAATAGGTCCACTTTAGCAGGAAAGGTAACAGCATTTATGCATTCTGGTGTCTTGTCGTGCTAGCCATATGACCACAGAAATGTCTGCAGATGCTGATAGCACTGGCTCTTTGCCTGTAAATGGAAATGAGCACTGCCCCCTAGAGTTGGACACGACTGGTTATTGAACAAGGGATACCTTTACAATGACATATGCTTTGGTCATCTTTTATCTGCATTATTACATCTTCAATACAAAAGTCTTCAGAAGGTTGAATTGGTCTAGAATGCAGACACTTGGATGTTTCTGGAAACAGATACTGTGGACACCTGTTTTTAAGTGTTTACTGGTATGTTTTTCAGTGCAACTGAAAGTACTAATTATTCCTACTAAAACCATCCTGATGTGCCTCTGAACAATGGTAACCTTTCCACAGGTTGTCCTGCACACAACCTAATACCTGATGGACACATGAGAAAAGGTCCTTTATGGTCAGTCACCAGCTGCAGATTTCACTTCGATTCATAACCATAGGTCAACTTTTTGTTTACTTTTGGTACTAAAGATCCCAGCATTCCAAATCACTCTTCAAATTGCATAGAGAATTCTGGGATCTGTAGTAAAAAGAAGTGACCTTTTCAAGCTCTAGTTCTGTGAGAGGTGTCATTTGGTATTTTCTCTTTTTAGCCCCATGTATTTTGAAGAAGATCATAGTATTAAGTATTAAGCCATATTATTAAGACTATTTACCTGGTGTTTGGTTTTATTTTTTATTTTATTTAAATTTGTTTATCGCCCTCCTCCCAAAATGTTAAAAAAAAACCTTGGTATTAAAAGCCAAATGTTAAAAAAAAACTTGGTATTAAAAGCCAAAAATTACAACACAGGAATACTGGGGTCAAACCAACCAATTGGCTGGGGAAATTGCACCATCCACTCCCCAGACCAAACCTGCCAGCCAGGTTCTCACTCCTTTTCTAAAGGGCAGCAACTCCGTCTGCATGCGTAGTTCTATTGACAGGAGAGTCCAAAGGGCCGGAGCGGACACTGAGAAGGCCCTCCTTCTTGTGCCAGCGAGGTGCGCCTCTCTGGCTGATGGCACAACCAGAGAGCCTCTCCGGTCTGCTCTGATGGGACGGGCAGATGTCCTTGGGATGATGCGGTCTCTTACGTATCCTGGTACACTACCATGTAGGGCTTTAAAGGTAATAACCAGCAACTTGAATTGCACCCAGAGGCAAACTGGGAGACAGTGCAGCTCCTTCAGCAGCGGTGAAGCTCGGGCATAATGCCCGCATCCCACCACTACTCGTGCAGCCGCATTCTGGACCAGCTGAAGCCTCCGAATGGTCACCAAGGGCAGCCCCATGTAGAGCGCATTTGTCTCCCATGCTGTTTCCTTTTTGCTATTAATTGTCCATATTCTTTTAATTGGTATTATTTAACTGTATTTTCTGAATATTGTAACTGCTTATAAAGGGCAATAATGGTCTATGTTAGTTTAATGAGCAAGTACACAAAATAATGTAATACTAAGTTCACATTCATGTGTAGGCAAGATCTTCTCATTACACCTTTCTTGTAGCCTTTCTTTTATGGCAATGTCAAAGTGTGCTGGGTCAAGGGAGTAAAAGAATAATATCAAAACAAATACTGTACAAGACTAATGGTTTAATGAAGTTCCTAAAAAATACTTTAGAAAATTGGAGAGCTACAAAACAAATGTATGTGCTTACCATAGATTTCCACTGACCCAAGCTTTCCCCAATGAACTTTTATAATACCATTTAACAAGATATAAGTGAATGGCATTGATTTTTTTCTCTGTTTGGTATTTTGTTCTGTAATCACTCAGACAGAGGGTTGGCACCTTCAAAATTATCTTGTGATGGCAGGGTAAGGTGATAAAAATTTGCCAGGTATGAAAAAACAAGAGTACATAAGAAAGTTAGACATAAAAAACAAAATGGACCAGAATTCTCTGTTTCATCACTATTTCCCTACAGCTTTCTCAATGGACCATAGGGTTATAATTTTGACCAGTTCTGAATTCTTTCAATTTGGACACGGTAAATATCTGAGTGTACCAAAATAGTGTTAACCCATAATACATTGTTCAGTCGCACAGTTGAATCCAACCCTTTGCAACCCCATGGACCACCACACGCCAGGCTCTTCTGTCATCTACTTTCCTCTGGAGTCTACCCAGATCTATGCCCACTGCATCAATGATGCTGTCTAGCCATCTCATCCTCTGACATCCCCTTCTCCTTTTGCCTTTGATCTTTCCTAGAATCGGTGCTTTCTCTGGTGAGTCCTCTCTTCTCATTTGGTGGCCAAAGTACTTGAGCTTCAGCTTCGGTATTTGTACTTCCAAGGAGCAGTCAGGGTTGATTTCTTTTAGGATTAACTGATTTGAACTCCTTGCACTCCAGGGGACTCCTAAAAGTCTTCTCCAGCACCACATTTCAAACATGTCTATTCTTCTGTGCTCAGCCTTCTTTATGATCCAACTCTTACAGCCATGCATCACCCCTGGGAAGACCATTGCTTTGACTATGCAGACTTTTACTGGGAGAATGATGTTCCTACTTTTTATTAGGTTTGTCATAGCTTGCCTTCCAAAGAGTAAGTGTCATTTTATTTCATGGCTGCAGTCACCATCTGCAGTGGTCTTACATCTCAAGAAGGTCAAGTCTGTCACTGTTTCCAATTCTTCCCCTTTGATTTGCCAGGGAGCGATGGGCTAGATGCCATGATCTTGGGGTTTTTTTATGTTGAATTTCAAGCCAGCTTTTGCACTCTGCTCTTTCACCCTTATCAAGAGGCTCTTTAGATCTTCTTCATGTTCATGCATAGTAAATATTTAATAATCAACCCAGATGTTGATCAACCATTTGCCAACCTAAACTTGTGAAACAGTTTAATTTTCATACAAAGCAGAATGCCATTTCCTTCACATGAATAAATGTAACACTTAAAAAGATAAGTAGCCTATATTATCACATCAAACAATCACAGAAGTAATGTTATATTGATAGCCTAGTATTAAGCCAGATCAAGAGTAGTATGCCATCAAGTCAATTTTGACTTATTTATTTATTATTATTTATTAGTTCAAATTTATATTGCCACCCTCTCGCCACAGCGACTCAGGGTGGCTGACAAACAATACATTACATTACAATACAATACAATATGTTGATGGGGGCTCTGGGGGAGGGACAGAGAAGTCCTCAACCTGCCCTGGCTTCTTCTTCCCTGCCTGTTGGTGCGGGTGCAGGGGGAGCCTTGGCTTCTTCTTCTCTGACCATTGGTGTGGGCACAGGGGGAGGGGTGGCAAGGTCCTCAACCTTCCCTGGCTTCTTCCTCTCCTGGCAGTTGGTGTAGCCGCAGGGGGAGGGGCGGCAGAGTCCTCAACCTGCCCTGGAGTCATCTTCCCTGGCCATTGCAAACTTTTCCAGGGTTTTCTAGAAAGAGATTAATCAGATGTGGTTTACCATTCCCTTCTTTTTGGGATGCCCTGGGACTGTGTAGCCTGCCCAAGTCCACATAGGCTGGCTCTTCTCTTAGTAGGGCACAATAGGGAAACATACAATGGTGTACCTTTGACCCTGAATTTGGTGCATAAAAACCATGCCTGTAAGTTTCACTCCTTGTCTGAAGAAGTGGACTTGATCCACAAAAGCTAACAATAAAAATATAGCAGTTAGTCTTTAAAGTGCTACAGTGTTTTTTATTTTGTTTATTTTATTTTGTTTTCTGATATGCCTGAACCAAGCATAGTGGTGTCACACCTCTGACACAAATTATAAATCAACAGTTTTAGACAACGTAGAGTCATGTGTCTCCTCAACACACACTTGGAACATAAGGAAGTGGTACATTCCCTGCAGATATGATTGTAGGAACCGCATTGAAAACAGGCCATTGGTTGACTCGCGTACTGCATAGAGCACCTATCCACTCACAGAAAGAAATATTTGGGCAAATGCTTCATGGATCCCCAGCTCCATTCTCTCCAGAGGCAGCCCAGCCCTAAGCTCTCCTATCCAGACTCCCCTGCTGTCCATTTTTTTCTGATGGTCCACCAGGTCTTTTCCATACTGCTGCAACCACAAGGCCACGACCTGTTCCGGGATCACTGTGGTTCTAAAAGCCACCCTCACCACTCCCCCCCCCCAAAAAAAAAAAGTGGCACCACATCATATTTGGCCAAGTGGTTGTCACCGGCCACCAAAGCCATCTTACATTGGTCCCAGAACCTTTGATAATTCCTTTTGCTATGAAAATAGAGATCTACCTCATGCCAGGCGACGCAATGATGGCCAACATGTTGAAAAGTGGGTAATTCAACAACCACAGCAGGATGGCTTCCTTCATATATTCCCTGGTAGCTTTCCACTCTTCCACCCTTCAGTAACTCAACCTGATCACATACCTCTGCCTTTTCTCTTGTTCTTCTGGCAGAGTCTGATAGTAAGCATCTAAAAATTTCCTCATCCTGTATTATCTCTCCTAAATCTTCTCCCTCCCAAACCATCCCCTCCCTACACTCTGGACATGGCCACAGAAGTGTAACCTTTTTAAGCCGGGGGCCAGGTCACAGTCCTTCAGACAGCTTGGGGGGGCAGATGGCCATTTTGCCCTTCCTCCACCACATGGCACTTCCTGGTGTGGTGGAGGTGGTGGTGGGCCACATGAAATGGTGTCACAGGCTGCATACAGCTCATGGGCCATAGGTTGGGAATCCCTGGTGTAACTCATCCTGGGAGGCCTCCGACTCCCACTGAATTCCCAGCTTCAAGCTGGATCACCCATTTCCTCCCCTTTCTTCACCCAGTGAGACAAAAGTCCATGGTCACCGTCCTTCTACCCTTGGAAAATCATCTACTCTAATCAGAATATCTTCACAAAGACTCATGCCTTCACCCAGGTTAGCACATGTTGCAAAAGCATCCATCAGGCCCAGTGAGTAGCAGGTCATTGCCTTTCTTTGTACAGAGAAGTCCTACATTTTCTGTCCAAAACTGCACCTTGCTTCGGAACTGATGTAATTTTGGTCTAAAGCAATTTTTGTGGTTTGATGAAGTGTCTGGTTGGACACAGTTTAGGTTTCAAGCTAGGGTTAAGGTTACTATAAGCTTTTGGGTTAGAGAATGTTTTCTGGATTATTCTGGAGCATCTCTAAAAACTAGTTCACATATTATTATGTAATTTCAGTATACAGTACTGCAATTTTTTGTGATACAGTGAAGTTCAGGGTTGGGACTAGGTTTAGGGTTAGGCCTTGGGCTAGGGTTAAGGTTAGGGTTACTATTCACCTTAGAGATACAGAAGTTGTTTTACATTTTTCTGGAGCTTTTGTATGACTATTTCTCACAACATTGTCTAATGGAATATTTTCTGATAGGTTTAGGTTTCAGGTGATGGTTAGGATAGGTTGAGAATTAGGCTAGGGTTAGGGGCTGCAGTGGCTTAGTGCTTAAGATACTGAACTTGATGACTGGAAGGTCAGCAGGTCAGCAGCTCAAGACCCAAGTACTGCACGATGGAGTAAGCTACAGTCTCTGGCCCAGCTCCTGCCAACCTAGCAGTTGAAAAGCTAGAAATTGCAAGTAGATAAATAGGAATGACTTTGGTGGGAAGGGAACAGCATTCCGTGCACTCTAGTGTCTCGGCATGCCTGCCACATGCACATGGAAACGTCTGCAAATGCAGACAGTGCCGGCTCTTTGACTGTAAATGGAGATGAGCACCGGGCACTAGAGTTGGATACGACTGAGTTTTGAGCAATGGCAACATTTACCTTTACTAGTGTTACTATTGGATGAGGGGTAGAATTAGGTTTAGGGTTATGGCTATGGTTAGGTTAATAGGTACTACTAGCTTAAGGGTTACAACAGTATTTCTGGATTATTTTGGAGCTACTCTAGAAACTAGTTTGTACAATATGGTGTAATTTTGGTCTAATGCAATTTTTCATGGGATACATTCCTTCATGGCGATGTAGGTCAGCCTCAAGCTCTTTGGAAGAAAAATTAAAGCTACAGAAGACAAGAAAACAGGCCAAAAGGAAGTGGATGCCTAGGGGAAAAGTTTGTGTGTGGTCCGGAAGAATGAAGGACAGAGCCAGCTAAAATAAGATAGACGAGGAAAGCTAGTGTCTTTTTTCTTTTATTTTTGCATAATTAGGCAGGGATAGAATTCCTGTTTTCATTAGATGCCACATTCAAAATTAAATAACTTATTAGTTTTACATATATGGTTTGATGCCAATTTTCTTACCTTGCAGGGCTATGTTTTTAATAGGATACAACAAAGTGAATTTTAGTAGCAGACTGCCTAGTCATTTCAGTTTTAGTCTAGGGAAAAATTGGGAATATTTTTTGGTAGTTTTTAATGTCTCCCTGGCCTGCTTGTATTGGTTACCTGTAGGCTTCCATGACCAATTAAAGTTATTGTTTCTAACATACAAAGCCCAACACAGCCTGATGAAGCATCTCATCTGACTTAAGTCACCTCACAACACCCGTTCTTCCCAAGCATTGGGACTTTGGGTTCCCACACCGAGACTCAAAAGACAACAACAAGGAACCAGGCCTCCTTCTTGGTGCTCTCAATGTTTTGGAGTGCCCTGCCAAATTACATTCACCTCGTTCCTTCTGTCCAGGAATTCTACAAATCCATGAAAGTTGAACTACTCAAGGAAACATTTCACAATTCTTTCTTGATATTCAAGTTATTTTATTCTGCTGGTTTGTATTTGACCTGTCTTGTATTTTATATTTCTACATGTCAAGTTGCTGTTATTTCTATTACCATGTCTGTTTGTACTATATTTGTCAAAGTTGTCTATTGGCCAATAGGGCAAGATATAAGTAGAAAGAAAGAAAAGAAAAGAAAAGAAAAGAAAAGAAAAGAAAAGAAAAGAAAAGAAAAGAAAAGAAAAGAAAAGAAAAGAAAAGAAAAGAAAAGAAAAGAAAACATTTGAATCTGATTGTGTGAAATTTGCCAAAAACAATAGTAATTAAACTTATAGTCTGTCCAATAACATTTCAAGTATTTTTGAACAGGTAATTAGTGTTTTGTTCCCAACATACAAAATAATTGGGACAGAAAATGCTTGAGATTTATTTATACTGTATATGTATATATATTAGAAGTGAAGGTGGAAGAAAAATCCCTTCTTTTCTAACTGTAATAAAATGGCACTAGTTAAATATCTGCCTATTGAGTAGATGTTGAGAAAAAGAAACAAGGCAGGGATGGAGGGTGAAAAAGAGAGACAACAGCTCCATCAAGCTGACCAATGTCTTGTTTTTCCTCTAGAGCACATGAATAGCTCTTCATAACTCTAGGATGACATTGATGGCAATGTTCTCATACAGTCACCTTGAATTCAGTTCAAGATGCTTCTGTTAAAGCTGAAAATCCACCAAGCATCTGTTGTGGGCAGCTTTGCAGCTTTGTGGTTATCCACGAACTGCATCTGCTTTCAAGTGGCATGTTCAAATATTCTGCGTAATGAAGTGGTTAAGCAAGCTTCATGATGGGACAAGGGGTCCGGAAGACATGTGGTGTTTACACAAGTGAAAGGGATGCTGAGTGCAAATGGTTGCAGTTAATGTGAACTTTAAAAGAATGTCAGCCAAATCTGAATACTGAGCAGGTCTCACCTTCCCTTTCCATTTGTGTAAACATTCTCTCTTTGATCCCATATTCAAGTTTTATTGGCTCAACATGATTCCTCAATTAGATCCTGACAGGGTTTTTCACCTACAATAAAACTCCAATACCACTTTCTTTTCTGATGTAAAATGTATATCCAGATATAGGCATCATTCTCCTTCTGATCCCTGAACATCATGGGTCTACTTGTTCCAGGACAATATCTTGGATAATTGAATTAAACTTGGCCAAGGATACATAACACACACTGCTTAGCATTAAAGACATGTTATGTGATAGGCCCCTCCCATTTAGTGCCACCCTATCACAAAAGGAATGTTTAGCTGACTTATGAGGTCTAAATGGATCTTTGGAGAAGAAGGATGGACTCTTTCAAGTACTCAGAGATGTGTTTACTGAGGTCATGGAATGTGAATATTAATCCTGTGTAAGCAGTGATAATTTTTGGAGCCTGCTACACCATTGCTGATGCACTGAATCACTTAGATAACATGAAAAATGTTCCCTTTACCTTGTGCATGAGCACTGACCAAGAAACTGCCCATAGCTATGTCACGTCACACAAAGGCTTTTTAAAAAATACCACATATTAAACTGTTTCAGCACATCTGCAATGATCTAGCACAGGGGTAGGAAAACTACAGCTGGTGGCGCCAAATAATCTGGCTCCTGCCCTTGCTCCAGTTGCCACCGCTGCTGCCAGAATTGGCTGTAGACTCGTTTATGACAGCCACAGACTCATTTATGACAGCTGTGGATGCAGTTACAACAGCCACAGATGCGGTTACAGCAACTGTAAATAGTGGGGGGACAACCAGTCCAGCCCCCTCAAATGTCTGAGGGAGCATGACCCAGCCCTCAACTTAAAAAGGTTGGTGACTCCTGATCTAGCACAATGAAAAACATTAACTTCACTCCCTCTGTTTGTATATATATGCTAAAAATTCAAAAAGCTGGTCACAATGATGCTAATCTATGACTCTTGCTCATTTCCCTTTGGCTAAAATTCTATGGCACAGTAATGCAAGTAGTGCAACTTTTGGAAGCAAAACACTGTCAGTTAAGAAATCTCCATGGGCTTTATCAATTGAAAACTGAGTTGAGCCATTTGGCATGCAACAGATGATGTCTACTGAGATTTCTAAATTGACAGCAATTCACTTCTAAGAGCAATGCCACCTACATTGCTGTGTGACAGGATTTCAGCATTTCTCATTTTCCCATACAATTAGTCAAACAGTCCCGAGTTGCTTTGACATAAGATTGCCATTAAGTGTGAGAATAAGTCTTCAAGCTAAAACATTTGTCTCATCCACTCTCAAGCCACTTTGCTAAATATTTTTGCCACTTTGATGCTTAGGTTACTCCAATCTCTTTCTGCCTACAAGATCCTGAAGCAAGGCCATTACACCAAGCAGAGCACCCAAGGGTACAAGCTCACCATTATATATGGTGAATGTCCTGCTTCTTCATTTGCCAAAAGAAAAGAAAGCAAAAAGAGGTTGCACCTAAACAAACATAATCAAGTCTGTCAATGGAATGGAGAACAAAATGATTCTATTACGAAAATCTGGCAGTGATTTAATTCCTTATGGCATTCTTTTCCAATCTCTTCTTCTCCCTCAAGCCCTTTTTGTTGTTGTGAGAGTGGGGAGAGGTATTAAACAAAATTCTAAAATAGAGCCAATCCAAATTATAGCACTTAGGAATGTGAAGCATATTTACATAGCCCCTAAGGAAAATAATGAGATAATTTATTACTCTGGCAATTTTGAAATTAAAAAAGACAAAGGCATACACATTTACCTCTGAAAACTGCAAACAGGATTTAGAAAAAGCCCCCTTCCCTTTAAAAAATGATGAGCATTCATGTTGGAAGAATTTCCACTACAGACTGCATTCAAGGAATCAAGATACAGGAGTCTGTATCATGTTCTGGATCAGACTCTGTATGTTTCTGAAACTCTAAGACCACAAATCCCATTTGTTGCATTGACAGGCAGCTTCGCTAACCTCATGTACTAGAAAACTATAGCTGAGTCCTCTACTGTGATGTTTTGCTGTAGAATTCATACAGGAACCCAATCAGGTATTCTGCAGCATTGTCACCTGAACTGTTGCGACAAACTATTACCAAGAAGAAAACTTGGAACAAAAGTACCTCATGAAATCTATTGTGTATGAGTGTGGGTGAACATCATATGCACACACCAGGGGATATTTTTGGTTCATTAGAAATTAATACTTCTTCCACTAGAAGAATATTGGATCATACATGTTAAGGGACATGCCTCGTTCAAAAGGATGAGGACTGCAAAAGATACCCTAGTGTCATCCATCCTCCCAAAATAGACCAGAAAGCAGTAGTCAACATAGCCAGCAACCCTTTATTCAGAACTATTTACATCCCATCCCCACCACATGATTCACTTCCTTATAATCTTTGTAAGGAAATTAGCTCTAGTCCACTGAGTCACTTGTAGAAGGATAAAGTGGTTTTATCTTCACCACACCTACACGCTCCATCAAATGGTCATTGTTTATAAACTTTTAGCTTTCCTTCTTGAATATCTTTAGCCAGCTGTAACAGGCATTTAAACTGTTTCTTTTGACACAAATAGCACAGCTGGAGAGGGTCTTTCTCCTTGCTTTCAGGGGTGACCTTTGGTATAACTTCAGCAATCTCAGATTCTCTACAATCCCCCATAGTCAATCATTTCAGCAAATAGAGGAAGATGGTCTCCAAAGAAGACTACTTTTTAGAGATGTGGGATTTTAATTTAATTTAATTTAATTGTTCGATTTCTATGCCGCCCCACATGCCTAAGCGACTCAGGGCACCCCACTTGCCTAAGCGACTCTGGGATAAGACTCCACTCCATTCTTGGGCATAATTCAGACTTTCACCTCACTCTCTCCTCCCCTGCAAGTTACCTTAAGTTCCTTCCCCCTTTTATTCTTCTGACAGTGAGGAAATTCCTTGGTGTTTTTTCCTGCCTTCCTCCATTTCCTACCACTTCTGATTCATCTTGTCTCCAAAGGAGAAACCACACTAGGGTAATACCCAGGAGGAGAGACCCACCTGGAGCTCTCTATGTATCCTTGGCAGGGAGCCGTGTGTTTATAGCAAATTTCCCCAGGGAGTCAGAAAAATACCCCAGAATTTATAAAGTTTAATTTAAAAAAAAAAAAGCCTTTCATGAGGATGAAGATTCCCAACAACTACACCATACTTTGACCCAGCAGTCAACAGTGAACTTCAAATGTCCCTTTGTTCAACCTGGACCCCACATTCCACTCTATCTGAATTCTGCTCTAGCAAGAAGAATGGAATGCAGACAGCTAGCTTCAGCCAAGAACAGATGCAGGCTTGTATAAGCCAATGTTCAATGCCTTCTGGTGGGCCTCTTCCTCTGTCAGAAGATAGCCATGAACTAAGCCATGTAATTTCAGTTCTGCAAGGAAGAGTTAAAAGGAGTCAAAAGGTATGACTCAAGAAGACTTAACATACCTTACTGGGTTTAAGGGGTGTTGGTTTACTTAATTAGGTAATTTCTGAAGTGTTAGTCTGTGTTGTTTTGTTTACTCATTGATATTAATTTTGTAAGTGGTCACTCTTTTCTTTCAGTGCAACCTGAACATTGACTTCCTTGTTGTACCTTATGCCACTTTCTGCTGCAACCAGCCCTTTCAATAAACTAAGGCCTCAACTATACCAGTAAATAGTACAGGATTTCCTGTGGAAGTAAAATGGATTCATTTGATTAAAAAAAAAACCTGATCAAAGCCTGGTTCTTTTTGCTTCCAAAGCCCTGCTCTTAAGGAATCTACTTTTTTAAAACTCTGGAACAATTCAAATAGCGCTTTCCCTATATGATGAGTTGTTCTCCAAACGGATGGGGGAACATTATCATAAGAGATTTTCTGATAATGTACTAACCTGGGCCTGATGTTTTGGCTAATGGGAACATCTACCTCTGTGCTCTATCTCTAAATCACCTTACCATTGCATTGATAGATCAGGTTAGCACTAGATCACCTCTGCAGAGACAAAATGAAGAAGATAAAAATCAATATGAATAGAAATAACTCTGATGAATTATAGTAAACTACTGTATTTCTGGAGTACTGGATGGTGGCACTGAAACAATTCACAGTCTCCATGTGATCAGCTAAACCAAACAGAAGTGTAAAACAGACCAAGAATCAAGTTGCCAGTTTAGTTGCAACCTTTACTCTTAAACAGAATCTAACCTATGTTTGGGGATTTGCAGTGGGGTAGGCTGAGTATCCAGACCTAAAATAAAAGTGGAGGAGTGCAATAGGAATTTCTATCATTGGGCCAGTAATTAAGAGAAGCCACAAGACTGTTAGGGAAGCTGGTTCCAAAATTATCTTTCAAAAGTCTCCTATGGTAGAAGCAGCTCTTGACGCTGGCTACGGCCTATCAATTAAATCCTTGCCCAAATCTCCTGATGTAAAGTTACTACAGGGTACTATGAGGAATTGAAATCTTTTAGAAAACTTTGCATTTAGGTAAATGTTTGGCTTCCCCTTTCCACAAACACACTGAAAAGTTAGCATGGATCAGCATGTTCTGTTTCCTGTGTATCATTAGCAATAGATTTTTCTTGGCTTTTTAAAATGGTGTTTGTTGTTGTTTTGGTCCGGTAATTTCTTTCTCAGCAGTATTTAGTACCAAAGCACTAAACTAAGAAGCAAAGAAACGTCAAGGCAGATAGATATATTTTCTGTTGAGACAAATAAAAAGGTTGTAGAAATCCCTTCCCTCATATTAGAGAGTTGACTGACCATAAAAACCTGGGCCGGCCTTCTGTTTCAACTCTTAATAGCTGTGTTATTTGCAGGGCGAGCTTTTCAAGATGGTGCGATAAATGTTATCAGCTGTTTTGGCCTGCAGACCAAGTTGTTGTGAAAACGCAGGAGAAATGGAGGCCCCAAACAATCCAAAGATATGTAGTGTGTTTGTTTACTCATGTCCTCCTATCTTTTCCGTCTTATAAATATTTGTATGGTGCAAAGTATTATTGCTACAGGGTTTTTTCCCCGGTGAAAGGGAAAGAGGCATGGCTCAGTGGGAGCCATGTCCTACTGCAACCGGCTTTTCTTTGTGGGTCTCTATTCAACCTTTTTAAGCCGGGGGCCGGGTCATGCTCCCTCAGACAGCTTCAGGGGCTGGATGGCTATTTTGCCCTTCCTCCGCCACACAGCACTTCCTGGTGTGGCGGAGGCAGTAGGGAGCCACATGAAATGGTGCCATGGGATGCATCCAACCATAGGTCTCAGGTTGAGAATCCTTGCTCTAGACTGGGATCGAAGGAGAAAAGTTGTTTGCAAGCCTGAAGTTTTTTTCCATCACTAACTACAGTACGACCTCTAGAAGTTAAATATAACAAAAGCAAAACATTTGGTACCAATTCCAGTCATTTGAATGGCAGTAGTAGCTCTAACCATAATGTATTTTTGCTTTTTGTGTGTGTTAAAGAGTGCTTCTTTTATTCCATTAAAAAACATATCAATGTTTCAAAATATGTGTGGGGTTTGAAAAAAGCCCTCCACTGAATGTGCAAAACAGCTCCAGTTGCTGGAATTTCTCCTCCTAAGATTGTTCTTGGTCAAACACAAAGTAACAGTCCTATTTCCTTTAAAAGGAATAACAGAACAGTACCTCTTTGTTGGTGGAACAAAACATTTTTTTTCTTTAAATGTGAGTGCATCCATGCATGTGTGTGTGTATGGATTGCTAGGTTATTATTAAAATGGTACAGAACTCTTTCCATTTTATGGTCATTAACAGTTTAGCCAAGCAGAAAAAGAAATTGAAAGACTTTAAAATAACGGGATGTTTCCCAGGTCTTTTTTTTTTTATTTAAAGAGGAACATTAAAGAGGGAACAGGATTCTTAATCTAAGTGAGAGAGGGGAGAGGGAGAAACCCAAGAAGTTGAAAGTAAAGTCCAGTTGGTCATTGAAGGACTGCAGAGGCAGTGCATCTAACACAGCAGTTAGATGGTGAAGAGAATGAATGTGGAGGTAGGGAAAATCTAAAACTAGGGGAGCTAGGGAGCAGGGAGAATCTTGCTCAGGTTTCTTCTGGGACCTCAAACAGAAATGCAATTGAGTAGAAGAACAGATACTGTGCAGCCAAACTAGTAAAGGTAAAGGTCTTCCTTGCTCAAAGCCTAGTCATGTTCGACTGTTGGGGACAGTGCTAATCTGTTTTCAGCCAAAGAGCCAGCACTGTCTGTGCCTGCAATGTCTCCTTGGCTATGTGGTAGCCATGGCTAGATACCAGAGTGCACAAAACACTGTTACCTTTCCTGCCAAAGCAGTACCTATTTATCTACTTGCAATTTCTTGCTTTTGAACTATTATGTTGGCAGGAGCTGGGACAGACAACAAGCCGTAGCTCCATCACACAACACTTGAGTCCCAAACTGCTGACCTACTGAAATTCCAATCGTCACGCTCAGCCTCTTAACCACTAAGCCTCCATGGCCCCTACACTAGGCTTAATCTGCCTACACTTGGGTGGTAGATTTGGGCTTCCATAAGTGTTCAGATGCATATTCATTTATTTGACACATTGCACTTGATGTGAAGTACTGTGAACTTTCTATAGGTAAACTTTCATGTTATGAACCAGCCAGCCATGGCCCAGTCATCATATGAGAACTAGGAGGTGATAGTTGAAACTTGGTTTATAACAGTTAGTCACATCACAAAGTGTTCAGCCTAGTCAATATCCTGACAACTGAGGACACGGTGGCCAAAATCCTGTTGCTTAATATAGTTAAATCACACACATAGTTGAATCCATGAGGATTTAGCAAGTCCAGTCTTCCATTTGTTCTTGTTCAATCGCACAGTCAATTCCAACCCATCATGACCCCATGGACCACCAACCTCCAGACACCTCTGTCCTCCACCATCCTTCTCAACCCACCCAGCTCTGTGCCCATTGCATCTACAATACCATCTAGCCATCAAATTTTTGGCCTCTCTCTTCTTCTTTTGCCCACCACCTTTCCCAACATCAAGGCTTTCTCAAGTGAATCCTCTCTTCTCATTTAATGTCCAAAGTACTTTGGCTTCATCTTTACTTTTTGATCTTCTAAGGAGCAATCAGGGTTAATTTCTTCTAAGATCGACCTATTTGTTCTCCTTGCTGTCCAGAGGACTCTCAAAACTCTCTTCCAACACCACATTCCAAAGGCATCTATTCTTCTGTGGCAGGCATGACTACATACCGGAGTGCACAGAACACTGTTTGCCTTCCACCAAAGGGGTCTATTTCAGTGGTGGGCAGCAATAGGTTTGCACCCCCCAGAGGGTGGCCTCTGAGAAGGGGGGTGGCAAAATTGGGTGCCCTTCGGGCAGGGAGAATAGCTAAATTGGGTGGCCACGCCCACCTCCCTGCCCTGCCCCACCAGGTTTTGTCCCTGCAAGTGGTTCAAGCTCTCCCTTGCTTAAAAGCCAGTCATACATGACTCTAGAGTGCAGTGCTAATCTCCATTTACAGCCAAAGAACCAGTGCTGCCTGTGTTTGCAGATGTGTACATGGCCATATGGCAGGCATGACTAGATCCACCCATGACATAGGCTTTGCCCATGCCGTAGGATCTGCCCACAACGTAGGTTCCACCCCCCATGTGGTAGCGAAAATTTTTGCTGCCCACCACTAGTCTATTTGCACTTTCTTGCTTTTGAACTGCTAGTTTGGCAGGAGCTGGGACAGAGACCGGAGCTCACTCCATCGTGAAGCACTCAGTTCTCAAATTTGCTGACCTGCCAACTTTCCAGTCCTCAGGTTCAGTGCCTTAACCACAAAGCTCCTCTAGTCCACTACAGATTTGACCTTCCCCCTATAGTCTGAAATCGCTTGACTGTGCCACTGGTCTGCAGCAAGAGAGCAGTTGGGGTTTTCTATACCATATGTAGATAATATACATTCTCTTTTCCAGTACTGTTACAGTTGACATGTTACTGTTGTCTTCCATTGATATATCTATTCTTATCTTTCCATCTTACAGTTTGTTTTGTCTCAGTTTCTGACAGTGGCATTAATAACTGTCATCAGCTAGCACTAATCAATCATGTTTCTTTATCACATGATTATTAACAGATTTGCACAGGAAATTAAATTCATACATAGAATACTGGAGAACTGTTTACTCTACAGGGTGGCCTGTAAGTCCCTACCCATCCATATTTATTATATTTTTATTTCAGAGAAATACAATATGGCCGATTTAAGCCCATTTACACTTGAAAAGCATATTGTGACCAGTACGTGGGTACATGAGTGCAAGAATACTGGCGACCCCCTGGATACAATAAGTGGCAAATTCAAAGAAAGATTCAATAGGGACTTACAGGCCACTTTGTATGTTAAATTTTCTTTAAAATGAGAGAAAAAGAGGATTTACTTGCACTGAGTATCTTGCAGGAGTGGGTGTTAAAGTCTCAGCCTGACTAAAAAATGAAAGCCAGACTATCTTGTAAATATCAACAATATATAGCAGTTGTGCTGCTGTTATGCACTGTCAAGGGTTCAGTTGTATAAGCATAGATATTGGTAGTGTTCTTCTTCCTCCACATATAGGCCAGTGTGAAGCTGCCAAAATGAAGGCACTTTTTGGTGAGTTCATTCTGCAGTTCCTTTGGCCTGACCTAGCGTGAGAAAGATTAGCTGGCAACACAAAGTTGCCATTGCCAGGGTACACCTGATTGTGGTTCAAAAATACCACAATCTTCGAGGAGGCTCTTTCTCTGTATCCCTATTAGTGGTGTTTTGTGATCTGAATCTCAAATGCAGCAAAAACCATTCAAAAGTAGACAACAATCTGCATTTCTATCCTTTCTACAAAAAACATAAGTCATCCAAACATTTTCCCATGCACACATTTTTATTTAGCCACCTAGCCATAATGTATCAACACGTTTGAACTTGAAGATAAGTATACATACATTTCTGATGCCTTGTTTCTATTCATACTTAATATGTTAGCAAAGAGACTACTACTTTAGGGAGTGGCGCATCTCCATAACATGCACCTGAAAAGTCAAATGAAGACTGCAAGGCACTCAATGTGGCTGCTTGATCTTCAATAGCCATTTGTAATGACTAACTATTGATAACCATTTGGTAAGTATTTGTCCACATTGTCTATGCTGCACAGAAAAAAATACAGGGTTTTCTTGTAATGTGCATGCAAAAAAAAAGAAGAAATAGCTGTTCATCTACCTTTTTTGCTCTGTCAGGGGATATCTACTGCTTTAAAATGCTAGAGAACCATGGGGTGCTTCCTTCTGCTTTTCCCAGAAGAGATTAAACTTTCATAAACATCATCTGTCAAGACTAGAAAGTATTGATGGTTTTCTGTATGTATTATATGAGTGCATGCAGGTTTCCCCTCTAACCATTACCTTTCCCCAGGCTGGAAATTTACCTTTGGGCAGGTAGATTTGAAGGTGGTGAGTGGACCTCCTGGTCTCAGCAGAGCCAGAAAGTGGACTCAAACTTGTACAAACTTGAAAACTTAAGAACTTCAAGTCATGTTTTTGGTTGCTGCTGCTGAAAATGTTGTGTGTGTTATTCCCATTGAATAGAATGTCCCAAGGAAATTTCTTCTCTGCAGGAATGATACAGCTTCAATTTCATACCAGCAATTGGACTAGGATAACAAGTCTAAGATTTTACAAGAGGTAAAAAAGTGGTATTCCCCCCCCCCCCAGGACATACCAATATTGAATCAATAGTCTTTCCTTGGCTAGAATTTAAAGTAAATTAGGGTGAGGCCTTAAAAGAAGGGATATTGGAGTCAGTGGAGCTAGTTCAGAATAGGGTGAAACAATTATATTAGCCCTGTTCAGTGCAACCTGCAAGAAGGGCTATGTTCACTCCAGTCCTGCCTTCAAAGATTTGATCAATATTTTAGCCTTGGTGAAATATTTACCAGGAAAAAAGTATATCAGAAAAACTTCCTAACTGTTTGAGTGATATGACACTGGAACCAATTTCACAGTGAGGAGGTGAGCATTCCAAAACTGGAGGCATTCAAGAGAAAGCTAGGCAGCCATATGTCAGATATACAGTACTGTACTTTGATTTGCATTCCTGCATTGAATGGGGGCTTGGATTTAATGGCCTTATACCCCCACTCCATTATTCTAGGAATCTGTGATTTTTGCCTGAATTGTCCAGTTGTTATGACATTATTTTGTTAGGAACTATCCAGATAGGCATTAAGTCCACTCTCCAGAGGTTTTTGTGAGTGAGCTGGTCTGTTATGGTGTACACACGCATTGGCTGCTAGAACCATCACAGTCACCCTAATGTGCACCTTTTGAGACAGTCAGGAGATTCAACTTTTTCATTGCATTCTCATATATCTCATCTCCAGTGTCTATGGACATTGTGAAGAACATATATGAGAATCTTGCAATTCTCGAAAGCTTCTTCCAGGATCAACATACTGCATCACGAACCGGCTTAAGAGCTGCTTTACCATACAGTTGTACCTCGCTTAAAGAGCATAATGTGTTCCACATGATTCCTCTTTAAGTGAGTTTGCTCTTTAAGTGAAACACTATTGTAAGTGACCAATTGTGGAGGGGATTGCGAACCCCAATTTATTTGTTAAGCGTGTTTTTGGTTGGTTTTATTTGTTAAGTGAAGCGAACATTCAAAGAAAATTCTGCTCTTTAAGTGAGTTACTCTTTAAGTGAGGTACTCTTTGTGCAAGGTTTGACTGTATTAGAAATTGAAATTAAACACTTCCCCTGCTTCACTGTGGAGAGGCAAGGAAATAGAGATTATTTTTTTCATTCCTATTTGCCCATTGTTGTGCTGCATAAGTTAGGACAGTAAAAAAAAAATCCCCTTTTTTCCTATAGTCCTAATTGAAATCATAGCTATGGATAGTTTCTCGGTTGGAGCTCAAAGAAAATGGAAGGGAAATTTTTCTTATTGTTCTAACTAATAATAATTTAGTGTCAGAAATTATTCTGGGTTGAAAGGATTTTTGCTAGAGAAACACCACTCAGGGGATGCCTAAATGAGGCTCCTTTCATGTCCCCAAGATCTTTCCCCACCAAAGTGGTCCCTATTTATCTGCTTGCAGTTTCTTGCTTTTGATCTGCTAGGTTGGCAGGAGCTGGGACAGAGACAGGCACTCAGTCCATCAATTTGGGTGTTTGAATCTTGAACTGCTGACTTTCCTGCCTTCCAGCTAACAAGGTGAGCTTCTTAACCACTGAGCCACACCAGCCCCACTGTCCTAACTGATGTAGCACAACAGTGACCAAATAGGAATAAATAATAATAATCTCATTTCCATGCCCCTCCACAGAGGAACAGGGGAAGTGTTTAATTTGCTGGAATTTTGAAGCGCCTTGTCATCCGCTTTACAATACCAGCAAGTAAACAACTGTTGCTATTTGGATGCGGGGAGTGAGCTAAACCCATCCTAATGCAACCTCAGCAGCTGCGATTCTAGGTCACATCACAAGGGGCTCTCTTGCCAAAAAAAAAAAACAAAAAAACAATGGCAAAGTAGTGCAAAGACAATCTGCATTATAAATTGCAAGGGAACAATTTGCTTCCCCCCTTTAAATAGCAATTATAGCTAATCAATTCCAGAACTTTTGTAATGAAGCACATGGCAGATTACTTTTCAGATGTAATTTTCCAAGCTTTGTGATTTTTTTAAAAGGCAGATGCAAGCCTTTCCCTTCATGTTATCATAAACTGATACATGAAAATTCAAAATAAATTTGTATTACACTGGTAACACAATTTTGATTGCAAATGGGTTGATTCCTCTATCTTAAATACAATAGCAAACAATTTGAGAAAAGAGCAGTAAATGCCATGTATCCTTAGGGTTACCAGTCAAATTGGGGGGGGGGGGCATCAAGGTAGGGTTTTTTTTTTTGGTAGGAGAGGCCTTCACCAGATGTTTTATGGTAATATTTAAGCATCTCACTTTTTCCTTTGGATTAAGTATGTCATCTGAATAATTGCACCTTATGTTGAGTTGAGCCCAATGTTCTCAATTCTCATGCTGACTCATGAAGAATTGCAGGGTCATATGTGCACTTCCCCAATGCTCCTGGCAAGCTCAGTGAAGCATGGGTGTGCTTGCATTGGTGTGCATGAGAGTGAGTGGAAGAAGGAAGTAGACAATATCATACTTGGCTCCTCTTACCAACCTCTTCCTGTTGTGCACACTGGATAGCTGTGTATGTAGAATCATAGAAATTGTACATTTGTAAGACTGGAAAGGGACTGTGGTGGCTTTGTGGTTAATATGCTGGACTTGACGACTGGAAGAACAGCAGGTCAGCAGTTGAAGACCTGAGTGCTGCACAACAGAGTGAGCTCCCATCTCTGTTCCAGCTCCTGCCAACCTCGCAATTTGAAAGCAAGAAATTGCAAGTAGACAAATAGGTACCACTTTGGTGGGAAGGTAAACAGCAGTTCGTGCACTCTGGTGTCTAGTCATGCCTGCCAAATGTCCACAGAAACTTCTGCAGATGCAGACAGTGCTGGCTCTTTGGCCATAAGCAGAGATGAGCACTGAACCCTAGAGTCAGATAGGACTGGCTTTTGAGCAAGGGTGACCTAATACTGGAAAGGATTCTAGGGGTGAATGAGTCCAACTCCTTCTGAAAGGGTTGGGAGGAGTGCAGTAATTGGTACTAAAAACTGGTGACCACACCAAGAGAACCACAGAGGTTAAAATGTGCAGAAAATATCTTGGATATCATTGCAGGAGGAGTTGTGAGTTTCCTTTTCTGGTGCCAGCACTATATCTTTCTTATATGGTATGGATGGTTTGCATTCCCTCCCTCCACTCCACCCTCAAACATGGTGTCTTTCTTATTTCAGTGTGTCTAACCCAAGATTTATCCAAAGAAATCTGTGGTAGAGCGATGCCCAGTGAGTGTCCCAGTGCACTCTTCTTCCATGCTGTGGATACTTCAGAAATGCACAAATGATTTGCTTTGCACTTTAGATGGTGCATCTACTTTGAAGCAATTCAAACCTTTTAAAAACCCCTTAGAACAGAATAATATTAAAACAGATTGAAGGCTTGAAAATCCAGCCATAGCTTCTCTAATTCTCAAATGCTCAACCTTGGGCCTCCAGGTGTTCTTGGACTTCAAAGACCAGAAACCCAAGTCAGCACAGGTGCTGATCAGGGCTACTGGGAATAGAAGTCCAAGAACATCTGGGGGCCCAAGGTTGAGAAACCTTGCTCTAGCAAACAGCTAGGGTTGTTAACTTAAAATAATAGCAGTGCCATTCACAGTTGTCAGGGTGGCATTTCACAGCTGGAACACTACAACACTGGGCCCAAAAATATGTGACCTTTGCCCACAAGCCTTTTCTCAGGTAAGGGTTAAGGCTGTTGGCTGACCTTGTTAGATTCTGCATGCAGGCATCTGTGTTGTAACTCACACATCATGTAAAATGGACTCCGTGATTGAGATTGAGGGATACGCAGCTCTATTACATACTTTGCCGTGTGTGTAGTTTGCACTGTGATGAGCTATAGATCAATTGGTTACTTCTGAAAACACTGTCATAGAAATATATCTGAGTAATAAAAAATACAATGAAAGATATATATGTATTTTGTACATGGCAGGCTTACTCAATTTGTAACCCTTGCCCAGTTCCGCACAGTGCACAAATTGTACAGTACAGTCTGCCAAATATCCCTCTCCCTGTAGTTCTATATCAGGTGCAAAAGAAAAAGAGGAAGTTTACAAACCTGCTGGAAAGCTGCCGTATATCACATGAGACCTGCATTCAGAAAGTGGTGCAAACAAACTGTCTTTAGTATTCATCATCCAAATTGCAAAATCTTTACGGTGTTCAAAACTACAGTTCAGAATTCTGTGATTTAATTGCTACTCTGCAAGACTTTTGTGGGTTCAGAAAGCATGTGTACCCCATCTTAAAACTAACAAAGTGTGTTCGCATGCATGTGCCGGCTTCTGTCTTTAATGGCCTGAATAAACTTGTCTCAGAGCAGTCCTGACAGTGGTGGGGAAGAGATGGTGGGAAAGGGTGTATGAAGAATCATCTTTCACAGGGTGGCTCTGTTGTTTGGCATAATTAAGTCAACAGTCTGTTGGTCTTATTCCAGGCACTTTGACAACTGTTCTCTCACTGCTACCAGTAAAATTAACTGTACTGTCCATTTCCCAAATGGTTTTGTATGTGGAACTTGCTGCTTCTGTCCTACTGCTCCCTTCCTGACAAAGCAGAGATGGAGAGTAGAGTTCAATAGGTAGAAGCTGCCAGGCCATATGCTGATTTATTTATTTACTTATTTACTCAAATTTATATACTGCCCTCCTTGCCAGGGTGATTCAGGGTGCTTTACAGCATCATAAAACCAACCAATCCAACTTCAAATTTCCAGTTATAAAAATCTTTAAAATTTTAATTTTTAAAAAAATACAATAGTAAATCATTAGGATTACATTTCTCTACTTTTCTACTTACAAGCCTCTGTACCCATCACCCTCCAGTTTAAGCATGGCATTTCTCTTTCTCTCTCTCTCTCAGATTAACAAAACCAATCTTCCATTGGAAAGTGAAACACATCCAGAAATGGATCAATGGTACAGGTGTCACACTGCAATGCGGAAAGTTGGGGAAGACCACTAGCCCTGATGCTCCCCACAGGACAATCTTCATGGCTAAAAGTCAACTAAACACAGCTCTCAGCCCTGGGCAGCCCTTCCATGGGCAGATGGTGCTAAGAATCCCTCGGTCAACCATAAATGTCTGTACCTGGAACGTCAGGAGGAGTATTTATGGAAAAGGAAAGATGTATACTGCAGTAAAGGCAATGAAGAGGCTCCTGAAGCTGTCTGAGGGAGTGTGACCTGGCCCCTGGCTTTAAAAGGTTGAAAACTCCTGCTTTAGTGTGATGACACTTCTGAGAATTTTTACTGTGCACTTGTGGATGGGCCAGCTTCAAGTGACTTCCTTCCTTGTGGGTTCCTCCCATTAAATTGGACTAGATAATCTTGAAAGCAGGAAGACATTCAGAAGGACAATCATCCTATGTAGAAATTGTCCTCCCAAAAAGAAGATACTCATCCTCTTGTAGAGATTATCTTCCCTAAAAGTGGACCAGGACAAAATGTGATGTGTTCTCAACCTAACTCAGTATTCACTACTATATGCTCTATATCAGAACGGGGGTGTAAAAGGCTTCACGGTTCAGATCTCGGTTGTTTATTACTAGAATCTGAAGATCAATTAACAGGTATTGGATACATATTCAGAAATTTGCTCCGAGAACCAGTTCTGAAAGGAAATGAGAGGTTTTCCATGCACAATTGTGGTTGTTGCAGTTAGATGGTTGGGGGAAAGTGACTAGACAAGGAAGCTATCCCAGGTTGACAGAAGTTTCTTATAGGAGCTAAATTGTGTTCTTGTATAGAGCGCAATCTGTAAAAAAGCCAGTGTTCATCTGACATAGGATTATTTATGGAAAAAGACAAGAGGCATTCACGTAGGGAATGTTGCTACCGTACTACCATGTATTGCCATAAGAGTGGGGACATTGCTCTCAAGTGAATGTCTCTTATGTTTTTCAGTATAGTTCTATGTCAGGTAAGGCCTGCTCTTTTACAGGTTGCTATATCTATTCATTGCTATATCCCTTGCAAATATATTTTTCAAATAAAGATGCCCCAACATCAACATCATCTTAGTATACATGTGTCATGGCCCTTTTGGACCAATGTAAGTGAAAAAAACAAAGTGATGAGGACAGAATTGCTACAATAAATCACCAACCCCAGCCAGGGCAGTAAAAAAATAAATAAATAACAAATCCATATGCAAAATATCCCTCATGATTAACTGTGCATCATATATGTTGTTGTTGTTGCTGCATGATGTCAAGTCATTTCTGACTTATGGTGACCCTGTGAATAAGAGTCCTCCAAAATGTCCTGTCCTCAACAGCCCTGCTCAACTATTGTAATAGTTTGCAACTTCCTTTAGGGAATTGATCTATCTTGTTTTTGGTCTTTTTCACTTCCTGCTACCTTTCTCAGCATTATTGTCTTTTACAGAGAGTCTTGTCTTCTCATTATGTGCCCAAAGTAGAACAATTTCAATTCCATCATTTTTGCCAGAAGAGACAGTTCAGGGTTGACTTGTTCTAGGACCCACTTGTCTGTATTTTCAGCTGTCCAGGATATCCACAAGACTTTCCTCCAACACCACACATTTCAAATAAATCAATTTAATATACATATATCATGTGTGATCAATGGAAAATGAATCAAATTTCACTATGCCAGCTACAACGCAAATTGCAATGTGAAAGCATTTTAAGACCTGTAAATCCTAGCAAACACACATCTGCCTACTCTCCCCGACTCCTTTCTATATAGTTTTAAACCACTGTGAAATGCAGTTTATGAATCTGTGTTATTATCACAAAGAATGTTGCAGCCTTAGGCAGCCCTGAAATTTCACCAGCAAGATTGCTCCTAATATAGATTGCTATCAAGGAAGAAAAAAAAGAGTATGTGAGAGAAGAATCGTTCAACTTGGGAGGAAAGTATTAAAAGCAGAGACCAGAATGAGAATAAAACACCAAGGGGAAGTCTTCAAGTGGATGATAACAATGTGCCTTAATTAAATAGTTGCCCAGACAACCAGCAAACAAGCAAGGGAACAAGGAGGAAATAATTAAGTACCACTGTAGAGATTGCTATAAAGCCCTTACTTATCGACACTGTTCTAATCCTAGCCTTAAACCTCTATAATGCAAAAACATCTATGTGTTTTAATTCTCAGTGGAATGGCAGGTATAAAAAGAAATTATTATTCACAGTTCTTCAAGTAAAAGTGCCATCAAAGGATTGTATAGAATAAGGACATTTTAAAAAAATCCTTGGAAAATAATAATAAAAAAATTCAATATAGATTGGGATGGGGGAAATGTTGTTGGATTAGAGAAAATAGCCTTTTTGTGTCTTCTAAGACTCCTTGCTTATATAAATACAGTCAAACCTTGCATAAAGAGCACCTCGCTTAAAGAGTAACTGGCTTAAAGAGCAGAATTTTCTCTGAATGTTCGCTTCGCTTAACAAATCAAACCAACCAAAAATTCACTTAACAAATAAATCGGGTTTGTAATACCACCCACCAGAAGTCACAACTGGTCACTTACAATGGTGTTTTGCTTAAAGAGCAAACTCACTTAAAGAGCAATCCTGTGGAACGCATTATGCTCTTTAGCGAGGTACAACTGTAAACATTTCATCTAGACTGCATGCTTTACATTGTGAGACTTTCATGGCACCTTGAAGAAAAACAAAATCTTAGAACCCAAAACTAAACAAGGCTGGATCATTAATGCTGCCCTGAGTCCTTGGACGAGGGCGGGGTATAAATGTAATAAAATATAAAATAAATAAATAAATAAAATGAAGATGGGATTTGGAGAAGCAGAGGCTGAGAGAGCTTCATGTTCCTACTGAATACTTTTCTTAACCTGAGGCTTGATTCACTCAGGACCTCATCAACCAGATAAAAGGATAGTTGAGAAGAAACCTAGCTGTGTAAAAGAATGATATATATTTTATGGAGGAGACAGAGTGGCTTAGTGGATAGTGTGTTGAAGCAGGACTCAGGAGACCAGGATTTCTTAGCCCCACTCAGCCATGGAAACTCACTGAGTGATGGCACCAATAAAAAGACTCCTTAACTAGCTCACATACTTTGAACGCCCTATTAGGGTCACCATAAATAAGAAGCAGCTGGATGGCACATAATGTTAATATATTTTGTATATAAATACAAACACACTTTCATACAGAGAAAGCTCTATGATTTATCTTGATTTATACTGGCCTCAATGTGCCTATTTAAAAGTTCAATTCAGTGTGGCCATATCCTTTCGCAAAAAAGGCAACCCACCACAGCTGGACAAATTGTGCCCTCAAGGGGTGGCTATGTTACAGTAAATCTCTTGACATACTTACCCAGCAAAGCCTCCCTGAATTGCTAAAGTAGTTTAGTGGGCCTCACCATCATCACAGTGTGACTGTCCTGAAAAGGGGGCAGATTTTTTTTCTCCTCAGCTCTAGACTTCCAGACCAAATGTAACTATGCCAGTAATGGTGAACCTTGGCACAGCTGCTGTTTTGGAACTTCAATTCCCAGAAGCCCTGATCAGCAGGTGTGCTGGCTTGGGCTTCTGGTAACTGTAGCCCAAGAACACCTGGAGTGTCAAGGTTCACCATCACAGGACTATACTGTGGGAGGGCACATAGGGTTCTTAACCTTGGGCCCCCAGGTGTTCTTAGACTTCAGTTTTCGGAAGCCCAAGTCAGGCTTCTGGGAACTGAAGTCTAAGAACATCTAGGGGCCCAAGGTTGAGAAAGTGATCATTTTTAAAGACCATCCAACTTTCCACCTGAGTGATAGTCTCTGTGCAGAACTATATTGCTCTGGGACTGGTGACAACCCAAATACACATATTTAGATGAATAAACAATAAAGCATTGGTATTTATTACACAAGTAAAATTTAAAAGGTTATTTGCTTCAAAAATATTCTGGAGTCAGTTTATTTCTAACTGTAGTTTGGCTAGAACTAGGCAAGTCACAGCCAAGACTTATCGTACTGAACAGTAGATGCTAATTACATTCTACTAATTACATTTCAGTAAGCATTCAAGGATGATTCATGTTTCATAATTTCCCAAGCTTCCTTTGGCTGATATATTCCCCTTCATTCTTTGAGAAGTATTTCTATTGTCACTAACATGCATAGTTGTCTTTACCATGAGCTGTTATAATTAATCATTGAAGTACAGATTCCAGACAGCTGGGAAGCCTTTATTCAGATTTCCAAATTTTTGTCCAAGTATGAATTCCTATAGGTCAGTGATGGCTAACCTTGGCACGCCAGGTGTTCTTGGATTTCAATTACCAGAAGCCCAAGTCCTGCTGATCACTCCTGCTGATTAGGGCTTCTTGGAATTGGAGTTCAAAAACAGGTGGAGTGTCAAGGTTAGCCATCAGTGCTATAGGTTAATTCTCTAGCTTTGCTCCCAGGTTTACAGCCAAAAGGATTCATAAAAGAAAGTCAACAGTATTAGAAGTCAGCTGGGACTTAAGATGTTCAATGATCTAAAATAAGGCATATGTACACCCTCTTTTTAGCCTTAGAGAAATGAAGAATCAAGAGATGTTTATCTAAGCACACTCCTTTTGATTTGGTATTCTCTTCTTTCAAATACAAGGCATGCTTTAGGGCATTCACACCAGACGTAAATGGTATGTTATCTGTACTTCAAGGAGACTTGTTAGGTTTCTGCTCTGGGCAGGCAGTCACTGAAATTTTCCAGCATTAAGACTTCATAGCATCTGGGATGAAGACCAAAGGTATGAATCCCAATCAATTAGCATTTATTACAGACAGCTTGTGACTGTATAAATTTCAAGAGTACATTAGGGAAGTTAATATTTCATCTCTCCTCAACTATACACCTTAATCCTGCTAAATCTAGCTCTTTATGCTCATAAAACCAGAGTTCTGCCATACAGTCACCTCCTAATAAATGTGGTATTTAAAATTATCAGATGTTTACCAGAGTTATACTCTAACTCTGGGGATTCTTAACCTGCTGGATGTGGCCTGCCACACCATTTCATGTGGCCCACCACCACCTCCACCACACCAGGAAGTACCATGTGGTGGAGGAAGGGCAAAATGCCAATGGCCACCTTGTGTTGCTCACTAATCTTTCCCACACTAGGTCAGGTGAAAGGAACTACAAAATAAACTACCCAAAGGGTGGTTTCATTTTGGCAGTTTCACATCTGGCCTAGACAGAAGAAGAAGAAGAAGGGAGAAAAATAATTTGTAAGAAAAAACATACTCAATGTTTTAATTTTTTAAAATTAGAAAACTTTTTTAAAAATTCTGTTACAAGTACTGTACATCTCTTTTTTCTTTTGCAACTTATTACAGTATCTTATGAAGTGCAGTGGTGTATGAAAAAAGGTTCAAAATACTCTTTTCAAGATTTACTACTTTAATTTATTTTTCAATGAAGTATTTCAAATTCCAGATCAAAGTAATAATGAAGATAGGTTTTTTTTAAAAAAGTCATGGGATCTTTATGGGGCATAAGTTTTAAAAAGACCAAGAAAGTTTGGTTTATCTCTTAAAACGTCCAATAACTCAACCTTAGTTGTGGGATTGAATTAAGTTTGCCAATTCCTCATAGCAGATTCTTCAAGTTTAACAGCTAGATAGCAGGCACATACAGTACTCGGATTAGTCATGTCTTTTACATTTGGCCAATAAGAACTTTCCAAATTTTGAAAATGTCCTCAAGGATATAAGTTCTTCTTTTTATAATGAATATAACCCTGGAGAAAGTGAAATTCACAGATTTACCTGCTCCTACCTTCATTTTCTTTTCAGGGGAGAGCACTGAAGGCTGATGGTGTTCTTACAGTATTTGCTATGCAGTATTTACAAATACCCATGCAGAGCATAAACAGAGACAAACAGCATGCAAATTCATAGAAGGCCATAGTCCTGCTGTTCCTCATCAGATCCACAGAGAGGAAACCTCCATTTCTATGTGGCTTTAGCCAACTCTACATTCTCTCTCCTCCTTTCTCCATTCTTCTTTTTCAAGAACTGCAAACCTACTATCCCTTCTCTCTGTCTCACTCACTGTCTCCCCTTCTTTCATTTCTCTCCCACACTTTTCAGATTAGATGTCTCTATGAGTGTGAGCATATTTTATATTTTCCAAGCTAAGGCAGAAATCCTCATTCAAACAAACAGAGTGTCTTTTCTCAATTATTAGTTCCTGTTTGGACTATTAATGTAACAAAAAGGAATGACCATCCACAAATCCTAATGATACAGACACACACGAGTACCCTTCATCCTGTCAGCCAGTGAGGGATTCTTGTGAGGAATGGCAGGAAATTAATTAATATGACAATCAATTAATTAACCAGGCTTCCTTCTCAAGGAAGAGCCCTACTTCCACACTGTCCTTTCACATTGAGAACAAATAAACAGCTGCCAGGTGAGAAATCCCCCTACAGGATCACCTGGAGGCATGGTCAGCAAAGGGCAAATCCATATTCTTTTTCACACATACGTTTGTGTACATCAGAGGAACATCTGCACAACTCTCAATGCTAAAGGACAGAATTTCTCAACCTTGGGTCCCCAGATGTTCTTGAACTTCAGTTCCCTGGAACCATGATCAACAGGTGTACTGACTTGGGTTTCTGGGAATTAAAGTCCAACAACACCTGGGGACCCAAGATTGAAAAACACTGCCATAGAAAAAATATATTTTGTTCTGCTATATGTTTAATACATAGTAGTTTGTTGTCTGAATAATTACCTGTTGAGACCCTGCTTGTGGATGCTATTTCCTTTTTTCTCCATCTACAACCTGAATATAAAATTGCTCCACTTAAATCAATGAAATGACCATTGTTATGACAGAATAGGCAGTGCAGAAAAATGCCTCTATTTTTATCTGTGAGACATTGGAGGATCTTCTGTAAATATCTAATCGGATGATAACAGATATGAAGGAATGATTTACATAAATTTCCCTTCTGAAGGGAATTAAAACTGCAGTATTTTTTCAGTATAGCTGGGTGAAAAGCTCAGTGGTTTAGGTATCTGGCTGCAAAGTCACAGGTCAGGAGTTCAGTTCCTCACTGAGCATCTCACAAGATCCAATATGTGGGACCTTGGGCATGCTACAGAGTCCCAGGGCACCCCTGGAAGAAGGGAATGATAAACCACTCTGGTGTATTCTATACCTTAAAACCTCTAAAAAGGGTCACCATAGGTCAGAATTGATGGCACATCATTATCATAGGGAGCTGCGGTGACTCAGTGGTTAAGAAGCTTGCTTTGTTAGCTGGAAGGCTGGCAGTTTGAGACCCAGGTACTTCATGATAGATTGAGTGCCCATCTCTGTCCCAGCTCTTGGGGACATGAAAGGAGCCTCATTTGGGCATTCTCTGAGCAGAGTTTCCTCCGCAAAAATCCTTTCAACCCAGAATAATTTATGACATGAAATCATCATCATCATCATCATCATCATCATCATCATCATCATCATCATCATCATCATCATCATCATCATCATGAGAATTAGATATCTGGCTGAAGAGCCAGAGATTAAGAGTTTGATTCACCAATGTTCCTCCTTGACAGGTGATAGACTTGATGATCCATAAGGTCCCTTCCAGTTCTGCAGTTCCATGATGATAATGATGACGATAATTTTCCAGAGCTTTTACTTTTACATTAGTTTTGGCTTTTTTGTGTGTATGTTTTATTGTATTCTGGTTTCATACCATGATTTTCTGGTACATTATTTTAGAACTCTGGGGAGCAAACTGTAATGATTGCACATCATTAGCACCATTATTTCCATTTTAATTTCCTTTGACACTAGAACTCAAAGTGGCATAGACAGGTAGTTTCTTGTCACTGTACAGACCATACCAGCCTGTGACGCCTCAGGAATGCTTAATCTACATTAAGTTCCTCATCCTACCTTGTAATAAAGAGGTACATTAAAAAAGACTGTGTAAGTTTCTGTTCTAACTCAGTTTAGCCTCAATGAAATTAAAAAGGCATTTATATTAAAAAGTGACAAACATAATGTCAAGATGTATCTTTGTACAAAAATGTTAATATTATTAGAGTATATTAGTTAGCTGTAAAAATTTCCTTTTGGCTCAAAGTTGCCACTGAAAGCTATGAAAATGATTGTGAGGGAAGCCAAAACTGATAGGTTGATCCAGAGGATTGAGTATTTAGCTCTTAGAAGCATTTAGGCAGAGGGCTTTCTGTTTTTAACTCTTAAAAGTTTGGCTTCTGAGTCCCTAAGGCAGGGATTCTCGACCCATGGGCTGGATGCAGCTCACAGCCCCATTTCATGTGAGACCCCACTACCACCTCCATCACACCTAGAAGTGCCACATGGTGGAGGAAGGGTAAAATGGCTGTCTGGCCCCCAAGGCTGTCTGAGGGAGCATGACCCGGCGCCCCACTTAAAAAGGTTGAGAATTCCTGCCCTGAGAATTACGTTTGTGGTGTTAGGTGGCTACCACTCCTTGAGAAAGCCCCACCATCTTTAAAGGCTATGACAGTGTTTCCCAACGTGGGGCACACGCCCCATGGGGGGGACTTCAATTCCCAGAAGCCTAAGTCAGTACATTAGCTGATTGGTGCTTTGGGGAATTGACTTAGGCTTCTGAGAATTGAAGTTCAAAACCAAAGTTTGAGAAATACTGGGCTATGACAACAGGCAAGCATTTCCTTGGAGGTGCCTGATCTTGACCAGTACCTATTGAATTTATCTAGAGCAGATAGCTGGTAATCTTGTTCTGCATGTGTTCAGAAAATATGAACATTTTTATCCTAAGTTTGATAGAAAGACTTCTAAAAATTGATTGGGGGGGGGGAAGCAAAACTAACAAACTTAAACCTTCTTTTTCTCTCCTTCTGCTTCACCATCAAACAAGAGAGATAGAAAAAACAGAGTGGCTGACACTGGCCTTTAGTACTCTCCTCCTTTTTGGCCTTAAGAAATGTCTCTCTAAGGTTTGGAAAACACTAGTCATGTCTGCACTGAAATTATGTTGTATCCTAAAAGGTACCATGTTCAAATTCCATCAGACTTCCTGTAGCCTGGTCTTCTTGGCCACACTTTTGAAGATATCAAAGTAGAGATGAGCAGGCAAGAGGGAGAAAATAAAAGTGGAAAGGAAACAACTGTTGGAAAAAGAACTAGACCCCTGCTTCATTCTTTCAGGGAATTGCAGGCAGCCCAAGCAGGGACGTTAACACAACATCTCATACATGTCTGCTATAGCACCACATATGCCCTCAAAGGATTACATTTTTGGCAGACTGTCAGGGACCTGCTTCATAATGTTGAAAGCAATGGTTGGCTTTCTGTGTCTATTCTTGCCCTGAACTTGGTTTCACTTTTTAACTTAAGCTGTTTGTAGCTTCTGTTCATTAGACAATCCACAGTGGGGGCTAAGGTTTTGTGGAACATCAGGAGCAATACATTGTATTTCCCACATCTGACATGGCAAGCTGGAACAAAGTATGTTAGAGGCCCTCTTGCCCGCTTGTGCCAGCCAAATCCATCAACACCATACTTTCATACCATATGTCACCATAGTTGAGTTCAACTCTCTCCAAGTTCAACTTGTGCTTTTAAAGAAATGTTGATTCTCAACTCTTTCGTTACAATCCTCTTAACTAAATCTAGACCAGATGTGAGCTTTTGAAAGAAGTCTGTGAGTGTCATGTAGAGTTAGCTTTGTTTTCCTTTGCCACTTCTTTGACAGTTGCACTCAGAATCAAGAGTCTGTTTAAACAAACGTCATTGAAATGGAAAAAAAGTAAAAATGATTTTGTGGGAGAAATAGCATACAGTGAAAGGATAATTAGCCTGAGAAGTAAATTAAAACTTTAAAAAGGACTCCCATTCCCATCCACACATGTCCTGTTAATTGATGTTCAGAATTTCTTCATGAAGTGTCATAATCCAGAAAAAGTTTCTGAAAATGCTCATGATCTGTACTGTTAAATTTAACAGGATAAATAGGACACATTTATTATTATTTATTTATTATTATTTATTAGTTCAAATTTATATTGCCACCCACTCACCGTGGCGACTCAGAGCGGCTTACAGACAATACATTACATTACAATATGTTGGGGTGGGCACAGGGGAAGGGGCGGCAAAGTCCTCATCCTGCCCCGGCTTCCCCTGGCAGTTGGAATAGGCACAGGGGGAAGGGTGGCAAGGTCCTCATCCTGCCCTGGCTTCTTCCTCCCCTGGCAGTTGGTATAGGCACAGGGGGAGGGGAGGCAAGGTCCTCATCCTGCCCTGGCTTCTTCCTCCCCTGGCAGCAGGCTAATATTATTTGGTCCCTGGTATCACAGCTATTGCCAGGTAACTATGGAAGGAGGGAGGAGCCTGATGACAATGGGTTTCTGGCAGTTTGATAGGGTGGCTGCTCAAAGCTTTAGGAATATTTCTCCATCTTGCTTATTAGTTCAGTCATCCAGTTCAGTCATCCAATGATTTTTTAAATGCCGCTTTGAATATGTAATCTTCCCAGATAATCATACCATGTACCAATTCCTTTTCAATGTGCTTTGTAATTCATCTGATTTATTTGCTGTTATCTCTTTCTGTTTAGACCTGTAATGTGCTGAACCCAGTCAAAAGACGGATGTCTTATTCTAATTCAGGCCACTGCATTTAATCATAGTACAGAATCTGAACTACAGCATTGAACATCCTTCGGTATCTGGCCTTAGAGATAAATGTGCTTACCCTACCATGAATGAATATACTGTGATGCTCACAAATAATTTTCCCTTTTTAATAGCTCACAATCCAGAGTGCAGGGAGCACACGCACACACACACACACACACAACAGACAGTAGAAAATTATGGGCTTGTTTTCCCATCTCCATTCTAGGTTGAGAGAAACACCATCAATATGTGGGATATGCTAGTGAAATTTGCAAAGAAGGAAGAAGAATTGCTCCCAGCAGAAGGTCTATTTGGTAAGATGTTTAGAAGTAGTTTATTATTAAAGTAGTGATGCAGTGGTGGAGGGCACACAGCTCTCCTGTGAATTAGTATCCACACCTACACTATATTTCCTCATAGTGCACTAACAATCCAGGCAAGATGAATGCTAGTGTGAAGGATTTGTCTTTTTCTTGTTACCTTCCTTATCTATTTTGAGAGAACATTTTCCCCCCCACCCACCCGTTCTTTCTTTTCTCTTTAGGAAAACTGAGCAGAAACTGTCTACCAAGAATACACCAGCGAGCATGAGATCAATAGGACAAAGTAATAGAAAAGATGCTTTTTTTCTGATCCAACGGCTGCATTTTTTCTTTCCTCTACTCCACATTAATCTAACTGTCTTTCTCCTAGTCTCACATTTGACCACAAATCAAAAACAAACTTTTAAAATCTGTTAACTCTGAAAAAGAGTAAGAAGATAAGGGTTCTTTCTAAACTTTTCTGCCATACTCTGAGAGCACTGTCATTACTAGGAGAAGAAAAGATGGAAGACAAAAACCTGCCTGTGATAGGCACTCCCCCCTCCTGATTTCAATGGGAGAGATAAACTATTTTTTAAACATCCCTATTGAAATTATTGGAATTTAAGTGGGTTTGAGATTGGCTAGTCTGGAGCCTTAATATGGATTAGAATTGCATCTAAGGTAAAAGTTGAGAAATTGGAATATATCATGGTGGCTTAAGCATCTATCATTAATGTTCTAGGCGAAACAGACAGAGGCAAATATGATCTGTATCATACAGCTATTGCAGCTGAAGATAATACAGTAAAACCTCGGATAACGCTAAAACTTGGTTCCACAAGTCTTGGTGTTATCCGATTTTTTGTGTTTTCTGATCCATGTTAAAATCCTATGGGATGCATCGGATAACGTTAAAACTCCATAGAGATACATTGTAACCCCACAGGCTTTAGCGATTGTTATCCAATCCATCCCATTTGGTCCAATTCTCCTCCCCAGATTACTTAACGTTACCAATCGTTATCTGGTGTTTTACTGTACTTTATTTTGTTTTGCTGATTTTAAATGTGTAATTAATCTTTTGGAGTCAAAGGATTAGATTTGGCCACATACTGAATTCAATAACCACTGACTTAATACTGTTGTAGAGTTATGCCCAGTGGTGAGCAGCAGCTGGTCCGGACCGGTTCTACTGAACCGGTAGTAAAAATCCTGGGTGGTCTCCCAGGGGAACAGTAACCCTCTCGGGAGACCACCCGGGATGGTTACTTTTTTTTGGAGGTGACCAGTTCAGTTGCTTCTCCAGCCGTCCTTCCTGGCAGCCCAAAATGGCTGCTCATAAGTGGGCATGCATCAAAAGACCATTTGATGCATGCATGCTGAATACTGGAGGCGCACATGCATCAAATGGTATTTTGACTCATGTGCACTTATGAGCAGCCACTTTGGGCTGCAAGGAAGGGCACAGCAGCTGGTTGTTGAGGCCTTCAGTGGCCTCTTTGGAGGAGCAGTACTGGTGGCGGCAGCCTTCCTTAGACCACCGACAGCCGATGCTTCTCCCTCACTGTTGCCAGGGCAGGCCATGGCGCACTGCTGGGCTGGGCCAGGCTGGGCTAGGCTGTGCTGCCGGGCCAGGCTGTGCTGCCGGGCCAGGCTGTGCTGCCTGGCTTGGCCAGGGCAGGCTGGGCTAGGCCGCGCCGCCACGCCACCTCGCTGCTGCTGTTGCTGCCTGCCTGCTGCTCCCCGACCCCAGCCAGGGTAAGTGACTAGGGTTTGTGTTTGGGGTGGGTGGATGTTTTCAAACACTGTGTTTTATGTAGTGTGCTTTTATTTCTATTTAATGACTATTTAAATTTGTATTTTTATGCTTTGCATTTCTATCTAATGTCTAATTTGTATTTTATGTGTTTTTTATTTCTATTTTTATGTTTACTGTATTTTTATTTTATTTTCATTTTATTTTTTTCTTTGGCCACACCCACATCATTGGCTCTGTCCACAACGTCATGATGTCAGCTCTACCCACGATGTCAGCCCTGCCCTCAGTGTGGTAGTAAAAATTTTGGGTGCCCTTCACTGGTTATGCCTAAAGTATACGTTTTAAACATTAATTACCATACTTACTTACTTAAATTTAGAAAATCCTATTCTATGTAGCATATCAGACAGCAAGGGATCTCCAATGGTTTTGGTCTTGGGCAAGTACTTCTGCATCCTCCCATGTAATTTTCAGAGTCTTTAAATCTGCCACAAAAGTTTTTCACCATGTGTTTTGAGGGTGTCCTCATTGTAGTTTGGCGTTAGGAGTGGTCCAATATATTGCCACCTTAGGGATCCTGTTTTCTCCA
Organism: Furcifer pardalis; assembly: GCA_030440675.1. NCBI lineage: Eukaryota > Metazoa > Chordata > Lepidosauria > Squamata > Chamaeleonidae > Furcifer > Furcifer pardalis. The sequence continues at coordinate 26,094,462 of CP126895.1, forward strand.
TACAGAAAAAAATGGCCTACCATTTGGATAAGTTTTTTAACAATTCCTGTTGGTATTATATGTTGCACTTCACCTGACTATGTCTAAGAAGATTTCTTAATCTATAGCTGTTCACTTCCAAAAAGTTATATCATTGTGTAAGCTGTGCAATAGGATTTCATCTGATGAAAGTACTTAAAACCAGTCCTTGCCTTGACCATCTACCAGGACTCTGTAAGCTTATGTGTTCAGTGGCAGTCCAACCTTGCATGGTGGGAATGAGAGTCAAGGACTGGTTTAATAGCTATTTATCAAAGTTCTTTGGAAAGTTTTTGTTATTTTTTTATTTTTATTATTATACAGGACAAAACAATAGGGAAAAATTCAAAAACAATAAGACAAAGTAACACAACTCATACATAAAGTTATAATATCAATAAATACTTTTGTGTCCACCATCAGAGAGTAAACAAAACAAAAAGGCAAAATACATTGTGGCACTTTAAAGACTAACTGGTGTATTTTAATGTTAGGTTTCATGAATCAAGTCCACTTCATCAGACAGAAGTGTGAGTCTTCATGGCATTATTTTATACACATCCGGTACAGGGGTACAGAATGATTAGCCTAAGTATAAAAATCAATGTGTGTTTTTTTTACAACAGGTAACACCTGTTATTTGGATTAGTTGTGGAGCTTCACTCTTTTGAATTGCAAATGGTTAGTAAATGGATGCAAGACAGGCACTGTGGCATTACAAATTTGCTAATGTGTTTACTCTTCAGGCTAGCATCTATTGTATGAGTGGCCCAGGCCAAACACCAAGTTCTTCCTGGATGATACAGTTTTAACATGTATTTTTTGCCATTTCATCTTGTTGCCTCAGTAGTTCTCAACTTTGGGCCCCCATATGTTCTTGGACTACAACTTCTAGAAACCTTGCCCAGCACCAGCCAATGGCGAAGGCTTCTGCAAGTTTTAGTCCAAGAACATCTGGGTCTAAAGGGCTGAGAACCACTACTCCTGAAGTCATGTACCACAATGTTCATAATGCTTCACTCTTGACCTCATTAAACTGGAACTTGTGGGACTGTAATGCAAAACAAATGAAAGGTAACAATTTTAGAAATGCTGCTCTATATATGCTGCCGTTGATGCTTCTGTCAAATCCATACCAGCATGAAAGAGAAAATAGTGGTGATAGTTTTTACACAGAGACAAAGGTGAAAAAATACTGAAAACGAGAAGGAACTCTAATGTGTGCTAAGGATAGAAACCAAAAATACTACAAATGTTTCTTAGCAAAAAAAAAAGATGTATTTGTAAAAATATAAGCAAATTGGAACATTTAATAAAGAATGAGGGAGAATAATAAAAGTAACCAGTTTAATAGAAAAAGTGGAAGATGTAGAATTGATGTCATACTTAAATTTCTTATGGCTCTTTTAAGAGCAGACTGCACTAAAAAAAGTTCACACACATTTTTAGAACAAACTCACATGACTATAAAAATGAAATATGAGGGTCTAAAAGTAATCACTGGACAAATTAAATCAAATATTAAATGTTATGTGGCTTTTAAAAATAACTTTCATTAAAATCAGATATCTTTTTCCTCTTTTAGAGTTAAAGGTAGTTATAGCCAAGTTTGTATATGTTGGAATTTAGAAAACCTAAAAATAAAATAAAGATGAATAAGGAAATATCAAAATAATTCCTGTAAAATTTGATGGTCTTTACACCAGAGTGAAAAACTCATGTGAACTCAGTGTGGTGTAGTGGATGGAGTGACATACAGTGGTACCTCGCTTAAATAACATAATGCGTTCCATGGGATTGCTCTTTAAGTGAGTTTGCTCTTTAAGCAAAACACCGTTGGAAGTAACCAATTCTGGTGGGGGAGGGGACTGCAAACTCCAATTTAGTTGTTAAGTGAATTTTTGGTTGGTTTTAGTTGTTAAGCAAGGCAACCATTTGGAGAAAATTCTGCTCTTTAAGAGAGTTAGTCACCAAGCGAGGCACTCTTTATGTGAGGTTTTACTGTACAGTTGTACCTCGCTTAAAGAGCATAATGTGTTCCACAGGATTGCTCTTTAAGCAAGTTTGCGCTTTAAGCGAAACACCATTGTAAGTGACCAGTTGTGACTTCTGGTGGGGGAGATTGTGAACCCTGATTTATTTGTTAAGCAAGTTTTTGGTTGATTTTATTTGTTAAGCGAAGCAACCATTCTGCAAAAATTCTGCTCTTTAAGCGAGTTACTCTTTAAGCGAGGCACTCTTTAAGCGAGGTTTGACTGTACAGTACTAGGATTCTGGAACCCAGGGATTCAATCCTGGTTCAGCCATATAAACTAACTGGGAGCATAGATCTGGTAAAACTACTTATCAGATATCTTATCCTTAAAGTCCTGTTAAGGTCATTATAAGCCAGTTTTGACTTGACAGCCCATTGACAAGACAAAATCATCACACCTTTCTTTAGGCTATATAACCCTGATGGAGATATTATTGTGTTACAAGACATATTCTTTTTAAAAAAAATCAAATTGAATGGAACACAATAAATACTGCAAGATTTTTGTGTGCCTTTACCTTGTTCAGGGAAAAACATGGCAGCTGACTGAAATCTGGTAGTGTGGTTTGTAGCAGTACAAGTGAAAATGTCACTCAACAAATGACATTGTTTATTTCTGTGCACAATATCTAATTTCTTCTTTCTTCTTCTTCTGCTATATTCAATTCCGAATATTGACGATCAGTCATGATGATGATGATGATGATGATGATACAAGAATCATTGTATATAATAGTTAAATAAAATTAGATACAAATAGCAATAGCAAATATATCAAGAACACCTGACATAACTCTGGTTTGAGGAAGTATATAAGGTATATAGGTAGCAAGCAGTATCTGATGGTGTTAGACAGTAAAATATGTACATGATGTTATAAATTACGATGAACTTGGGGCAAGATTGTATTCTAAGAAAACAGGGGGGTTATATGCGATTAGTCCTGCCTCACACACACAATAATGAATGGTAACAACATGGATGGCAATGGTCTGCCATAATGTTCTCGGTACTGAGACTGCTGCGTGAGCTAAACAAAATTCTGGCCTCTTCCTTCATGAGAACCAGTTCCAAAAAATTATTCTGAGTGGTTTGTATAAATTCCACTGTGGAAGAGTCAAAACTAAAATCCTAGCTGCATTCACGTAGGTTTAAATCCCACTAAATTTATTTGGGTTTGTTGTGGAGAAGATGTATATAAAATTACAATTAGTGAGCTATCTTTATTTTTTGGGGGTATATTACCACAAGTAGATTTTGTTTAGTGATGTAAAAGTAGGAATTCTGACATATAGAAACCAATCTTATACTCTTGTCACTTTGTTTTCCTGCTTCCATGTCAAGGCTAGATGAGAAACTGCCAAAATGAAGTCACCTTTTGGTGAATTCATTGTGCAGTTCCTTTCACTTGACCCAGTGTAAGAAAGATTAGCCAGCAACACAAGGTTACTGTCACTAGGATATGTCCAATTGTGGTTTAAAAAATATCACACTCTTCGAGAAGGCTCTTTCTGTGTACCCTACTCTTGTCAATGAAAATCACCTCTCTTTCCACTGGGTGAAACCTTCTGCCCTGACTTCTATAGATTTTCTTGTCTGTGCATAATATTATAGAGACTAATGAAGGCTATTATGTATCTGTCTTTATAAACAGGAGCACATTGAAGCTTCCTTTATGCCAAGTCAGAAGGCTGAGTAGAGAAGAAATCTTCGTTTATTTTGTCCTGACAGGTGATAATGAAATTATGGATGATATTTTGTCAGCTTTTATGCACTTTTCACACTTCAGAACTTTTCATGAAAGCCCCCCCCCCCGCAAAACCTCTGTACTTTGCACTAAAATTGTACTGTGTTCAACGTCCATTGCCTCTTGCAGAGAACTCTATAGTTTTCCCCAAAATATTATGCATTTATTTACTGCTAATGATGGTGCTGACTTTAAAAAAAAGAAAAGAAAATCTTTGCTTTCATGTAGGAGCAAAAATATCTCACAATGATTTCTCCGATAAACCATTGTGAGATATTTTTGCTCCTACATGAAAGCAAAAAGATTTTCTTTTTTTTAAAAAAAAAAAGTCAGCATCATCATTAGCAGTAAATAAATGCATAATATTTTGGGGAGAAACTATAGAGTTCTCTGCAAGAGGCAATGGATGTTGAACATAATACAATTTTAGTGCAAATTACAAAGGTTTTGCCTGGGGAGGGGGGACTTTCATGAAAAGTTCTGAAGTGTGAAAAGTGGGAAACACTGGTTTATCCCCTGCCTTACCCATCTGCAGATATCTTAATGCATTTAGACATTCTTTTTTTTGGTTAAGGATATGAAAGTTTGGTATTCTTATGGGTGATCCCATTACTGCCTGCTCAAACAGGCCATGAATCTCCATTCAAATGATCTCCTCTCCAAATCTCCACTGCAACTTGATCAACTTTCCAAATCTGCACCTGAGATCCTTTTTACCTGGAAATGAAGATCTCTCTCAAGATTTGCCAGGGCAAACCACCTCATGGAAGTAATCTAAAGGTGAAGCAATCTTGTTTGTGCCACAGGTGTTATACAAAATAGATTTCTCCTTGTGAAAAGGGAATGCCTCTCATTTGAGGTTTTTTTCACTGAATTTTCATAAATATGAGGATAATGCTAAAATTTAGATGAGCTTGAAAATGGAAGCCCCATTTAAAAAAATAATTAAGAGTGCGGGTGTCAGTGGGGTTGAGTGAGTGTGAGGGAAGGTCAAGACATGACCCTTTATTTCTAAACAGATGTAAAAGTAATTGGTGCCCTGGATCTTTAATGATATTTTCCATAGCTATATGCAAACAAAATCCTTCGCTCATGTGAAGACTTCTCATTAACAAGGAATGAAAGACTTGTTTGCTTTTGAAATGCCTGAGATTACACCAATTAATTATATCACACGACTAGAAGATTCTTGCTATCAATGGATGCCTTGAAGGAGAATATTAAAAATGTGTGAACTTAAGGAACATGTCAGCTTTAATTCTCACGCCAGCCACCTACTGTGTTACTTCAAAGTTTCTTATAGCAGCATTTCAGTCTACTTCTATATTCAATGGGTATAATTAAAATATAGCTTTTTTTAAAAAAAAGTACAGTAATCAGAAGAGTTGGATAGAAATGAAGTGTGTGTGAGAGAGACCTTTCTTGATCACTTACAAACCTCAGTTTGGAGAAATATATACAATATCACAGTTTTAAGTAGAAACCTGATTAAAAAGTTCCAGAGAGTGTCTTCTAATTACTACAGATTAGTAATAGAGCCATATTGCTTGTTGTTGTTTCCTCACTGTTGATCTGTCAAGTGGGCTGATTTTTACTTTGTTCTTATTAATTTCTTCGTATAGAATTCTTAACATTTTGAACAAGAGAAGAGGTGGTGAAATATATGTGCCATCCTAACAAAGATTTGTCTTATATTTTGCATTTCATGTTTTGTAGTGTCGCATTGTTAAATTTTTCACTAATAGCTTTGTTCTCTGTGAAACTTATCCGAAGAATCAGATTTCCTTGCCAGAGCAACAATTCTCTTTTCTAGCTAATATAGCAGGTTCAGACAAATACTGAATTTACATGGCTTTTACATGCCCTTACTTGTTTATAAATGCTTATTTATGTGATTAATTTTATGCATTTTGTTTTTATATGGAGTGAATGATATATGCATATTGTACTTTTTCATTTGTTAACTGGCTAAAGTAACTTTATGTTGCCGTCCTCAAAAAAACCCAAGGCGGCTAACAAAACTTTCTAAAAAACACTTACACACAATATAAAACACAATATAAAAACAGGATTAAAAGATTAAAAAGTTAAAAAAGATACTAAAACAAGACACACACAGAGAGTGAGGGGGTCAGATGAGCCAACAAGCTGGGGCCACCAGGTGACCCATACCCCATACTTGCCCCGCCAGCCAGGTCTTAACTCGTATGTATGTATGTATGTATGTATGTATGTATGTATGTATGTATGTATGTATGTATGTATGTATGTATGTATGTATGTATGTATGTATGTATGTATAAAAGAATGAATTTGTCTAAGATTTGAATGACAGTGAAATGGCCAGATGTGGTTCTGGAGCAATGTAAAGTGAATCTACAAACTGATTTATTTCCAGAACACAAATAAAGTTGGATAGTTCATAAATAGCTTCAGCTTTCTTTCATTTCTTGAAAAAGAAAGGCAAAAATTAAAGGTACAGTAAAACCCTAGTTTATGATCTTGGTCCATTCTGTCAGTCTTTGTCATAAACAAATAATAATAATAATAATAAACAAATAATAATAATAATAAAATCATACACTGAAGCACATTTCCCCATAGGAAAGCATTGATTTTTTTTTTAAAAAAATGGTCCCAACTGGATCAAAAATAATACAAAAATACAAAAACCCAACAAAAAAAATCCAAAAAATGGCAGACAATTATCCACTTGATCGATTCCACCAGCTGGTGAGAGGCTGTGGTGGAGAAAAGGGGGTGTTCTACCTCCTCCTTTCCCCCCAGCCCACCCCCCAACAGTGTAGAATTTGTTTGAAAAAAAGGACACATACAGTGCAGTAAAGGAGGAAGAGATATCCCTACCTATATCCCGCCCTACCGCGAGTGGGCGGCAATATAAATTTGAACTAATAATAATAATAATAAAATACCTTTTGCACACTGATGCTTCTTCCTTAGTGCTTTGTCTGGGCGCTGGGGGACCCAAACTGACCTCCAATTAGATTGGGTGAGCTGTGCACTGCCCTCCTCTCCTATTAGTAGAGCTAATTATGACATCATTAGCACCTCAGCAGCACATGCATTTGGGGCTTACTCATTTTGCATTAAAATATTTTTAGTTTCTGACTCCCTTAAATGAACAGCTGCATGAAATGGGAAAGGGAGAAAGGGTTTGAGACCACTGTGAGAGTTTCTTGTCTTCCCACCCCATGACTTTTCTAGAGTCTGTACTAGAGATAGGAACTACCCTGTTTCCCCGAATATAGGACCTCCTCATAGAGTAAGTCCCCCCCCCCATTTTCCCCCACTTCGGAAATATAAGGGCCTCCCCGAAAATAAGGCACTTGCCTAAATCTTGCCCTGGCGATCCACTGTATCAGCAATAAATGTGTACTGTATTCTTCGTCATGGAAAAATAAGACATCCCCTGAAAATAAGACCTTGTGCATATTTTGGAGTTTTAAAAAAATATAAGACAGTGTCTTATATTCGGGGAAACACGGTAGCCCGTCTGCCTGCCTGCTTCCCTTCCTGCCTTCCCTCCCTGTATAGTGTTTTCTCCAAAAACTGGGACTCAATACATCTCACAATAAGACTAAACAGAAAAGTACAAACAAAATCATAAAATACTGTATTGTTAACACACAATAGAAAGCAACTCAATTTCTGTGTTCTTCAGGAATAAGCAATCTCCACAAAACTTTTAAAATTGTTCTTTGCCTAAACTAACAATAGCAAAACTTGTCATAGCTTCTGAATAGCTGCAAGCTCAATACAGTCAAACCTCGCATAAAGAGTGTTTCGCTTAAAGAGTGTTTCGCTTAAAGAGCAGAATTTTCTCTTCGCTTAACAAATAAAACCAACCAAAAACTCGCTTAACAAATAAATCGGGGTTCGCAGTACCCCCCACAATTGGTCACTTACAATAGTGTTTAGCTTAAAGAGCAAACTCGCTTAAAGAGCAATCCTGTGGAACACATTATGCTCTTTAAATGAGGTACAACTGTACATGGCTACTTTGCTCGTCCACTAAGGAAGGTATGAAATAATCCTAACAGTTTGGTGAGCAGCACAGCACAGAATGCCTCCATCTGTGTATCACTCATCAGCGAACACAAGACAGAGGCTGCACTTGTGTTTCTATCCTGCTGACTTACTTCCCATAATCAACAGGTTGGACACTGGGCAGATCTGTTTTGCCTCCAGAAGACTGTCCCTATGTTCACCTGTGGCTCATAGGTCAAAGCCTTTCCAACTTGGTCGCAACAAAATTGGGGCCACAACATAGATGGTCCTGAGAGCCAGCATAGAACAGGCCTTTTCACCAGAGGCAGCAATGGGAGTGGATAGTAGGGAAACTGCTGGTTTATCTTCCTCAGCCAGCCAGAAAGATTTAGGAAAGGATGCAGCAAAACTCTAATCACCGCCCCTAAAACAACTCTGAAAATTAAATCAATAAATATAGGGAAACCTTCTACCGCACTCCTTGTATTCCTGAGTGTTGAATAAATTCCACTCTATTATAATTTCAATAACAAGCATGTTTTTGCTAATATTTTATATATTTTCAATTAGCATGTCTATGTGGGACCTTAGGTTTCTATCAAGGGAAGCTACTTGAATGTACAGCTTCTATGTTTGATCAGGCTTGTTGTTGTTCAGTTGCACAGTCAATTCCGACCCTTTGAGACCCCATAGACCACTGTCCGCCAGGAACTTCCATCCTCCACCATCCTCCTCAACTCGCACAGCTTTGTGCCCATTGTGTCTACAATACAATCTAGCCATCTCATTTTTGGCCACCCCCTTCTTTTGCCCTCCACCCTTCCCAGCATCAAGGCTTTCTCAAGCGAATCTTCTCTTCTCATTTGATGTCCAAAGTACTTTAGCTTCATCTTTACTATTTGACCTTCTAAGGAGCAGTCAGGATTAATTTCTTCTAAGATTGACGTATTTGTTCTCCTCGCTGTCCAGGGGACTCTCAAAACTCTCCTCCAACACCACATCTCAAAGGCATCTATTCTTCTGCACTCAGCTTTCCTAATGGTCCAGCTCTCACAACCATACATTGCCACCAGAAATACCATTGCTTTGACTTTACGAATTTTTGTTTGCAATGTGATGTCTTTACTTTTCACTATGTTCCCCAGGTTTCTCATCACTTGCCTCCAAAGAATCAGTCCCCTTTTTATTTCATGGCTGCAATCACCATCTGCAGTGAGCTTTGATCCTAAGAAAGTAAAATCTGTCACTGCTTCTACTTCTTCCCCATCTATTTTCCAGGGACTTATAGGGCCTGTTGCCATTATTTTGATTTTCTTCATGAATCTCAAGCCAGCTTTTTCACTTTCTTCTTTCATCCTAATCAGGAGCTTTTTTAAGTTCTCCTCACTTTCTGCCGTTAGGGTGGTATCATCTGCATATCTCAAATTGTTGATGTTTCTCCCAGCAATTTTGATCCCAAATTGTGATTCTTCCATCCCTGCATTGCACATTATGTGCTCTGTGTATAAGTTGAATAAGCAGGGTGACAAAATGCAGCCTTGTCTTACTCCTTTTGATCAGGCTACTTGCTGATAATTATTAACGGCTTCTGTGGCTCTTGTATTCTTCCTTAAATTGAGCACAAATCTATTTTTGTAACCTCTTAGTCTCACAAAGGAGAATCTGAAAGATCCTCTGCTCAACAGGGAAACCAATTACCTGATATTATGACTATTTTTCAATGGCTGAAGCCACTCTGATTTGCTTGCAATTCTCTTAGCTGAAATATACAGCCCATTGTTTTATGCAGCCTCACAGCTTGAAGAGACAGTGGATCATTTTAACACTCTCCCTGGTGTTAGGTTGTAAATTATTACACAGTGTCTCACTCTGTTTATGGCACACTAGCATTAGGAAAGCCTTTCCCACTATAGATTGTTTAACTACCTCACACTAATTTTCCATCTTGGAAAGTTCTGTCATTCTAGTGAATGGACATAAATGCCTCCTTGCCTAAGGACCACAAGAATAATAAAGAATCTTTCTCTCTTCTCCACCTCATAAAAGAGGAGTGGATATTTTCCATTTACCTCATTTTTCACACAACACTTTGGTTGGTTTCCTCAGAAAGATCTTAGTCTTCACTTACACAGGATTGAAAGGTTGCTTTTTAAGGTTGCTTTTTAAGAAGTGTTAGTAACATTACTCATTGTGATTTTGAAAAATAATTCATCAAGGCTTTGCCTTCTGAAATTTCTTAGTTCAATTAAAAAACATCTATCTGAAACACAAAGAAAATGACTGGAAGGGGAATCCCTCAAAATGAAAACACAAGCAAAATACATGATATATACAGTATATATTTGTATGGTGCATTACCAGAGCTGGCCACTAACAGCTGCTGTCTGTAATGTAACATATGTGTTTGTTGTTATCTGCAGCTTCAGGTATCCACAGTAAGTCTCGGAATGTATCCCCACAGATACAGGGGACAAGCTGTATAAAACTGTATGGCTAATTTATAATGCTCAGGAAAATTAACAGGAGTTTAATTTTGTGCATTAGCTTATGTTCCTGGAAGGGATTAGGGAATTTACATTAAAATGGATATGGAAAGGAAGGAATGTCACTAAGAGGTAACAAAAATGTTTAAAAAATGTAAAAGCTTTGACCCTGCCCTAATCAGGCAGAATTAGGCAGCTACCCAGGTCTTATTATAGAAGAGCAGCAAGTAATGAATTAGTTATTATTGTATATTTAAAATGTATTATTTATACATTTTTATTCTGATTCTTTTTAATTTTTTGTGACGTAAGAAAGAAGTTCTTACAAGTTTTTCTTTATCAGATCAGGTGCCACAATAGCTTGACCACTCCTTTTCACTATGTACATGAGATACATAAGGCAGAAAAATATATTGGGGCCAATCCTGATACTATTATCATTTACTTAGAGGATTTATACCCTGCTGTTCAGCTGAAGAAGCTGTTTACAAGATAGTGCTGGGATAATTACAACCTTGTATGCTTACTAATGCTGGACATAAATGGTAGGGACTTTCTGAGTGTTAAATTACTGCCTGTCTTTTAGCCACTAACCAATCTTTTTATCTTTTTTCACTGGCTTTGGCTTTGGCAAGGCCATGAGCTTCCATAATTTGCTGCTCCCATCTTCCGATGTCTTTTTAACTTGTTGCCAGCATGCATCCTAAGAGGGGCTGTGGTGGTTTAGTGGTTAAGAAGCTCACCTTGTTAGCTAGAAGGCTGACAAGTCAACAGTTCAATACTTGGGTACTGCATGATGGATTGAGCGCCCATCTCTGTCCCAGCTCTTGGGGACATGAAAGGGGCCTCATTTGGGCATCCCCTGAGTGGAATTATTCCTGCAGAATAATTTCTTATATGAAATTAAAATCCAGAGAGGTAGGCAGCATTCTTCTTCAACCCTGCAGCTGCATGGAAGCATGTATGCTCTACACAGAGACTGTGTTTCCCCATTTTTTTTTACCCTCATAAGTGAACAACAGTACTGTAAGTGTATTTTTTTCCTATTTAAGCTGCTTTTAGACTGATTTTCACTGTTTTAAGTACAAGTTAATGAAAGGGATGGTTTTGGGTAGACTTGTGCTGCTCTCATGCCTTTTTCACTGCTCTTGTTGCATTATTTTGCATAATGCTCTACTAACTAAGAAAGGAATAAGCAGATTCTAAAAATATACACTCAACAGACCATCCCTCCTTTTATGCCTTCAACTGAAGAATAAGTACTCAAAAGGATAAGACAATTAGAAGGGGAAATTTAATTGGTTCCCAAGGAATGGGTTTTTAATGGCGGATGTTGCATCTTTTACCATTTTTAATGCATGCGTAGATTGTTCTTAATTTTTTTTATTCAATGCTTTAAATAGGAAAATGACCAAAATCCAAATGTTAAGTCAATCAATAGCTATATCATCATCATCATCATCATCATCATCATCATCATCATCATCATCATCATCATCAGTACCCTTTCTTACCAGTTGATATTCATGTGATTTCTACTGGAAAATATCAGTAAGTATTGTTCTTGTGTGTAATTGAATTGCAGTTTTTTTCACCCTATGGATCAATACCTCGTAAAACAAGTACCAGCCTTATCAAGGTCCCCACCACCACATGATCAACTAGAACAGTACATGCCTGCACTTTTCAGTGGTGCTAAGGATATTGCTTGGGGATTGACAGGCAACAAGCAGGGTCACTATGGACTCATAACATGTCACTCCACACTTCAGAGTCTAAAGTCTAATGGTTTCATCAGAACAGCTGATGCTGGGAGAGCTCTGCATGCTTTTGGGACCGGGGGGGGGGGGGGAGGATCAATCAGTGAGGGAATATGACTTTGGGCATGAGACACCATGCGTTGTATCAAAAAGTCCCAAACAGGAAGTGTGGGGAGGTGGCATACATGAGTATGTTATATTCTCATTTAGTTCCCAGATAATGCATAATTTATTGACTTCTGTTCTAAGTTCTTATCCATTATTTAATGTTATCTTTCACATGCATATGTTCTCCATTGGCTATGAGCTGCCTTTCAGCTGTCACCTCGAATCTGATTTTCTTTTTGATTATGCATCTTAGCAGCTGGTTGAATGATATTATGCCAATGACACTGCTGAGGCACAAACGCCCAAAGAAATGCCCCTTCTATTTTCAGTTCAATGGGTTAAAACTACAGCTATCCATTCTTCCTCTAGAGGTAACAACCTAGTTGTTTTTCTCTAAAACACACAAATACAGAGAGAAACATATACGTTAATAACTCTTAATATGCCACAACCCAAATCCTGTTTAACTGTTAACAATTTGATTCAAGCAGTGGAAACGTAGGGGGAAAATGTTTTGAAATGGTAGCCGTGTTAGTCTGTGTTTCAAGCATATCAGAGAGTAAACAAAACAAAAATACAAAAAAATGTGGCACTTTAAAAACTAACTGCTGTATTTTAAGGTTAACTTTTGAAGATCAAGTCCACTTGGTCAGACATTTGTTGTTCAGTCGCACAGTCGATTCCGACCCCTGCGACCCCATGGACCACTGTCCACCAGGCACTCCTGTCCTCCACCATTCCCCTCAACTCGCTCAGCTCTGTGCCCATTGTGTCTACAATACAAGAGCTAGTCTTTAAAGTGCCACAACATTTCTTGGTTATTTTTATGTCTTTTTTTGTTTACTCTCTGATAAGTTGGGGACTGCGGTGGCTCAAGTGGTTAAGATGCTGAACTTGACAACTGGAAAGTTGGAGTTTAATTCCCAAGTACAGCATGACAGAGTGAGCTCCAATCTCTGCCCCAGCTCCTGCCAACCTAACAGTTTGAAAGCAAGAAACTGCAAGTAGATAAATAAGGACCACTTCGGTGGGAAGGTAAACAGTGCTCTGTGTACTCCAGTGTTGAGACATGCCTGCCACATGTTCATGGAAACATCTGTAGATATAAACAGTGCTGGCTCTTTGGTTGTAAACAGAGATGAGTATCAAACAATAGAGTCAGATACAACTGACTTTTGAGGAAGGGTGACCTTTACCTTTGCCTATATTGGGGGGGGGGGGAGAGGGATTTTAAAAAATCATGTTCCGTCCAACTTCCTCATGATATTCAGAAGGAAGGACAGAATCTCCCCACCAGGTTATTTATTTGTATAATTATTTATTTGACTGTTATACTGCCCTCAGATAACCATACATAAATAAAATCATATATCATCATATGTGAGAGTGGAACATGATGTTGAACTAAATATGCTACAAGAATTGTGTATTTCAGTCCAGATTTGCCTGAATAACACAATTTTGTGGGGACATGTGCATGAAGAACATTAAACTTACATCTGCCCTGTAATGTAAAACATTTCAAAATATCTTGGACTGTGTATAGCTGACTACATTCCCTTTTCCAAAACAGAAGTCTACATTGCAGAAACAGTTGCACGTCATTGGAAAGGAGAAGCACCTTCTGTATTATAACGGAAGTACTGCCTGATTCAACAGTTGCTTGGAATAGGATAGTGAAAAAACTAGATTGCATATCCATCTCATTATGGCTTTCCACATGTCGGTCAGGTTATAGTGTTGGGTGTCCTTTTCCCTAGATGCATGCACACTTGCAAAGCTCCATCCACATATCCTTCAACACTTGTTGCAGGTAATGCAAAGAATGCAATCTCTTCCCAATAAATATCACAGTATGACTGTGTTTCTTATAATGCACCATACATGCTTACAGTAACCGTTAACTATTTAATAGACAAAAACTGGGCCATATATGTTTTTCCCCATCCATATTTCTGTAATTTGAGCAAACTATCACAGCACCTGACAAGTGTCTTTCTGTTTGGAAAGGAAAGCATGCATGTAAACTACAAGCACAGAATGTCTAACAACATTTTTTCCTCAAAAAGAGACAGGAAGGAGGAAATTGATCAGTAATTTCTAATGTTTTAAAATCTATCCTAAAAAGCAGCAGCCAACAAATAGGTCTCCCTTGCTTGAAAGTCAAGTCATGTCTGACAATAGGGGGTGGTGCTCATCTCCATTTACAGCCAAAGAGCCAGTGCTGTCTGCGTCTGCAGACGTTTCCGTGGTCATGTGGCCGGCATGACTACATGCTGGATCACACAGAATGCTGTTACCTTTTCTGCCAAAACAGTACCTATTTATCTACTTGCAATTTCTTGCTTTCAGACAGCTAGGTTGACGGGAGCTAGGGCAGACAATGGGAGCTCGCTCCATCATGGAGCAGTCAGGTCTTGAACTGCTGATCTGCCCACCTTCCAGTCATCAAGCTCAGAATCTTAACTACTAAGTCACTGTGGCCCTAGCAGCCCCCATAGTTTTGCACAATTATAGAATTTTTGCTTAATTTACACACAAAGACACAGACACAGACACTCACAAGCAATTAATGCTAATGCATGAAGTCTTCTCAAGAGTTGGGCAAATAATCCAGATGAATGAAGGCTTCTTCTCTTCAGAATTGTCCTGCTAAGTGATAAAGGATGTGTGGGTAAAGGGTGCTTTTGTGTTTCATTCCCCTACATTGATGATGCCTGAATAGGTCTTATATGTTTGTATTAATACATCAGTGCATACTTTCCTCCCTCAAATTGATCACTGGACAGAATATTTGAAGAATATTAGCTTTTTGGTGTCTGTGTGTGAACCTGACATTAAGTTTATGGGGGGGGGGAGATGCTACAGATGAAAAATCAAACTAGCAGTAACAACATTGAACTTGTGCAAGCACAGCCTTAGATATGGAGCTTTCTGAAGAAATGGACTGCTCTGTCCAAAATTTCCACCCAGTTTATGAAGTCAGAGAAAAGATGGTTGGAGTGATTCAGAACATACAACAGGGTGAATCATCTGCCATTTCTCAGCTCCAGCTGCAGGTGGCTATGTCAATGTACCACTAAGGGCTACTGCTTGAATATAAAATACATTTTCTTTAAGTACAGCAGTGGTGGGATGTCAAAAAATTTACTACCCCACCGTGACATCATCACAGTGTGGGTGGAGCTGACGTCATGATGTCATGATGTTGTGGGAGTGGCCAAAGAAATAATAAATAAAAAATAAAACACACACACACCCCTCAACCCACCCACCCACCCACAACACAAACCCATTAAATAAATAAATAAATAAATAAATAAATAAATAAATAAATAAATAAAAATTACATTAAAATACACCCACCCACAACATAAATCAATCCACACACTCACCCCAAACACAAACCCATCACTTACCTGTTAGTATAAGTGCCTGGGGAGCACCATGTTGCAAGTTGGATATAGTCATTGTACAGGCTCTCTAGGATAATATGCCTTAATGTAAATGTAAAACAGCTGTACCTCCTTAAGGGTTCTCCAATTGGAACAGCAATTGGAACAGAACAGGTGTAGCTTATGGATGAGGTAACTTCAAGACTTTGCTTAAAAACCCCAAGCCAGGCCACTAGACCTGCCGGCCACCAGGCTTTTTTAGGAACTGTGGTAGTACGTCAATATAGGTAAAGGTATTAAATACACATTAAAATACACACAGACACACCACATCCAAAGGTGAGTCACTTACCCTGGGGAGCAGGCTATAGGGAGCTTCAGGCTAGCAGCTTCTCTTCCTCCTCCCCGCTTGGGAGGACAGCAAGGAGGCCATGCATATGCGCCAAGCACTTGGTGTGCATGCACACCAAGTGCTTGGCATGCATGCGCAGTGGGGAAACCAGTGAAAAGGTAAGCCCCGAAGGTGGTTCCCCCCAAAAGCTGCTACCGGTTCTCCAGGACACTGGGAAAACTTAGTACCGGTTCTGGCGAACTGGTGAGAACCTGTTATATCCCATCACTGAGTACAGGTTTGGAATTATTAATAAAGTATCTTTGGGATATAGAGCAATCTTCTTGCTTGTGACGCAAAAAGAAGGCATTGTTTAATTTGGAAAATAGTAAGCTGTTCAGAGGAACAATAAAGAAAAGATCAGGGTGGCCTGAAGAAGTGGAAGTCTATCCCTTTGTCTGAAACCTCTTAATGGAACTAGTATTTTATCTCATTTGTCATGGTGTCCTGTATTCTGTCACCCTCTGAAAGCAACACCCATGCCTTCATTTCTTTCTGCCAGTCCCTTCATTCTAGTTTCCTATTAAATCAAGTTTGTGATTAAGTTGTGGCAGCACCAGAGACTTATTTCCTGGTAGTCAGACTGTATTTCTTGTGTTTCCCTCTCCTCGCCCCCCAAACTTGGGGGGGGGGGAGGTCTGTTCTATGTCTGTTCCAGCTTCAGTATATTTGATATTGCATTCCACAGGAAACAGAATTGAGAAAAGTTATATTGGCAGGAGAAGAATTCCCAGAATCCAGACTTGTGACCATGTTGACTGATGGCTGCTTGGTGTTGAAGTTCAGATGTGATGGATACTGGTAGGGCCTGCTACCATCAAACTGGACACTGAGTTTCACCACAATAAACACATGATAAATATGAAAATCCAGCTCTAGTCCCAACCACTGGGTTTTCTTTAAAGTCTAGCTACTTAGTCTCATCCATTTCAATGGGCCCTCTGTAGTTGAGGTTATCACTAAGTTTATGGGTGAGCATTCCCCAACTTGTAAAGAGTCTGGCCTTTTCGGCATTCTTGAGGAATGTTCTAGGTCTAGGATAATAGTGTCCTGTGGAAGCTGTGAGCAACAACAACCAAACAGGTTGGGGAGAGATTGCCCAAGTGTCCCTTGCCACCTTGCCTCATTCCCAAGCCAACTAACCATTGTCAGTTGTCATCGACTGCAACTCATATTTGAGAATGCATTTTTTCCCCCTGAAGCAGGAAAAATGTCCCTGGCATGAAATTGTTTAAGGTGGCTCACATCTTGAAGTGACCCACACACTATGATCTCAGACCCATTGTCAGTAGAGAACCTGGAAACAAAGAGGGCTTCATGGAGAGGCTGTATAGCTCTCCCATTTAAGGCCTTTACCTAATGGGATGCATGGCTGGGAGGGTGGCACATTGCAGGGTATTCCAGAGGAAGGGTTCAATTAACCTGGATCTTTTCTATCTCTGTTATTGTACATGAAGACTTTCTTCTTTTGTGTCCAGATCAAGCTTTGGACTGTCAAAATGAAGCCACTTCCCTGGCTTTGTCGCTGCTCAAACGTAAGTCATCATTGTTACATGTTTCTGGCAGTAATTAGCAGACCAGTAAATGAGCCAGGTTCTGTGTCTCTCCACATTCACACCACAAGTTGCCTTCCAGCAGCCCCCATCTGTTTATCTAGTTGCAATTTCTTGCTTTCAAAAAGCTAGGTTGGCAGGAGCTGAGACTAGAGACGGGAGCTCATTCTGTTGTGCAGTACTGGGGTATCGAACTCCGACCTTCCAGTCTTCAAGTTCAGCATCTTAACTATTTGAGCCACCACAGTCACAAGACCTTGCTTAAGTAGTAATTGGAGACAGACCTTTAAAAAGCAGAATGTTGCAGAAATTAGGTGGTAGCAGAAGTAACTTCTTCCAATTACTGGCTTGCTATTTCCAGATGATCTCCTTCCTCCATCTTCTAATTTGGTTTTGCTCTTGAGTGCCATCATAATCTTTGCTAAAAGGCCTAAGAAACACATCTGGAGGATAAATAGACATAAGATAGAACAGGTCACCAGCTTTAAATACTTGGGAGTACTCCTCCAAGCTTCAGGCTCAAGGAATACTCATACAACACACAACATTCTTACACCCCAGAGATCTGCCTTCACCATAGTTAAATTCCTGAAGATAAAAGGAGGTCAATACATCCCTGATGAATGCAAACTATTTGAAGCCAAAATCCTGTCTCAGTTGCTCTATGAAGTCCAATCAGCTCCCTCCACATCTAATAACCTGGCTCTTGTGGAAAGAGTGCAATCCAAATTCTTATGTGCAGCTCTCAGGACCATAGCTAGGATTATAAATGGGGGAGCGAATATTTTTTCAAGAGGGGCAACAATGTCATGCACACACAAACACACACATATATAACATTGGCATCTGGGGTGGGGTAGGTGGACTATTAGCTCTCCAGACTCCCCCTCCACTGTGCATCCAAAGCCAACGTTGCCAAGTTTGAGGCAAGATTCTGGTTAGCCACCCTCAACCTTTGGCTCAAAATTCTGTTTAATCCCAGTGCCCTGGCTCCTCTAACTCTCCAGGACAGCTTCCAATCAGCATGGAAAAGAACAATTCAATCCATACTGCAGTGCCTTGGCTTTTCCCAACCTATCATACAGACCATGAGTCACAACCAGGCAAAACAGACTATTAAACAGAGAACACTAGACATGGAAAGGCAAGAAGACCTAGCCAGGGCCTCTACCTTCCTGGCTCCAGAGTCTTGGAGACACATTGTTGTCCCACCCTCATACCTGCTCCAACTTGAGATGCCAAGTCATTGGAGGGCATTTACGTTAGCCTGCTGCCAGGCCCTTCCTTCTGCAGTACTCAAGTACTCAAGGGAAAGTTCCAAAGGACACCAATGCCAGAGAGACTATGCCCCTGTGACAATGGAGAAATTGAAACCACAGAACATGTTCTCTGCAGCTGCCCTTTTTATATAGACATCAAGAACAAGTTCATATTTACACTGCTCTGTAAGTATCCTGGCCAGTCAAACAGCACATATACCCACTGGCTGCTATCTGATGAAAGACCCACCTTCACCCACAATACTGCCAGGTTCTGCACCACAGTGTATAAGATCAGGAAAAAAAATCCTGGCAGGACCTTCAGCCAAATAAACTACTAGTGCTACAGCATAGGCTCAGTAATAGTTGTAACATTATTGATCTTATGTACTAATTTTAGGACTCCTTAACTCTGAGCAGAAATGTTCCTTTTTAAACACCTTTATTTTAACTTTTGGCTCTTGATATATTTTAAATACAGTAATACCTCGGATAATGTTTGCCTCGGATAATACTAACATTGGATAACGTCGGAGAATTTAAGGCAAACATTTGCATCACACAACGTTAACATAACAATGCAAATGTTTGCCTCAGATTCCACAATGTTGATTTCTGCCCCAAAACCTGCTGAGCTGGAGACCAGTCCAACGGACTTTGGGGCAGAGATCTACCAGGCAAACATTGCTGGTTTGGTTGGGAGGAGATCAGGCACGCGTCCTCCCCCCAACCCAACCGGCACTACAAAGTTTGCAGCAGTGGCAAGGGGTGGAAACAGAATGGGGGCTCCCCAGTCGGCTTGTCAGCCATGCTGCTGCACCCTTGGCAGTGGTGGCAACTTTTCCTACCCTCTCTTCAGAAATCCCCGCCACCTGGATTGCTAAAGGGCTTAGCTATCCAGGCAGGAGGGGGGCTTCTGATGAGAGGCTGGGGAAAGGGTCCCCAGCTTCTCTTCAGAACACTGCCCCCCCAACCTGGATCACAAAGCCCCTTATCAATCCAGGCAGGGGTTTCTGAAGAGAGGCTAGGAAAAAACCTTTCCTAGCCTCTCTTCAGACTCCACACACACACACCTGGATTGCTAAGGGGCTTAGCCATCCAGGCCGGGGGGGGGGGGTCTTATGAAGAGAGGCTGGGGAAAGGGTCCCCAGCCTCTCTTCAGAATGCCCCCCCCAGGCCTGGATCACTAAGCCCCTTAGCAATCCAGGCAGGGGGTTCTGAAGATAGGCTAGGAAAACTTTTCCCAGCCTCTCTTCAGAAGCCCCCCCCCCCGGCCCCGGCCTGGATCACTAAGCCCGTTCTTTCCTCTAACCTCAGTGCAGATGCCAGCTTGGCATCAGCCCTGGGGTTGGGTGGAAAGGTAACTGGGCTTTTTTTTTAACGTTGTGCAATCAATGCATCGCACATTAAAAACTGGATAACGTTATGACTTGTGGAACCAAAACCATAAAGTTATCTGAGGTACTAGTATACACTCATTTTAACTTCTGTTCCTTTTGCTGTTCTATGTTGGTCTTGGACAATAATAAAGATTTGATTGATTGATTGAATTACTTGCTTGCTATTTCCAGATCAATGGTCTTAAGGGGATGTGAGGTTAATTAAGCCTTAATTCACTCAAGATAAATTGACAGTTCTTTATACAGCTGTAATTGCCTGAACATAAAAAATAGAAGTAGGTACAGGCAGATAATCATTTTATTTTTCCGTATCATTTACTAAACATCTCTTTGCACATTAACATGCATAGATTCCAGTGCAATCATGCCAGATTTTGAAAATAATGGTGACTTTGACCTGATGGTCTGCTAGTATGACTTGAAAGTGAATTTCCTTTGTTTTGTTGTTGTTGTTGTTGTTGTTCAGTCGCACAGTCGATTCCGACCCTTTGCGACCCCATGTTTTATTTGTTCACAATCAGCACGAAGGTTATCTTAATGTTTCCACAGGAATCATGGTCTTTCCCCTTCTTCACAGCTGTTTCCCTCTTCTTCACAGGTTTTATCTAGCCCTGCAAAGTAGTTATTCCATTTGTCAAACAAACCTTCTGGTTTATGAATGCGGGAAATTGTTTACTCAGTGTATGGAGAATGGGGGATGTCACCTACCTGATTTGATCTTCAAAACTGTGTAAAACAAACCTTTAGGTACGCGCCTACATTATAAAAAACAAATAAAAAATTTCTGATTCATACAATGGGTTTTATTAAGTTTTGAAAACAGGAAGTTATGCTGCCGCACCCTGTATTTTCTATGTGAATGTAGACTATCTTGACTGTGCCAATGGTGTTGTCAACATTCAGGCTGTCCTTTGCTATGTAAAGCTTGACATCTATGCAAAGTTCCGGGGGGGGGGGGATTGCATTGTAGAATGTTGTTTCTTTCTGCTGCACAGTGATTTCACAATGATTTTGATAATTATTTTTTTTAGCATACAATAGAATACAAGAAAGGGGAAGGATTGGAATTGTGTACAGTGTGAGCAAAAACATTGCTGGTCCATGATCTGGGGAGGGACTCCTTGTACCTACATTTTGAGGCCAGCAGTCTCTGTGAATTGGACAACAACTGAACTTGTGGTAAAATGAATGAATGAATGAAATTAGTGTTTTAGTAGCATGGGCTGCCTATAAACTGTACACTTTCATTAGAAATTCCAAATCCTATGGTCTTTCAGAAGTTACTTCATCAGATACAACACTTCCTCCCCCACTGCATGCAAGCCCCTGGACTGTTATGGAGGGATCAGAGCTCATATTACATTTGGAACAATTGTTTGCCATAGCAAATATCTGGCATGCATTTTAACAGACAACCACAGATATTTTATCCTTCGCTTCAGTTTGGAGTGACAAGTTAACTGGCTTGGACACCTGGATTGCCAGACACCTACTTATTTCTTAAGATTTTGCCCATGTAATATCTACCTCTCCCCTTTCTTGTTATTGGAAACTTAAATTTTTGCCTTTTGTTTGACAATGAGTCAATTAGGCCCGATCTTAGTGCTGTAAAATGTAACCTTTCTCAAAAGCCCTTATTCTTTCATTCAGTGTCAGGTAAGTAAAGGCAGATGAACATTCCTAGATGGAATACAGACCTCTTCTATAAAAGTGGTTCTTGTTACTTGAGTTCCATATTCCACAGCCTTTCAAAATTACCCATTGATCAAAGGAAATTACAAAAAGAATCAGTATTTCCAAAGATTATTATCTTGGATCCTCATTGCTACAACAGAAAAATGGATTTTATACATATCTTAAGACTTGCATATTGGGCAAATAAAATAATATTTTTTATATCCGCCATAGAGTGTAAAAGGCAGCTCTGGTCTCGGGAGCAGAACTGTATAATGAACAGTTAGTTGCATCGATTAGATGGCTGTTAGATTCTCTCAGTCAGGTTCAAATCTTTATCATAAAGGTTAGTATTTGAAAAGTGTTTTTTGTGTTCAAACAAAGGCAGAGATACAAATCCGCATTTCTAAAGACCTCCTGTTATAGTGATATGCAGGCTGCAATCCAGAGAGTGAATAAAACATATCTCTTCAGAATCAAAGATGGAGCCCCAGATTCTTGCGACACTCGAGGGATGCCAGGGGTGCCAGCATCCAACATCCGGTCATCCTTCACTTTTGCAGTTTCACATCTAGCCTGGACATGGAAAAAGAATCCCAATCCCCAAGATATTTCCAAATCTCCTTCCTTGCTCAACCATCAAATGGAAGTTGGGAGAGGGGGAGCAAGGAAGGATTTTAGCACTCAGTATACAAAGCCCTCCAGTCTCTCTGGCCTGCCTTCAACTTGTTAAAAGAGTTGGGGGGGGGAACTCTACAGGTGGTACGTGATCTGGTGGCTCAGTGGTTAAGAAGCTCACCTTGTTAGCTGGAAGGCTGGCAGTTCGAGACCCAGGTGTATGATGGATTGAGCACCCGTCACTGTCCCAGTTTTTGGGGCATGAAAGGACCCTCATTTGGGCATTCCCTGAGAGGAGTTTCTCTCGCAAAAATCCTTTCAACCCAGAATAATTTCTAACACAAAATTATTATTATCTCCCTCTCTTTGCTACCAGGGTGTATGAAATGTGAGAGGGGTTTGATCTAGCATTAAGATTCTTCTCTAAGGCTGCAAGCTGATACCCACTTAAAACTATAGGGCCTAGCACAAAAGCAGTCCAAAAGACAATCAAAGCAAAGAGGTACACACACTTAAATAATAACATTCCTATGCTGTAGTGACGTTTGGGAAATCTTTGTCTTTTCTGCTTTGGGAGATGACAGTATCACAAAAAGGTTGGGAAAAAAGCACAGAGACCTAAAACCCCCTGGAAACTTCATAAAACCCAGGTTCGCTTGGATTTCCAGATCATCAGCAAGAGCCCCTGAGATTTCAAGGCCAAAACCAAAACTTATTACGATGAATTCACAGCAGATCACTGTAATATTATTGTAAGAAACCATTGTCATGCAAGCTCAAGCCTGTGGTTTCCTTTAGGTGGTCAATCCATCTCATATTTGGTCTTCCTCTTTTTCAGCATTAGTATCTTTTCCAGAGAAATTTGGCTTCTCATGATGTGCTCAAAGTACGATAGCTTCAGCTTCATCATTTTGGCCTCCAGAGATAGTTTAGGCTTGATTTTCTTCAGGACCTATTTATTTGTCTTTCTGGTAGACCAAGGTACCTACAAAGCACCACAATTCAGCACCACAATTCAAACAAATCATTTTTTATGCTGAGAGAACTAAACAAGTGAATGACCCTTGACACCCTCTGAATGGATGTGAGTCTCATGTCCACTGGCTTAGATCCAGGAAAACTTTATGGCAAGAACAAACATTCTTGAGGGTACACAATCTCAAAAACAAATTAGAAGATGAAAGAAGGAGCTTGCTGGACAAGGAACAACATAAAAGGAGGATATAGCTGAGAAACTCAACCTTCCCCTATGTAACTTGGAGGACCCTGAACAGGCTGAGGGTTGGAGTCCCTAAATGCAAGACCAACATGCTCAAGTGGAGGTTGTTGGCAGACAACAGCACATGGTGTGAATGTGGAAAGAGACAGAGTCCAGTTCATTTACTGGTCTGCCAATTGATGCCAGAGACATGTACGAATGAGGGCTTGGGTTTGGGCAAAGGCAAGAAAGTGGCTTCATTTTGGCAGTCCAGGGACACAAAAGAAGAAGAACTGTTACTATATGGTTTGAAACTATAGCTGTATGCTGAGAAATAGTGAAAATGATCCAAACCTTGATGAAGCAGAGATACCACCAGCAAAAAAGGAAATACATCTTTGTGAACAAAGTGGAACTATGGGTTGTGTTGTCCAGAATTAAACAGATTATTTGTTGTCATTGTTTTTAGCCTATGGCAGCAGGTGCTACACTGTGATTCTTACAATGAAAGACACTGAGGCAACATTCAGATCTTTTTCACTTTCCTTTTAATTCAGCCCTGTTGGACCCACATAAGCAAAAGTTTTCAAAGTACCCCTTGGTGTGTCTATGCAATACTGTATTGGTGAGCAGAACTCCTCATGCCTAAGATGGTCACTTTGAAGCTGACAAAGATGGGTTCAAATTGTTTCCTTTGGAGTGGTCCTGTGCACAGTTTGCTTCCAAGATGTTGTGGGGATCTCCACGGCAACCTCTTATTACAAGCAAGGTATTAATGATTCTTCCTGTATCCAATTCACAACATTTGTGACAAAATGCCTTGTCTCCAGCTTTGAGGAGAGACAAATGGTTTCTTAATTTAACCACTGCGAGATCTGCTGTATAAATTGCATAGCAGGTGGTATTATAAAAATCACAAGATTGAACAGACTGCTTCTGCAGTGCTGAGATACCCTTTCACTGCTCAGATACTTAAAGACATAGGAATGTAGTCCCTGGAGTACTGCTGTGTTTACATCTCTTACATTGGTTGCATACATTTTGCCCTCTGAGCATAGTCTAGAAGGGGGAAATTAAACACTCAACACAGAGTTTGAGCAAAGTCTTCTGGATTGCTCTGCTTCCTCTAAGCACCGTTTAAAGATTCCAATAGTGTAAAGACTTTTGACATCTTTATTTTTCAGGCTGTAGTGCCTGTGCCAACTACATATTAAGGCTAAAGATAAAGAAATCCTGAAGATGAGCTTCCATCTACAGTATTTGCTGGCGTATAAGACTACTTCCCCCCCTGAAAAACATGCCTCCGGGGGGGGGGTTGTCTTATACGCCGGGTGCACTTCAGTTGGGATAGACATAGCTGCCCATAGTGGCCTCCCAATGCCCTCCCGGTGCCCATAGTGGCCTCCTGATGCCCACCCACCTCATTCTACATACCATCCATTATCGCGCGGTATCCAGCCTATGCTGGATACCGCGCGATAATGGATGGTATGTAGAATGAGGTGGGTGGGCATCAGCAGCGAAACATCAGCAGCGAGCATCAGCAGCGAAACAGGGGTGCCAGCCTTTTCGGTATGACCGGCCTGTTCTGCTCGGTGGGAAGCAGCGGCACTCTGCCCCGCCCCTTGTCTACGCAGAGCTCGCACTTGCGCACTAGTGCCGGCCACAGGGAGATGTTGAAATCAAATCTGATGTTCTTTTATGTTTTATTTGGTGTGTGGAAGGTGTGCAGAAGAGGAGGTAGTCTTATACGGTGAGTATATAACAAACTCTATATTTTGAGTGGAAATGTTGGGGGGTCGTCTTATACGCCCAGTCGTCTTATACGCCGGCAAATATGGGTATATAATTAGTTAAGAAAATGTCCCAAGTTTTTTTCCTTGCCCCACCTGTCAAAGTAGAGCAGTTTTGCATGTGTGAGGCAAATTGGGGGGTTGAATGAGAAATATCTAAAGTCTGAAAATGCATGGAAAGTGTATCTGCTATTGTCTGACACAAGCATAGAGCTTCAAAAAGTTGCATCTTTGGACTAGAATCCCCTACATTTGCTGGTTTTTATTTTATTTTATAAAGTTGTGTCTTTATTTCTCTAACTCCACACAGAGATTCCCTGCAGATTTGAGGAGGACCTTAATTCAATATCTGAAATCTTCTTGCTTAGGATAGTAAGTCACAACTAGAGTAAGCCCACTGAATCAGTGGGGATCTGGAAAGCCAGTTCCTTTATAACTTCAACTTCCATGTATTCAATGGGCCTGCTATACTTGCAATTTGCTAGGCTAAGCAACAGGATTTCAGCCAATGCATTGTAGCCACGTTGTATCTTGAAACTGCCACTAAAATTTTCCACAGTGCTGTGGAGTGAATCTCCATTTATGAGTGCTGGCAAATGTAAGGAATGTGTAATTAGCAGTTTCAAACATCCGCATGCTGGAAAAGGCAGCGGGCACAGGATAAGGTATCAATGGTGACTCCCACAGAGGTGCTAGAATTTGGCAGCAACCTTTAGTTTGTGCAATGTTAATCAAAACCAAACTTAATCTCTCTTAGATCCATTCAGACTAAAATGCTAACAAGCATTTATTGAAGAGCATTAATTACACCACTTGCTTTGTTTGTTTGCCATAATACAAATATCACACTTCCTTATTTCTTTTCTTTATAAACCAATAGGGATTTGCAGTCTTGACTGTTCTGGTTCATTAGGATTTGCAGCTCTTCAGCGTGTAGGGAGTTTGACTTGGCCAGAGATATAAGCTGCTCAAGGCATATTCATCTGGGATAAAAAAAATATAGCCTGGCCTAAATTACTTCTGATATGACTCTATTCAGCAGCTGTACTTTCTTCTTTGGAATTACAAAAGATGAAGAAAAGGAATAATGCTTCCAAATCTACCCATTACATCTACAACAGCTGTCCCATGTGACTACTTATTATGCACTTGTGCATAATGAGAACAACAGTAGCTCAAATACTTTGGCCAATATAGTACAATTAGGGCTACACTAAGCAGTTTAATTCTGGTTAGTTAAAGAATCTCCCTTCATATGTCAATTAAATACTGGTTGTCAAATTAAAATGCTGAGAGAAACCTTAACATTGTATATTTGCTCACATTGTTGCCACTTCCCTAGATATTAATATTCTTTACACCAGTGCAATATTGTTCCTATCATTAGACAGACTGAGGTAGCCATCAAAGGTAGGTGATCTTGGTGGCAACAACAATGTTCCGTTTTCTAGCATGGGAACAACTGTCTCTTAAAAGGGGACTTGTTTTTTCCATCTTCCTAAAAATAGTCTCCAGAGCATATTTTTTTACCTTCACTTCAGCCTTCCCCAAGACAGCATCTCAAGTTAGATAAATGAATTACACTAATTACAACTCATTGGTATATTGGAATCCTATTTTCAATCACAGCTACAACCTACTTTAAAATGAGAACCATTTAAAATGAGTGATGGACAACTTTGTTTATGTCACATATAACATACAGCAGGCTACTTCGATCTCTCTTTAAAATTTATCCAGAATTATATACATGCAAACACACACAAAAACAGGCATCTTCCATCATAACCACTGATTTAGGAAAACAGAAGTCATCACATCTGAATATGCTACACATTCACAACTGAAATCAGCCTTATGCAAGGAAGTCATCTGAACATGTTTTGGGAAAAATAATGACGATTTCTCTATTCCAATTGTGATTTTGTAGTAGTATTTAGATATCCCTATCAACTTTCTTTTTTGGGAGACCATCATGAAAGACTATAAGTGGATGGCCACTGCTGACAGCACAACACTTGTTATTCCCTTAATTAAAACAAATTTCATTGGCTACCCAAAGAGAAGAAACAGTAATTTGGGTACAGTGGCTTTATGGAAATCAGAGAGAGAGAGAAAGTTAGAAAAAGAGTTATTTTCCAGTCACCCTTGCTGAGGTGAGAAAATGATGCTATGTTTGTTATATATTTGCTTTAATGATAGACTGTTTTAATAAGTGTACGTTCAGTTTTATCTTAACCCTTCTCCTTTCCGTAACAATGAAGTATACTCATTTAAAAAAGAGAAAAAGAAATTTAAACTTTTTTTTTTAATCAAAGAAGTTGCTTGTAGGTTACTTATTGGTCAGAGTTTTCACATTTTTACACTGGCCTTCCCATCAGATAGAAACAATCTAGAGTATTCATAACATTCAAAGGAAGATGATCAAAAGTTACTTTTTTGGACAATAAAAGGTAACGTCTCCTTTGCTCAAAAGCCAGTTGTGTCTGTCTCTAAGGGGCAGTGCTAATATCCTTTTACAGCCAAAGAGCCAGCACTGTCTGTGTCTGTTTACAGTACTTCCCATTGTATAAAATGGGGGCTTTTTTGTGTAGACATGTGTAGAATTATACTGTAGAACAGAAAAGTCTGTAACACTAAGGATGTTTGCAGCTAAATTTAATCTTTCTAGAAACACAGAATGAAGAGTCCCCCACATACACACCCCAACTATACTATTATAGCACAGTCTAGAATTTTGATTGATGAAGGTCTTGACCTTCACAAGCCAGTCTTTGTGTATCAGCTTGAGAAACTCTACATGTGCTCTACATAGGGCTGCCCTTGATGACCATTTTGAGGTTTCAACTGGTCCAGAATGTGGCTGCCTGGGTGGTGTCGGGGTGTGGGCGGTATGCACATGTGTCACCACTTCTCCAGAGCTGCACTGGTTGCCAGTATGCCTCCGGGTGCAATTCAAGGTGCTGGTTATTACCTTTAAAGCCCTACATGGTAGTGGGCTAGGATACTTAAGAGACTGCCTCACCCCAAGAACATCAGTCTGTCCCACCTGAGTGGACTGGAGGGGCTCTCTAGTTGTTCCATCGGCCAGAGAGGCACACCTCTCTGGCACCAGGAGGAGGGCCTTTTCTGTGTTGGCTCTAGCCCTATGGAACCTCCTGCCAACTGAGCTATGTCTCCAGATGGAGTTGCTGCCCTTTAGGAAGAACTTAAAAACATGGCTACCAGGGCAGGTATGGGGTGCAGGAGGTATAATGACCCTGGTCCACTGGATTATTTAAGCCCCTTGTCTCCCTCAAGATTTAGTAATTGGGTGTTTTTTTATTGTTTTTTTAGATTAAATTTTAATCTTTAACAGTTTTAAATTGGAGGGTTTTTAGAAATTTTTTAAAAAAGAATTTTGTATGTTTTATTGTGGTATTTTTATGATCTGTAAACCGCCCTGAGTCACCTTGGTGAGGAAGGTGGTGGATAAATATGAATAATAAATAAATAAACTCTGTAGAGATCTTTAGCTATGAAATTAAAAAAATGGTCCCATCACCATTTAACACTTTGTACAGAACCATTCTATGGAGGCATAGAGCTGTCATGTCAATGTCTAAAGGGGATAGCACTTCCTGAGGAGTCAAACAACTATGCTTCTTTTTATCATTTTGAATTCCTGTCTCAAAGGACTGAGGTGCTGAAGCAAAATCACTTAATTTCACCTCTTCCCCAAACTTATTTCCACCCCATCCTCACTTTGTAAAATTCTTGCCTTTCGTGTTGCTTCAAAGTTGCACAATTACATTTCCCTAAGAGATAAGCCTGGGACTTTTGCAATATATCTTTTTGTGATCACAGCTTAAAATAAATTAAAGGTAAACATTAGAAACAGGGAAATTAACACAGAGTTACTTTTTAATTTGTCACCTGTTATTAACACACTAGGTAAATGTTAGTTTCTGCACTCTCTGTAGAGGATATATGTCACTCACCCTGTCCCCTCCACAAAGGGAGAGAACTTACAGTTCATGTCTAGCATTACATTTATAGTTGATAATCTATTCCAAGCACTGTAAATAGAGTTAGACTACAATATCCCCAAACCTTAGTTAGCACTAACAAAATTCGGTGGCATTTCTGATCAGTTCTGGGAGTCGTAGAATAACATCATTAGGACTCTCTCTGTTGAACACTATTGCACTAACAAACAAACAAAAACCCCTACTCCTAAGTCTACTTATTTAGTATAAGACAAAAACCATCTTTCTATAAAAATATAGGCTTTGTATCATCAATACTTGGAAAGCTGACCTGTATGATCCCAGGCAGTTACGTGATTCACAGCAACCCCAAATAATGGCAACAACACTTCTCCACAACTCAGAGAAAAAAATTACTGGCTTCAGTCTGCCATGGCTTATGTTTGAAAAACAAAGTGAATGAGGGCAAAGCCACAACAAGCCATACCCCGTGTTCTGTCTCTATGTCTCTTTTACTCTCTTGCTGGAGAGGAAGAATCATATAGGGCTTGAAAATTTCTCATAGAAGCGTCTCATCATGTCAATCTAAATTAAGTAGAACAAACAAACAAAAGCAAACATTCAAGTCTCAACTCTGAAATTGTCTGAAAAACATTGATTTATTGTAATTAAATTTTATTTATGTATTAAAGTTTGCCTGTCCCATGTTATGTTGGAATCCATTGAATGATGTATGGTTTTAAAGAATCTTAGATGAATAAGTAATGTTATTAGCTGTTCATTCAAGGTCCAGTTTATTCATGCACATGCATTGTGTAACTCTTCTTTAATGAGCAAAACTCTACAACAGCCATGTTCTACCTCATGACTGGCAGCTAAATGCATATTCTGTACCTCCTAAAGCTGTAGCTATGTGAACCAATACATCCTGTACATCTTAGATAGTGTTGCCATCCAGTGATGGAAATGCATGTGTGAACCAACGTCTACCTTCCTGCTCGGACCTGGGTCATAATTTATAGCTCTTTGGAAAAGATAGGGTTAACTTGTTCAGAGACTGCAAAAGTTGCTAGTGACTACAACTCCCCCAATCCCCCATGCTAACTACTTGCTTAGGGATTATGGGTGTTGTAGTCAACAAGTAACTTCCCTTAGTTCTGCTATTACTTTCCTATGTGCAAGAGATCAGACCATTTATACTTCCCAGACTCCTCAAATACAATAATAACTCCTCTCTTTCATTTTCTTTTTCATCTGTATTTACATGAAGAGCACAACAGCAGCAAAGTCCTCATTGCTCTTCCCAGTGCCTTTGTTCCACCGCCACTGACTTCATGGTGAGTGGCTCACAACACTGTGTGATCCACTCATCCGAGTACCTCCCTCTTTGCAATGGTATTCAAGGTTATTCAGTTTCTGATGCCAGATCCATCTTTTACTGGGACATCAGTCCCACCCAGATTAAGACTCCAGACCAGCTGCTGTGCATGATTAAAGCAATAGATGGCTGTCCCACTATAACAACGAGTCTGCCTTCTATGTTGGCACCCTAGGGGCTGCGGTGGCTCAGTGGTTAAGAAGCTTGCCTTGTTAGCTGGAAGGATGGCAAGTTGGAAGTTTGAGACCCGGGTACTCCATGACAGATTGAGTACTCGCCTCTGTCCCAGCTCTTGGCACTTGCATTTTTCTTCTCCTATAGATGGGTTCTTCCTGTCAATGCCATCACCAGCCCCATCACACTCCTTCCCCGTAGCACTTTTTCCTTCCGCCTTCTTCTTTGTAACAGTGGTGGTGTAGCTGCGATTTTCATGCCATCCTTCTATATTGAGGATGTGTTTTGTGCAACTTGCCGCAGGTGCCAAAATTGCAAACTACAACTTTGTTTCCACATAGTGACTGATCAAGCACCAAAATAAAATAAAACCTAGTTAACCTAGTTAACCAAAGGAGTAGAAAACATAACAACACAAATAGCCAATGTCATACTTGGATATAAAAGTTTCAGGATAACATATCAGTTGTTCCCCAAATCCAATCTGTTCATTCTTCTTAATCAACTCAACAGAATATTGCTGGCATTTGACAGCCAGCTTTGCTCATTTTGTAGGACACGAAGGTGAAGGCCAAGTCATTTTAACTGCTTAAAAATAATGATTACAATTAGGCCTCAAGCGTACTGCTTGGTAGGACTGTGTGATTAGACCATTATTCATGATCAAAGTTCCTATTTTGAAGTCCAAATAGAGCTTGTGCCCTTTCAGACATGTCACTAGGCTTTTGACAAGTTTGGTTTTTTTCTCTTTCTCTTTTGCATTAGGCCTTCCACTTAAAGTGAGAAATCATCCTTATGTGAAGGTGGCATACTTTTGTGCATGTATTTATTTATTTATTTATTCAATTTGTATAGCCGCCCCAATCGGCATGCAACTCTGGGCTGCATACATAAAATCCCCAGCGTTTAAACTATAGAAACCCTTAAAATTCCTAAAAACACAGAAAAACTACCTCCCACCTGCACCAATTAAAAATCTAGTTAAAAACTTTTAAAAGCATGAGTGATCCTGCTATAAATGAGCCAGTGGCGGGTGGGGGGTTGCACCCTCTCCACCTCCCCACACCTGCCCTGCCAGGCAGGTTTTCAGCTCTTTCCTGAAGGGCAGCAGCTCTCTCTGGAGATGAAGTTCAACTGGCAGGAGGTTCCATAGGGCCGGAGCGGATACCAAAAAGGCTCTTCTTCTAGTGGTATTTTTAAAGAGTTAGTATTTTTAAAGAGCCCCTCCAGTCCGCTCTATCGGGATGGGCAGATATCCTTGGGGTGATGCGGTCTCATAAGTATCCTGGCCCACTACCATGTAGGGCTTTAAAGGTAAGAAGACCTGGAGCTTATAAGACCTTCCTCCTCCATTGCAATTGAACTAAGGATGTGAATCTCACTGCCTTTTACTCTCAGTGGTAAAAAAAATGAGAAACTAAAAATATCTCTCCTTTCCCCTTGCTGTGAAAGTACTGTGTGCAATATTTCACAGGACTTCTCAGCAGTTTCATGGTCACATTTTTTTTTTGAGAGAAACACTAAAACATATTAGGTTATTTTATCTACATGTTTCTTTACTTCACTTATATTACAGATATGTAAACTTGGAGGAATCAGGTTGATTTTCACAACTCCAGGTGACTGAAGCATGGGGAAAAGAACATCTGGTCACTTCTCCCTCAACCAGCATGAGATTCTGAGATTGCAGAATCCCAGTACATTTTTAAAGTTCTGGTTCTTCTCCAAAACCTCTTTGAGTCCTATGTTGTAATTTGCCATTTAGAACCAAGAAGCAGAAAGCTATGAGGTGGTTCAGCCATAGTTTGTAGAATATTCCATGCACTAAACTGAATGTTGATGCTTCTGGTTTTGTTTCTTGTTGCTTTCATTAGATGTCATTCCCCAAATAATGCCATCTTCAGGTTTTCACAGTAAATGGCACTGAAGTCCAGTAGGCAAAGACACTTTTGTGACAGACAGGTAAAAAGTATTTGCATACAGAATACAAAAAGAAAATGAGTTACTGGAGGATGTTTAGGCCTGTTATACCCATTTCAATGGACCTCCCCACCTCCAGGTCTGTTCTGGGCCAGTCTGATGTGGATTGTTCTCTTTAATGGAAGGAAAAGACTCTTCATACTTTTAGGATGGCTTGCCATAAGAAACTGTCTGCTATGAAACAGGTTTTTAATGAGAGAACTTTTTTTAATATTTAAAAATATGATTTAATCTTTTAAAATATGCTTTTTATTCATTTATTTAATTTGCAACACATGGTAATTTTGTTGTTTATTTGTTTTAATACTTGTAGGGGCTTTTACTTTTTGTAAACAGAATTCAGCCCCTCTGTTGTAGGGAGGGAGAGAGGGAGGGAGGGGGAGAAAGAAAGAAAGAAAGAAAGAAAGAAAGAAAGAAAGAAAGAAAGAAAGAAAGAAAGAAAGAAAGATGAGGAATGCTGGAAGTTAATATCCAATGACATCTGGAAGAGTGCACTTTGCCCATATTGCATTAAAGAATAAACACACAGGGGGGCGTGGTTTGGATGGCGTAGGGAAGAGCACGAATTTTCTCTGCTCCGTCTTCTTTCAATGAGGTTCCAATGAGACTTTAGAAATATAACTGGAAACAAATATACAAACGGTTTCCTATTATCGAAAGAGACTGGCAGCAACATAAAAAGAGAATAACGAAGAGCGGGACACAGAAGGTTTTTGCTCCGAGCGGAGAGGAGACTGGGGCCTCGGAAGAGGTCTCGTCGTGAATCACTGCTCGTAGAGCTGATTCGAGTGTCGGAGCTGTGTTGCAAAAAATTCCAAGTACGCCTGTGGAGCCTGGGGAGATTGTCTGTGGAGATCGGAAGATCAGGCGGCTGGGGTTAGAAGCAAGCAAGCGGCCCCCCTCGTCATCACGGAAGAGCGGTTTGTAACGATTAGACTACTATGTGTATTGTGAATACACAAAAGAAGGATTAAACAAACAGTGGTGAATCTTTGAAGTGTCGAGGTGTTTGCTGAATTGGTGGAAGAGGAGAGAGCGGCTTTTTGAGGTGAATAAAGAAAAGAGGCTTCACTCTTTGCGTTGCTCTGAAGAGTTCTTTTTGGGGTGAGAGAGGAGGAGGCTTATTAAAAAGACCTGGGACCTATTTCTGCCTCTTTTCTCATATATAGTTATTTTGGAAATAAGGAATTGGAACAAAGAACATTGACTAACTTTGCCTGTACTTGATTAAAAGTGGTAAATCGCTTTTGGAACTTAAAAAAGGGAAAAAGACACTTGGACACTTGGACTTAAAATGGCGGAGGAGATTGAGACCTATAAGAAAAATTGAAATTGAACAATATAATAACTGTACGGTTGGAATATCGTTTTATTTTTATTTAAATTGTTCTTTGTATACTTGGAAATAACCGTTGAATCATTTTCTCACCTCAGTACATATAAGGAACTGTTTGTTAAGTTTTTCCTGAGAATATATTTCGTTCCCCCCTCCTCCCCCCCACATCTCCTTATTATCGGAGTTGATTTAAAGGACTTTCAAACTTTCTTTAAAGGACTTTCGAACTCTCCTTAATAGAAATACGGTGAAATTAGGCTGTTTATAATCGTCACACTCAAGGAGCCTTGTTTAAGCGCGTTTTTGTGAGTGAAAGTGACTTACAGACATTGGACATTAGAAGTGGGAGAGAAAGAAACTTTGTATAAAATGGCGGATGAGATCGGGATTTAAAACGAACAGCAGGGAAAGAAGCACAGCAGTTTTCTCATCCTCCAGTTTTGAACAGCGACCTAATATATCAAAACAGTTTATGTTTCTTTCTTCATCTCCTATTCTCTCATCTTATTTTCATAATATATATTGGGATAGATAATTAAGACTGGAACACAATAGATTTTTACAAGAAATTGTTTGAGAGGCACCTTTAGAGAAACTAATTTGCTTCCCTCATCCCTCCCATACCTACATCCCTATATTACTGTTCTTCTTTCTCACTCCTCCCCCCTTTCTATTGGGTTACCACAACAGTTAAATACGACCTCCATTTTTTATTGCTTGAGTTAATTTTTAAAATTAATTAGTAGAGGAGGTGGGGGGGAGGGAGAGGAAGGAGGAAAAAAAAAAAGAGAGACTAGTTCTGTTATTAGTGATTAATTACTGTTAGTATTAGTATTAGCAATTATATATAGATAACACCTGAGATATTGAATTTAGCCTTTTTTTCTCTTTTGTCCTTTCTTTTCTCTTTCCTTGACTTTTTCTCAACTTGAATAAGCTAATAAGGTTGTCATTGAAGCAAATAAGAGTCCTTAGCATTATTCTTCTACTTTTTTATATAATATATATTGTATAGAGATACTGGTTAAACTGCTGATAATTAACTCGAAAAGAGAAAAGGGAAAAGGAGAGGGTAGAAGGGGGAGGGAGGAGGGAGAGTAATTAAAAAAAGAGATTAATTTGTTATTAGTGGTTAATTACTATTAGTTATTACCATTAGCAATTATATATAGATATCACCTGAGATATTGAATATAGTTTTTTTTTTCTTTTTTTTCTTTTCTTTTCCCTTTCCTTCACTTTCTCTCAATTTGAATAAGTTAATAAGGTTGTTATTGAAGCAAATAAGAGTTCTTAGCATTATTTTTCTACTTTCTTATATATTATATATTGTATAGAGATATTGATAAGGCTATTGGTAAGTAGATTGTTGTAATTGTTACAGCTTGAGTTAACTATTAGAATTAATTAGTAGTGGAAGTGAGTGGAAGTAAGGGAGTAAAAAGATTAGAATTGGATATATATAGTGATTATCTGAGGAAATATATCTTTCTCTCTTTTTTTCTTTTCTCCTTCCCCCTCCTTCTTTCCCCCATCCCCCATCTTATCTTACCTTGAACATTATAATATAGAGATATTATAGATATACTAATAAGGCTATTGTTAAATTGATTGTTATAATTGTTATAGAGTAGTTAATTTGGTTAGACTGTGATTGATTGGCAACTAGAGGGGAGGGGGAGGTAACGGGAGGGAGGGAGGAGGAAGGAGAGGAGAAAAAAAGGGGGGGGATTTATGTTGTAATACATGTTATATTGAATTTTGTATTTTGGTTATCTCAACTCCAATTAGAAACTATAGATTGCCCCCCTGGTTACACGTCAGCTTTAAACCAACTCAAAAGACATATATCAAACACGACGTTCATTTCTTCTGCTTGAGTTAATTAATAGCCAAAGGGAGGGAATAAAAAGACTAATTTTGTAGATGACCAGCTTTTATTACGGACACTGAGTACTGAATATATTTTCTCCCTAAAAGCATATTTTACTAAGGAAGATTGTGGTTCTTTTTTTTTCTCTCTCTTCTCTTCTCCTTTTTCTCTCACCTTGGCCCAAAAAAAAAAGGGGGGGCAACAAGGCTATTTTTGAAGCAATCAAGGGTTTTCAAGAACATTTCTCTACCTCCTTATATATTACTTAGATATTTTAATAAGGTGATTATTTAAGTCGATTGTTACAACCATCACAAATTGTTTAACCTGCCTAATTGTTAATTGGATTTACATTTATTTCTAACTGAATAAGAAAATAAGGTAATTGTTTCACTATACATTGCCCAATTGGTATTAGATTAGTTTGACCAATCGATTTGAGTTACATTTGGGCATTGGGATTTCCGAGAAAAGGAGATATAAAATTAATATAGTATTTACTGGACAATTGTATACTGTAATATGACAAGATACAGTTAGGCCAATTGAACTTTGGGATTAACGAGAGGTATAAAATTTGAATAATTGGAAACAATAATAATAGTAATAATAATAATAATAAAATAGAAAATAATAAAAACAAGGAATCGAACTGAACTGAACTTGGTAAAAATAATTTTTTTGAGATCAAATTTAATTGAATTTGACAAAACAATTGTATTGAAACTAAATTCAAAGTGTCTGATCCCACAGTTCAGTTGACCTAAAGAGAACAGAAATGGAGGGAGGGAGGAACAGAGAGGAGGAGGAAGTGGTGAAGCCTAAGACGAGAAGAGAGAAGAAAGAGCAGAAAGAGCAGAAGGATAGACAAGATACACCAACACCACCACCTGTCGTGGAAATCTCAGCAATGGAAAATGTCCAGATGTTTGTTGAATTTGGCAAGTTTATTAAGAAAGTCGATTTTTTAGACAGGACACTGGTAGATAGCATGCAAGAAATCAGGAAAGAAATACAGGCCAGCAGTGAACAGATGAGAAAAGAATTCAAATTAAGTTGCGAAGAGATGAGGAAAAGCAGGGAGGAGATGAAAAAAGATAGGGAAAATGCCAAACAAAATTACCAGTCCCTGATGAGAGCGGTAACAGATGTTTCAAAGGAAGTCACAGAAAATACCACAAAGATCAATGCCATGATGTCGGACGTCTACAAACAGATGGACACTATCAAAATTGAATTGAATGGACTATACATAGCAGATCAAGCCACGAATGTTAAAATAATAGCCCAAGATAAGAGATTGGATTTATTGGAAGAGGAGAACCGAAAACAAAATATAGTGATTAGACGGATGGAAGAGAGAACACCCGATAAACTTAAAGAACGGGTTGTCGAATGGTTAAGCTCTTTACAAATGGGTAAAGATTATGTATTGGAAGATATTGTAAGTGCTTTCAGGTTAGGAAGCAGAAGGGGGAAAAAATCAAGTAGAAATGTGTTGGTGAAATTTGCAAGCTGGGCTGATAAACTGAAAGTCATGGCGTTCATTAAA
Source organism: Furcifer pardalis (assembly GCA_030440675.1). Lineage (NCBI taxonomy): Eukaryota > Metazoa > Chordata > Lepidosauria > Squamata > Chamaeleonidae > Furcifer > Furcifer pardalis. The sequence goes on from CP126895.1 coordinate 26,132,163, forward strand.
AAGGCCGGTTCTGAGGTTTTGAAGATGGATGGCACAGATGTGGAAGTATACAATGACATCTCTCCAATGGAGAGAGTGTGGCGATACAAGATGAAGCCAGTGGCAAGACTCCTTTTAACTAAGGGTATATTATATAACTGGAGATTTCCACAGCAGTTGAGATTTTTTTACAAAAAGAAAATGCATGTTATCGATGAAAAAACTGATGTATTAGATTATTTTTGTCAAATTGATTTGTTTAAAATTGCTTCCAGAGAATGGATGGATCTGAGGAAAGCACTGCAAACATCGGGAGCTTTGGAGAAAGATTCAATACTGGGGGAGGAGATGGAGGGAGCGGCAGGGGGGTCGGATACATTGGGGAGTCTAGTTTTATCGGAATAAAAATATAATTGGTGAGCAGAGAAGAAGTGGCAGGAGGTTAAAAAGAGAAGAGAAGAACACTCTATGCTCGGTAACAATAATCCCCCCCTCCCCTCTTTGGAGGATAGAGGCGGCTTTTCGGTAAGAAGAGTGGGGAAGGTAACTGTAGTTATAGGTAAGTCATTTTTGTTTTTGTTTTTAGGTAGTAAGATGTTAATCGGGGGGAGGGTAACTGTTTATTACTTTGTTATAACTGGTAGGGGATATAGCACTTCCGGAGAAGGTTACGATATCCAAAATAAAATAAATCAAAATAATGAAGGAGGTTAAAGTTGTATCATGGAATATAAGAGGTTCTGGAAATACAGTGAAAAGGAAGCGTTTAGAACTAGCATTGAAAAAAAGTAAACCAGACATAATATTCCTGCAAGAAACTCATCAAAAATCAGAAGACACTAATAAATTAAGACTAGGTTGGATACAGACTTATGAGAAATCATTTGGATCCTCAAAAGCGAGGGGGGTCGCAACACTTATATCAAAAAGATTGGGATTCAATGTAACAAAAAAGATTTCTGATATAGAAGGGAGGTATTTGATCATCAAAGGCAACATAGAGGAAGAAGAAATAACATTAGTAAACATATATGCCCCTAACAAAAATCAAAAAGAATTTCTAGATAAATTAGTTCAAACTTTAGTAGAAGAAAAAACAACAAATATGGTGGTGGCAGGAGATTTTAATTTAATAAGAGCAAATATAGATAGTACCAATAAAGAACAAAACAGAAAACAAGAGATGCAAGTAATGAATAATTGGATAAAACAGGTTGGTCTGAAGGACATATGGAGGGAATATAAAGGATCAGAAAGGGGATACACGTATTATTCGCAAGTACACAATTCATATTCGAGAATCGACTACATATTAGTGACTGATAATTTGATGAGAACAGTGGAAGAGATAGAAATTGATATTTTTAAAGAGTCCGACCATGCAAAAGTGATAGCAGAATTAAAAATAGGGGAAACAAAGAGACTATCTAATAGTTGGAGGTATGATCCAAGACTATATAAAGAAAAGGATTACAAGGACAAAATAATTAAAAAATGGGAAGAGAACTGGTCTTGGAATGACAATGGAGAAGTGGGGTATAATACTGTTTGGGATACAATGAAAGGAATATTCAGAGGGGAGAGTATTAAAATGGCAAGTATAATGAACAAACAGAGGGAAAACAGAAGTGAAAAACTGGAGAAAGAAATTAAGCTCCTTCAAACTGAACACGCAAAGAACAAAAAACAAGAAACATTTGACAAAATGCAAAAATTGAAATGCGAGTTAGTGGGAAATGACATAGAAAAAGTGAAAAGAGATCTAATTTACTTGAAAAGAGAATTTTTTCAATATAGTAATAAAAACTCAAAATTGCTGGCAAGGGCGGCAAAAGAGAAAAAATGTAAAAGAGAAATTACTATATTGATTGATAGTCAAGGAAAGAGATGTAATAAGTCTGGGGAGAAATTAAAGATCGCGGAGGAATTTTATCAACAATTATACTCTAAGAAGGAAATAGATATAAGAAAGTTAAAGGAGAGATTCCAAGAACAAAACAAAATTAGAATAAAAGAAGACTATAAGAACAAAATGGAGGAAGAAATATTAGAAAAAGAAATTAGAGAAACAATTAGTAAATTAAAGATGGAAAAATCTCCAGGAGAAGACGGGCTACCCGCAGAATTTTATAAAGAATTTCAGAATGCGGTGGTTCCAAAATTGGTGAAATTATACAATTATATTCTTGAAGGAGGGGATATTCCCAATTCGTGGTATAGATCTATAATTATATTAATACCCAAACCGGGAAAAGATCCAGAGAGAATAGAGTCCTACAGACCAATCTCTTTAATAAACCAAGACGCCAAAATCTTTACGAATATACTGAATAACAGGTTAAATAGCTTCATGGATCAATACATAAATAAGGATCAAGCAGGATTTCTAAGAGGGAGGTACATGGCGGACCTGACAAGAAGAGTATTAAATTTGATAGATATTGTAGGACAAAAAAAGGAAAAAGTGGGTTTTTTAGCAGTCGACATATTTAAGGCGTTCGATTTGCTGCAATGGGATTCAATTAAAGAACTTATTAAATTATACGGATTCGGACCCAAATTTCAAAAAATTATTGACAAACTGTATTACAAGGGAATAGCAAGGGTTAGAATCAACGATAATTACACACCAGACATATCTTTGGAGGCGGGAACACAGCAGGGATGCCCACTATCTCCGACACTATTTATAATGGCCATTGAATTATTAGCAAATACAATAAGAAATGATAGGGATATTGAAGGAATAGAGGGAAACAAAATTAACTTATATGCGGACGACACTCTGATTATAATGAAACACCCAATAAAAACCTTAGATAGAATAAAATTACACCTAAGCATATTAGAAGACACCACTGGACTTAGAATTAATTGGGACAAATCGGAAATGATATTAATTAACAGTGATAAAGAAGACCAAGATAAAATAAAAACAAAATATAAAATACAGGTTAAAAATAATTTGAAGTATTTAGGTATAACCATCTCAAACAAATGGGAGGAATTAAAGAGATTAAATTATGACAAACAAAGGAAGATAATAGAAGAAAAGATAAAGCAATACCAAAAATTAAATTTATCGTGGTTTGGGAGAATCGCCTTATGCAAGATGATGCTAGTACCGAAGATAATTTTTTTGTTTGAAACGCTACCCATTAGAATAACAGATAAAGAGATGAAAGAGATTCAGAATAAATTAAATAGTTTTTGTAACGGGAAACGAAGAGTGAGGGTGTCGCAAAGTTTATGGTACGTGTCACAACAAGAGGGGGGATTAGGATTGCCGAATCTTAAGAATTACTATAGAGCGTTCCAGATTAAAAACGTGATTAAGATCTTAATGAGAGAAGAAACAATTTGGGAAAATATAGAGCTAAAGGAAATAAGACAACTAGGAAATTTGTTGTTTTTAGACAAAGAAATTAATATAAAAGGAATTAAAAACAAAATGCTAAGAACATTACTGGAAGAATGGAAAAAAGTAAAGCAAGAATTAGTACCGGATATCTCCCCTATTATCGAACTTCAAGACATTAAAAATTTTCCTATAAAGATCGACACAAAAATGGACATCTTAGAGGAAAATGGAGTAACATTAGTCAAGGATTGGATACAGAAATGTAAAGATAAGACAAAAAAAGAAGAGATATTTACACAGTTAGGCCTAAATTGGTTCCAACGTATTGCGATAGAGAACTGGAACAAGAAATATATACAAGAGAAATCCTTAGAAAGATCAAAAACAGAAATGGAGGAAATAATAAGTAAATTAAGAAAAGGAGAGATAGTAATTAAAGGACTGGTTAGTAAAATTTACAAAATATTAAGTAAAGGGACCAGAGCCCAAGAAATATTAAAAAATATATGGGAAGAGGAGTTGAAGGTGGAAATTTCAAATCAAGAATGGAGGAAAAAATGGAAGAGAAGAATCATGAAAAATATGTCAATAAGAGTGAAAGAGCACAATTACAAACTATTATGGAAATGGTATCTGACCCCGGTGAAGTTGCACCAGATTGACGATAAAAAAAGTAACAAATGTTGGAGGTGCAATCAAGCACTGGGCTCATACGAGCATATGTGGTGGTCATGTAAGGTGGTCAATGCATTTTGGGGAAAAATCGAAAAAGAAATAGGAAATATTATGGGAATGAGACCAAAACTGGGGCCAGATACTGTGCTACTAACAAATGTTGAAAAAATGAATGTGAATAATGATAAGAAAGAGTTGATATCAATAATGTTGTCATCAGCAAGGCATATTATTGCGAGAAATTGGAAGAAGGATGTTCAACTAAACATGGAAGATTGGTACAGAGAGATATGGGAATTAGCGTTGAATGACAAACTAACATGGGAGGTGATGGTCAGGAAAGGTGCAATTCGTGAGAATAGATTTTGGAAGATATGGCATCCCCTGATAGAACATTCATTGTATAAGGGTAAAGGGAATCAACCAGAACCAGATCAACTGAGTTTTTGGAAAAACAAATGAATAAGGATAACCGTAGTTTCTCCGGATATTGTAAATAACACAGGGTGATTTCTTTTTTTTTTTCTTCTTTTCTTTTCTTTTTTTCTTTTATACATATATATATATATATATATATTTATATAGATGTACTTATACTTTCATGTCTGTTTTCATGTCTGTTTTCATATTATTATTATTTTTGATTTTTGTGTATTGAAAAGTATAAATAAAAATTTAAAAAAAATTTTTTAAAAAAAGAATAAACACACACACCATGATCTAATTTTATATGCAGTTGTACCTCGCTTAAAGAGCATAATGTGTTCCAAAGGATTGCTCTTTAAACAAGTTTGCTTTTTAAGCGAAACACCATTGTAAGTGACCAATTGTGACCCGGGGGGGGGGGGAGATTGTGAACCTTGTTTTATTTGTTAAGTGAGTTTTTGGTTGGTTTTATTTGTTAAGCAAAGGGAACATTCAAAGAAAATTCTGCTCTTTAAGCGAGTTACTTTTTAAGCGAGGCGCTCTTTATGCGTGTTTTCCTTTTAGGAATGTGTGCAGTATTTGGGGTATATTCCTCATGGAACACCTGGTAAATTCAGAAATTTTATCCAAATTGTATCCAAATCTGTGTTCAGCTCTGAGGGTTACTGAATTGTGTTTTTGTTTGAATCCTGATGTGAAAATTTTCTCAGAATCCACATAAAGTCGTATACAATTGAAAAAAGTGAAATGTAATGAATGTTTCATTCCGTTACATGGTTTCTTGTATGAAATGGCCTTTTACTTGTATCACTAATGTTCATGGATTAAAAGCATTGCCACCATTGATAAGCACTATCTTGAGTCACCCATGCAACTGCCAGAGAGGTTAGCCTCCAATCTAGGATTTTATTGCTTATATTTACTTGAACCACATCTTGAACATTGTAGAAATAAGCTATAAATTGGTTTTGCTACATTGTGATGTTAAAATCAATAAGGGGTTTTTTGAAGCCTTAATTTCTGGCATTGTTCAATACCACTTTCGCCATTATATTCACAGATAATGCTTCTTTTTAAAAGAAGAGGACAGAGATTTCTTTTGCTTTCAATCGTCCTTTCATTCTCTATGTGCTGGGTTATATTATTGACACCAATAACAACTTTGTACTGTTTTGTGCTCATTATCATTATGTTTATATCTACATTTTTTAAGAGAATGAAGCTACTCACATAAGCTGTGTTGTAAAACAGCCTTGGAGGCCCTCGCAAAATGAAGTTGGCTCAAGATGGCAATGATGGCACATGTCAGAGGAAAGTAGGTAACAAAAGATAAGACTCTCCCAGAGCAGCTTAAAAACTTTAGTGTGAAGCAGTAAGAGGTAGAGAATATGTACACAGATATGGTTCCCCTTCTTTTGGGGGTATTCCTGGTCTGTGTAGCTTACCCATGATTGCACAGGCTGGCTCTTTTCCCAGGAGGCACAGCGGGGAATCAAAACTACCAACCTGTAAGTCTGCAGCCAGATAACCCAAATCACTGGGCTATCCGATCAGCTAAAATGCTATCAATAGTTTTTTTTTTAAAATAGCTGCTGGCTGGATCAACTAATATTAACTAAAACCATCCCCAGCCACAAAGCAAAACAACAGTAATTTCACATCTCAAACAAGTAAATTTTTGTTTATACTTTTAAAAATACATTTTAAAATAGTTTTACAATCAGAAACAGGATCCTAAAATAAAGGTAAAGGTAAAGGTCTCCTTTGCTTGAAAGTCAGTCATATCCAACTCTAGGGTGCAGTGCTCATCGCCGTTTATCGACAAAGAGCCAGCACTGTCTGCAGACATTTCTGTGGTCATGTGTCAGGCATTACTAGACTTTTCCTGCCAAAGTGATACCTATTTATCTACTTACAGTTTCTTGCTTTTGAACTGCTGGGTTGGCAGGAGCTGGGACAGACAAGGGGAGCTCACTTCATCATGTAGCACTCAAGTCTCGAACTGCTGACCTGTCGGACTTCCAATCGTCAAGCTCAGTGTCTTAACTGCTAAGTGTAAATTCACTTACATGGAGACCAAGGCAACTTGTAATGCACAACTTGCCATCTCACAGTGGAAAATTTTATTTTGTACACTTGGCTCACTGGTTACAGTATTAGTTTGGGGTCTCCAGATCCAAGCCCCTACTGAACTATGAAAATCACTGGGGGACCTTGGGCAGCTTTTCTTTCTGTTTTGGTCAGCCTGGCCTTTCTTAAAGGGTTAGTGTGAGGAGAAAATGAAATGGAGATGCACTGCTGTTCAGTGGAAATGCACAATATAAATGAAAGAAGTAATAAATGAATGGACAATATATGTTCCCCGCCACCACCTTAATATATTTGTGATGAAAAGAGCAAACTGCTGTTAAATCGCTTGGGTATTCCAGAGAAAGTTGTTACCTTGGTAGAAGAGATCCTTCAGGGATGTGATATGTGAAGTGGGAGCACAATGGGGGCATGTATGGGGGAAAATCTAAGCAATGACTCTTCCTGTGAAAATGCAAAGATGTTCCTATTGCCATGTGTGAAATGTTTGATGGGTAGGCTTAGTAATTTTTCTCCCCAGCTTCCTATGCTTATCTGTGTCGCATGCATTTTTGAACGTCACAAAATTAAATGCTATCGGCATCAGTGTTCAAGTTAGTAAAGTGAGTGACATTTATCTTTTCTTTCTGCCCTGTTCTTTTGTCTGGAAAATAGGACACTTTTAGGGACTGTAGATAAGGCAGGGGTGATTTTAGCTAATGCTTAGCTTTTGTAGCAGCATAAGAGAGATAAGGCTTATTAAATGCCTCTGAACCCAAAGCCTGTCATTAGTCTCATACAGTTAGCAAAATTTCACATTTTCCCTTTATTTTTGTTCTATTTTATTTGTTTAATAAAGAATGTTTTTATTATTCCCTAAAAGCCTCTAACCACTAGGCTTATGTTCACAGAACCACTACACTTTACATCATCCATGACAAACACTCATGTGTACATAAGCACGAGACTCCGTTTATTAAATAAACACATTTAAACCAGACTCGCCAAAGGAAGTATGAAAACCCCCCACAATGAAGCGGGGAAGCTTGAAACTGCTCGGAAGTCTCTCCATAGGCTTCCATTGGGGGCAATCTTGAGTCAGGAAAGAAACCAAAAGTGAAGTAGAAAGAGAAAGTGGAGTCGCTGAAGTTCGAGTGTCTCACATTTGGACTTCAATCAATGTTTCTAGTAATAAGTGACAGTTTCCTAGAAATCCAGTGACATAAATGCCCATATTTGGAAATATTATTTTCCATATTATTTTCTTGACAACAAAGAAATGGGGATGGCTCAGAGCAGTTTGACTTAACCCTATAAATGCCGGTTTGCATTAGAATAGCAAATATAATGTTGTAAAATAGCAAGATTGATCCTAACATCTCAGCTTTATGTTTTAGCACAGGAAAACTCTCAAATAGTGACTAGATAATTACAATCTAATGGAATCTTCAGCTCTTTCTAAATGCATTTAGGAAATTAAATTAAAGAGCTAAATTGAGGGGACTCTGAATCACCTCTCGCCTGCTCAATAAAACCAGATAATCCTCACTTCAGAAGATACGTTATCACCACTTCCTCCATGATATTGCCTTACTATCTCGCCAGTTGTATCCAGATATTTTCATGTGTTTGTCTTGATTGTATATGCGTCTGATTTACATGACGGGATTGAGGCTGGGGGGGAACTGAAAAATGATTTCTCGTTGGTGAAGTAGCCATTCCTTACTGGCGAAGTGGCATTTCCCACTCCTGACAAACTTCAATCAGATTGGTTTGGTATTTTTCGATTCTCATTATGATTTGTTTGCATTTGACAATCTTTGGCATGATTCATCCTATACTGTATGGGACTTGGAATAATGCAAACTGTTTATCAATGAGTTGTAAACCTTATTGTTTTCTTTAGAAATCTTTGTTATTTGTCATGCTTGTGTAAACTGTAATACTTACCTTAAATCTGTGTAGATATTTCCTTTTGTGAATGTAGTGTGTGACATCACTTGTAACAATTGTATCTTTTGTAACCTGGGTATTTTTCTGTGTTAAACTGCCATAGTTAGACTTGCCCCTAATCTCCCTTGTAAAATCCTATACAATCCCTGCCCTGGATTAATTCATGGCCCAACCTTCTCCCAAATTAGACAGCTTGGTCATTTTGTGGGTGGGACTTTGCTTTATTGATGTTGCACAAATCAATGAAACAAACTCCTTTATTTTTAACCCACAATCTAATTTTGTCCTTGGTTCCTAATTCAACTCTGCCAGTGGATGATCCTTCACTTCAAAGGTATCCCTCCCCCCAACACATAGCAACCTGCAGATCCACTGTGCCTTCCACACATGGGGAGTTATTTTTAGGTAACAATACTAGTGCAGTTAAATTGGGGGGGGGGGTGTAGAGTAGCTTTGAATACAATGTTGATGATCACTGTGAGGCAGGACGCACCCATGTGCTTACACTTCCAGCTCCTACACAGCTCTCTTCAGTTGGCATTCTTGGGGAAGGAGAAACACAATTGCCTTTCAATATTCAGGAAAAGAGAAAATTCAGCTAAGTCAAAGGTTAGAAAGCAATAATTAAATGATATTTATTCCCTGTGCCAATGTAAAATCAGAATTTGCCATCATTTACATCCATGCATTTCTTGGACTTTAAATCCTATTCCCTAACTTTATGAGGAAAGACGATGAGGAAAGACGATGATGAATGAACTGGGAACGTTTAGCTTGCAGAAAAGGAGGCTGAGATGATAGCCCTCTTCAGATACCTGAAAGATGGTTGTAAAATGGAAGGGAGGATCTGTTCTCAGTCATCCCAAAATGCAGGATGTATAATAATGGGCTCAAATGAAAGGAAGACAGATATAGGCTGAATATCAGGGGTGAAAACCTTCTTAATGGTTAGAGCAGTACGATAGTGGAACCAACTACCTCAAGAGAGAATTGGACAACCATCTGTCATAATCTGCTTTAATTTGGATTCTTGCATCGAGCAGAGAGTTGGACTCAATGGCCTAAAAGGCTGCTTCAAATTCAGTGATTCTATGAATTCAAAAGACTGACAAAGGTTCGTGAGGAAAAGTTAATTTATACTCTGTCCTGTCTCTTCAGTGAATAGGCGGGCAAAAATGTGCCCCTTGCTTGCCTCACCAGTGTGGCCACACAGCCTGCTAACATCTCCAGGTCACTTCCTGTTTCTGAAGAAGAAACTACTTGAAATTTTCAAAAGGTGGCCAAAATAGTCTGCAAATGGTTAATAGTTCCTCCTAAGAGCTGATGGGGGACAACTAGCCATTTTCATGCCTGGATAAGGTGAAAATGGGCCCTGTTTCCATCAAATATATTTCCTCCTTACACTGAACTTTGTCCTGAAGTGTTATGCTTCAGGTATGGAGGGTTTGAAACAAAAACTGCGCTTCCTAAACTAATATGCAAACTGAAATGCAACTATCTTTCATTTTTTCATTTCTTTGAAAGGTTCAGTGCAGTTGTTAAATCAATCAATAATCTTATTAAGACTTAAATGCTCAGTTGTTACCATCAACTAAACTCTTATTTCCCTTTTATGTTTTCTCCCTTTCCATGTGAAAAGCAATGCTGAAATCCAGTAGTAAGTTGCTAAACTCATCCAATCAGTGGAGACTTGGTGCATCAACACCTATGTACATTCCACTGACTCAATGGCCCTATTCTAGTTGCGACTTACTACTGGATTATATCCAACTAATTTACAGATTGTACACCTGAGCATGACCTAGATTTTCCAAGAATAGCATACAAAATCCATATGTTAAAATAAAATTATTTGAAATATATGTGTAGTAGGGGCAACAATTGTGTATAAAATGAATATGATTGTATGTGATCATGTAAAGGTAAAGGTTTCCCTTCACAAAAGCCAGTCGTATCCGACTCTAGGGTTCAGGGTACCCTCGTTGTACTGACATGTTTTACTTCCGCTTCCGGGAGTAATGAGGGCTGGATGAATCACAGCAAACCCCTTTGTGTGGATTCATGGAGGCTTGGGATTCTGGGAATTGAAGTCCAAGAACATCTGGAGTGCCAAGTTTCACCATCACAGCCCTATAGACTCCCCCTTCCTTTTTCTTTCCTGTCCAGATCAAACTTTGGACTGCTAAAATGAAGCCACTTTCTTGGCTTTGTTATTGGCCAAACTTAAGTCTTCATAGGCTATAGAGTTTATGACAAGGAGAGGCAATTCAGTCCTTTCCTCCTCTGTTGCATATTTGGACAATTTTGCCCACAAAACAGGCAATTTTACAGACTGGGGTTGGTGTGGGAACCCTCTACCAGTTTTTCAGAAGAGTTTCATTCCATTTTCATCAACCTGAAGACTCTGTTAAGAGTGCCAGGGAATTCCAGGCCATCCCCACAACAATAAAAGTGTGACACTTCCCTATCCTTGTGCATGAGGACAAGTACCACAAACAAGGAATTGCAAGTGTACTTATGTAGAATGGTGTTGGGGTTTATTTTTTAAAAAATCACTATGGGCTTGATACCACCTCTGTTTAAATCAAGATAACAAAATCAGGAACAACAGAACAGCATGACTTTATTGTAAAAATTGATTTTTCATAGGAAGGGAAGGAAGATTGCTTTCTCAAGTACACTAACGAAATAAGTGGTTGAACCAAATGTAACACAGCGGATACATCCCCATTTTAGTGAAACATTAGGTATGGTGCTTCTCAGACTAATTCTGTAAAATCAAATTGATCTGGATACAAACACCATTATATGGTATAAAACTGGCTGAGTGAGCATAAACAATAGTTAATAACAAGTGACAACTGATGAGCTGGAGAGATACATTTAGTAGCTTACCTCTGAGATGAGCTTCACCTCTCATCTAATTTAAACATTTTGATTATCCATTATCCGAACTGCATAAAATTCACAGATGATATTACATTCAGTTTTTATATTATATTAGATTCTACACATAATTGTGAATAACGAAAGGGAGATGGGATTTCTGCTTGCATGAGAGATTTTGTAAGTTATAGATTTTCAAGTGTATTTCTGAGATTCATGATAAGCTTTTGACTCAGAAGATCAGCAGTTCTTGACAATTACAGTTGAAAATATTGACTGAGAGGCAGCTTGCCCACTATGACTTATTGTTGTAACTTAGAGTCAGATGGAACATTGGGGCAACATCTAGGTGTGTTTGCTTCAAATGTGACAATGCTAAAACACAGTCGGTCTGGCTGTTATACCACACAAACTGCCTGAGCATTCTAAAACATGAGCTCCATATCTTCTGCAAGATGCCTAAGCCCTACACTCAGATCTGATAAGTTGATATGTAGGGGTACACAGAAACAGCCTCCTTGAAGATTGTGGTATGTTTGAACCACAATTGGGTGTACCCTGTTAATGCAACCTTGTGTTGCCAGCTAATCATTCTCACTCTAGGTCAGATGAAAGGAAACTAAGCACTGACTCTGAAAACTACAGTCCTGATTAATTTTGTTTCTAGTCCTGGTTCCCAACCTATGGTCCACATCACCATTTCACGTGGCCTGTCACCCCCGCCCCAGAAATGGAAGCGGACATGTTTATGTCAGCCATAAAATGTGCCCCTGCATGCGTAAATGTGCCCATGGCTGTCATAAAAGTAGAAGTGGGTGCATTTATGACAGCTGTAAATGCATCCGCTTCTGAAGGGCATGGTCCAGCCTGCTCAGCTGTCCAGGGGCATGGTCAGGCCCATGGTGTAAGAAGGTTGCTTTACATCAATGCTAAGTGACAGAATCCTCTTCTATATCTCAACTACAGAAGGCCATCTAATACATGGAATCAGTGGTGGGCAGTAACAGTTCGCACACACCCCACCCCGGAAAGGGTTTTTTGTTTAAGTAAAATTGGGTGGCCTACAGGCAGGGGGAGGCGAAATTGGGTGGCCTTCAGGAGGGGAGGAGCAAAATTGGGTGGCCACGCCGACCTCCCTGCCCTGCCCAGACTAACACAGCTACCATTTTAAAAGTTTTATTCTGTGCAAGCATATCAGAGAGTAAACAAAACCAAAAGACAAAAACATTGTAGCACCTTAAAGACCAACTGCTGTATTTTAATGTGAGCTTTTGTGGATCAAGTCCACTGGCTCTTTGGCTATAAACAGAGATGAGCACTGAACCCTAGAGTTGGTAACGACTGGCTTTCAAGCAAGGACAACCTTTACCTAATAACAAAAGATCCCTGATTTGTATTCAAATTTGACATCAGGTTTTGTCTCTGCAAGTGGTTCAAGGTCTCCCTTGTTCAAAAGCCAGTCATATCCAACTCTAGGATGCAGTGCTCATCTCCATTTACAGCCAAAGAGCCAGTGCTGCCTGTGTTTGCAGATGTATACATGGCTATATGGCAGGCATGACTAGATTGCTCATGGCATAGGCTCCTCCCATGATATAGGCTCCTCCCACAATGTAGGCTCCATCCACAATGTAGGCTCCACCCACGGTGTGGTAGCAATTTTTTTGGCTGCCTACCATTGCATTGAATGTGCATATACATGCTGAAAGTTCTGTTTCCAACTTCAGCTGTATCACTGTGGACAGAGATCAGTAGGATTAGTTATGAATACTGAGCTCACTTAAAGTGTGGGCCTAATTTGAACTCGAGTCTCAGAAAGAGAGCAACTCAAGTAAAAAGCATCAACCATATTTCCATATTTCTCTCTAAGTAACAACTTCACTTAGTTAGATCTATGTGCCGGATACTTTCACATTTGTTTTCTATTTTTTGTATGGTTAAACACTTCCAAAATCATTTCCCTGCTCCAGTCAACTTATTATTCATTATATGGGGGGGGGGGGAGAGAGAAGGAGCTTGACAAAATTCTATTGTGGTGGTGTCCTATCTGCTTGTTTCCCCCCCAATTGAGCCTTTTTATTTTAACAAAGCATTCTTTTTCACAAAAGGAAAAATGCAGAACATATTGAGAGAAAAGCCTGACAGCAATGCTAAGACAAACGCTGCTCATCATTGAGGCAATAAAATCAAACAACGCATCTTATGCGTGTAAAAGTAGCTGCGAAGCATGACAGCTTGAGCTCATCTTATATTCAGCAAAGTCTGCACAAATGTTACTAATATCCCAGAAGGATTCAGCTGTTACCGCTTTCTCAGGCCCCACATTTTTTTTCACAGTTCCTGTGATTCTAAAGAGTCAGGAGGAAAGCAGTAAGTACAGGTGTATGCAGCGCTAATTAGAAATTATGGAAAATAATCCGAGGTGGCAAAGCTGAAAACTGCACCCATATGACTGACATCTTCTACGAATCCTTTAGGGTACATTGATTTGAAAAACTGGTGTCAGGCAAGATAAACCTACATAAAGTCATTCTCATTGCTTTGATGCAAACCGTCTTCTGAGTTGGCAAGCACATTACAATTTGCCTTTAAAATGTGTTAAAATGAAAAGCATGGGGTGAGGGAGGAAAAAAATACCTTCATCAACAATTTAATTCTTAAAAGACTTAAATGTACCACCCATATTCTTGGACTTCAATTCCCAGAAGCCCTAATCAGTAGGTGTGATGACTTGGGCTTCTGGGAATTGAAGTCCAAGAACATCTGGAGAGCCAAGTTTGCAGACACTTGGTATAGAGTACCCAAACAAATCAACAGACAAACACATCTGGGTATGAGCTATCCTGGAGGTGCAGGAATAGAAACTAAGTATGGATACTCAAAATGATTAGGAAAGATTACTCTTTTGCTATCCTGCCCTATTTGCAATCTCAAGGTTTGAAGAGCAGTAAAAAGATCCATATTGCACACTTACAGGCAAAAGTGAGAATTCTAATATAAATTATAGTCCCTTTCTGTTGTTATTTTAATCTCAGAGCTATTGCAGTGACTGCCCTTCCCATGACACTCCAGTAATGTCAGTAGGGCAAGATCCTGACAAAGCATCTGGCAATGCAGCATCTTCCCCTATCAGTTTTGTACCAAGAACAGATGCATGCTATATAAATTCTTGCATTGCTTATGTAACATAGTAAAGAGCTACAGTGATGATTGCTACAGACAAGTTTTTCCCCACTTAAAGCATAAAAGGATAGTTTGTGTGCGAGGGATAAAAAGATGGAGAATCCTTAAATTGCAGGTGCAAAATGGCTCCTAAACTTGCATTATGTGCCTTGGAAACCATACATATATTATTTGCTAACAAATTCTTTTTGCCATCTTTTATGTAGGAGCAGTCCATAAGAAACCACTAAATGGACTGTGCATCATTAGACACTGAAAATCTGATGTAAGCACTAGTCATATCAGATGAATAAAGTGAGCATGCATTTTACATAAATTGTCTAGGGAAATATTCAGAATTCCTAGCAGCTGATAACAGAAGACTAGCAGCTGATAACAAAGCCAATAATACAGTCCATCTGAAATGTTTTTGTTTTTTCCTAAAGGTTTACACAGATCATACCTTAAATTAAGTGTAATTAAGTGTATTTAATAGGGTTGAGATAGAACTACTCATGTTGTTTTTTACACAAATGCATGATTCCTCTTTCACTCATAAACACATTGATTTTTATTCCAGGCCAGCTCTTTCTTTTTCACTCACATTGTAGGTCATTTGCCCACAAAGTTTTTATAAAAATCTTACTGGATGCTGTTGTGATCCACATGAGCATTTTAATGATGTCACAATTTAGTGATGCTTTAGATACTCATAAACAAAGGTACGTTGATTACCCCAGTCCAAAAGATTAAGGGAAGCAACTAGGAATGAGCCATTTAGATTTTTTAAATCTTAGATCCAATTGTCATCTGTGAAGTCTAATTGGCAGAGACTCTACACCTCCTAGGAAGCCATTCCAGATAGCACTAGGCCAGTTCCCCTTTTTAACATGAAGCTAGCCCACAATTTGACCATGCCTCCTCTGGTTTCTTTTAATTCAAGCAAAGCACTTCTCCATGTGATTAAAATGTAGGTTTGTCTGAAATTGTCTGCAGGTGTGGATCTATGCGCTGTAACTCTCAGAATTCTGCCTGAGGAGTTCTTGAAGAATTCTGGATGTTTTTAAAGGCTTATCTTAGAAGTCTGGGTAGGGTTAAAGAAAAGGCAACTGAAAATATGAGTTTTATTTGGGGAAGAAACAATATATCATATATTGATAACACCTAATATTGTGTAAAATCTACAGTATACAACATTTACAGCACATATGAAAAATAAGCCTTTTTTATTATTATCGAAAAAGCTTGCTTTTTTGTTTGTAACTATGATGAGTCCTAATAGCTCCACTACTGTAGCACTGAGAGGTTGCAATCGTCGTTGGTGTATGCCTGCACAAGTGAAATGGCAAAGATGTTGTGGTAAATTGCCAGAAATTAATATGGTACTAGTTGCATTCCTAGATGTGCACCTGATCCCATGATTAGATAAGTGGATGGCTGGGAACCCTACCAACACCTTGTTCACTAACAGCAATTGGTTGCCATGGATTTGCAGAGGGCAATATAATGGTGGAAAATATTTTTCCAGAGTAATTTGTTAAAAGTACTGTTAAAATTACTTTCTTTAGAACAAATTACTCTGGGTGTTGCTGCATTATACCCCCAAATACTCAAAATCACTGGATTACTTGATAACCTGTTTCTCACTAACCCTGGAATCCTCTGTCCCTCAATATTCAGTGTGCCATGATGTTTATCTCTCTTCATTAGAAATTGGTTTTTGGTTGTTTTTCCATATTCCAAAAGTAAGAGCTGTGCAATTGAAGAACTGAACTTTAAAATATGTGTCTGTGTTTGCTCAGAGATATATTAGGAACAGATGTAAAATCTATCAGAGTTCATTAATCTAATTAACTTTTAAACCTAGTGATGTAGAGATATATTAAAATACAAAACTACAGTGGTTTTATCTCTAGGCCTATGTCTGAGTCATGGTTCTTCAGAACTTTCCTCTAAAATGGTTTCTAGTACATATATTCAGTTCTGTAACATCACTCATGTCCCAACTTCATTCACTACAACTTCATTCATTACTCACTTATGAATAGAAAATCACCATTGTTAGGTGAAAATATTATGCACCTTACCAACATTAATTATGTTACACAAAACTTGGAGGGTGGGGGTGCATCTTAGTTCTGTGTGTCAGCTTTGATTTTTCTACTTTAGCTGACCCTGCTGAGTGTCTAGGTTTATAACATATCAGAAAAAAAATAAACAAAATAAAATAAAAAATTAAAATAAAATAAAAAACACTGTAGCACTTTAAAGACTAACTGCTTTATTTTTATTGTTAGCTTTCGTGGATCAAGTCAACTTCTTCAGACAAAGAATGAAACTTACAGGCATGGTTTTTATACACCAAATTCAGGGGGTCAAAGGGAGATGAGTGTGGTCAAGCAAGATGACAGACAAGCAAGCACAACAATACAGCTTCACACAGCCATTAGCAACAATCAATTATTTAGATTAGCTCTAAATGACTCCCTTTCAGTCTCAAAGTTGCTGAGAAATTCCATTCTGGTCTCTGATCAACTTTTGACCTGCAAGTCAGAAAACAAACAAAAACACTGTACATGGTTACTTTCTGTTTTGCTAAAGAGAATTGGCAGGAAAGTTGTAATATAATATATAAAATCATATAGCAATCTGTGTATCAAATTTGATAATGTCCCAGAAACCCTTTGCTAATATTTAGTCCCCTGTGATGGGTGTCTAACAGATGGATGTATTTGATTTCTGCTGTCTCCCTTTCAAGCCTAGTTTTGTAATTTCTCTGTTCCAGAATTGTGACTTTCAGGTCTTTCAGTTAGATTGAAGTGGTTTGAATTAGAGCCAAGTTTGAGTGAGAGTCCAGTTAGATTGAAGTGGCTTGACCACACCCATCTCCCTTTGACCCCCTGAATTTGGTGTATAAAAACCATGCCTGTAAGTTTCACTCTCTGTGTGAAGAATTGGACTTGATCCATGAAAGCTAACAATAAAAATAAAGCAGTTAGTTTTTAAAGGGCTACAGTGTTTTTTTATTTTATTTTGTTTATTTTGTTTTGTTTTCTGTTATGCCTGAACCACAGACTAACACGGCTACTATTCCAAAAATTTTAGGTTTATAACAAAGTTTGATTTCCTAACAGTATTGCTCTCAACATTCCTGACACAACTCAAACTCCACCAGCTTGTTAAGGTGAGAATCCAAGATAGGATTACTAAATTTGAGAGAGGCAACAATAAATCTCCAACAATAGCAATATCCACTGCAGCTTGAACAGTCGCCATGTCAGACTCATGATGGTTGAATTTTGTTTTAGAGGTCATCAATCAAGTAAACCTGTCATAATTACCACAACTCTGTACAGTACTTTACAGCCAATAGAAGATTTGATGAAATTCTTTCTTCCTTAAGCTAAAGTCTATAACCACTGATAAGGATATCATTTGTGCTATACAACCCTCCTGGTTTCTCCATATGTTGCGTAAATGAAGCATATAGTAATACACTGAAAATAAAGATTTAAAAAGAAGAGTTGTCTATTGATGACTTGTAAATATGTACCACAGTGCTTCTTTTAACTTGCTCACCACTTACTAAAGTTATACAGTAATAAATATGTACATATAAATAAATAGCTAGTTTACTTGGTAACTGTTAACAAGAAAGCAATTATCACTATAATGGGGACTTGTGCTGGAACACATATTGGAATCTGTGTGATCTTTGGCTATAGCTGTGCTACATCAAGTTCTCAAATGGCAAGAGCTAATCTCTCTAGCCATCCCATTAAAACAAGTGGGAAATTCCTCAGAAACAATATGGAACATTAATGGAAATTTAGCCACAGGGCAATTTTTAATTGACAATCAACAGAAGCAGCTGTGGAGCTCTGTAATCTGATTCCATTCTGGTGTGAGTGTGCTCCCTCCTGCGGATGCAGTTACAAAGTTTAAGTAGCTGTTCAGAGTCATGGCGTTATGTGCCTGTGTATGCGGCTTCCTCCCTAAATGAAGATATCTGCCCTAGAATGCTTCATGTTTTTGTCTACCACAGATCTCATTGCATAAATCCAACAGATGTCTTATTTGAGATATTTCTCTTTCTCCTCTGGTTTCTTTTAATTTTTTAATGACATTTCCCTCCTCCCCTCAAATAACTGGTATTTGCTATGTCGAAAAGAGTGTGTTTAAGCATGTTGGAGGGTATTTGTTTTTGGAATAAACTGTCAGATTCTGTCCCTGTGAAATCTGGCCTTTCCTTTACCATATTTAATGTTTTTGTTGGGACAGTGTGAAGGTTATGTGAGAGGCCATGATGGGTGAATAGAAGACAATTTCAATCATCCCTAGATTGCTTTTGGGTGGAAATACAACAGGAAATGAAACAGTGAAATGTATGCAGTGGTGGGCAGCAAAAAAATTCTCTACCACACTGTGGGCGGAGCCTACATCATGGGCAGAGCCTATGTCATGGTTGATCTAGTCATGCCAACCATATGGCCATGTATACATCTGCAAACACAGGCAACACTGGCTCTTTGGCAGTAAATGGAGATGAGCACTGCACCCTAGAGTCGTATATGACTGGCTTTTGAGCAAGGGAGACCTTGAACCAGTTGCAGAGACAAAACCTAATGGGGCAGGGCAGGGAGGTGGGTGTGGCCACCCAATTTTGCTACCCCCCCCCCCCGAAGGCCACCCAATTTCAGCAACCCCTGCCCAGAGGCCACCCAATTTTGCTAACCCCCTTCCTGGTGTGTGTGCGAACCTGTTGCTGCCCACCACTGGATGTCTGTCATGAACATATACAGTATACTCAGTCCAATTCATGCATATTCAGATATAAATGTCATAGGACACTTGTGCCTAATTGGGTTTACCAATACTAAATTAACATAGGATTCTGGCCTGAGAAATGGAGTAGCAACACATTTCCTCCAAGTGTAGGAGTGACTACACAGTAGGGATCTCTTTAAATAACAAGAGTTGAAGAGTCTAGATCAAGAGGGCAAAATGAGGTAAGCTCAGGACCATAGCAAGGGGATAGCGGGGGGGGGGACAATCATCTGAGCTAACAGTCTGCCCACCCCCATCCCAGGATGCCAATGTTATATGTGTGCGTGTGTCATTGTTGCCCCTCCTGAAAAAATATTTGCCCCTACAATCTAGAATCCTGGCTACGAACCTGGATAAGCTGAAATAAAATCTGAGTGAGATCAGGTAAAACCGGATAAGGTTTCAATAATGGAGCAAGAAGAAAAGGGCATTTCAGGTCAACTGAGCTCCATCTTATGTAACAGATGAATTATGAATAAGAACAGATTGATCAAAGGACAGAATGGGGGCAGGAATCAACCTTGATACACAATTAATGGATTGAGGAGAAGATTCAATTCCCTTTTCCCAAATGCCATTTTTACACACAAAACAAGACCACTACCCAGTTCTTTACATGTGAGTGGATTTGTTTTATGGTTCACATGTCTTTTGGCTGCCAATCCAGATTGTTCAAGACTGCAGAAAGGGAGCATTTTTGGTTTACCCCATAAACAACTACAGCTGTTGGGATTAGTTGTAAATGTCTCCCATGAAAGAAGCTGTCAGTCCCCTGATGCCCAAACGTACTTGCATGTTCAGCATATTTTCAAGTGGTGAAAGACATCTACTCATCACAACACAGGATTTTTCTTGCATATCTTTCTTGTATTTAGTGTGCTTTGTTTCACACTTTTAATCCCATTGGTCATTGGAAGGTAGGTACAGGTTTAATTTTTCTGATTGTGTATTTCAATAGAAAGCAATGTGTCTAGAACATAACGTGTCTGGAATCATCAGTCAGTGTTTTTCCTTACACTGGCTAAATTCTGCCATTGACATGAAACAGGGGCAGGAACTACTCAGGTCAAAGATCCAAGATGTGATAATATTTCTATGATATATTATGGAGTTGGCTTGCTTAAGGCCACAGCTTAAATGCCATAAAAATGTCACTCATATATAGATTGTGAATTTTAGAAACATCACTTTTTGACCTCTTTGAAGCTCTACTGACATGTTCTCGTTCTCCTCATTTTCAGTCTACTTGGCAGGAAACAATCCCTAAAACGTTCCACCAAAAAGTTTAAGCAAGATAGTATCTATTGGATACTATTATAAATTTCTACTATGAGTTTGTGCTTCCCACCTGTAATTTTTGCCCCAAGCATCTACCTGTCAAACCCATACCAACTCCCATAGATTTCATATCAATTTTGAAGGCTAGCCATAGTCACAGTAATTATGAAGATAAATATTTCATCTTATTTTGCCACAGTAGTGCTGAATTTCAGAACTGAAGCTAAGCTAGAAATTTTCAGATTGTGCAGTTGCTTACTCAACCATTCTCAATGACTCAGGACAGAAACAACCCAGAAGCTACATAATTTGCATACATTCAGATGTCCTGTCTGAAAGTGCACCCCAGTCTGTTGAAGGAAAAGAAATGAGGCTGCCCATGTTGTATTTCTTGCTACCGATGTGTCACAGGGCAAAGCCAAGACCACATCCCATGACCTACACGGCTTGTCATGTAATCCCCAAATTTAGCCAACCTAATTTGTATATTTACACACATTTACACATATTGTGTGAATTGAGCACATTAATTTTGGTACTGTTTTTCTACCATTCTGCTTCACTCTTGGCACCTTTTAGGTAGTTGGCACCCATCTTATTAGAGATACATATTATTTAAATATAATTAGAAAATATTAAAGCTTAACTGTCTTTGCATTATTGTACTGTTTTTCATAATGCACATATTAATCAGTTCATCTGTGCTAGAATATTTGTGCTGTTGCTCAGTTGTTATTTGCAGTAGGAAACCTGTGCCATGAAAAACAATTAGAAGAGAATCCAGGCAAATGAATTATTTAAATCTGCAGGATATGGTCAGTCAGGTCATATGAAAACTCTAACCATGACCCCAGAGTTCCATAGCTGCTTATTCCGGTAGTTTTATGCAGGCAATGTTTTGATAAGCAGAGGGTTTGACCACTCCTACAACTCTAATTATTAGAAAGTAGGACCATTTTTGATATTTCACTGAGATCCATTGTTCAGAAACCTTCCTTATCTCATTTATTATGAGAGTGAAGAGGCATTACCTTGCCACAGGATATATATTGTTTTAACAAATCAGTCGAAGGTCAGTACTTCTTGACAACTTGTTACTGGAAATTGTATAGAAAAATATATACTGTATACTATTACTGTTATGGCTGTTAGGTGCTGTCAAGTCATCTCTGATTTATAGTGACTCTGTGAATAAGGAATCATCAAAATGGCCAATCCTTAACAGCACTGCTCATCTCTTGTGAACACAAGCCTGCCACTTTCTTTGTGGAGTTTGTCCTTCTCATATTTGGTCTTCCTCAGCCAAGGCACCCCAAGCTGTCTTCAACCTTTCCCAGTATTACTGTCTTTTGGAGAGAACTCTGCCTTCTCATGAGATGCCCAAAGTAAGACAGCCTCAGCTTCATATCAATACTACACATTTCAAATTAGTGTGAGTTTTCTTTGTCCATAACTTCCTTCCTTCACAATTACACCTTATACAGCAGTGGTGCCCAAACTAAGGCCTGGGGCCCGGTGCTTCCTGAACCACATGATCAGCCCACAGCCCAAAATGTTTGGGCACTCCAGTTATACAGTGTGAGCCTGTGTACCTGAACCAGTTCCAAAGCTAAACTTTGTGAAGAAGTTCCTTTAAGCAAGATAATCTCTTAAACTGATTGACACTGCCTGATGGGAATGGAGTAGCATGATCTCTGATCAGCACAAGTATATATAGTTTGGTAAAATTAGGCCACTTTTGTGTGTTGTTTTGCAGTCATGGGGGTGGGAGGCCACACAAGGGAATGGGAGTACTTATGGGGTAGGCCCCAAGGGGAAGGGTGGGGAGGCCCAGTGGGGGGTGGAGATGCCCCATGGGGGGAGCATATGTGGTGGGTGGTGTGGACCCACAGAGGGGAGCACTCATGGGGGCAGGGAGGTGAACAGAGGGTATGGAGCACTCATGGGGTGATCTGACAGTCCTATCCACTGGCACTCATGTGTATCAACACTTAATGGCCTAAATCCTCTTGTATAGCTATGAAAATACCATGACTTGTGGATACAAACTATCGCAATTTAAGAAATCACTGTAGAAATTGCTAGTTGCATGTTGAGTCATACAACTCAATATGAAGCTGATAATGTCTATGGCAGGGGTTCTCAACCTATGGCCCATGGGCTGCATCTGGCCCACAGTGCCAAATAATCTAGCCCTGACCTTGCTCCAGCTGCCCCTCACAGCTGCCACAGCCACCGCCACCACTGGAATAAGTGTGGACTAATTTATGGCCATTATAAAACATGTTTATGGCAGCCATAAATGCGTCCATGGTAATCATAAACACATTTACATTGACTGTAAGCCGCCCTGAGTCGCCTCGGCGAGTGGGCGGCAATATAAATATGGATAAATAAATACATAAATAAATAACTTTTACAGCAGTGTTTACAGCAGGAGACCCACCAGTCTGGCCTGCTCAGCAATCTGATGGGATGTGGTCCAGTTTTTGGCTGAAAAACATTGAGAACCTCTAGCCTGTGGTGATTTGAAAAAAAATAAATAAATCTGGACTGTTTAGCTCCACAGGTTATTCTATTTGTGCTATGCCAGCATACCTAAGTAAGAGAATTTGGGAAAATGTGTGACATCATTATATTATAATTTTTTTCCAGGATTAATTCAGGATTAAAGGAACAGTTAGTGGTGAGGGAACTCATGATGGGTTGCAAGTATATTATAAGTGTTCACTTGTCACCTTATTGCAAGAATGTTACTCCACATGATAGATGTAACTAATGCCTGGATTCTCAACTTGTTGTTGTTCAGTCGCACAGTCGATTCCAACCCTTTGTGACCCCATGGACCACTGTCCGCCAGGCACTTCTGTCCTCAACCATCCTCCTAAACTCGCTCAGTTATGTGCCCATTGTCTCTACAATACCTTCCAGCCATCTCATTTTGGCCGCCCCCTCCTGTACAAATGGAGCTTCTCACTGGAGAGAGAGAGAGGAGAGAGAGATTCTCAACTCTCTCATGTTTTTTTCCCTATCCAGTTCGGTCCAGAAAGTAACATAAGGAGTGACAGAGTTATGATTATTTACTTACACATTCTGTTTCATTTTTTCCCCAGAAGAATCTGTGTTACTAAGATAACAATTTTCTTGGTTTGGGGGGGTTTCCTTTAGCAGTTTGATTCCAAAGATGGTAGCTGAAGTGATAAACACAACTTGTATTTGAAGCTCTTTAAAACACTCTCTGCTATGATTATTTTAAACACTTATTAGACTAAGACACTTCATATCACTCTCTTCCACTTTCTACAATAACACATCCAAGTTTGAAAACAAAAGTCTTGTTTGAAATACAAATCATTACTGTTTAGCGCTTTCCTTCTCTAGTCTGAATGTCGAAGCTGATCGTAATAGATTTGTAGAGAAAGGAGCTTATTTTGGAATTTAAGAATCTCCTTACTTCTAGTAGATTCATAGGACAAGTCTTAAGGCAAGGAGTCTTAAGATCTGGGACCAGTTGTGACTTTCCTGGGATCTCAGTTAGGCTCTCTGAGGAGACAAAGATAGTGATGCTTCTTTCCCCAAGGCAGTATTATCTGGCAGTTTCCAAGCATATTTTTCCATATTGTAAAGGTTGAATAGTGAAGTGATGGCAAACCTTGGGAATCCAGATGTTCCTGAATTTCTATTCCCAGAAGCCCTGATCAGCAGGAGTGCTGACTTGGGCTTCTGGTAATTGAAATCCAAGAAGACCTGGAGTGTCAAGGCTTGCCATCACTGGCCTAGAGTATGGCCACACTGACACTTTTGGTGTGGGCTGGCATGGTGTCAATTCTTTTTCCATGTCTAGGTCAGACATGAAACTGCCAAAATGAATCCAACCTTTGGTTCAGAAATACCACAATTTTTGAGGAGGTTCTTTCTGTGTACCCCATGGTCTCACTAAGGTTGCTTGAAGTTGGGGGAGGAACAATATGCCATATGGTGAGATTCTCATATTCAAATGACATCATCCTCAAGAGAGTCTATTTCTGGTATTGTGAAATGACTTAATAAAGAAACTTCAGGATATAGGCAAATTCAAAAACTTCCTCTGCTCTTCTGTAAAGAGGCAGGGGGAGAGGATTTAGTTTTTTAGTCTGCTTGGCCATCACTGATGTGCTTAATAATTTAAATTTGAAAAAAAAAAATTCTTTACCATACATATAGAACCGATTAGGAAATTGTCCAAAACCACAGTTTTGATCAGTACTTCACACAAAAGCAAAGGAAAACAGTGATTTTTTAAAAAATTATCCATCAGACTTGAAAGACTTAATTTCACTTCCCTTCTTCCTCTGCAGAGTGTTCAATTTGCTGATATTCTTAAATTGGTCACTCATTAAGCCACTGCATGAAACTTGAAATTGAGACTGGAAGGAGCTTTTTGACATCTGTAAGGATCAATATACAGTACAGTAATACCTCGGACGTTTACCTCGGATAACGCTAAAATCACATAATGTTAAGTAATCTGGGGAGGAGAATTGGATTGAATAAGGTTAAGGTCCTATGGGATGGATCGGATAACAACCGCTAAAGCCTGTGCGGTTACAATGTATCTCTATGGATCTTTAACATTATCCAATCCATCCCATAGGATTTTAACATGCATCGGATAACACTAAAAATTGGATAACACCAAGACTTGTGGAACCAAGTCTTAGCATTATCCAAGGTATTGCTGTAATCTGTTTCCAGAAGTCTTATCCCTTGGACACAGGCTAAACTAAAAGTGCAGTTTGCACCCAAATAGAGTAAAAACCTCTAAAATGGGTTAAGATGTGGATAAGGACTCCATGAAGGTGAATTTTGCATGCTTCTGAAAATATTTCATGTAGTCACTGGAAAAAAGATCTATTACTGGACCAACTGGCCACTGGATCAAACTGCCATTGCCAAAAAATAAATAGGACAAATGCCCATCTAATAAACTGTCTGTGTTTGCAGATGTTTCCACGGTCATGTGGTGTCATCACTAGACACCAAAGTGCTTGGAATGGTGTTACCTTTCCCATCAAAGTTGTATCTATTTATCTACTTGCAATTTCATGCTTTTGAACTGCAAGGCTGGCAGGAGCTGGAACAGAGACAGGAGCCCAGTCCATCGTGCAGTATTCAGGTCTCAAACAGCTGACCTGTTGAC
This sequence comes from Furcifer pardalis, assembly GCA_030440675.1. Lineage (NCBI taxonomy): Eukaryota > Metazoa > Chordata > Lepidosauria > Squamata > Chamaeleonidae > Furcifer > Furcifer pardalis. Next base: position 26,157,956 of record CP126895.1, read on the forward strand.
CTTCAGTTCAGCATCTTAACCGCTAAGCCACCACAGTCCCTCTTTAATGCCCTTCTAATCGAGCCCTTATTTACTGGTACAAAGAGTTTTAAGCAAAAATGTGCCAGTATTTGTCATCCCACCCATTTGTACTCGGCCCCACCCAAAAAATGGAACGAACCTTCTATTGCCCCTATAATACTCTCCAGCTGGTCATTATGCAGTCTAAATGTCCAACTCTTACATTTCCATATGACATTTCATTACAGTAGGATATCCTGTCTATCCCTAGGAGATGAACATTCATGCCAGCTTTGTTGCAGGCTGGATAAGGAACACAGCCTCCTGTCCACAACTAAACTTTTACAGTCCTCAAATTACATTTCCAAGAATATCAAATATAATGATACACTGCTAAATCTGGTTTGGTCTCAGCTGGAGTAAGTCCATTGAAAGGTTGGACTTAGATCAGTGTTGACTTTAACAAGTCCCATTCTTTCAAAAAGCATAGTTTAGTTTGGGCCCAGAATGGGATTTAAACTTTAAAACATAAGGATAGGAAAATAATTATATTTTGGATGGACTAATTCTGTAACTAAATAACGTGGCCTGGATGTGCAAAGTGGAAAAATAAAAAGGACAACTAATGAAGTGGTTACATGAGCCCTGCAGAATGGTCAAAAGAAATCTACCAGTTATGCTTAAGAATAAAGATCAGCTAGAACTTGATTAAAATTCTGTCCAGAAAGCAAGGCATCAACTGTCGCACACTGGTTTCTGGGCCTGATCTAACACTCACTTCATCCTAATCAGGTGTGTTCAAATCTGGTACTAGCAAACTTGAAGCCTTTATATATAGAGATATTTTATAGATATAGTTCTGCTCACCATTTCGGGGGGGGGGGGCATACAATTTGAAAAAGTAATACCATAAAGCAAGTCTGGTCAGGTTACTCTGCTATGGTAATAGAATAGACCATACTGCCAGTGACTCAATGCTGAGTGTCAGGTGATGGTTAACTAACCTGACAACACTGAGGACTAGTGGCCTTGGCAAAGTCCACAGGGAAAGGTGATGGTTCCCAAGTGGATTAAATCCCACTTTATTTCTTTATTCGTGTCAGACACACTTTATTCATGTCGAATCCCACTTGAATCCATCTTGATCTAGGGCAGCAGCTTCATCAAACTTGGCCTGGGACTGAGGAGGACTTTGCGTGCCAAAAGGGCTCAGGACCAGAAAGTGACTCATGGAACTGGATCAGTGGTATGGGTGTCATGCTGCACTGCAGAAGGCAGATGAAAGGCACTGCATTATATTCACAGGATAGTCTTCATGGCTGATTGCCATGATGATAGCCAATATCTGGAATCAGATATAGCAGAAGAAGAAGAAGAAGAAGACCATAAAATGAGCGAAGGATGTCTTTTGAATAAGGTAAGGGGTGTTGTAGAAATGAACAGCTGTGCATTTCTTTCTTACATGCAAATCTGCATTATCAACTTTAGTTTATTTGCTAAATTTAATATTCACACCCTTTACTCCCAGTAATGTATTGTACATGAACACAATAGAGATTCACTAACATCCTTTTTAGTGTTTTTATTCCTTCCTTTAGCAAAAGATTCAAAAAACAAAGAAAAAATACCAAATCCTGTAACAGGAAAGTAGTTTTAAAAGTCTATCACTTAGCCAATTATGCAAGTGAGGCTTTCCGTTCCTGAATATTAGAGTAATCGTGTACCTTTAAAATATTTTTTTCCTTGTATTACCAACCACTTATTATCTAACATATTACTTTAATTTTATTTTCTGGAGTTATGCTTTTCATTATGAAATTGCAGTCTCTGGCACAAGAGACAGAAAATTAAGTGAAATGAAACAAAATTGAAAGTACATGATCTAACAAGATAAAGAGAAAGGCATATTTCCTTGGAAAAAAGAGATTAGCAATAGTACTCTATGAAGGAGTATCAAATTATTGATCATGATTCTTCTTTTATAACAGTTCCTGTCCTATGACCTAAGGATAAGCTTTTTAGAGTGGGTTTTGAGATAAGCTGTTGAGAAGCTCTTGCTGAATCTGCTACCACTGAAAAATGAGAAAGGCTTTTAGAAAAGGCTAAAAGACTCCGGAGAAGACCCAGCAGGAGGACAAGGCCTTACTTTGAAGCATAATTGAATTGCAGGAACTGCCCAATTGCATACATGTTCATTTGGAAGTGGATTCTATTGTGTTCAGTGGTGCTTATTCTCATTAATTTGTTAAGGGCTCCATCTATTGATAGTGCTTAAGTTAGTCGAGGTATCTTGTGCTCAATATGAAGAAGGACTCACAAACAAAGATTTTCTTATTATAGTCACACTGATCACATCTTAGGGTACAATCACAGTGGTAATTTCCACCACCACCCCGAAAATAATATAGGATTGGGATGGGCTGACTTGCTGTTTTTTGATTGACCATATGATTCAAAAGAGAATATGTATCAGCCCAAAGTCTTTCTCCCTAATCCATCGTTTTTCCCTCCACTATGAGGAGTTCTTCTTTTTTACATTGGATCCATTCACATTGATTCCGATGGTGTGAGCACTTACAATAATAATAATAATAATAATAATAATAATAATAATAATAATAATAATAATAATAAGAAGAAGAAGAAGAAGAAGAAGAAGAAGAAGAAGAAGAAGAAGAAGAAGAAGAAGAAGAAGAAGAAGAAGAAGAAGAAGAAGAAGAAGAAGAAGAAGAACAACAACAACAACAACAACAACAACAACAACAACAACAACAACAACAACAACTTACTGTAAAGTCTCTAGTGTGACTTTACAGTAAGTGAATTTGCATATCACTTCATGCGGGTTTACACCCTGACTTTCCAAGCTAAACAGATGCAGGGTTCATCAATGCTCTGACATGGGACAAGAACACATTCATGCTGTATGCCTAAAAGAGCCACTGCCACTTAGAGTTGACAGTACTAGACTAGATGGACATAATGGCCTGACCTGGTCTGAGGCAGGTTCCTATCTTCTCTCAATGTATTCCTGCTTCAGTCATGAGCTGCCTATGCTAGCAGGATTAATTTAAATTTAATTGAAAAGAGGCTGAAACAGCAACGCCTTTATAATTAAATGAATACATTATCAAGTTTTCTTCTGCAAAGGAAAAACAAAGGAGGTCTGCAATGAATACTGAAATTAAAGTATAGACAAATCCCTGTCTTGGGGCAGGAATTACCTATGAACTTGTCTACATGGACCCTCCTTGGCCAATGTAGAGTAGCCTTTAGAAAGGCACTTGAAGTGTGGTCCCTGTGTCCAAACAGCACTTGGCTTCTCTGATTGCCCTGCAATCCATTGGCTTCTCCATTGGCCATAGTAGTTGCTTGGCAACTAATGAAAGGAAACTTTTCCCCCATCAAGTGAAGACAGGATTTCCCCCCACCCTGCCCCGATTGCAATCCAGTCATTGGGGAAGACAGTGCTTTGCATCTGATGGAGGAAAGTGCTGTTTGGTCCCCCCTCCCCGAGCCTACCCCTGAGTCCCATCAGGAGCAGGAACTGGGATAAAAGTTGCCTTACAGCTGAGCTCTGTCACACTGCCCTGCTCTATTTTATCCCTCCCCAGTATCTATATACAGACTGTTCTGTTCTGTAAATGAAGCCAAACTTCATAACAATTTGAATGCAAAATAATGCTTTCATGCAAATATAGCAAATGGTGTAAAATGACAGTGGCAGCTGCTTCTTTGGATGAACTTCTAAAGACTAGGAGCATCAGGAGGGTGGCTTTCTTCTTTTTTCATCAATCTGGCAGCCCTTTTGTGCTTGCTGTGTGTGTTGGCTTTCAAAAAGAAAGGGTGCTTGTCAGTACACATTCCAGAGATCTTTCTAGGAAAAATATCTCACTGTCATCCTCAAAGACAGAATCTTGCTGGGCTTCAAAATTCCTTATTGACACATCTTGTTGAGTCAAAAATACAGTACCTAAATCAACAAGAAGAATTTAGCAAGTACACTTTGCGTCTCTACTCATGCCAAATCCCAACTAGGGTGTTGATGGGTTAAGCACAGAGCACATATTTTCCACAATCTGGAAACAATAGTTCATGCCCTGGTAACCCCCCAGGCAAATTCCTGCCAGGCACCCTACCTGCAGGACTGTAGCCAGGATTCTAGATGTGGGTGGGCGAATATTCTTTAAGAATGGGCAACAAAGCCTCTTTTCAATGCATTCCTATGGGAAACTGCACTTTTCCAGGGTGGATAAACTGCTAACTCAGGGTGAGCCAAACCCACCCTGGCCACCCCCTGGCTATGGACCTGCCTACCTGCTGCTTCCTCTTGCGATATAAAGGAGGTAGATTGCTGGCAGGAGCACCTTTCAGGACCTATATGAACTGGCTGCCAATATTCTCCCAGTCTCGGATAATAACTTATGAACTCCGAAATAGCTTCCATTCTCCCCATGTCATCTTACAGTCATCAAGATCTGCTGAGTTGGATGGGGTTTCACTAAAGCTGAACATTATGTGGAAATGTGGACAAGGTCTTCCTCAGCAGTAGCACCTGGGCTATGGAATGCTGTCCCTAAGGCATCAATGTTGGTTTCCTTTCAGCACAAGGATAAAACATGGAGTTTCACCAAAGTAGTTTGGTTTGACTTTATAATGTAAATGGCCCTGTTGCTTCTCCTCCTCTGCCATCAAGTTGGAAGGTCTTATTTTATAAACGTCTCTGCTCAGGTCTTACAAATTCTAGTTAACTAGTAGTCTTTAGTAAATCAATCCATTTCACATTTGGGCTTCCATTTTTTTCTGATTCTCCCATCATTTGTCTTTTCCAATGAGTCAAATTATCTCATGATATACCCAAACTATCATAACTCCAATGTAGGGGTGTGTGTGTGTTGTTATAGTTTCTGCTTCTACATGAAGAATCCACTTTGTAGTTTTTCTGCTGGTCCACAGTATCCATAAAGTAATCCATCAGCACCACATTCAAGGTGAATTAATGTGTCTGCCATGTTACTTTTTTGTCCAGATTTTATATCCATGCCTTAGCAACTGGGAATACCAAAGCATAACAGTAATGGTATAAATTCCTTATTCTTTATAGTTTATGATTTTCCCCCAAATGCTTTTATACTGTATGTTTTAAACCAGGGGTTCCCAATCTTTTCAAGCCAGAAGCCGGGTCATGCTCTCTCAGTCAGCTTCGAGGGCACAATGGGGGCAGCCATTTTGTCCCAACAGCTTCAAAGGGGTGGTCATTTTGCTTCTTGAATGCCCTTGGTGAGGTGGGGTGCACATGAAATGGCACCATGGGCCAGATCCAGCCCACAGGCCTTAGATTGGGAACCCCTGTTTTAAACAGTTCAAATTCTTTAAAATTATTATTTTACTTCACACTGGGATTTTGTGATAGGCAGTGGGATATAAATATTACAAATATAATAAAATAAGTAAAAATTGTCTTCCAGGCCACAGTGCTGCCTCATTGGACCCACTCACCAGTCTGCCTAATCCTTGCCTCAACTAGGTCAGAGCCTGGGAAAAGCTGTTATTAGAAAAATTAGGATTGTTATTCTTGCAGTGTGCTTCTTCCTTCATCATCATAGGCTTGAAAGAAATCCAGTGGTGGAATTCATCCTAGCATAGCAAAGCAAGCTATTTAGTGGCTCATTTGCCCACTTTCTCTGTGGAAAATATTTAGCGGCATTCAGTGGTTTACTCTTCTTTCCTTCCTAGCCTAACATTCAGAGGTCTGTGGTGATTTACAAAACAACCACAATAACATCATATTTTAAGAAAAATAAAAATTGTCATTCTTGTAATACCATGGGGAGGGCAGGAAAAAAGTTACCTAATTCATCAAAGAGAAAAATAAAGTAGACACCCCCTTCCAGATCCAATGATGGTGACCTTTTCTCTCTGTAGCCACTATCCACTTTAATTGAGAAGGTAGGGATTTTGAGGATCTGGTTAAGAGTTAATAACAGAAGACTTGTTATTGATTTATCAACTAGTTCAGGACAAATAATAATAATAATATAGCATTTGTCATTTAGTCTTGTCTCAGGGATTGATACCAACCAGATGGAATCATCTACTGATTCTCCAAGATCATTCCATCCGAGGATATCAGGTCACAGTATTGTCATATTGTCATATTTCATGCTGCATTTGCAGCAATAGGCAGCAATGAGATAGAAACTCACTTTTCTATGCAAATGACATTCAGTGTGAGTTTTAAAAACCATTTCAAAAATGAAATTTGGTTGCAGAGTAAAAAGCTGCTAATGGAACTCAACAAATTGAATAAAAAAGGTGGCAAATGGGTTTTTACATATTTTTCTAAAACCCTCTTCAGTCTGTAACAAAGGATAACACTAAAAGCATGCAGGACACTGTCAGTTTTGACATGGCATATGTATCCTCTCCACTCTTTGATAAAGTCCTAGCTAGCAGTATTATCTTTCTGCTTCGGCTGGATTTGTAGGATAAAACAAATACAGTCAAACCTCGCATAAAGAGTGTCTTGCTTAAAGAGTAACTCGCTTAAAGAGCAGAATTTTCTCTGAATGTTCACTTCGCTTAACAAATAAAACCAACCGAAAACTCACTTAACAAATAAATCGGGGTTCACAATCCCCCACACACACACACACAATTAGTCATTTACAATGGTGTTTCACTCAAAGAGCAAACTCGCTTAAAGAGCAATCCTGTGGAACCCATTATGCTCTTTTAGCGAGGTACAATTGTGCCTTGGATACCTTGGAGTCCCTGCATGAGTAGACATCTCCACGACAACATTACACATAACCTCAGTCCAGAATGATTTGTCCCTGGCAGTTCTTCTCCATGTTAGTCCAACATTTTATTTTATTTTTTAGAAAAAATATTTCCATCTGTGAGGTAGTCTTCCCCTGGGTCTTTTGTGATCTCTCGGATACTAATGCATTATTTTGGCACTCCATCTATTGTCACTTGTGCATGCAGAACTGGTGGCAATATGATGTATATTGACATAATGACAAAAATAATTTACAACCACCTTCCCAAAGCTGGTACCCATCTCCCTCTTGTGTGCTAGACTACAGTTTCCACCAACCACATCTAGAATGGCCATCTGAGACTTTAAGAATTGTAGTCTAACACAGCTGGAGATTACCAGGAGGAGAATGACTGATACATAGTTGATTTCATAGTCCACACCCTTATAAACTCAAATATTTACTGGAATTTTCTCCAGCATTTAATTTATTTTAGTTCAAATCACATCTTGTCTCTAAGGTTTATCTTGAAACAATTAAGTGAATAAGCAAAGCTCATATTTTTTTAATCAATGGAAGCTTTATTGGGTTCTGTATTTTTATTTTACATACAACATGTCTAAGAGAAACATTTAATAACTTAATAGCCTATGCCAGTGATGGCAAACCTTGGCACTCCTGGTGTTCTTGGATTTCAAATACCAGAAGCCCAAGTCAGCACTCCTGCTCATCAGGGCTTCTGGGAATTGAAGTTCAAGAACAGCTGGAGTACCAAGGTTTGCCATCACTGGCCTATGCAATAAAAGAGCAGCTGTAGGTCAGTAGGGGAAAGGACTGATATAACTCAGTATTGGTATGAATCAATTTTGTATGAACTACTCAGGAAAATCTGAAGCAATGTGGAATAACTGAATCTCAGACTAACTGGCTTTCTTTCTTTTAGTCCAGGAATTGCAAATTAGGACAAGTGGCTTTAAACAGAGACTGAATAAATTTATCCAACTTCCCTAGGCTTAATATTTGGTACTTACATACTGCATTCTTTGTGCTGTGTTACTTTTGAAATATTTGATTATGGGAAACTTCTGTTTCTTAATATTACACATTTTAAAAATATTGGGGGGAAATCTAAATTTTGGCAGGGACTTAAGGGGACAAATATGCTTTGAATTTTCTAAAATGATCACTCAGAAGCTAATAAGATGTGACATGCTATTTCTAATATTCCTAAGGTTCAGAAACAAGTTCAGGAGCTATGTGAAACTACCCAGAACATTGTGTTAAAAAAAAAAGCCAGGAGCAAGAATTACTACACATGGTTGAGGAGTGCTTTGGAATCAATATTTAATAGGATATCAACTTGGGATACTCTTAACTGCCTTCATAGGCACTTGTCCAGCATTATAAAAGACCAAATGAAGCTGCTCCATATTGCCCTTTTTAATTAGTTAAATTACGTGGTTCAATAAAACATGACAGGCTGTATAGTGAGAAGAAGTTCATGTTTATGCAATAATTACAGATAGCCAATGTATCAACAGTACACACCCAAGAGCAGTTTTATCATAGGCTTCTAAAAACCTGCTTCCAAATACAGATATGACACAGTAAGATACAGCAGCAGGTAAAGATAGTTTTACGTTATTTCAGACAGACATGAACATGCCACATTCCAATACTCAAGAGAAGATAACAGGTCGGCAGGATTGGAACAAAAGTTTATACAGTATTTACAATAGAGGGGAAACCAGAAGCCGTGGGTGGATCTTTGTGATGCCATGGAGAGGGTCTAAGTCTGTGATGGCAAACCTTGGACTTAAATTCCCAGAAGCCCAAGCCCCCATGAATCCACACGAAGGGTTTACTGCGATTCATCTGGCCTGTACAGGTGCGTTTTATTTCCACTTCTGGGAGCGATGAGTGCAGCGCGGGCTGGATGAATTGCAGTAAGCCCCAAGAACATCTGGAGTGCCAAGGTTCACCATCATAGGTCTAAGTGTTCTTGCAGTACTGGCAAGAGGATGGGACTCTTTCCCCAGATTGCTTCTACTTTTGTGTCCCCATAGTGGTAATCTACTTTTTGCTTTACTCAAAGGGCGAACATGCTGATTAAAAAAAAATGTGAGTATGCTCCAGGACTAAGATGGGCTATTCTGCTTGAAGCAATGCAGAAAAACTCCCTTCCAGTATGCACTTTCAGCTCATTTTTCCTCATTATTTTAAATCTTCTCTCTCTTGTCAAAAATACTCCTTTCATATTTTTACAATGTAAGAATTGAGCTTTTTTCTGTTAGCCAGAGTTTTCTTTTTAAGGGAAAAAATTGAGATAAGAAAACCAAGGGAAGAAAACCTTGTTTGAAATTAACCAGGTTACAGTGTTACCTCACTTAAAGAGCATAATGTGTTCCACAGGATTCCTCCTTAAGCGAGTTTGCTCTTTAAGCGAACACCATTGTAAGTGACCAATTGTGATTTCTGGCGGAGGGGGGGGGGAATTGTGAAACCAATGTATTTGTTAAGCAAGTTTTTGGTTGGTTTTATTTGTTAAGCGAGTTACAGTCAAACCTCACATATAGAGTGCCTCGCTTAAAGAGTAACTTGCTTAAACAGCAGAATTTTCTCTGAATATTCACTTTACTTAACATTGCTTAACATTGAGCAATATGGGAAGGCAGAGTCTGTACCATTTCTTATCTGCCAAAGATAAGTTGAGGGTAAAAAAGGACCCTAATAGGGTGAAAGGTAAATGTCCCTAACCAAGAGCAATACAGTATTTTAAATTGTTACGCTCCACAAATATCCATAACAGCTATACAGTGCTAAGTTCTCTAATGCCAAAAAGTAAGTCTTACCATGCTATTCAATTACACAGTCCTTATCTCTCTTCCTCCATCACTCCTTCTCTTAGCATGACTTTGACACAGTTCTTACCTGCAGGGCTGCCACAGTCCCAATCTCTCCTAGAGGAAGAAGTGTTCATTCAATTTTTTTTTAGTGAACAACAGCCTTTTCATAACCTCAATTATGACAAGGTCAATCTGCAGCTGAGTTTTCAAGAGTTCCTAAGGTTGACTAGTAGGCAGCTAGGGCCTATGAGTTGAGCTGGAACCAAGTTAAGGCTGCCACTGGTGTCTCAGTGCTAATGACTATCACTGGAGGGAATCTTTGCTGATAATTGGCTTTTTGAGGGGCCAAGAAAGAGATTTATCTTGAACAAATAAAACCTGCTGTCAAGAATATGCCATCGTTTATGATTCACAAGAATATCCCTCTCTTTCCTTGCATTCTCCAGAATGTAAAGCTGGAATTAAAACACATGGACACACAAGAATTTACTGAGCCATCTGCATTTTTTCCTTTCCATCCTGACTTAAAATATTAAATAATATATTTGCTAGCAAGAAATACATATTTCATTATTTTGCAATAAATATATTTGTATTTCATTCAAAGTCCTGCATGTAGGAACAAAAAATTGTGATAAATCTCCTGAACATTGCCTGAGAAGTCTTCTATACTTTTCTAAGATTTCCCAATACAGTATGTCAGAAATCCCATATATGTCTGTGACTGTGCATCTCTCTGTATGTAAGATTACTTTTTTTTTAAAATTTAGGGAACCTACAAACTGAAGTAATGAAGGCAGTGGTGGGCAGTAACAGGTTCACACACACACCCCAGGCCAAGAGGGGGGGTTTAGCAAAGTTGGGTGGCCTTTGGCCAGGGTGGTGGTGAAATTGGGTGGCCTTCGGGTGGGAGGGGTAGCAAAATTGGGTGGCCACGCCCGCCTTCCCTGCCCTGCCCAGATTAACACAGCTACCATTTTAAAAAATTATTCTGTGCAAATATATCAGAGGGTTAACAAAACAAAAAGACAAAAACGTTGTGGCATCTTAAAAACTCACTGCTGTATTTAATGTGAGCTTTTGTGGATAAAGTCCACTGGCTCTTTGCCTATAAACAGAGATGAGCACTGAACGCTAGAGTTCGTAACGACTGGCTTTTGAGCAAGGGCAACCTTTACCATCATGGAAGTTGTATGTGTTGTTGTTTGTATTGGTGTTTTGTTATACTTGATGTTATACAGCATTTTGTTATATTCTGTTAGCCGTCCTGAGTTGTTCTGTGAGTAGGGTGGCATACAAATCTGAACAATTAAATTAAATTAAATTAATTAGCAGAAGATCCCTGATTCGTATTCAAATTTTACATCAGGTTTTGTCCCTGCAAGTGGTTCAAGGTCTCCCTTGCTCAAAAGCCAGTAATATCTGACTCTAGGGTGCAGTGCTCACCTCCATTTACAGACAAAGAGCCCATGCTGTCTGTGTTTGCAGATGTATACATGGCCATATGGCCGGCATGACTAGATTGCCCACAATGTAGGTTCCACCCATGACATAGGCTCCACCCATGATGTAGCCTCCGTGCACGGTGTGGTAGCAATTTATTTTGCTGCCCACCACTGAATGAAGGCATGAGCACACAAAAAAAACCCTGATAAAGTGTTGAAAGATAACTGGATTGCCAGATAATTGTTAGAAGCAAGTGAGATGGCAGGGAAAGATCGAACAGATGAAGAAGAAATTAATAGCATCTGAAGCACTGTGAAGAGATCTTCAGTAAACAATGGGAGTGTTTTTAAGGACATGATATGCAAGTTAAATGGAACATATGAAATTCTGAACAAATCATTATAAATTTGTCTGCTCACAATCAATAGTGCCCTATTTTTATAGGGGTAATGGTTTTGAGTTTATATAATCTGCTTTTATTTTATTTAGGGCAAGGTATCAGAGTTAAATTGTGTTCAAATATATAGGGGGATTGTCTTGCATTAGTTGTTGGAATCAACACTTCATTGATTAAGCTCTTAAGGAACAAGTTTTGATATGTCTCAGCTGAAAATCAAATCTTTTAAAGCAAATGAGATTGGGCTGCCAATTAAAAAGAGGACATTATTTGGCAACCAAACCTTGACATCTTTTTCTGATACAAGGAACAGATTAGAAGGAGTCACCCTGCTTCTCTTTTATGGGAAGTGGTGACTCTTCTAATATATATACTCTCTCTGTGTGTGTTTCCAATGTAAACTGAGCATCCTTCATGTACAATACTTTCCATTAACTGAACTAATTTAAAGAAGACACAATGACAACAAGAGGGAATTCAAATATCAGTGGATAGTCTGGAAATAAAGACAGACAGTGATGACAACTAGATATATGCCCTGTTCTTACAGTATTTAATCTATTGGATACATGACAGAGACTCCCATCAACATGAAAGGTACTATATTCCTCCTTTTACTTGTCACAGCATGATACCTACTCTAGGTTAGATCATATATTTATTTTTCATATAGAAGATCACATAGAAGCAAAGATCAGCTCCATCATGGCTTTAAACCACACCGCATTTCACACTGTGTTTAACTCTAAGGAGTGTAATCATTTACTCCTGCACTATGGAACAAGTAAGATTAAACATAAATCGAAAGAGATTATTATGGGCTTTATTAACAAAGCAAAGCAATCACACGTATATATTGCCCCATAGTGCTTAGTGCACTCTCTGGGCAGTTCACAAGTTAATTAGCATTTTGCCCCAACATGCTGGGTACTCATTTTACTGACCTTGGAAGGATGGAAGGCTGAGTCAACCTTGAGCCCTGGTCAGATCTGAACTCACAACCTTTTGGTTGCAGGACAGCAGTTTAACCACTGCACCACCAGTTTAACCACTGCAAACCCTGAAATCTCTATTAATGCTCTCTTGAACATTTTAAAAGTAGTTATGTGATAGGCATATAGCAAGTACTTGAAAATTATATTCTCTGGTAGCTTTTATCTGAGATAAGGGAACTTGAAAGATAACTCAGAAAATGGGCAATAGCTACATTACAGGAATGAAGCAGGGGAAAAAAGGCAGACCTTCAAATATTATATACCAAAAAATTATTATACATAATCTACCAATAAAAAGTTATATAATTTTTTTGGGGGAAATTCCAAAATTATTAATCACACCAGTAAGAAGAAATGTTAAAAATACATTAGAATGATCAAAGTCACACAAGAGGACAAGGTTTTTAAAATTCACTTAAACTATTGGTGGGCATCAGCAGGTTTGCACCAGTTCGCCAGAACCGGTAGCAGAAAATATGTCTGGCCCCGCCCATTCAAGCTTTGAAATAAAGTACAGTAGTCCTAATTCGGGTGCAATGCAGATCTTTCCCCTGTCCACGCCCACCATACCACACCACAGTGGTAGTAAAAAATTTTTGGAGCCCACCACTGATTTAAACTTTGCAGTTTCTTCACAGAATTTTTAGAATCTTATGCACCTCAGCCAGAGCTAATTAACCAACTTTTGATAGAGTTATTGACAAAAAATAGTCTACCACAGTGTCAAATCCTTTCTCTGTCAATTGATGTCCCTAACTGGTTATATAATGCTATAAAAATACAACATTAAAAATACTACATTTCTAGACAAATCCATAGACTTTTCTCTGTTTCCCCCCCAATAACTTGTTTTTGTACAACTGAATCTTTTGTCAGACTTCAATAAAGCTTCCTTCTCAAAGTTTGAAGGGGGCAAATGGGTATGAGGAATGCTTTTATGGTAATTTTAGTAGTTCTTTATACTAAACATTGGGAAATTATTTAAAACGAATATTCTGGACTCTGTATAAATTAAGAGAGAACAAATAAATGTTACTTTTTTGGTATTGCAATGGATCTTCTGGCTATGATTTTCAGGTAAAGTTTAGTCCTGAAAGGCATAACAAAAAATGAGCAAAGGAGTTTGGTTGAAGTACCTGTAGACATTGTACCTAGGAAAATGATTAAGTATTTGGTCCAAACAGACATTTACATAAGATTTTTGACTCATTGGTTGACTACATTTAATTGATTTTTTAAAACTTAAATATGTTAACCAATAGCACAAAGTTGTTTTTTAAAATCTGTTATTGTAGTCAATTCTACAATCTTAATATACATAGGTGTTATAATGCCAAGCTGATTCAGCAATATTATCTCTTTATTTGATCAAATTAGGTAACTCCCTGGGTCAAATTATAGGTATGAAAAGGGCTCTTAACCAAAATCAATTAATTTTAACTGAAAACTAGTTTTAACTGTAACATATATACTATATTTGCACTGGGGTGGTGGTAATTGGATATCATCCAGTGCAGGGATCTGCTCCTTATGCTGCACCAATACTCTGCTGCAACTGCCAAGCAAAGCAGTGGCCTTTTAATATCCACTTTCAGTCTTTCTATGATAAAGTTGTTAATGTTAACAATAAATGTGGAATGGAAGGTGTCTTGGGTTATCTTATCTGGGTTCACAATTGTTGCTCAGTCTTCCAAATGAAACAGAATAATTAACAATCAACATATATATAAAGATCTGCCTGCAGAGATTGCCAAAGCTGATCTGGAAAAAAATTAAGAGGCATTCCATTTGTAAGCAAAATTAAGTGCTGCTGTTAGTCATAGAATCCTATTTTGTCAAATACAGTGGAACCTCAGTTAACAGAATTAATACATTCTCTGGGACATTTCAAATGAAAATTACTTAAACCAAATTTCCCATAGGAATGCATTGAAAACCAAAATACGTTTATTGAAATGTGGTTCCCCATTGGAATGCATTGAAAACCAATTAATCTGTTGGGGGGGGGGGATTCCGTAAACCAAGCCACTATTTTCTATAGATTTCCCTTCATTATGCAATATTTATGTTAACCAAGCCATACTCATTGAGGTTCCACTGTATTTTCAAAATCTGAAGGGAAGGCATACCAGAGGCATTCCCCTGTATCATGTATTATTTTTGTTTTACAATGCTATATTTGCTTAGTTCAGGAATTGGAAGCTTATAAATTGGTATCCACTGAAAAATGTATTTGTTGATCCCAATCTGGGGCCCAGATCCAGGATTGATTAGGGGACATTCACATCTGCTGGCTCCAAATATGTCAAAAATAATAATAATAATGCATGCCTCCTCACAGCTTCCAGTCAAACCTGAAGCCATTTGTCCATTGCCAGACTTTGAATCACTGATGTTATAGTCAGGTGTTAAGGCCCAGGGACTGGCAGCTAAAATAAACAACATTTTGATTGATGCCTCTTATAGAAATAGAGTTGACTTCAAAAGCACATGGAGAAAAGACATGAGCATCTCTATACATGAGTCCTCCTGGACTTCACAAAGGAAAAAGGCTCTTTGGAAGAAAAGTTCTGTGAAATCAAAGCACTGTCTAAATCTTACCCTTTTACAGAGGACTTGACTTTGACAAGAACACTAGTCTAGCATGCTGGAAGATGTTTTTGTTTGTTTGTACTTTCCTTTCCCTCAGTGTAAACATATTTCAGCAAAGGTTACCGTAGCTTTAGAGCAGATCACAAATGGTTTTGAAAAACTTAAATAAAATACCATACCTTTACTTTTTTTGATAAAGCAAATCATATATTAAATCAATTACAAGTCTAAAACATTTTGAAAATAAATCAGGGGTCGCATTCCCCCCCACAATTGGTCATTTACAATGGTGTTTTGCTTAAAGAGCAAGCTCGCTTAAAGAGCAATCCTGTGGAACGCATTATGCTCTTTAAGCGAGGTACAACTGTATTTTAAAAGTAACAGACAAAAGAAGGAAAAGGTATTGTTTTTTAAAACTTCAGATCAGGGGTGCCCAAATTTTTTGGGCTGTGGGCCAGTCATGTGGTTCAGGGAGATTCTCACTATAGCCTAGGAGCTGGATCTGCCCCCGATGCCAATTCATCTGGCCCAAAAAGCCCTCATTGCTCCTGGAAGGGGAAGTAAAACACGCCCGTATGGGCACATTTTACTTTCGCTTCCAGGAGTGACAAGGGCCTCGTGGGCCGGATGAATTGGCATCAGGGACAGATCTGGGCCCTAGGCCATAGTTTGGGCATCCCTGCTGCAGATAATCTCACTGTTTGCAGACTGAAGTCTTTGCTGGGAGCCTCAGCATGGAGAGACTTAGAAAATCCAAGAAAGAACTATTTTGTTAATACTTGTCACGATCCACAAAATAAAATGCTCAGCATTGTACAATAACATTCATTTCTCAGATGTCCCATTAAATTGCTGGAACATGCCTAAAAGAGTAGTTCTTTCCTTGCTGTTTGCTGCAAATATCAGGGTGGATGGATGGAAGTATTGATGTGATGGGCATAGATCTGGCAGGGGTGTGGAAGATGACAGAGGAGCCTGGCGTTCGGTGGTCCATGGGGTCACAAAGGGTCGGACTTGACTGTGTGACTGAACAACAATGAACCTACCCTTCTGATGGTTGCCATTCATTATCTTGGAGCAGCACTTGAGAAGGCCCTCTTTTTTGCCTTCACCAAATGTGACTGTGAGGGTGGTAGCAATCCAAGAAGAGCCTCCCCATAGCTTAAAAGACAGAATGGCTCACAGCAGGAGATAAAGTCCTACATATATACAATATGTTCAAATTGTATAGGACTTTATAGCTCACCACCAGGACTTTGACTTGGGTCCAAAAATGGTTCATCAGTCAGTAAAGCTGTTGTTGACTTTATTTAGGAGTTTGGTACAAGCTGAAGGTTTCAAACATTCATTAAATGCAGTCCCAGGTACAATATGATACTGAATTCTTTCAGTTTGCATTTCACCAATGGTAGGAATGGGTCTTCAAAGGGAGACAAAATTGAAGAAATACCATCATGGAAAAGGCCCAAGTTGGATTATCACCAGAAGGGCACATGATGGGATGTCCTGGAACCATCTGCTCTTTATTCTGGTATGGACCAATTCAGAAGGTTCTAGAATTTTTAAAGAAAGTTTCTGTACTGATAGGTATATGTACTTCATATGTACATATGAAGGTACTGTATATGTACTGATAGATTTGCATGTGTTTGCATTGTATGTCTGAGTGCCAGGTCTCGATGGAACATTTTCATTAAATGGAAATTTACAATCAATCAAAAAGGAGAAATATCTATTGAACTGGGTCTATTATCCTTCTTTGTCAGTACACATATAAAAACTATAATTATCTTTCTTTTTGTTGCAGTTTGTTCAGTGCAATTTGTGCTTAATTGCAAAGAGGACTACATATTCCCTCTTTCTCAATGGAAGAGCAAAGTAAGCTCTTGTGGAAATATCATCTCAACAATTCAAGAGTTTAAAAGTATGTACAGGTAAAACGAGGTGTTTTGTTTGTTGGTTTTTAGAGTAAATGGTATCCCTTTATTAATCATTCAGATTTAAATAATGATACTTATTCTTGTAATGATCTCCTGAATTATCTACTATATTCTGTAATTTTTAAAGTTTTTCCAAAAAAGTACTGACAATAATCTGTATATTTCAACAAATTGCTAATTATCTTGATTATTTTTTAATTTACTCACACTATGATTTTATTGTGAGGTTACTACTCAAATCACTTTAAATGGAGTGGGATGGCCAAGCCAGACAGAAACTAGCTAAGCCAGATGTCTGCCCTAAAGATAGCTGAATGAGCAGGTGGTTTTAGCTAGTTTCACTTAACAGAAGGAGAAGAAAATTAAGGTGAATTGCAGAAATTCTGCCTTTAGCAGTGCACCTCTTAAAACTGTGTGTGTTGTGATCCAACCAAGAGCCATTGGTAGAAAAAAAATTACATAGGTAGTTTACACCAGCTCAAAGTATTGGTTATTTTAGTCTGCACTCCCAACAAAGAGTTCTGGATTTTTAGAAGGCTTTTCCAATTTCCTTTCGTATTCTTTTTATTCTTAAAAGATGTCAAAGTCTGAACATGTCAACAAGCATGGGCTGTTACACTGACCTGTGGTCCCTTCTAAACATTGTAATGTGTGAGGAGCCCTAAGGAATCAGCCTGTGCAGTAAAGAATCTGTGGGGCCCACTGTCTATTTTGTGGGGCTTGGAATGCCATTAAATGTCAGGCACAGCTCACCATGTAAATTTATCTGCCTCCTTCACTGGTGTTCCCCAGAGCAGTGTGTCCCCAACCTTTGGTGTTTTGACTTCAATTCCATGAAGCCTAAGCAGTGGCGTCGAATAGGGTGGGCCAGGGGCCACCCTGCCCCAGTTTTTGGACTTCAGTTCTCAGCAGTCTAAGTCAGTACACTGGCTGATCAGCAGTAGCATAGCATGGGCCCTCCCGGGGCAGCCCGCTCTGGGCAACACTTTTTGGGCATATGGGTGTTCTTGGACTACAGTTCCCAGAAGCTCTAGTGGGAGTGGGTGCCAGTGTCCACCAGAGGGCAGCAAATTTGGCTTAAGCTGTGGGCGGCTTAAATCCACGCAACGTTACTGAGCCTATTTCAATTCACCAAAGCACTGATCAGCAGTAGCGTAGCGTGGAATTCAGCCACCCTGGGCGTAAGCCAAATTTGCCACCACCTGGGTGGGGCCTAGGATTTTGGCACCTGCTCCCACTAGGGCTTCTAGGAATTATAGTCCAAGAACACCCATATGCCCAAAAAGTGTTGCCCAGGGCGGGCTGCCCCAGGAGGGCCCACGCTATGCTACTGCTGATCAGCCAGTGTACTGACTTAGACTGCTGAGAACTGAAGTCCAAAAACCCAAAGTTGGGGAACGCTGCCCCATAATGTTATGTCTCTTGTTTTCATGTAACAATATATAGAGCCATAAGTGATGCCTCTCTCCTTATAGGTAAAAGGTAAAGGTTGCCCTTTCTCAAAAGCCAGTTGTATCTGACTCTAGGTTTCAATACTCATCTCGATTTACAGCCAAAGAGCCAGCACTCTCTGTGTCTACAGACATTTCCATGGTCATGTGGCAGGCATAACTAAACACCCGAGCACATGGAATGCTGCTACCTTTCTTGCTGAAATCTACTGCTGACTTCTAGAGCCTGGGAAAGTTTGGACCAGCTGGGAAATAATTAGAACAATGGTATTCCCAGCAATTTTTTCTAGGCCTGCCAAGAGATGCTGACTGCTTAGAAAAAGTTGCTTTTCAGACTAAAACTTTTTTGACCGACAACAATGCTACCTGAGCAATTCTAGGAGTTGTTCTCCAAATAAGTAATGTTTCAAGCTCTGCTGAGCCCATAGCCCCCAGGGCTTAAGCCACTGCCTGAAAGACAAGCAGGGCTTGATAAGTTTGAATCTGTCCATTTCTGTCTCAAGTGAAGTGATCCAGTGCAGCTGCAAGCTGTTTACCTGCCATCAATACCTATGCCCAACTGTTCCGAATCAGACTGAAAGACAAACTCAGTGGTTTAATTTAAGAACTGCTATGTATCTGCGGCTTAGAGCAAAATGTGTTGTAGTCACAACCATTAGGATTGTTTGTGATGTCTTATAAACATGCCTGTTTTATGTATTATGCAGGCTCACTTTGATCTTCCCCTCGGAATTGTAAGCCCTTACTGACAATTACTTAAGTCTGACAGACTTCTGGAGGAAAGCCATTAAACAGCACACCAAGAAAAGAGAGAGAGAGAAGAGGGGCTATCATTACTGGATAATTTATTCTAAAAAGGAACCTTCAACCCTGGAAGCAGCTCAGTTTTCTAAAATTCAACTGTAAATCCTTGCTACTGGTGACAAATCTACATAACATGAAAAGATGATGGGTTGCTAAATAGAAGTTCTCCAGCCTATTCTGTTTCTATTCAAGCTCCTAGACCAGATGTCCAATGACATCAAAGGGATTCTAGTTACTTAACTGCCATGTAATCTGACCCATAAACCTGTAATTTCAGTACTATTGCTTTGATTTCGACATTTGAGTGGGTGACGCCTTGAGACCCTTTCCTACCAACTGAGTCTTAAGGTTATCATCAGACCACCTAAATCAGTGAAGTATCTTAGAGCTGAATGTAGACATCAGTCATTACAGTGTTAGCACTTAGGCCATCATCATAGGTGGCTTGGGCAAAATTGCTTCTTCAGCACACTAATTTTAAGGCCAAGGCACTATTGGAGGAATTCTCAAAAAAAAATTGGCCAGGCACTGAGTCATGCTCCCTCTGACAGCTTTGGGGCCAGACGGCCATTTTGCCCTTCTTCCACCACATGGCACTTCCTGATGTGGTGGAGGTGGTGGAGGGGCAGATGAAATGGTGTTGTGGGCCACATCTGGCCCATGTGCCACCGGTTAAGAATCCCTGCACTATTGTCTTCAGTCATGGTACTTGCTAGTATGTAGGGCACGTCACCTTAAATGGAAGCACACCATTATTTATTAAAGATTTTGAATCCTATCAGCATTCAGTGCAGCTGCATTTCAATTCACAGTCAAGCTCAATGCAACGTTGTTTCCTACCTTTGACAAAAAGACAAAATAAATCACAATTATTAGATTGATCCTTATGCCTGGTTTTCTCCTCAGCCACTAGAAATGAAGGAAAGATGGGGAGACAAAGTGAAATAAAATGTCCCCTCCCCCACCAGTGAATAGAAATCAGTTTTTATAGAGCAGGAAACAAAACAAAACAAAATAAACAAAATAAAATAAAAAACACTATAGCACTTTAAAGACTAACTGCTATAGTTTTATTGTTAGCTTTCGTGGATCAAGTCCACTTCATCAGACAAAGAGTGAAACTTACAAGCATGTTCTTTATATACCAAATTCAGGGGCTCAACGGGAGAAGGGGTGTGTGCAAGATGACAGAAGTGGTGTGGGCAAGACGACAGACAAGCAAGCACAAGATTGCAGCTTCACACAGCCATTAGCAACAATAGATAATTCAGATAAACTCTAAATGACTCCCTTTCAATCTCAAGGTTGCTGAGAAAGCCCATTATGGTATCTGATCAACTTGTGACCTGCATGTCGGGGGAGGGGGGGAGAGAGACAAAAACTTGTACCTGGTTTCTTTCTGTTTTAATAAAGATAATTGGCAGGAAAGTTGTAATATAAAATCATATAGCAAATTTGATAATGTCCCAGAAACCCTTCACTAATATTTAGCCCCCTGTGATGGGTATCTAACAGATGGATGTATTTGATTTCTCCAAGCTGGGACCCACAGACTGTATGTGCGCACTGGCCTCTTTACCTGCTTGTTGACTGCTATCACTCTCAAAGCACTTTCTCACATTGTTATCCCTGCCTCAAACTGCACCATCTACAGTCCTTTCTTACCAAAAACACAAGCACAACATGATTTCTTCTCATCTTGTGCTCCCTCTTGGTCTTATTCTCCATAGTAGCCACTCTGTCTGTTCTGCCCAGTGGCCCCTGAGATGGTTTCAGTTTCAAATACCACAGGAAGACATGATTCTTTATCTTTCTTTTCATTATTTGAATGAAAAAATGATGGTAGGAATTTACTTCCATCCCATCAGTGCCTGTGCTGTGCTGATCACATGAGGTTGATTTTCAAGAGCAATTTTTATCTTTACCTAGCATGAGCTATCAAATGCAACCAGAGTCTTAAACGCACTGCTGTTTGGCAATCTGACAGTCCATATTTCCACATCCCAAACTTTAAACTATGCCATAAATCTTATTCCCGAACTCCAGTGGAAATCTCTGCATTAAACCTGAACTAGATGCCCCCATAACAGAAAAAAAGCATCTATTTTATTGCCCTGTTAACCAGGTATTTTTAGGGAATGGACAGATAAAGAAAATACATGCTCTTCCAAAGCATGTTAACAGCTAGAGCTTGCTGCTACCATAGGAATTGTGCAGTTGACCACATAGAACTTAAGTTTGATTTCTGTGATGTAAAAACATCAGCAGAGATTTTAAAGTGGATTCCTGGCTGTATTTGAAAATCTTAAACCATTTATCAACCATTTTTATAACTGTCTTATTTTACTCTTTTGATTCCTTTGCATATGGCAGTGACGGTGAACCTTTTAGAAACTGAGTGCCCAAAAAGGAGGAGGAGGCACACTGACAGCCACCATGAGTGCCCACACTTCCATGTGATATTGCGCCCCCATCCCTTGTGAGTGCACCTGAGCCCCCTGCAGTTGCACCCGACCTTCAGTGGGTATACCCAACCGCCGCCAAACAGGTGCACCCAAGCCCCCCAAGAGGGTGCCTGAGCACCCAATGGTGCCCTCCACAGGTGCTCCTCACTCCTAGGAGGGATGGGGGGGGTGTCTGGTTGCTTTACCTAACCCAGCTGCAGCCTCCCTGTCAGGATTTCAGCCTCCCATCTTGTGGTGGGAGAAGTTGGTGGGGAAGCAGCACTGGCCTGGTGGGGTGGAGCTTCCCCTTGATGGCATACATGCTAGCAGAAAGGCCTTTGCATGACAGTACTGGCACACATGCCATAGGTTTTCCACCAATGGCATATGGTATCAAAATGAATAGCAGGAGGCCTTAAGGATGTGTGTGCGCACAGCTCTAGTTTGTGGGAAGAGATTTAGGGAATATATTCTGTATCTGAATTGGGATTATACAGATGTGGGATGTCATCTCCACATATTCATGGAGGGACCCTGTTTCCTGTCCAGAATTCCCTTATTCATGTGGGTCACTGTGGGGTGGGAGTTTGTGAGAGGGGGGAACTAAGGGTTGGCACACTCAGCTTGGGAAGGCTGACACCAGTTACACACAAGGGAAAACAAGGGTCCTCCCCTCCACCAGTGGCTTTGCTCCTGGGGGAGGGAAGATTTGAGTGTCCCTTGATGCTTCAGTTGCATGGTGGACCCAGTTTTGTGCTGGGACAAGGAGATCACATGACAGGAGAGTCATCCGATCTATGGATCAGCTCCCTATCCTACACCAATACTGTGCTGCTGAGGCAAATACAGGCAGTGGACTCTTTTATACCCATTGTCAATTTACCAACTTCTGCCAATAAACTGTCAATAGCTGTTAATGCATGCATTGGATTTGTGGGGATGGGGGCTGAGGAGCATCCCAGGTGTCTTGCATTGGCCTCAGTGATGGGATGTCAAAAAAATTTCTAACCCACTGTGATGACATCAGAGCTAATGTCATGATGTCATGGGTTGAGCCAACACCACGATGTCATGACGTTGTGGGCGGGGCAAAATATAAAAATTAAAAATCAATTTTTAAAAAAAAAATTAAAATAAACACACACATACACCTCAACCCACCCACCCACCCACCAAAACAACCACAACACAAACCCATAAATAAATAAATAAATAAATAAATAAATAAATAAATAAATATACACCCACCCACCCAAACACAAAACCCTAATTTACACTTAGGGCCGATGAGCCCCCATGGCCCGGGGCCGCCTGGCAAGGTGCGCCGCCCCTGACTGAGGCCTCCTTCTCCTCCGAAGGCTGGTTGCACGATCGAACCCAGGGAAGCTTTGCAGCCATGCTAATCGTCGTAGGAAGCTGAGTGGGAAAGGGGGACAGTTCCTCCAGTGCACCTAGTTCCGTCTGCCATTAGCCTCCTTCCGGCTCGTGAGCCCCATCTCCAAGGTTCCGGGACAGAATTAGCAGCCGCCGGAGTCGCCAGAGCCGCTCCGAAAAGGTGCAGCTCCAGCTATAATAGGCAGCGAATGGCTGCCTCTCAGTGTGCATGCGCAGAAGCTCAATCTGATGCATGTGTGACTCACAATTGCAGCGTGCATGCATCAGATTGATTTCTGCGTATGCGCATTAAATTGGAGCCATTTTGGCTCCAATTTTTTTTTAAAAAAAAATTCTTTCGGTGAAGCGTTGTAACCGAACACCTCAAAAAATGGACTACCCTCCCGGAGAACCCTCCGGGATTGTTCCTACCGGTTCTGGGGAACCGGTTGGAACCGGCAACATCGCATCACTGATTGGCCTGCAAATGAAAATTATTACAATGGCATTTTGATTACCAATTCAATAAAATGTTTAGTAGAAACTGTCTGTGTATGAAGAGTACTACAAAACAAATGGGACCCTTGGGTATTTCTTAAAATATAGAAGGACCCGTGATTTCAATCATTTGTCATTAATCTTCTTGAACATCTAAACTTTACATAAGTAGGTGGGGGGGAAAATGAAATTCAAAACTAATCAAGGATCTAATGCACAAATCCTGACCTGTACTTTATATTTTGGATTATTTGCATATTAACTTACATCTCAAGCTTAGTTTTATGTTTTCACAATAAAACTGTGAGTAAAATGTTATTCAAAATGACAGTGAGTACCAGTTATGGAAATAGAAAGGGTGAAAAACTGGGTGACGATCTCTATGCAAATGTTTACAGATATGCAAATTTATGATATGCAAACTCCATATGCATTTTTTATTTTGCCGTGCAATATTTTCTGTCTGTATGTCTGTCTGTCTTTCTTTCTTTTCTAAGTGACCTTTCTTCCAGGGCTGGGAGGCTTACAGTTCAACACAATTACACTTGTACAGTTAAACATAATGGCCAATTCCTTTTTCAATACTGTACTGTCATGTGTGAGATTCAAACTGTGGAAGTCACCTCTGGCAGTCTGAAGAGGTGCTACCCTCTGTCCGTCCTTGTCAGATTGCTTGCCAACATCCTAGCTCAATGTTTCCCAACCTTTGGTTTTTGTACTTCAATTCCCAGAAGCCTAAGTAAATTTCCCAATGCACTGATCTGCCAGGGTACTGACTTAGGCTTCTGGGAACTGAAGTCCACCAGTGTTCCGTGGAACATCGTTTGGGAAACACTTAATGATGGGATGTCAAAAATTTTACTACCCCACCGTGACATCATCACAGAGGGGGCGGAGCCAATGTCATGACATTATGACATGGGTGGGGCCAAGGAAAAAAATAAATAATAATAATAATAAAATAAAAATAAGCACGCACGCACACACACCCCTCAACCCCCACACCCCCACACACAACACAAACCCTTAAATAAATAAATAAATAAATAAATAAAATATTCATTAAAATACACCCATCTACCCAAACACCCACCCACCCCCAAACACAAATCAACCAGAGCTTTTAAACCAGAGCTTAAAGCTTATTCTGGCTAATCTTTCTCACACTAGGTCAGATGGAAGAAACTACAGAATGAACTCACCACAAGATGGCTTCATTTTGGCACTTTTCAACTTTTCAACAGTTAAAGAAGTTAGGTACTAAATCTTTGCCTAACCAGTTCTCTAGGATAATATGCCTTATTGTAAATGTAAAACAGCTGTAACTCCTTAAGGGTTTTCCAATTGGAACAGCAACTGGAACAGCACAGGTGTAGCTTATTGATGAGGTAACTACAAAACTTTGCTTAAAAACCCCAAGCCAGGCCACTAGGCCTGGCAGGTGGCAGGCCTTTTTAGGAACTGTGGTAGTACGTCAATATAGGTAAAGGTATTAAATACACATTAAAATACACAAGGACACACCACATCCAAAGGTGAGTCACATACCCTGGGGAGCAGGCTATAGGGAGCTTCAGACTAGCAGCTTCTCTTCCTCCTCCCCACTTGGGAGGACAGCAAGGAGGCTGTGCATATGCGCCAAGCATTGTAGGCATGCATGCACACCAAGTGCTGGACGTGCATGCACAGTGGGGGAACCAGTGAAAAGGTAAGCCCCGAAGGTGGTTCCCCCCAAAATCTACTACCGGTTTTCCGGGGCACTGGCAAAAGTTACTACCGGTTCTGGCGAACTGGTGAGAACCTGTTACATTCCATCCCTGGAAACACTGTCACAGAAGTATACGTACCATTTTAAAATGGTGTTAAATTAAAACATTTCAAAAATCTCAGTTGAAGAGCTAATAGCAACTGTCTTAAAGATTTAAAAGAAATCAGCATGTCTAGTTAAGACTTATGTCCTCAGCAGGCTATCAGTTGCTTATGGCTTGCATGTATTAAGAAGGTCTTTGCCAGCTGGCAGAAGAGCAAAAAGATAAAAGACTGGGCTCCATTGGCAGAGAATTTCAAAGCCTGGGAGCAACCACTGAGAAGGTCTTCTGTCATGTTCTAAACAAACAAGACTTTGAGGGTAGGTGGACTAAGAGGACAGCCTTTCCTGGAGATCTCACACAGAGAGAAGGCCTGCATGTTAGCGCACAGCTTTTAGATAGCTTGGACTGAAGTTATTTCAAACTTTACTGGTCACAATAAGCAATTTTATGACCTGAAAATGGCCAATAGCAAATGAAGCTGTTGTAAAAGAGGAATTATATGTTTCCTGTAATTAACCCTTACTCTTACTCTGATGCATACATCTTTTTATTTGACTTTATGCTCTAATAGGAGGCACACTGGGAAATTGAACTCCTGCCCTCCAGATCCACAGCAGATACTTAGCTTATTGAGCTACCCAGGCATACAGCTGTATAAATTCTCTCACCTAGGACGTTACCTCTTTAAACCTCATGGGCCTTACGTCTGAGCAGAAATGTAATGACCTTGCTGTTGTATGGAAACAGTACTTACACTGAAATATAAAATTAACAGCAGCATGAGATGTATTGTTGCAATAGTACTTGATTTCAAATTGCAAGATGGTTTAGATTTAACTGAAATAGAAAAGCAGGTTACAAATACTTCATCCTCATGACTGAATCTCATATATACATATTACCTAACCTATACCATCAACGATATATGTTGTTTTTTTGGCATTATTACTGTTCCCAGTTTGGTCTGTTCTTTACATTTAATGTTATACTGTAATTGTAAAAAATATTTTAAACTGTTCTATGCTGGCCAGAGCGAGAGAATATCCAAGATGGGTGGGATATAAATGCAAGAACTAAATGAAATAAATAAGAATTTCTACTGCCTGTAGATAACTTTGATGAAATCCAGTGCTCTCAGTTTCTCTGCCAACAAATGTGGTGATGAATTTGAAAGACTGTTTGCACACAACCAAACTGATCACTTCCTGCTTGACTACCTGCATAAAATGTGACTGGGACAAATTAGTAGGGAGAGATTTCCTTAGCACTGGGGTTACCACTGAAAATGACCTAAATTGCTTACTGTGTGCAGTGAAGAAGCCCACAAGCCTGCTTAGTACCCTATGATAATATTATACAGTGGTGGGATGTCAAAATTTTTACTACCCCACTGTGACGTCATCAGTGTGGGCAGAGCTGATGTCATGACATCATGGGTGGAGCCAACGTCATGATGTTGTGGGAAAGGCCAAAGAAAAAAATTAAAAAATAAAATAAAAAATAAACATAAGCACACATACACACACACACACACCTGAACCCACCCACCCACCCACAACACAAACACATAAATAAATAAAATAAATAGAATAAAAAATACATTAAAATATACCCACTCACCCCCAAACACAAATCAACCAGAGCTTTTAAACCAGAGCTTAAAGCTTATTCTGGCTAATCTTTCTCACACTAGGTCAGATGGAGGGAACTACAGAATGAACTCACCACAAGATGGCTTCATTTTGGCACTTTTCAACTTTTCAACAGTTAAAGAAGTTAAGTACTAAGTCTTTGCCCAACCAGTTCTCTAGGATAATATGGCTTAATGTAAATGTAAAACAGCTGTACCTCCTTAAGGGTTCTCCAATTGGAACAGCAATTGGAACAGCACAGGTGTCACTTATTGATGAGGTAACTCCAAGACTTTGCTTAAAAACCCCAAGCTAGGCCGCCAGGCCTTTTTAGGAACTGTGGTAGTGCGTCAATATAGGTAAAGGTACTAAATACAAATTAAAATGCACACAGACACAACACATCCAAAGGTGAGTCATTTATCCTGGAGAGCAGGCTATAGGGAGCTTCAGGCGAGCAGCTTCTCTTCCTCCTCCCCACTTAGGAGGACAGCAAGGAGGCCGTGCATACGCGCCAAGCACTGTAGGTATGCATGCACACTAAGTGCTTGCCATGCATGCGCAGTGGGGGAACCAGTGAAAAGGTAAGCCCCGAAGGTGGTTCCCCCCAAAAGCTGCTACCGGTTCTCCAGGACACTGGGAAAACTTGCTACCGGTTCTGGCAAACTGATGCGAACCTTTTACATCCCATCACTGATAATATATAAAGTGATCCCCCCTCAAGTGTACCCCCCCACTTTGGAAACTATATCCTGAAAGTACAGGGTGTTGTTTTTTAAACACCATTAGGATGGACAGAATTTTTCAGGCAAATCTAGTTGTGTACTCTTTTTGCAAACAAGACCAAACTGATGTGTGGCTGCAGCTGCTTACTAGAGTTTTGTTCACCTTGTGACTGCTACTCTTGCTTTTGATCATGCCAGGTGGTCGGAAGTATTAAGGGAATCTGCATTTATTAATAATAGCTTTGGCCCAACTTCTGTGTTGGCTCTTGGGGATATGATACACAACTCCTGCTGCAGATCAATGGGCTGTATATGCATATCAAAATGTAGCTCAAGGAGATAAACAGCATGTGTTCATGTTAACACTTTCCCCAGCATAAAGGGAGTCATTGGTTTTTTGCATTCGATGTATCCGCTTGAAAATTGTGTGCATGCAAGATTTACCCTCAAACAAATTGTGTTTGATTACTGCACAGTGGTGGCGTCTGTTTTTTGCTTGGAAAAATATGCTATACTGATAATACACAGAAATGCTTGCAAGCAAATAAGAAAAACAGAATTTTAACTATGACATATTGCTCCAATAGAGTCTAATGCACAATACACAAACCGCTTGGAGATCCTGCTAAGATGAAAAGCACACTAAAAATGTAATAGGCTAATCATTCCACATAAGTAATAGCATTGGCTATGCATGAAGAGCTGCACATTCTCTACATGGGCTATTAAATGCCAAATCCCAAGCAGAATTATAGTATGCATAGGAAACTGTTGGAACAGTTACAGCTGTTTTGATGCATGTACCATCCAGAAACATCTGTTTGAATCTTATGACAAGTTCTTAGCTAGTGACTGCTGTCACATAAATTGAGGTGGGGTATCTAGATACAAAGGGTTGTTGATGTAGGACCCCTTCTCTTATGGGAAAGAAGAGAGAGGATGGCAAGGCTGGTTCCCACATGTGGAGAAGCAAAAAATAGAATTACTGTTGTTCCAGATTTTTTGAATATGTTGCTGATGCAGCAACAATCACCCAATTTTTTTTAAAGGTAGCAGCTGTGGGGGAAGGTGTTCATTACTGCTGCCTCTTCACTTGCAAAGAAAGCACTGTTGGGGTTTGTTAAAACTAAAAATATCCTCTACAGAGAGAGGGGGGGGGGAGAGAGAGAGATTTGGATTGACTCAGCTATTATGATGATTGCTCTAACTTTATGTTTGTCATTTTTTGAACTACTAAAAGCACATTCCCCCTGTACACATAAGGGTTTCTTAAAATGATATCCTATCACCTGTATCATCAACACTATCATCCCTCAGTGTGAAAGGTGGCCTGCTATTAATAACCTGGAGAAGGAATTGTGGCTCACTTTGCTTCCTGGGAATCCAGATGCTTTGTTGATAAATTCAAGCCAGCTATAAAAGAGATCAGGATAATTGGTGAAAGATCCTAAACACAGAATGACTGCTAATGCCATTCCCTGTAAATCCTGCACTGGGGCTTGTAGTGAAGCTATAGGCCAGTCATGATGGGCATTGGCACTCCAGCTGTTCTTGAACTTTTATTTATTTATTTATTTATTTATTTATTTATTTATTTATTTATTTATTGCCCTCCTCCCCGAAGGGACCCAGGGTGATTTCCAACAATTTTAAAAACACTTAAAAAATTAAAAACTTTAAAAAGGTTAAAAACTTCAATTCCCAGAAGCCCTAATCAGCAGGAGTGGTGGCTTGGGCTTCTGGGAATTGAAGTCCAAGAACACCTGGAGAGCCAAGGTTCACCATCACTGCTATAGGCTAATGAGACAGAAAATAAACCAAGGGGTTGACAGGATGCTAAGTCCCTGAAATTTTGGCGTGAGGCATTTCTTGCTCTGGTTCAGAGGCCACTCATGAGCAGTAACAAGGTTACTGAACAGCAAGAAGAAGCAGACACTTACTAGGGTCCGTTTTCCTGTCTCGTAATGTTGAACTGAATGATATTGTATCCAATTGCTAAATTACACATAAAACAGAGTACAGTAAAACCTTGAGTTATGAATAAAGTCAGTTCCATGGTCTTGTTTGTAACTCAAATTTGTTCAAAAGTCGAAGTATTCCCATAGGGATAAAGAAAAAGTCCCCCCACCCTAAAAAACCCCCCAACAACAATCAAACCACCCAAAAACAACAGCAGCATTGAAAGGAAAGCATGCATAAGCAAAAATGCTGTTCCTTACCTTAAAGAAGCTTTGAAATGGACAGAAAACTCAGGAAAGTCCAGCAAGAAACAGCAACAGGCAGCCATTTTAGCACTGAAACTCCAGACAAAGAAATCACTCCAACACTCTACTGGCACCTACAGGGCTCAGAAAGGCTGCATATACACCTCCCAGGGTGCAAACCCATAGGGGAAATGACATTTTTTGCTTCACTGGAGGCAACACAGAGGAAAAAGAATTAATTCGTAAATCAGGGCATGTTCGTAACTCAAGGCATGGATTTCAGTGCAGAACCAATTCGTAAGTTGAATTATTTGTAAGTAGGGGCATTCGTAAATTGGGGTTTTACTGTATTTTCAATGCCACCAACCTGTCACACCAAAGCACAAAAGAGTCCTATTTAGATGGCAACTTTCCCATTTGCAAACAATTAAGCTATCTGAACCTAAGATTATTAGGGAACACGATATAAAAGGAGGGACAAAGTGTCAAGAGGAATTAAAATATGAAGAAAGGGACATCACCTCCTCATTTTTAATAAACCCTGAGTAAGGCCAAAAAGCAATTGATTGGCTGAAATTTGCCAGGTTCCTTTAGTGAATAAAACTCATTGCTCAAAGTCTGAAACTTTTGTCTTTCTGTTAGATTTGGTTTCATGTGAAGTTTCACGTTCCTTTTCCTTTTAAATATTACTGGTCTAACTGAAATGTTGAGCAATTGAGTGATGCCTACTGTGGGGCTGGGAGTTGAGATTGGGATTTGGGAAATCCAGGTTTTATTCCTCGGTGAAGAATAAAACTCACTGGGTAACCCTGAACCAGTCGCTCTCTTTGAGCCTGCTCAACCTTACAAGGTTGTTGTGCTGAAGATAAACTGAACAGAAGAAATGACAAGTACACTTTTTTGCTCTCAGGAACAGCAAACCCCATGGTCTGAGGCTGTGAGGACACTGACAATTGATTTGCACATCTATTACTGTTAAATTCAAATGCAGTGACCACATAGGGACTGTGAGTTGATTCATGAGTTCAGTCTTCACACTTTAAATGATGCAATTCACATTTCAGCCCATATCTCCCTCTTCCGTCCTTCCTTCTGTCCCATCTCTCCAAATCTTTTTATTTTTCGCTGTCAAGATGCTTGGATTTGAAAGGCTTGTACATTGTTCTAGGAAAGATGGCAGAATTCTAATGCTGTCCTTAACCTGCACAGAAATACTACACACACACAATATCTTTATTTTAATCTGAGTTGTTTCTGTTTTCTTATATAGAATCATTGTTGCTTGTAAAAGCATTGAGAGATTCAGCAACAGATTGTATGCCATTTGGCCTTATATCTTTCTATCTCTTTCCCGAAGAAAGAGGAGGCAGATGTGTACAAAACTGTTGATTATGGAAGAAACCCTGGTTTGCCTTGCCCTTGAAAGTGGGAGAATCTTTTTCCTCACTAAAACTACAAAAAAAGTGACATCTCTCCTCATGCGATCATAGGGAGAGATTAATGCAGATTGCATAACCTGCACAGCTTGCCCAAATTCAGCAAACTGTGCAAATGGCAGAGAAGTGCAAAAACTGTTACTGTTTTGTGGGTTTTTATAAATATGAACCATCAGATGAGCTCTTTGCATCTTTTTTTTTATTCCAGTAGCCAATCCTCCTGGGTTTGTTCTGTGTCTGTAGCTGCTTTACTTCTTTTTGAGAATTAACCCTGTTTTTCCATTGACAGTGTGCAGAAGCTTTATTATGGGGAAAGATTTGCCATGTATCACTCTCCCTCTGGAAGCAATGGAACGTGTGGGTCTTGATTTAGATTACATGTTGTGCTTAAACTGCCTAAATTAGTGACAATCAGAAGCAATGCATAGACTAATTGTCAACAATATCTAAGTAGTATGGATTTGCAGATTCAAACCAATGTATACATTTATAAAATGAACAACCAAGGGTCTTGACAACATTCAGTACATCCATTATATCAGCTAACTATTATGCATCATCATTTCATCATCATAAACACCACCACCACCACAATCGCATACTGTCAAGTCAATTCTGATTCATGGTGACTCCTTCCAGGGTATCCTGGGTAGAGAGTACCCAAAAGTGGCGTATCATTCCTATTTCTGTGTAGCTTACCTATGACTACACAAGCTGGCTTTTCTCCCAGGAAGCAGAGTGGGGGATCGAATCCCCATCTTTTGACTCCAGAGCCAGATTCCTAAACCTCTGAGCTACCCAGCCAGCTGCAAACTTCATTATAATTATGCACCTGTAATATTTATTTATTTATTTATTTATTTATTTATTCATATTAATAAAATCAATCATTGCTAAAATAAACTACGGTGGCTCAAGTGGTTCAGATGCTGACCTCGATGACTGGAAGGTCGGAGTTCGATTCCCAAGTACTGCATGACGGAGTGAGCTCCCATCTCTGTCCCAGTTCCTGCCATAAATAGGTACCACTTTGGTGGGAAGGTAACCAGTGTTCCATGCACTCAGGTGTTGAGACATGCCTGCCATATGTTCATGGAAGCATCTGCAAATGCAGACAGCACTGGCTCTTTGGCTATAAACAGAGATGAGCACTGAACCCTAGAGTCGGATGTGACTGGCTTTCAAGCAAGGGCAACCTTTAACTGTACTGAAAATAAAATACCATCCTTTTTTTAAAAAAATCTGACATAATCACTACCTGTACGAACGAGTTCATTTCAGCCAATAAAAATTTCTCATTTCAAACTTCACATGCTTCCAAGAGCCAAGAGCTCTCAAGTCAAACTAATGTAAAATGTTTTTTACACCTTTCCAATATAATCATAGTTGTTTCTTTACAATTTGTCTCACAATTTAACCCTATATCTATTTGCTCAGAGGCAAGTCCCACTGCTTTCAGTAGTACTTACTCTCAGGTCAATGTGTATAGGATTTCAGCTGTAAATTAGCATTTAATCCTCCTCTGTAATTTGCCAAGAATAGTATCCAGACATGTTCAAGGGAGCACCAGAACTCTTTTGAAATGCAGACGGGTATAAGAATTGCATGGGTAGGTTAGAAAACTTGAAACAACCATGAAAATATAGGTGGGAAACTATTCAGCTCTATACTACAGAAGGCAAACAAACAACATTTGGTAAGAGGCCCAGAGAGAAGACTCTAAAAAAGAAATCCCTTTATCAGAATTAGCTTTGCCTCCTGCATTCTCAAGATTATACCTGAGAAGAATAGGAACCTATTCCGTTTTTTTGTCTCATGGAATAGGAGAAGCAGCAGGTGGACTGCCTTCATAGGAAATGTTTTTGTGGACTCAGGCAGCTTGATAAACTTTCTGGCAGCAACCAAATTTTTTGCCTTTCTTTCCTGTTTCCATCCTGTGGCATCCCAGTCTTCCCTAGGGAGCTTATTCATATGCTGCCCACGTCTGCTCCGTGTTTTTCTAGTTCTTCTCCTTTATTTATAAGGGAACAATTGCCTCGGGAGGAGAAAAAAGTGTCCAATTCTCAGTTTATGTACAGTTTTCCCTCTTTAAAATATGAGTGTGGTTCCAAGAAAAAGTTTTTTTAAAAAATTAATTTCTCACTTTGAATCCTACTTTTTTGCCACAAATAAAATAAATGGTCCGAGAAAACCCAAATCATTTATAAAGTAATAAATTGCTAGGAAAATTATTTTTTAAAAAACAAATCATACACCTTAAAACTAACCAACCAGTGCTGATTAATATCATGACGTACTTGCATATTTCTGAGTAGTAGCACAGAGACAAAGCTTTTGTTCTTATTGTTTGTGGGTGTGCACCCCTGTCTGAAGGGACTGAGGTGGCTTAGTGGTTAAGACACTGAACTTTATGACTGGAAGGTCAGCAGTTTGGGACCATGAAAGTTTGATTAAATAAATAAATAAATAAATAAATAAATAAATAAATAAATAAATTAAAGCGTAGCGAAGTGAGCTTTCATCTCTGTCCCAGCTCCTGCCAATCTAGCAGTTTGAAAGCAAGAAATTGCCAGTAGATAAGTAAGTATCACTTTGGTTACAAGATAACAGCATTCTGTGTGCTCTGGTGACTAGTCATGCCTGCCACATGACCTTGGAAATGTCTGCAGCCACAGACAGTACTGGCTCTTTGGCTGTAAACAGAGATGAGCACCATTCCCTAGAGTTGGATATGACTGGTTATTGAGCAAGGGGGACATTTACCTTTACCCTGTCTGAACCAGCCTGTTTCCTAAGTACAGTCAAACCTCGCATAAAGAGCGCCTCGCTTAAAGAGTAACTCGCTTAAAGAGCAGAATTTTCTCTGAATGTTCGCTTCGCTTAACAAATAAAACCAACCAAAAACTCGCTTAACAAATAAATCGGGGTTCACAATCCCCCCACTATTGGTCACTTACAATGGTGTTTCACTTAAAGAGAAATCCTGTGGAGCGCATTATGCTCTTTAAGCGAGGTACAGCTGTATGTTATTTCTCGGAACAACTATTGCTTATTGTTTAAACAATTTTTTTTAAATAACTGAGTGGATAGGTAGCTTCAGAATAAAAAAAATAGATCACATCAGAAGGTAGAGCACAGCATTTAGCAATATTTGAGTTTGTGTTTGCATGGATTGGCATGTGCTGTATTGCTAAACCTCAAGATAAGATTTTGACCTTTACAAGCATGTGTCTATCTTGCAGTATTATCATCATCATCATCAACACCACCACCACCCATGTATTTTCACTCTCAGACAAGAAGTTGTCCTGTTCCAGTTTAGTGAAACCATGATGTTTACTGTTGCTGAAGCATTCTAGCAATAATCAGAAAGTGAGTTTCTCACAATGACTTAACTGGATTCTTGAAAATACTTAGTGAGATATACACAACAGTGCTGTCATCTCCCTTACACCATAAAATGTATTATAGAGGTAAAGAGAAGTTTTTATTTAGATTGCTTTGGATCTGCAACAAGATATTGTACTTGATGTTTTCATTCCACATCCATCAACACCAAGGCAAAGACCTTTGTTTTTTCCATGACTGCTTGAAGAGATTCATTCAAGGACATTATTGTGATGGAAGAACCTCATTAGCTGAAACTATCCTCTTCAGGGCGGAAACATGGCACAAAATTAGTGCTAAATGAAACCTTTTTTGGAGAAGAATCATGACCTGTTGAAAATTAAAGCAAAGCAAAGCAATCACACTTATAGTGGTGTGTTTTATTTTTATACATTTCTACACTACAATGCATGGTGCCAATTTGCCATGGAAGTCACTATACAAATTCAAAGATCACCCTACATACTCTTATGAAAGTATCTGCACATGGCTACTCAAGCAGAATTTGGAGTAATGAAGAATGAGTGATATGTGGATATGACAACCAAAACAAGGAAGTCATTGTTTATCAAAAGGTTGCTGTTGAAAGTCAACCCTGGACTCCTTCAGCTTTGAATATTGTCACCCATGAAAGAATCAATGATGTATGTTTTGCAGTTTTATTCATTTCTCTTTACCATTTTCTTTTTTGCATAGCAAAATCTATCACTCCCTTTCAGCCTCACAAGCAATAGATCTGTCTCAACTCTTCACTGAGCCTGAAGAGCTGGACAAAGAAACAAATGTGATCCAATCATAATTGCCAAGCGTTGATCGACATTTCACAGGCCAACTTGCATAAGAGACTTTTGTCAAGTTAAAAGGTTTCACCCATGAGAGAAACATTGCCTGAAGTCAAAGTTAAAGTATTGCTACATCTCAGATTTATACTTGTAGGGACAGAACAACGCAATTCAAGTCCAAGGCATCAAACCTGGATGTGAAAAACATGAGCTAAATGCCTTGTTCTCAGCCATTTAGGCCAACTCAGCACATTGAAAAAGCTTAGCAAGGACTTTGAGGGTCCTGTGAGATTCCTCACCTCTGTCCCTTCAGTTGAGAGAAAGACCAAGAGCAGGGTATTGCTGTTGATTTGTTACAGACTCCATAATTTGTGACAAATATAAAACACACAGGAGTTAGAGAAAGACTGGCTAATTGCTATAAAAGAAATTCAGCAGTGGATTAAAGCTTTTAAGTGCTTGATTTCTGTTGATTTCTAAGTCAGAAGTTCCTAACCTTTTCAACCTGTGGGCCAGGTCACACTCTGTCTGTCAGCTTCAAGGGCTGGATGGCCATTTTCTCTTGCTTGCATGATGCTGGCATCCATTTTGTCTCAACAGCTTCAAAGGGGTGGCCATTTTGTTTTTCAAATGCCCTTGGAGGAGTAGGGGGCCACATGAAATGGTGCTGTGGGCCTTAGGTTGTGAACCCCTGATCTAAGTCATGTACAATTTGCACAAATTTTGCACACACACAAAAGTTAACCTGTGCAAATGCAGGCAGACTTTTTAAAATAATCTGTCTTCTCAGACCATTCCTTTGAATTCCTCTGAATAGTCCCCTCTAAGAATTATTCAGAATTTATGCTGATAATGCAAAACATGCTATGGATGAACTGCCCACTGATTTCAATTGGAACTGCACATTCTGATGGGCACAGGATTTGGTTTCTATGGCGGCAATGCTGTACCCGTTGACCTGGGAATAAACCCCACTGAATTCTATGGGACTTACACCTGAGCAGACAACTATAGGATTACCCATGTCAGTAGATCAGTTTCTGACTCTAATATGTAATGGCACTTTCTACAACTCCATCAGTGCCTGTGTGGAACTGCAGAACTTCTGAGACAGAGGCTGCCTGGATGAACCAAGCATAGAAGACACTGAATTCCATGGATGTGTACCTTCTCTCATTTTCACCTGCATTTTTATGGACTTCCTTTATATTAAGAACAATTGCGTGCAGAGTTGTTTCCAGATTTCTGCTGGAATAGCTATATCCTGCAGAGATATACTTATTTAATGCTAGACTGAGCAGAGGAAAAGCACACAGGAGTAGCTTCTGGGGGAAAATAACGTGTAAGTACACTGTACACTGGAGAGATTTCTTTCTATATCCAAAACTCTGCAGTTGTGTTGGTCTTGTTTTGTTTTGTTTTTAATTTATGACTAATTGGATTAGCTTAAATGCTTTACATATGCAGCTCCTGCTTTTGCACCATATGATAGATTTTCTATTGTGTTGAATAGGGATGGTGGAAACAAACAGTTGCTTTTGTCTTAAAAGGAGTTACAAATGGAGGAAAATCTTTTTTTTCTTTTTCTCTGCTCTTGTTCTACAAGATACCAGCTCAAGAGGTTTTCTTGTACCACAGTTGCAAGAAGTGATTGTCTGATTGCCCAAGCATGTTACAGTGTTGACCAAAGTGGCCTTATTTTTAAGCTGTTAAGGCCTCCCTTCATTTATATGACTCCAAAATGGTCAAGAAAGTCCAGTGATGCTAAACAGAATCAACATTGTTTATAAAGGCTTATGAAAGGTGTGAAGGACTTAATATTTGGTGTACCTTTTAATATTCCCTAGTAACTTCCAAGACAAGACAAGACAAGGCTGAATTTTATCATCCTGCTTATTCAACTTATACACAGAACACATAATGCACAACACAAGGATGGAGGAATCCCAATATGGGATCCGAATTGATGGGAGAAAGATCAACAATTTGAGATATGTGGATGATACTACCCTAATAGCAGAAAGTTAGGAAGACCTAAGGAAGCTCCTGATTAGGTTGAAAGAGGAGAATGCAAAAGCTGGTCTGAGACACAATATCAAGAAACCCAAGATAATGGCCACAGGCCCTATCAGTCCCTGGAAAATAGATGGGGAAGAAGAAGAAACAGTGACAGACTTTACTTTCTTAGAATCCAAGATCACTGCAGATGGTGATTGCATCCATGAAATAAAGAGGTGACTTATTCTTGCGAGACAAGCGATGAGAAACCTGGGGAACCTAGTGAAAAGTAGAGCCATCACATTGCAAACAAAAATTCGTATAGTCAAAGCTATGGTATTCCTGGTGGTAATTTATGGTTGTGAGAGCTGGACCATTAGGAAATCTGAGCACAGAAGAATAGACGCATTTGAAATGTGGTGTTGGATGAGAGTTTTGAGAGTACCCTGGACAGCGAAGAGAACAAATAAGTCAATCTAAGAAGAAATCAACCCTAACTGCTCCTTAGAAGGACAAATAGTAAAAATGAAGCTGAAGTACTTTGGACATCAAATGAGAAGAGAGGATTCACTTGAGAAATCCATGATGCTGGGAAATGTGGAGGGCCAAAGAAGAAGGGGGAGGCCAAAGATGAGATGGCTAGATGGTATTGTAGATGCAATCGGCACAGAGCTGGGTAGGTTGAGGAGGATGGTGGAGGACAGATGTGCCTGGGGGGGGGGGGGGAGGAGGAGGAGGAGGAGGAGGAGGAGGAGGAGGAGGAGGAGGAGGAGGAGGAGGAGGAGGAGGAGGAGGAGGAGGAGGAGGAGGAGGAGGAGGAGGAGG
This sequence comes from Furcifer pardalis, assembly GCA_030440675.1. Classification (NCBI taxonomy): domain Eukaryota; kingdom Metazoa; phylum Chordata; class Lepidosauria; order Squamata; family Chamaeleonidae; genus Furcifer; species Furcifer pardalis. The sequence continues at coordinate 26,196,306 of CP126895.1, forward strand.
AGGAGGAGGAGGAGGAGGAGGAGGAGGAGGAGGAGGAGGAGGAGGAGGAGAAGAAGAAGAAGAAGAAGAAGAAGAAGAAGAAGAAGAAGAAGAAGAAGAAGAAGAAGAAGAAGAAGAAGAAGAAGAAGAAGAAGAAGAAGAAGAAGAAGAAGAAGAAGAAGAAGAAGAAGAAGAAGAAGAAGAAGAAGAAGAAGAATGATGACAATGCAGACTGGAAATTCTAGGAGTTAAACTCCAGAATGGCTGGATACCCAACCATTACCAAGTGGCATGGGCTGAGTGTCGAAAGGGGAAAACCACTCCATGATGGTCATTGTTTATTTGCTGTCAAGTCAGAATTGACATATAGCTGTCCTTTTAAGGTAAGTTAGATATTTAAGGAAGGTTTTTCACCAGTTCAGTTCCCCTAGTGAGCTTCCATGGCTGCATGAGGTTCCAAAACCAGGCCTCCTGAGTCCTAGCCTGTCACTCTATACATTACAATTAGTATCTTATAATTGCTCTTACATATGTAGTTGCCCCTAAGATAGGGCAGCAAATGATGGCACTACCATCCCATCCAAGTCACAGGTCTTAGTAACTGAGCCAGCTGTGTTATTTTGAAACATGAAGTAGAAAATCCAAGGAATAGCTCCCCATCTTTGGTGCTAAAAATACAATTGCAAAATAAAGGAAACAAGTAGTCATTCTCTAATCTTTACTGACACCTCAAATACCACTGAAAGCTTTATTTGTTTATTGTACAGAATTAAGGCTTTTGTTAAGAGCTCAAATGTTAATAATTGTTTAAGACACTCATATCTAGGGAGCTATTAACCATCAGAGAACTATGATGTTCCATGCTCTCTCCCTGCCAAGTGTAGCTTTGTGTAGCATGGGCTTCTTCCTCTGTGTAGAAACTCAGGTTTCTTGGACACATCCAAGGTGAAGAGAATGTCAGGGAACAAACATCTGAGTCTGATATTCCTTTACTGAGTCAGCATGTTTTAATTTCAAGGCATGGTAAGGATATTGGGTTCAGTTCTCTGAAATCCTTAGTAGTTTTGAAGAAGTGCTTAGTATAGTTAGCTCCTAAGGAAATTAATCAGAGAGCTGAGCACTTCCTAGTTCTAGAAATACCATGACAGCAACAAATTGCTATTTTACCCAGAGGCTCCTTAAAACAGCTGTTCCTTTGTGCACACATTTAGCTCCACTTTTGCACAAACAAAGCAAACTGCAGTTTCAACTAAAATGACAAAACAAGGTGTGCAGGGGACTTCAACATACAACTGCAGTTACCTATTTCCCCCTTCCACATGTTTCCCTTGTTCAAAGGAAGCCAAATTTGGCAACACAATACACTAATGTCTTTGTGGGTATCTGAAACACTGACATACAAGGCAGTGTTCAAGCACATCATACACTAACACTGCAGATGACTGACCAACTCTGATCCACTGCAGAGGGATTCCCAACCCAAATGACAGACATTGAGGCTGGGAAGTAGGGGTTGGTCAGCCATATACTTACAAATACCATAGCCAAGAATTGAAGAATAAATGACTGCCAGTAGTGTGGGGCAAATGGCCACTGGTGAGTCCTGGGTGGGTTGTACACTCCCAGCTGATCTGTCATCTGGAGCTGGGAGGAGTGGGGGAGGATATTGGATCAGGAGACCCAGGCCGATCACGGCCAGGTCAGGCTCCAATTGAAGACCACCCGGGGTGTGTGGCCAGCAGGCATCCACAGCCTGGGAGACTCAGAATCTACCTGCTTTAAGGGACAGAAGACATCACCTCATGTCCCACTTTCCTTGCACTACAGTAAGCCCCTTTGTAGATTAAGTTATTCACATGTTCTTATGTTGCACCAGTTATGATAATAAAGGTGGCCCCAGTTTTTCTCTTGCTATGTGTCTGATTCTTCCTTTGGGGAATGGTGGGGAAAGAATAATACTGAAAGTACAACCTGCAGGAAGGCTCCTGTAGCACAAATTCATTCACCATTCTCATGACAAATGACATGGATGAATGTGGTATCCCTTCCATTAGAGGCTGTGTGCTCTGTGTAAGAGTTACTGGGGAAGGTGAGAAGGAAAATGCTGCCTGAAGCTGATCTTGGAGATAAGGCAGTGGGAGGGGACTGTCACAATTCCATTGTGTTGAAGTGTCTTTAATGATTTTTTTTAAATATCAAAATCAGGATTTTGGCTGATATTTTTCTGTGTCTGTGGAAGAGAGGGAGAGGCAGAGAAAAATATATTTTTCAGCATAGGAAACTGCCAGATTCTGTGCAGCTTAATGTCCTTTCCAATGAATCCTAAGAGGAAACACGCTATTCTGTGCATGTTTTTATGTTGTTGTTTCTTTTTTGTTGTTGTCTTGTTCGAGTGAAATCTGAACAGTAAGCATACCATTCCATGCAGGGATTGTAATAAATCTAGCTAGCTTGAAATTTCCTAAAGAAGACATGATTATAGGGAAACCTTTGAGAGATCCTTGTGACATTTTCTTTGAGGTGTTTCTGGGGAAAATAGCACACAGAAAAATCTTGCTGTGGAAAGAGTGATTCTCCAGCCTGTCACAGATCCTCTCTCAAAGTAAGAGGATGTGAGATGCAGATCCCTAATGTACAGGTAAAGATAAAGGTTGTCCTTCCTCGAAAGCCAGTTGTATCCAACTCTATGGTTTGGTGCTCATCTTCGTTTATAGCCAAAGAGCCATCTTCCTGTGGCAGGCATGACTAGATACTGGAGTGCACAGAACACTGTTTACCTCCCCACCAAAGTGGTACCTGTTTATTTATTTGCAAGTTCTTGCTTTTGAACTGCTAGGTTGGCAGGAGCTGGGACAATGGAAGCAGCTCATACCATTCTCTCTTTGGAACATGATGGATACACTGAAAATATGATCTATGAATATGTACAGAAACAGACACACAAATAGATTGTTGTTATGTGCATTAAAGTGAGAACCAAATTATAGCCACTCAAATGGGGCTTTCAAGGTAAGTTGTTTTATCAGTTCCACATTTTTTTTTGTTCAGTCGCACAGTCGATTCCGACCCTCTGCAACCCCATGGACCACTGTCCGCCAGGCACTTCTGTCCTCCACCATCCTCCTCAACTCGCTCAGCTTTGTGCCCATTGTGTCTACAATACCATCTAGACATCTCATTTTTGGCCGCCCCTTCTTCTTTTGCCCTCCACCCTTCCCAGCATCAAGGCTTTCTCAAGTGAATCCTCTCTTCTCATTTGATGTCCAAAGTACTTCAGCTTCATCTTTACTATTTGACCTTCTAGGGAGCAGTCAGGGTTGATTTCTTCTAAGATTGACCTATTTGTTCTCCTCGCTGTCCAGGGGACTCTCAAAACTCTCCTCCAACACCACATCTCAAAGGCATCTATTCTTCTGCGCTCAGCTTTCCTAATGGTCCAGCTCTCACAACCACACATTGCCATAGGGAATACCATTGCTTTGACTATGCAAATTTTTGTTTGCAATGTGATGTCTCTACTTTTCACATATAGTATGAATTTCAATGACTGATTAAGGACTATAACTCAGGTCCTCTGAGTCCTAGTCCATTATTATATTCACTACATCACACTGAACATGATGGATAAATCTATCTATCTATCTATCTATTTATTTGTTCAAATTTATATTGCCACCCACTCGCTGTAGCAACTCAGGGTGGCTTACAAACAATACATTGCATTACATTACATTACATTACAGTATGTTGATGGGGTGCAGGGGGAGGGGTGGTGAAGTCCTCAACCTGCCCTGTCTGCTTCTTCCTTGGCCAATGGTGTGGGCGCAGGGGGGGGTGACGGCGGAGAAGTCCTCAACCTGCCCTGGCAGGAAGAAATAGCAATAGCAATATTATATTATCTTTGGGCGGTACTTAGGTAATTGCCATTTTGCCCCAACATGGTGGGTACTCATTTTGCTAACCTCAGAAGGATGGAAGGCTGAGTCATCGAAGAACCAGTCAGGACTGAACTCAAATTGTGAGCAGAGTTTTGGGTACAACTTAACCACAGTGCAAGGCAAATATTTTTAGCAAGAATAACTGAAGAAAATAGTCTTCTTCATATAGTGCACTTGAACTTCCACAGCTCACCTATTTCCTTTCCATCTATTTTGCATGTTTTCCTAGAGTCTGTACCATTCTTCCATTGTATTCAGGTCATTCTAGGACCCTTCTTTATGTGTAATCACACAGAGGAGCATGCTGTGCATCTGTGAAAGAGAGAACCTTTTCTGTGGTCGTGTCCCATCATGTGATAAAAGTGACTTTAGAAGTGGCACAACTCAGAGCTCACCTCTAAGTATATTGTAAAAGCTATACAGTCGATACCTCAGAAGGCCTTTGGATTCTGGCAGATTAAAACAAATATTAGACTCATAATTCTAGAACAAGTCAGTGGTAAAAAGATCAGGATTCAAATTACTTCCTTAAGAAGTTAAATGGCTTATGTTCTCCATCAATATGAATGTATACATTTGTCCATTTATTCTAATTTGAGTGATGTTGGATATTATATCAAAATATTTGCACATCTGTGTAACTTCATTTCTTTTTAGCCAGAACTGAATTTATTTATTCTGGCTATCTAAAACAACTCAATCCTATATTTGTACATGTTTTGCCCATGGAAGTAATGTTCCATCAATGCTTTTAATGGGTAGCTTTTATTTATGGTAATTACACACTTTTGTGTTAACAGAAAATCTTTTACTACTTTCAAGTATACCCCCTATAGTAGCATATCTATTGAAATTTTTTTTCCTTCAATGTGTTTGAAGGAATTTTCTACTCTATCAACAAAAGACAGTGGGAAAGGATTTCTTATTCTCCACAAGTGAATTACCTAATTGGTTTTAATATCTCCCAAAGTTTTTAACCTTACCGTATGTAAAGACTTAGTTTATGTTAAACTATAGCCAAATAAGATATAGTTTGCATTTTAATGTGCATTTTTAACTTTTAATAAGAATACATGGTTTCTTAAATAGGTTTCTTAAATTGGTACTGCACCACAAGCATCTTTTTAATTGCTCCAATCATTAAAAATTGTCAAATATTTTCATCTTCAATATAACTGACATCTTCGTACATTGAGGGTGATCAGGTTTTCATCTACATGCTCTCCAAAGGTCTAGGAAGCATGTGCCTAATTCTCTCAGAAATAATCTCTTTAACATTTAGAAACATTCAATTATTTGAGATTATTATTATTATCTAAGGTAGGTAATTTCTGGATGCACCTGTAACAGAGGTTCTTAAGGAGATCAGAATGTCAGCAATCCAAATTGTTGGCTTTTCCTACAGTTTAAAATCATCTTCAGATGTTCCCTCAATGCTGTACCTCCTATAGTAAACCTATTCTATGTGTAGTCTGGTAACATGATCTGTTAGGATGCAAGGGCTTTATGGGTAGGTGCGGGGAGTGTGGAATGAGATTTAAAATGTTGTAGCAGAAGAAGACCTAATTGTTCATATTTATTTATTCCACGTGTACCCCACCCATCTGAGAGGTCTTAAGCAGGATACAATTTGATTTAGAGCAGTGTTTCCCAACTGTTGGTTTTTGGACTTTAATTCCCAGAAGCTTAAGTCAATTCCCCAAAGCACTGATCAGACTTAGGCTTCTTGGAATTGAGATCTCCCAGGGGGGCATGGGCCCCAAATTGGGAACCACTGATTTAGCTGATTCCACAGATCATGAAACTCAAAGCTTTGTCCTGGATTCCTGGACTAGATGGGAGGCACAATTTGTCAAAGTCTAATTTTGGAACCATTTTCATTATCTTCAGCTGAACCGAGCTTTTACTTGTGATGTTACCAAGCTTTGATAACCAATTATTTGATCTAGAATAAGAATCTGATTTTCACATAATATACATATTTACTAGAGCAATATTCCAAGTGTTGGGGCCCTGGGGACTATCACTCTCCCAGGGCACTGTTTGACTTGCTTTGCCCTCACAAAATGTAGCTGCCAGGTGCTAGGCAGTGGGAAAGGAAAGGAAAAGCAGGAAGACACACAACCACTATCACCCCTGGTATAAAGCTGGAAGGATCCAGTACCCCATGTAATGCAGAGAATAGAATGACAGACCATGAGTCAAGGAGGCCTTGGGTTCAAATCCCTGCTGAACCATGGAAGCTCCCTGAGAGAGTGGATATGCTAAACCCACTCCTTAAAAATCTCAATTACATTGAAAATCCTGTTAGTGCTGCCATAAATTGGTTTAGAACTGACAGCATGTAACTTAACATGAGGGAGTACAGTGGTTTGAAGCAGGGTGGAGCATCATGTATGATTTAATTGGGAGAAATTGCAGACTTAAGGAGAGGGGCATCAATAATACCATTATTGTAAGTTCTCAGAAGAAGAAAAAACTGTTGCAATCATTTACTGATGTCATACCTGGTTGATGGCCCCAATCCAAATCAATCCTGGTGGAAGTTCTCCATCACTACTGATGTTTATTAGATTAGTATCAATTTAGATTGATGCTAAATTAATGTGTCGCAGGCAAAAATACAGTGGATTTTTTCCTGCTATTCTAACTAAGTCTTGCTTAATAGGAATGGGATACTGAGTCTAGATTTATAGCTGAAAAGTTCTGTTTAATTGCTGGGCAGTGTTTCAGCTGAACTCTCTGCTCTTCTACAGGGAAAACCATGGGAGAAAATAAATTAGACTATGAGCCCTGTACCTCTCTTAGCCAGTGAGTTATATTACCTTCCTTAATTGTTTTCAGAACTGCTTTATTTTGATTTTATATTTGATTTGACATGCCATAAGCATCATTTACTTTGACAATGAAAAATGTACTTTCTTCATTGATATCTGATTTCTGGTTTTGCTGGAGCCTCTTATGTATTATTCCTGGCCAGGACTATCAGCATACTTCTACTCATATTCCTGTAGTTACTCACCAAATGTTTTCACACCGAACAGTATCCTTACCATAATGGTCTCCCATTCGCATAGGGGATATTTCATCAATCCTCATGTTGTCATTTTTAATCATAATGATGATGTGCACAGGATTGAGCTGAAACAAGAACTTGGGAGCCCGTTACCATGACATACATGGCTGCTAACAGTTGCATAAAAGATGCATGTATTCTGCAAAAAAAGAAAAGGCCTGGACTCAATCATCCATCATGATGCTAATAATAATCCCTCATGACATCATGGTAGTGACTAGATATAGGAAAGTAGAGTGATTAGAATAAATGTTTCAGAGGGAGGGATGTGGAAAAAAATGTGTGCCTCATTATGCCAAGAATGCTCACCAAGACTTCTCCTTGTGCCCAATATTTTCTCCACTTCCCTAAAAAACAAGATCCTTATTTTCCACTCCCCCCTCCCCCTAGCCACATTTTGTTTTTTGTTTTTTGTAAGAAAATGTCGAGTTCTATATAACTCAGTGTCCTTTCTAGAGCACCTTTTGTAGGAAAGATGCTATTTTGCACAGGAAGTATGACAATACTGGACAAATTATCATTTTTTCCATAAAAAAATCCAGCAGCTAAATCAATGTCTCATGTCACTTATAGATTGGAGTTTTGAGCAAGGAAAGAGAGCTACTCTCTTGGTCAGCTGAAAAGCAGATCAGGGACAGGGTTTTAACCTGTATTAGTCTCCCACAAAACACAGGGTTACAGCCTGGGTATACTCAAAGATTTAAGCCTTAAACTAGGGGTTCCCAACCTACAGCCTGCAGGCCACACCTGGCCTGTGGCTCCCTTTCATTTGGCCCATCACCTCCATACCCACACCCAGATGTGGAAGTGGATGGACGTGTTTATGTCAGCTGTAAAATGTGCCCGTGGCAGTTGTAAAAGCAGAAGTTGGCATATTTACAGCTGTCATAAACGTGCCCACTTCTGCTTCCGGGGGTGTGGTCTAGCCCATTCAGCTGTTCAGTGGGCATGGTCAGGCCTGCAACATGAAAATTTTGTAAACCCCTGCCTTAAACCAAGATGCTCAGCTCCCAGTAGTGGCCAAGAATACACTTATATGCTTAAAACTAGTGTTCCAGCTGCTCCTGGAGATGTCTGTAAACACATGCCTTAGTTACATCCTATATGGATGACTGTAAAGCACTCTATGTGGGGATGCCTTTGGAAGGAGTTGAGAAACATCAGAAGGTCAAAAATGCCACAGTCAGATTGTTAAGTGGAGCTGATTACAAAAATAACATAACTTCCCTGGCTACCAATCTGTTTTCAGACACAATTCAAAGTATTGTGGGTTTTTTCCTAACAATTTGGGTCTGAGCTATTTGAAAAACTGCATCTTCCCTATAAGCCTGAATTGACTTTAAGATCACCAGAGGAGACCTTTCTCTTGGTCCTCCCATCCTCATAGGTGTGTTTGGTGAGGACACAGGAAAGGACCTTCTTTGTCACTGCTCCATAGAAGGCCAGGCTGGCCCATCTTTGCTATTGTTCCACAGGTAGACAAATACCTTTCTATTCTGGCAGGGTTTTTCCCAGTAAGGTAAAGGTAAAAGTCTCCCTTGCTCGAAAGCCAGTTGTATCTGACTCTAGGGTTCAGTGCTCATCTCTTTTTATAGCCAAAGAGCCAGTGCTGTCTGCATCTGCGGACATTTCCATGGACATGTGTCGGGACCCCAAACACTGTTTACCTTCCCACTGAAGTGGTCCCTATTTATCTACTTGCAATTTCTTGCTTTCAAACTGCTAGGTTGGCAGGAGCTGGGCAGAGATGGGAGCTCACTCCATCATGCAATACCTGGGAATCAAACTCTGACCTTCCAGTCAGTGTGTTCAGTGTCTTAACCATTTGAGCCACCACAGTCCTGGCTACATAAGAGGAAGATCTTAAAAGCAGGGTTTCTCTTTTGTTGTCATTTGTTTGTTTGTTTGCTTGTGCATTTTTAGAATGGTTCTAATCCAGTGATGGGATTCAGCAGGTTCACACCAGTTTACAGAACCAGTGGCAGAAATTCTGGCTGGCCCCACCCATCCTAATTTTGAAAAATAAAGTAGTACTATTTCTGGTGCAATGCAGGTCCTTCCCCTGACCACGTCCACCATACCACACCAACAGAGTAGGTAGTAATTTTTTTTTGAATTCCACCACTGTTCTAATCCATCTTTACCAACCAGTGTTTAATTTTATCTCTTTTTTAAATTTTCTAAGAGTTTCTTGTTTTTCAACTTTTAATATTTTAATATTGTGACCTGCTTTTGGATCGCTGAAGGAGAAAGGTGGGGTATAAATACTTAAATAATAAATAATCTTGAAACATCCAAGAAATAATAAATAATCTTGAAACATCCAAGGCCGGGAGGGCTTTTGCACAACTTCGTGTAATACGCCAGTTACGCCCCCTCCTAGACCGGGATGCCTTGCTCATGGTCACGCATGCTTTGGTCACCTCCAGACTTGATTACTGTAATGCGCTCTACATGGGGCTGCCCTTGGCGACCATTCGGAGGCTTCAGCTGGTCCAGAATGCGGCAGCCCAGGTAGTGATGGGGTGCGGGCGTTATGCTCGGGCCTCACCACTGCTCCGGGAGCTGCACTGGTTGCCAGTTTGCCTCCGGGTGCAATTCAAGGTGCTGGTCATTACCTTTAAAGCCCTACATGGTAGTGGGCCAGGATACCTAAGAGACCGCGTCACCCTAAGAATGTCTGCCCGTCCCACCAGGGCGGACCGGAGGGGCTCTCTTGTTACTCCATCGGCTAGGGAGGCTCGCCTCACGAGCACCAGGAAGAGAGCCTTCTCTGTGTTCGCCCCGGCCCTTTGGAACCTCCTTCCGACAGAGCTGCGCCTGCAGGCGGAGCTTCTGCCCTTTCGAAAGGGCCTGAAGACATGGCTGGCGGGTCAAGTGTGGGGACATAGCAATGCAGGTTCCCATCCAGGATGGCTAATTTAAGAGCAGCCATCCGCCCCCATCTGGTAGCTGTTATTATGGGTTTTTATCCGTTTTCACTGTTCAATGTTTTAAATTTTTTATGAATTTCTTATGAATTTTATGAATTTTAAGGCCATATATATTATGAGCTATGCTGTAAGCCGCCCAGAGTCGGGTCCGCCCGATTGGGGCGGGATATTAAATGCAAATAAATAAATAAATAAATAAAAATAAATCCTGTGAGCTTTTTTCTCCAAACAGTTTCAAACAGATCTTATGAAAGTTCTGAGGGAATTTTTTTTCAGGAGTTTAATTCCCCCAGAATATGCCCCCACAACCTGTCTCTCAGTCTCTTCTCACATTCTAGCAGGAAGACCTTCTTGGGCATTAAGGAAAACCTGATTTTTGTCATTAGAGTAGGTTCCACCATTATCAATACACTTGATTATCTCAGAGCAGTATGCTGTGATGAACATAAAGTAATGTTACCCTGACATCTGATTAACCACACTTATTTGTGAGCTGAAATGGATGGTATAGCTCTTCCCTGCTCCATGTTAATTTTAAATTTTAATTTAACAGGCTAAGACGTGTCTAGCTTTGTTTCCTGATGGGAAGGGCTCACACAGAGATGCAACATGCAGACTCATTTAGAAGTAAATATTCTGGATGCATAGCAGCTGTTAATTAATAATTCAGTTGTTTTCTTATGGTACAGTTTGGGAATTCATGGAGCATTAAGCTTGTCTAACTGTATCTGTCTTTAATTTGAAAACCCCATTGACTTTCTTTCTACCATGGCATCGGTTTGTAAAAAGATGCAGACCACATTCTGTCTGTCTATGTATTTATATCATCTTGACTTGTTTGAGTTAGTATAATTTATAAACAAAGACATCATGATTAGAGATACCTAGTAAGGTAATTCTTAGAGTTGTGTAAAGAGTAAACAGGAGAAGAGGTATCAAGTTCTGACATCTGGTTCCCTGCTGTTTTGACAGGGAAGTGGACAGTTTTACAATGAATCATTTTTAACAAGTTTGTAAAGTTGTTTGTGAAATCATGAAGACTGATTTACTTCCATGTAAGAAGCCAGACTGAGCAGAATTTTGCCTCGTGGGTCAGACAGTGGTATAGTGGCTATGAAAATGAATTATAATTTAAGATTATCTTTCTTGTCCTGTCATGGCATGATGTGAATTTGGGATGTTCTTTGTCTCAGTTGTGTCATTTGGATAGGAGTAAAGAGTAATGAGTAAGAATTTCATTTTTTCCAGGTTTTTGATAAGAACTTTCCATAATTTACAAATGTCTTTATCAATATTATGGAAATACATTTGTTTTTTTTTTTTTTTAAAGCTAGGCAAGAATGTGAAAATGTCAAATTTACCCATCCAATATATATATATATATTTAATTTCTATACCACTCTGCTTGGTGCAACCGACTCAGGGCGGTGTACAAAATAGAATACAATCAACCAATAGAATACAATAATAGGGTATAAAATGCTGTGATAGAACACCACACAGCAAAACAACAACAGTGTGGCAATGCAATCAAGCAATAATATAACTGTACAATCCAACAATACAATGTAGAGATACAATCCCAAAATACAATATAGCATAAATTATAACAATAGAATGACAAGAAAATTCAATCCAGCAATACAAAACAATATAATCAGATATCATAGATACAACGTGCTCTCAACTAATGGCAGTCTTCTCCTCCGGGCCGAGATGATGGGACCTGGAGGGAAGGCGGGAGTGTCGCCTCACCACCTGCAGCTGGCGGTCATCTTCTCCTCCAGGTGAGATGGCAGGCCCAGATGGAGGGCGGGAGGGTCCTCTCGCCACCCACAGCCAATGGACTTTTATCGACCTCTGGGCTGAGATGACGGGGCCTGGAGGGAGGGCGAGAGCATTGCTGCCAGTCATCTTCTCCTCCGGGCGAGATGGCGGGCCCAGAGGGCCACTCTGAGTGGCTGGTCCTTGGGTATGAAAAATGTAGTGTGTGAATTCATTATAGTCATGGCCAAATTAGGATTGCCACATTTTCAATAGGCTCCGCAACTGAACAACCACATAGCAGGCTGGTAGGTACAACATAATTCCTTTCATATTGGGAATACTTTTACCCATTGAATTTAGGCGGTATAGCACCCTGGGTGGCCTGTTGGCTAGAAGGGCAATATATAAATTAAATTAGTAAATTAATTAATATGGTGGGGGAAATGTTCATTTTATAAGAACATAGCTTTTCTGCTGCCCTCTACCTTTTTCAGTATTATTGGTTTTTCCAAATAATCTTGGCCTTTTCATGATGCGCCAAGACAGCCTCAATTTCATACTTGTCTTTTACTCTTCCCTAATCAGTTAATGCAGGTAAAACTCTTTGAACACTTGAAAGCACTATGAAAAGATCAAGTACCATTATTATACAACAATTCTTTATTTGGATTTGAAGACATATTGATCCAATACTGAGCAGAATGCTTTGTTTGTTTGTTTTACTATATATCATCATAACATTATACTACAGATTGGGCACCTAATTTCAGCTGATCCTATCTACCCTGTTACAGCCTACACTGTTCTTAATGACTAAGGAAACCCAGTTGGGGATATGGCACCAAGGGTTGCAGTAGATTGAGAGTAAGTGCTGAAAATTGTATGCTTTGTGACACAGGTTTTAGCTCAAAGCCTCCCCCAGATGAAAATCCTCGATGTTGATGGTTGCACATTCCATGCTGCTTAAACATTTCTTTTTTAAAAAAAGGTATTAGTGCACATGCTTTCTCTGTGTAATACTGAATCAACACACACACACATGCACGCACACATGCACACACACACACACACACACACACACACATGTACGCTCGCGTGCACACACACACACACACACACACACAAGGCCCTGAGCATGCAGATAACACAGTGACTGAAGTCCCCATGGTTTTGTTTCTGATTGTAATTTTGTCCTTGTTTGTTTTCATGATTTCAATAATAAATGTATCCCTTCTCATTTCCACAGTTTGTATGAAGAAGAGGAGATGCTAGATAAAATATATTTTTATTTTCATATGCTTTTTTTGGTGTATAGTGCTGTTTTTTTTTGGGGGGGAGGGGTCATACAGTTTCCCCAAATTTGCCTAATAAACATTTTGCCTAATAAACATATTTTGGAATGCTGGTCTCCTATTAAATGTTCTTTCATAGGTGACCTTCCTAATTCATGCCTTTAAAAAAATCAGAGCACTTCATTGTAAATCCACACAGACACAAGAATTGCTCCAGTTCAGGTATTGTTTTGATAAATAAATTAGGATTGTTTATACAATGTGAAATCAATTAAATTCTCCCTAGGTTTCTCTTCCTCTTACACTCTTCTAAGCATTCTCGAGGACTACACAAAGGCAGCTGTATTTTAACATAATTCTTGCTGTGTGATCGACAAGGATCTCCCCCCCCCCAAAAAAAAAAGTCAGTATTTCTCATTTTCATCCATCTGGCTGACAACAGGATCAGACCATGCTAAAGGATGATCTCTGCCACTTTGACACAACTCAGAGAATACTTTATGTTTAGCAGTTAACATGAGCAGATCCACCATAGCCAGAATTAAAGAAAGGTAGTCAAACTGCTTTAGTCAACATTTGACCCCCCCCCTTGCTTATTACCATGTCTATACCAAGAGTTGCCTTCATTTTTCCCTTGTATATTACCAGAGGAAACTATATAGACAATCAAAGAGGTGGAGGCTGTTGACAATATCACTGTTGTCATTTCTGCAATATCCCCACTTCCCCCTTCTCTTTGAACATACACACTTATAATGTATTGGTAAAGTAATACATTCTGGTGCCAGAAAAACTGCTGTGAGGAGGACTGCTGTATTATTGTTTTCCATATCTAGTAAGGGGATAGACAAGCAACATCTAGTAGAATAAACAATATTTCCTATGCAATTTTCCTGTACTGTTTCTTAGGAAATGCCAGGCTTCCGATGATCCCACCATATGTTCAGTGAGTTTACATTAATGCCATGACCACAGCATTCCCATTGGAAGAGAGGACCTATTGAATTGCTTGTCTGCCTTGAGTGCTGGAAGATGCGGTTTCCCAACAGCGTCTGGGGCTTTCTCTCCCTTGTTCATTATATCTCTAAAGTCATTGGGAAAAAATGTAGCAAATTCCAGACTACACAATTTACGAGGGAGGTTCAGCCCTTTCCTTGATCATTCATTCTTGCAGGGAAGGGAGTGACTAAGACACAATCCAGAATGTGATCTTAGCTAACAATTGGGCAGACATGGTTTGCTTCACTTTTCTGTATATAGATGGTTCCTGTCCATCTACTCAAAACAGATTTTTGACATAGGCTTTGAGATGTAACATTTTTTAATGTCTAGCCTTATTTTATTTACTCACCTAAAGACAGTGTGTGCTTGCCCCAATCATCATGTATCTGTGTTGATTCTTTTTGGCTGAAATTTTAAATAATGGCAGGGCAGAAACATTCTCAAACTCAGGTGCTATTGAGCAATAGGGGGGAAAGGAAAATGTATGAGAAAGCAAGCTCATGTTTCTAAAATGAAATCTGTTGCAGTTTCAGCCACAGGATAACTGGAGGGGGGGGGGAATCCAAATCAAGAAAAAGTCATTGGTGACACAAGACGTGACCAGTTCCCTTAAAGAAGGAAGCCATAAGACTGTAGTCAGAAAAGCAGTTGTCTTGGCACAGATTTACATGTGTGAGGAGAGCCCAGTTAAAAAATTAACAAGATTGACATTGTTCTGTGTTGGGAGAATAACAATCTTGCATGTGTCTAACACTAGCTACCAGCGGAAGGGGGCCTTTAGGACCTAAATAAATTGTCTTTTCCCACTATCTAATTAGCATGAGACTGGCTCACCCTTCCTCTCCTCCTGTTTGTCATGCTTGATTTGTCTCTCTCTGCTCCTGATCTTCTCATGGCTGCTTGGAGGCATGTCTCTTCCACCTGGCTGAGATGATGCAACATTTCTTTTATCTTTTTATTCTTCTGAATATCGGGGCAAACCTATTCAATATGATAGTGATGACAGCAATGTTGTATGCACCTGAAACGTGGGCAATAATAAAATCAGAGGAATCAAAACTGGCAGTAATCCAAACAGCAATGGAAAGACGGATGTGTGGAGAAACAATGAGGGATAAGGTCAGCAATAAGGAAGAACCAGACTGTGTGATGTGGTCAATGAACTATGTGTGGCAAAAAGAAGATGGGCAAGCCATATTACTCATCTAAAGGATAACAGATGGACCTGTCGGTTAAAAGACTGGATACAAAGGGACCACAAAAGACCCATAGGCAGTCCCCAAAAATGATGGGATGAGCTGATGGTAAATCTGTTTGGCCAGAGATGGAAGCAGAAGGCAAAGGGTAGAACATTTTGGAGTTTGATTAATTTGCGCTTAAATATATAAGCAGCAACAAATTGATATTGATATATAAAAATAGGTATAAAATAAAATATAAATATACAAAATATAAAAATATTTATAAAATATATTATATATATATATATAAAAATATTATATATAAAATATTTATAAGAATACTGTATTTATAAAATATATTATGTATATATATATTATGTATATATATTTATTATAAATATCTAAAAATAGTTATAAAAATATTTATAAAATAATATTCTATTTGTATTCTATTTGTCTTGTACACCGCCCTGAGTTGGTTACACCAAGTAGGGTGGTATATAAATCCAATAAATAAATAAATAAATAATATTGGATTATAACTGAACATCATAATTGTAAGTAACTATTTTTTTCCTATTTGTTATGCTTCAGGAGTGACATTTTTCTATACGAAGTGCAAATGGCTTGAAGAAACAAAAGGGAAGCTGAGATTTTTGGCTAGTCACATTTACCCACTGCTGAAGCTGGTTTTTGTATTTTATGTTCTGCTAAACCAAATTAATTGACCAAAATTCAGAGATAATTTGAGAGATAATTATGCTATAATATTTGTAGCCACATGGATCCCTTTCAGGACCCCAAAGAAAAAATGTTTTGTTTTGTTTTTGTTCAGTCGCACAGTAGATTCCAACCCTTTGCGACCCTATGGACCATTGTCTTCGAGGCACCTCCGTCTGCCACCATTTAAAATATGCATGTTAATAACCTCAACATAAAATCTGTTTTCCATCCAAAGAACACTGTGTCCAAAATCCTTTAAAAAAAAGGCAGGAACACAGGGATTATTATGGCAACTAACTCTTCATAAATGCAGAGAAATCAAAGCAGCCCTCTACACTAATGCCAATTCTTAGGCCAGTGGTGGTGAACCTATGACCTGCATGCCAGAGGTGGCACTTGGAGCCCTCTCTGTCATGATCTCATGATGTCATGATGTTAGCTCCACCCACACTGTGATGACATCATGGTGGGGTAATAAAATTTTTGACAACCCACCACTGGCCGTGGCTATAACATCTCCGCCACGTCCACCAACAGAATCTCCCCAGCCAGTCGGTCTGGGGAATGGAGGGCAGCTGTGTGGACCAGCTGGCTGGCCGAAGATCGCCGCCACCATGACCACAGCTGTTCCATGGCCAGCCCCTCCCTGCAGGGAAGAGATAAGGACTCTCCTGACTCTCCTGACTATATTGTATTTTCTGTGCTAGTGTATTGCATATATTTTTTTACTTTTTTTTGTATTGTATATCTGTGCTAGTATTTGATAATAGTTCTTAGCAGGAGGGAATTGATTTTTTTTATTTATATGGTTAAATTGCTACAGGGATTGAATCTCCTGATTGTGTTGCATTTTCATTTTTATGTTATATTTATTGACTGTATTGATAATATTGCATTATGTTATATTTATATTATTTTGTATTTATATTTGATATTGTAATACATATTCCCTATGTAGTGTTAGCCACTCTGACTTGCTTCGGCAAGTAGAGTGGCATATAAGTCTAAATACAAATAGGAAAAATACAAAGACTCAGGAGCAGACCAAGGACTTGAGGCTAGATTTTGGACCAACATTCCTAATAAGCACATAAAATGTGGCAATGTTGTTGTTTTATTTAAAGGAGAAGGGGGAGCCAGATTAAGGAAGAAAATGCTTTTAGCAGAAATTAAGCCAGATCACAAAATAGATATAGAATTGCTTGGGAATGAAAGACCAGAGGAAAATTAACAGAGTTAACTAGCTTACTCTACTGACTTTATACAGAGACCTTGCTGTAATGGCAGATAAACTCCTAAGCTTACATAGAGGACAGGTCTAACCAACATAAAGGTGGGCTATGATACAACATGTAAACTGAAAATCTGTTTGCATTTCTTGAAGTTTGTAGCCGTCTAATTTAAAAAAAAACCAAACAAAATGCCTTGCATTGTGGAAACTTTCTTGCAAAAAATATTTGCTAAACAACTGTATATATACACATTTATATATTAGAAATATGTCCCCATTTTTGGCAGAGAAAGTGTGGGTATATGTTTTTATATAGACATGTATGCACACACAAGCTCCTGAAGAAAGAAAACAGAAATTTGAGATTGGAGATATAAGAAATGGGCAGATGATAAACTGACAATTTTATACAACCTTGGTATAATACACTTTATCATGCTTTCCAATCACATCAGAAAGTACCTGATGGTAACATTCCATATCAGAAATGAAACTGCATGATTGTGTCAAATGAGTGGATAAAATAATAATAATTTCTTTGTTGCTGACATGTCAGATGATAAAAATTGAATACAGTCATCATTATCATTTCCTGTTGCATAGCTGTCCATTATATCTACAGATGTGAGGTGAGGTAAATAACTTACTCAGCAGGAAGGGAAAACCCTGCAAAACTCAAGAGCTTCTCAAGAGGAAGGAGGGAAAGGCACATCCCACTCATGCATCATGGAATTAATTTCATATACCGGTACTCATGCATTATTTCAATAATGTTATTTCATTAAGCTTTGCTTCTTTTCTGACAGACAGATCATTTTGATAATAACACATTTCCTCCTCAGTATTAAATTGCATAATGTCAGAAGCCTCTCTACAAAAAAGATTTCCCATGCTGCTTGGAAATATTGATGAGATTTTTTAAAAAAATGTTTTGTTCTCCTGCCTGTCAAAGATGTTTTCATGTTAATGGACATAGATTTTTTTAAAAACTTCCCAGAACCTTCACACTCTTTAACATGCAAAAAGCCCACAGAACCACACTGTTATTAATGGTTTCGATTCAATTTTGTCTCCCTCATATCAGAGACAGTGAAAACAATGGGACTTAAATCTACTCTGATTATAATGGGTTTGTATGTAAACCAAATCTGTCTGAGCTACTGTTAGAAATAGTACAATTTAACACCCTTTTCTTTGAAAATAAAATAAAATAAACCTTCTCTTATAAACTGATTTCAGTATTAAAAAATAGGTTGCCTTTTTTTTCATTTTCTGAAGAAGTCATTGTCATTGTCGCCGTTGTTGTTGTTGGATACAAATCAACCATTTGATTCACAGTTCAGAACTGGAATAAAATTAACAGTTCAAGCCCTAACCAAGGACCTAAAGTAACATCTGGGACTGTTATTTTTGCTGCTATGGGACTTTTAAATGAATATCCTTCTTTTTTTTTTGTAATGTTTTACGATGTTTTATGATGTTGTGATTTATATTGTGATTTATTTGCTGTTATGCTATGTTGTTTCTGTGAGCCGTCCAGAGTCGCATTTGTGAATGCGTGGCATATAAATGTAAATAATAATGATGATAATGATGATGATAACAGAGAAGATACCAGAGAAGAGCATGGGAGGTCTCCCCCAGGGGCTTCATGTAGATGTTAAATAGGAGAGGTGAGAGGACCGAGCCCTGGTAGTAGTAGTAGTAGTAGTAGTAGTAGTAGTAGTAGTAGTAGTAGTAGTAGTAGTAGTAGTAGTAGTAGTGGTGGTGGTGGTGGTGGTGGTGGTGGTGGTGGTGGTGGTGGTGGTGGTGGTGGTAGTAGTAGTAGTAGTAGTAGTAGTAGTAGTAGTAGTAGTAGTAGTAGTAGTAGTAGTAGTAGTAGTAGTAGTAGTAGTAGTAGTAGTAGTAGTTTGGGACTGGGTAGAATGGTTACTGAATTGTATTGTTAAATTAATATTGTATTATGGTATATTCTCTGTATCGAGGATTGTACTTGTGGTATTGATATTATATAATTTTTGTGTTGTACTGACTACATTGTGTATCTATAATTACCTGTATTATTGTGTACTTTACTGTGTATCTACATTTTTACTTGTACTAGTATTTATATATGACTGTGAGCCACCCTGAGTCGGGTTCCCCTGATAGGGCAGGCTATAAATAAATAAATAAATAAATAAATAATATGCAGTTCCAAATAGAGGTTTTTTTTGAAGGTTAGGACATTCAAGTCCGATAAGTCCAAAATTTACAAATATCCAGGGAGTCCTTTAGGTATTGCTCCAAGGGTTCCGATCACTTTGGGAACAACAATAATTTCTTCCTCCATAAATGCTTGACTTCTATCATGATATTTTGTAATTTTCTCCAGTTGTTTGTCTTCAATTCGTGCATCTTCTGGTATAACAATGTCAATAAACCAGACCTACTTCTTTTCCACAACAGTTATATCAGGTGTGTTGTGAGGCAAATATCTATCTGTTTGAATTTTAAAGTCCCACAGGATCTTGACTGTCTCTCTCATTTTCTAAAACTTTCTCTACTTAACGTTCCCAATGATTTTTACTACATTCAAATCAAAACTTCTGGCAAAGTTTCCAATGGATAATTTTTGCAACCCTGTTATGGCATTGTAAATGATTGGCCTGTGAAATTTTTCTGTATCCACCGATCAGATGATCTACTGTTTCATCCTTTTCATTACAAAGCCAGCATTTGCTATTTTTGGATACATGCTGTATTTTTGTCTTCATGTAATTTGTTGGCAAAACTTGTTCCTGAGGTGCCAAGATAAATTGTTTCCTTCTTCAAAACTCCTGCTCTTAACCATCCCCATGTCAGCTTTGGGTCAGCCTTGTCTTTTATGTTTTTTCAAATATTGACCATGCACAGGCTTGTTTTTCCAGTCTGCAGCTCGCCTTTCTATCCTTTCCTTTCTATATTCAGTTGTCTTCTTTACTGTTTTCAAAAGTTGAAAAATTTTAGGCACCAAGAAAAAAATTTTTTTTTGTTCCCCTATCTAACTCAAATCCATCACCTTTGACAATTTTGCCTTCCTTAACAGTACTGGTAATTGTTGCATACTTATCAATTCCAAATTGCATTCCAATGTCTTCACTAAATTTATTTGTAGTTTTCAGCAGTGTATTTAATTCAGCGCTTGTCTTTCCAAACAATTTTAGATCATCCATATGAAACTTTCAGTACTCTCTTTTTTTTTTTTTTTATATATTTTTATTAGGTATATAAAGTGATACAAAACAAGACACATACATAAAACAAAATGAATTACATATCTAAAGAATATAAACAGAGAATTCAAAAAGGAAAGTAAAATCTCTCATATATAAGAATACTACATTGTTAACATCCATCAAAAATTATTACCTCATTATAAAACACTATTTACTACATCAATCTCCAAACTATATTTCCATCTATCACCTCATAACCAATATATGTTATTCTCTATCTCAATTTTTCTTCTTATCTTTAAAACCACCCTTGTGATATATACAATGTCCGGGGATTTATGTTTACTTATGTTTTCCAAAAGTCATTTTGCTCAGATACAGGGGGTATGCCCTGATTCTTTACTGTTACATAATCAATAAAAGGTTTCCAAATCCTCCAGAAGTTGTTACCAGTTACTTTACCCTTTTTAAAATTTATCTCCCAAGTGAGCTTTTCGTTGAGTGCCAAATCCCACATTTCGTTATACCAATTCCTTCTTTGTAAGTTTTCATTATTTTTCCAATTTCTAGCTATACATTGTCTGGCCGCTGATAACATTATCGCCATCAATTCATTTTTATCCTCACTCATTTTATATTTATCCATCTCTGTTAACAAAATTGTATTTGGGCCCAGTTCAACCTGCAAATCCAATATATTTTTAATTTCAACCTCTATTTTTCCCCAAAAGTCCTTCAAAGCCTCACAAGACCACCACATGTGGTCATATGTGCCTCTATCTTTTTTACATCTCCAACATTTCTCACTCACATCTTTGTACATTAGATGCAGTTTTACTGGGGTTCTATACCATCTCCAAATTAATTTATAATTATGTTCCTTCACTCTTACCGACATAGATCTCATAATACGTCTTCTCCACATTTTCCCCCAAGTCTTCTCGTTAATTGTTATGTTCAGTTCTTGTTCCCAACTATCTTTCAATACTTGTTGAGCCTTCCCTCCTTTATTTAGAATTTTATATATTTGACTAACTATCCCTTTTAAACCTATGTCTCCTTTTCTCAATTTGACCAGCAATGTTTCAAATTCTGTAAGCTCCCTGTCAGATCCCATTTCAAAAAGAAATTTCTTATTCCAATTATTAATCTGGAGGACTTTAAACCAATCCAACCCCAGTTGCAGATAGAGCTCCTTTCTCCTCTCCGAATCCCTACAAATTTTGATCCAATCCTTCAACAAAGAGACCCCATTTTTTAATAAGATATCCTTAATCCTACCTTCTATTTTTATCGGAAAGTTATTGAAATCTTCTAATTCTGTAACCATTGATATCCCTGGAATAAGTTCCTTTCTTACTTTGTTCCATTCTTCTATTGTTGCTCTTATCATCTTGCCCTGAATCCTCATTTTTTTATCCTTATCTCCACATAAAAAGAATGCCTTCCCTTTCCTAGAAAACTCTTTTGATTCTAATTTTCCCCATATCGGCTCTTCTCTATTTAGTAGTTTAATAACACTTCGTAATTGAAAAGCTCTATAATACTTGCTAATATTCGGAATACCCAGTCCCCCTTCTTTTTGTGGTATATACCATAAAATCTTGGGTATCCTTGCTTTTCTTTTCCCATTGCAAAATCTATTTATAGTATTTTGATATTTTTCCAATTCTTTTTCTGTGTGTTTTATTGGCAGAGCATCAAATAAGAAATTTAATTTAGGTAACAACATCATCTTACACATTGCCACCCTGCCAAACCACGATAAATTCAACTTATTGTACTGTAATATCTTTTTATCTATCTCTTTCATTTGTTTTCCATAATTCAATTCCTTAAGTTCCCCAGTTTTTCTAGCAAGTATTACCCCTAAATATCTCACTTTATCCGGAGTTTGAATATTAAATTTTTGCTTTATTTCTTCTTCATCCTTCTTACTCCCATTGATTAAAATCATCTCGGACTTATCCCAGTTCACCCTTAAACCTGTCATTTCCTCAAAAGTTTTCAGGTGTTTATTAATCCTCAATATTCCTTGTATTGGTTGTTTAATTGTGATTAATTGTATTGGTTGTTTAATTGTGATTAATTGTGATTAATAGTTGGAATTGAAGGAAATAAAATAAGTTTGTACGCCGATGACACATTTCAGTACTCTCTTAACCAATTCATATCCACAGTTCGTTCTATTCAAAATAATTGTCATTGGTGGCATTGATAGCACAAATAGAAAAGGTGTTAGTGAGTCACCTTGAAAAATTCCATGCTTAATTTCAACTTCACCAAATTCTTCTTCACAGGCCATTAACTTTTCTCTCCATAGCTTCATTGAAACATTCATGAAGCATTGAATGTTGTTACTAATTCCCAAAATGGCAAGGCATTTCTCAATCCAGCTGTGTGGAACTGAATAAAATGCCTTTTTATAGTCAATCCAAGCCATAAACAAATGTGTTTGCTTTTTCCTTGAATTATTCAAAACCAATTTGTCAATTAATTGCTGATCTGGAGTTTTTGTAGCACCCTTTCTGCTCTACAGGCAACAAATTGTTGTTTTTCAAATGTCCATATATCTGATTTGCAATTATGCTTGTGAGTAATTTGTAAATTGTTGGTAGACAAGTTATTGGTCTGTAGTTTCCAGGCTCACTTCCCTTTTCTCTATCTTTCTGAATTAGCAGTGCCCTTCCAGTTTTTAACTATTTTTCACCTGCTAGTGTTTCCTAAACCTGATTCATTTGGTTTGCCAATTTTGCATGTAGGTTTGTTAGCATTTTTAGCCAGAGTCCATGGAGTTCATCTAAACTAGGAGCAGTCCAGTTTATCTTCTTTGCCTGTTCTTATATAGCTTCTTTTGTTATCTGAAAAGCTTCCATTTTGGATGCTTTTGCTAGATTTTCAAACTGCTTGATCCATATTGCATTTTCATTTAGCTCATTGTCATTTTCCCCACAAACTTTTCCAAAATTTCAGAGTGTTTTCTCTTTTAGGCTTTTTGCTTGTGCTGACTTCATTCCCATTTTCAAGGGTCTTGTAGAAATAATGTTGGTTAACTTTAAACTGTGAATTTTGCTGGAACTGCATTACTTGGTTGTCATATTGTTTGATCTTTTCTGCAATGGCCACATCTCTTTGTTTCAACTCTTCAATTATAATTCCAATTCCCTTGTTGCTCAAGTCATACTTTGTTATCAGGCTGTTTTTGATCTTCCCATCTTCTAGATTTCCTTGTCTTAGATTCTTCAGGTTACTCAAATCCAATCAAATCCTTTTAATTTTCAACTCCAAGCAAATTTTCCATTTTGGTTTTCCTTTTTTTAATCGCTTGACTCTTTTGGACTTTCAAACCAGTTCTTCAGTGGTAACGTAAGCTGTTGCATACATTAGCTGGTTTGTCTGAGTTAATGTTTCTGTTGGAATATATTGTACAGCTTCATTCACTTTCTTCAAAATTTTGGCCAGGTTTTCCTTATTAACTTGGTTCAGCTTTTGCAGTAAGACTCTTTCTGCTATTTTCATTTGAGCTTTAATTTTTTTCAACTAATTCAACACTGGCCATCAGTTTTTTCAAGAACTTTTCCAGTTGATATTTTGAGTTGTACAGTACTATATTGTTTTTCTCTCTTTCCTCCGCTACTTTCTTCTCTATTAGTGAATTAGCAGCCTTATAAACTATGCTCAGGTCAGGATCTTGCACTGATCTGCTTTCAATCTCTTGTAATTCAAGTTCAGTGAAGAACTTATGTTTCAAAATAACATGTTTCTGGTCCATTAGTCTTTGCTCATCAATTTCCAAATCTGGGTGATTTTCTTTCCAAATTTGGTAAATGCATTTTTTGAATTCATGTTTTGATGGCTCAGACTGATAATAGGCTTCCATAATCAAATAATTTTCTTTCCTCATCCAGATTCTTCTAGGTTTTTATTGCCTTCCAGTAGTTCATCAACTCCATGCCCTGGTTGCCTAGCAGAGGGAGTTGAGCCTTGTAGTCCATTTTTCAATAGATGCTCAGGATCCATAGCATCCATTGCAGTCCTTGTTAATCTGAGCAATGATTAAGCCGGCATGGGATTACAATTATGATTTCTCACCATATTCAATAGGTTGTGGAACACTGCATCAAGGTACTGTTCCTTGGGATTATTATTATTATTATTATTATTATTATTATTATTATTATTATTATTATTATTATTATTATTATTATTATTATTATTATTATTATTATTATTATTATTATTATTATCATCATCATCATCATCATCATCATCATCATCATCATCATCATCATCATCATCATCATCATCATCATCATCATCATCATCATCATCATCATCATCATCCTGGTTAATGCTGCTTTACAAAAAAAGCTCCCTTTAATGCTTATGCCAAATCAATTTTATACGAGGCTTTTCATCTCTTTCACTTTGCAAATTGAATATGTATGTTAAAACTAAACTATCTGTTAAGGAAATTAAAAAGAAACCCAGAAGGCTTAATGGTCTTTAGGAATTAGCAAATAAAAATTTGCAGATGTCATTTGTTCTTTTTTTCCTTCTTAAAATAAATGTAAGCAGAAGGATAACATTTCTTTAATGTACTCAGTCACCCTGCAACTGCGGAACCATCTGAAACGCCACCATTGCTAGCCAACAAACTGTTTGGATGTCTCCCAGAAGTGATACCATTTTTATAGTTGTAAAGCATCTCTAGCTCCTCTTTCTTGTTCTTTCTCCTTATATTTTACTTTTAAAGGAGAAATGCCGGCAAAGGGAGCAGTCACTTTTGACTTGCTAAGAGATAAATCTTCCACCTTATGATCCAATGCTAAGTTTACTGACAGATTCATAAAGTCATCATCTTCTTTTTTGCTTCAGGAACATAATCAATATGTAACATCCAGAGGACACTGTGACACTGCAGTACTGTCCATTAATGAACAAAATCCCTAAACAACACAAACATAATCTATTATCATTCTCAGTATGCTTCACAGAAAACATCAATAGGGCTGAATGTTGCAAATTCTTCTTAAAGAAAAGTCCTGGTGTTTTTACAGCTGGGCTTTTGTGATATAATGAGGCCCCAAGTACTTCACATATCTAAGATAGAGTTTATTAGGTTTTAGATTATAGTAGAAATGTGGTTTCTTGTGCTAGTAAGAAGCCACTTGTTTTTTTTTTCACTCCCTGGGACCTGGATGGGAAGAGACATACTGGGAGGTGCCATGCTTCATCAATAGGGCCAGGGTAATTTTTGCTTTAAAAGTTCCCTTGATTTCCCCAATTTTTTTTTAAATCTCTAGTCCTGCCTCTTATGTTGTTTTCCTCTATTTCTTTGCACTGTTTATTTAGGTAAGTTTCCTTATCTCTCCTTGCTTTTCTTTGAAATTCTGTATTCAAGTGATTGCATTTTCTCTTTTCTCTTTTGTCTGCTAATGGACCCTCAATATCTTCTATCCACTGGTTAAAAAAACCTCTAAAAATCCCAACAGTGCCTAAAGCCTGCAGCCCTACAAATAAATAATCAACTAAGTAGTAAACCATGTGACTCAAGTCCATCAGGGCTGCCCACTCTAAGGACATACTGAACTTCTCAAAGGTAGCACAGAATACTGATCAACCTGTGATCCCAGGATCAAGAACCTTCCTGGTGCCGGGCTAACTCAAGAACCTAGACGTGCTAGTAGGGACTGGGCCACTGGCCCTATATGCATCATGGGACCACCTCCAACCATCATCAATAGGTGCCCTGACATGGAAGGAGGGCTGAAACTGCTTCCTGTCACATCCAAACTCTCATCTCCCACTCAAGCTCACTCAGAGGGGGCCACTTTCAAGGTAGCAGCCCTATCCGAAGGCCCTTATCAGTCAACAAACTGCACAGTGGTGCTGCTGTACACTGCCATTAACCAGTTGTGCTGCTGCCAAATTTCAATCTCCCCCATCTGGCAGTTGCAAACAAGGAAGCCAGTGCTGGGGTGGGGTTTGACTTATATGGTACTATCCTTCCTGTGAGGATCCTTTAATTCAGCATTAACATGGTGGCAGAAATGGGATTCAAATCCAGACTTTGAATAGTCAAGCCCTCAAAGTCCTGGGTGTGGATAGATTATTCTGACACTGGGGTTTTCCACATGTTCTCAGGTCCTTATTGAGCAAGAAACTGTACACAAAGGCTAGCCTGTAATATTACAGTGGATTCAGATTTATCCATACTCAGACAAAACAGGGCTAAATTCTGTCACTGCTCATGCTTTTGAATGAAACCATTTTGAATTCCCAAAGTGGGATTTAGCCGACATTCTAATTATTTTATACTGTATTTGTGAAGTGCTTTGAAAACTTTAAGCAATCAGATAAATAAAACTGGATTTCTGCTTTTGCTCAATCCAAATTCTGTGTCCAGATAATCAATATGTCATAGCTGTTGTAGCTTCCTGGGGGGGTGTGTGTGACCTAGGAACCCTAGATTTTTATTTTATTTTTTTGCTGGAGGGGGAGGAGAGCCAGCTTCAGCCCCCTCCCAGCTCCCATGGAAACCTCTGCAGCATTCATCTCAAATGTTGGAGCTTCAATGTTTGTAGAGGCAAAAACAAAACACTATCAGGAGAGGTCTATGGACCTCCTCGTTGTACAATTTTATACAATGGTTGTAGCCATAAATATTATAATTAACAGTGGTGATGGAATCTGACAGTCCTATATGAGAGGACATACTGTTCTGCTTTTAGCATTAATATATAGAGAGCTACCAAAACAAAACAAAAAAAATCCCACACAAGAAAATAACCCTGACAACACTGTTATAATTTTTACTTACTACATGGGCAACACAGCTGATTTAGAACCAACTACTGTATTCACTGGTCAATGAAGTGAAAATGTACAAAATATCCCAGATGTAGCACAACTCGCATTTGCTTCAAAGCCCTAATTATAGTGTTGCCATACTCTGATCTGTATTTGCAGACTGTAGTTTTTCAGATCGAGGGAGTCAAGAAAACTGGTGGTATGAATTCTATTAATGTAAATTGCAAACAGACGGACGTTGCACTCTGAAAATATATCCTTTTGTTTGCATTTTATTTCAGTGTAAATTGCATGGTAAATACACTGTGGTGGTAAATAGTTATGCCTCGAGTTTAATATGAAAGGGATTTGTCAGGGTATTGTTGATAAAAGAAATTAGGGTGGAAGCTGGAATTGAAAACAATCTGTGGATTTTTTCCCCCAAAGATGAAGTTTAGGGCTTCATGTAAATAATTTACTACAATGGATCATATTCCTACTTCAATTAAAAAAAGATTCTATCCAACAGTTGTTTGAATACCTTGTAAATCCAGTTTCCCCCTTCTACACTATAGAAATTTGACAAGACAATAATTTCTGTTGTGTCTGGTGGGAGGGGTTTCCTGTTGGCTACCAGGTGTCTTAATAAATCTCATTGGAATTGAGCTGATACTTCTACAGCTCATGGCCAGCTCAAGGTTCAAAGGTCAAAGAGTCTGGTGCCTAAATAGTTCTTCAAGAGTTCTATGAACTTTATGGACCTCCTAAGTAGGTTAAATCCAGTATGAACCAAAATAATATTTTACACTCTATACAGTTTACACTCTTCTTCTGAATATCCCATAACATTTTTTGGTCCCATGCTAGACACATGAAGTGAATGTTTGCATTTCTTCCTTTTATTACATAGACACATGCAAGCAGATATAAATATTTTGTATTGTTTCTTCTATTGAATATCCCAAAACCTTAACTTTTAGGAATTCAGCTACGAAAACTCAGTGAAAGAAATGGAAAATATAGGTATCTACTTTAATAAAACTTTAAAATGTTCTAATAAAAATTAATGCAGTGCTTAAGATTTGAATAATAAGACTACTAAAATGTTTCTAAAAGTATTACAAAGACATACTCTAAGTTATAACAATTAACTCTAAATTAAGTCTCATCAAAGAAAATATTTTAACAGACCATAAAGTTAGTAAGCTAAATTACAGCATAAGCCATTATAAAATCACAGCAGCATATTAAAAAAAAACTTGCCGCAATTATCTCTTTTGGTCATTATTTATACTCTTATGTGCCATTAATTAATTCTTTCTGCTGGACCTGGAGATCTATAGGCCTGGTATGACAACAACAAATTCAATAGAAATTGATATTATATCTTCAATCTTCATAATTACAAGGTTCTGGACCTTTGAATGTGGCAGGTACCATTTAGACAATAATGTCATTGTTTTGACTAAAATTTTGTGAAGCCACACTCGCTCAGACAGCTTTGGGAGCCAGATGGCCTTTTTGCCCTTCCACCACCACATGGCATTTACTGGTGTAGTGGGGGGCACATGAAGTGGTGCTGTGGGCCACATCTGGCCCATGGGCCACAGGTTGAAAATACCTGGTCTAGAAGATTAAGGCTCTGCAGCAAAATGCTTTGGGTCCTAGAACTCCAAAATATAGTAGCTTTAGGATTTTCAAACTCCACTTCTATATGTGCACATTACAATATAAACATTTTAATCTGTCAAAATTTTATAGTACAGTGACCTTGCTTGGCTGGAACTAGTTAATTGTTTTGCAATTACTATAGTAAACTATTGTTCAAACCTCAATTTTAAAGCACTTTCGTTTACAAGGCTACTTTGTTTACACCCCCCGTATTATTTCAATACTCTAAACACACAACATTTCAGATTTTGACAAGGTGGCCTCAGGGACCGCACAGGTGGCATTGCAGCAATGGCATGAAGAAAGCTTTCCAACCTGATGCCATTTCTTACCTGGTCTCCAATGCCAACCAATGCCTCTTTAGGGCTCTCTTTAGTATTATTCCTAGGCAATCAGCCATCTGGAAATAGTATCATAATATCTTTCTCTTTTTTAAAAAGTCTTATATTTCTCAAGCATCATGGATTGCCAGGCCATATGCGAAGTGAGCAACAGATTTGTGATGCTAATAAATAAAAGCTAATTAATACTCTTTTTTTCTTGAGAAGTATATGCTAGTTTGTTGCAGAAATAATAAATTCAAACCCAGAGTCTTTTGGTCATTTAAGTCTTTTTTTTTTTGCAATACATTTTCTTGGACTGTAGCCCACTTTATGAAAAACTCTTATTCATTTGTAATTTTTTAAAAAAGCCTCCTCTTTTAAGCAACTGTGATTATTCTGTTTGGGGAAGGAGGACATATTTTCATTCAGCTAAATCAATATTAATGAATTCAACAGAATTTTTCAGGACAAGCTATATTCATTCCAGTTATTACTCAATGAATAATAATATGCTTTAGGAATACACTGAAACAAAATTAAGCTGGGATGTAAAACTTTATGGCAAAGGCTAACAGAGTTATCCTTTGCATGTCTACTTGAAAGTAAGTGGAGGTACAGTAGACTTTGCTCTCAAGCAAGCACACATAGGACTGTATACTAAAGCAATTATTCCCAACCCTGGGACCCAATAAACCCTTGGAGTTCGTTATCTGTAATGGCTGGAGCTTCTAGGGCAGCAATGGCAAACCTTTTAGAGACCAAGTGCCCAAACTGCAACCCTACACCCACTTATTTATCACAAAGTGCCAACAAAGTAATAGGGAAGGAAAGAAACACTCCCATTGGGCTGCTGGGCAGAGGGGTGGGGTGAACTCTGTGCTTGGAGAGGGAGGAACCACTCCCATTGGTCTGCTGGGCAGGGGGGTAGGGTGAACTCTGTGCGGGGTGACTGCATGGGTGCCCACAGAAAGGACTCCAAGTGCCACCTCTGGCACATGTGGTGAGGTTCACCCCAGTTTGCCAGAACCAGTAGCAGAAATCCCAGCCAGCCTGCCCCTCCCATCCAAGTTTTGAAATAAAGTAGTCCTAATTCGGGTGCAACACAGGGATTTCCCCTTGGCCATGCCCAACATGCCATGCCCACAGAGTAGTAAAAAACATTTGAATCCCACCACTGGTTTCCCATCACAGTTCTAGGGGTTGTGGCTCTAGAAAAGCTGGGATGCAAGATTTGGGATCCACTATCTTAAGGTGCAAATCTAAGCATTCTTACTTGAAAGTATGGCCTAGTGGACACAGTGAGACTTGCATCTCAATAAATATATATTGTGTTCTGAGTATGCATAATTTTAATATCCTCTGTTGTCTATGCCACTAAAATAATGTCTGCAGCATACAGCTGCATTCTTTTAAGCAAGAAAAATACCTGCAGCAATGCCTTGATGGGTAGATTAAATAGGCTGAACAAAAAATAATAAAATGTTGCAATGCAACATCTTTCCATGATGGATGCTTATTTGCAATAGTTCCAACATGCTAAAATAACTATATACCAAACAGTATAACTGTCATTGAATAATATTATCATATTGAATTTTCTGAATCGTCTATGAATTAGCACAATGGCATTAAAATGCTACTGTACTGGTATTTATATAGAATGTTAACAGAATGGAACATATTCCTTTTATTCTGTGCTCTTTTGTAAATATTATGGCTATTTTAATAATTTATAGTTTAGAAAACAAATGCTGGTGTTACATAAGGCCTGTTTTCAACCCAAGTAATATTTTAAACAAACATAATAATAATAATAATAATAATAATAATAATAATAATAATAATAATAATAATAATAATAATAATAATAATAATAATGATAATGATAATGATGATGATGATGATGATGATGATGATGATGATGACTCACCATATTCAATAGGTTGTGGAACACTGCATCAAGGTACTGCTCCTTGGGGGTATTATTATACCCCCAAGGAGCGGCAGCAGCGGCGGTGGCAGCAGCAACAACAACAACAACAAGGCCTTGATACCCTAAGGCTTATATTGTCAACCACAGAAGAAGTTCCCTCTTCTTCCTTCCCTCCTTCTTTTCCAATTTTCTGGTCTGTTGATAAGTAGCAATGATGGTGTCCAGCAAGCTGATAAGACATGTTCCTCCTTAATGGGATGAATTGAACTGCCCTTCAGGCTAATGTGGAGAGACTAGGAACAGTGGATATTACACCTCCCTGAGGAAATGATGACAGCCACCCTTGGGATTTGCTGTGAGAGACTGGGGATGGTGCAACACAAGTACAATGAAGAATAAACTGTCGTTCCCTAACAGTGCAGTAAATATGTGTTGAGACCTGGCATTCTGTGTCTTGAGTCTGTAAGTCAGCACTGGTTGGTCCTTTTGACATTCTCTTGCATATGGCCCACCTGGTGGTACATTTATTGGACACCCAAACTCTTTATTTTTGCAATGGGCACTTGAAATCTAGTGTATTTATAATATGTGTATTTATAATATGTGACTATATTGTAGTGCTGGACCGTATTTATGCTGTTTATCGCTATTGTTATTTTGTTGCTATGTTGTTGCATTTTCATATTGAATGTCTTTTCTGCCTTTGTCCAATTTATTGGTTGACTGTATACTAATTTTTTAAGAAATCTTCGTTTTTCAGGATTTTGCTTATGAGACTGTGATTGCTGTGTTATTTTCTATGTCATGTACTGTATATGTAATTGGAATGATATTTTGTATCCTTATGTTGCAGTGTGGTTTTGTTTCATTGCACTGTACTTTGTAACTTTATTTCGCAGTGTGGTTTTGTTTTATTGCACTGCTGTATTGTATTGTTATATTTATTGTATTATGTTGTTTGACTTTGACTATGTTATATTTTTTGATTATTTTATATGTACGGTCTCTGTAAACCGCCCTGAGTCGGTTGTACCGAGTAGGGCGGTATACAAATCGAATAAATGGAATGGAATGGAATGTTCAAGAAGCCCTAGCACCAAGAAAAATCACACCGTTATTTGTATCAAAAATGATGTGCTTTAAGAAAACTGCAGTACTTTGCATTTTGGTGTGGGTGTGGAAAATGGGAGTCTGTCATAATTTACCAACGTCTTTTACCATCCAGGTAAGTAATAGCAATACTTCCTTAACATCATAGCTGTTGATTTAGGTAAGTAGGAAGAGAACAACAGTACATGTGATATAGTTCATAAATGTACACTAGTACCTTGGATAACGTTAAGACTTGGTTCCACAAGTCCTAACGTTATCTGGTTTTTAACGTTGTGCGATGCATTGATCCCACAACATTAAAAAAAAAGCCGGTTTGGCCCCCAACCCAAAGGCAAAAGGCAAAGGTGAATGAGATTCACCCTGCCTCCCCTGCTGAAACAACAGGGTGGGTGGGGTGAATCCCTCGCTGTTAGCCTTTGCCTTTTGCCTTTGAGTTGGGGGTAGAACATGGGCGCTGGCTCAACCCCCAACCCAAAGGCAAAGGGAGAGAGATTCGCCCTGCTTCCCCTGCTGAAACAACAGGGTGGGCAGGGCAAATCCCTTGCTGTTACCCTTTGCCTTTGGCTGGAGAAACGCAAACCTAACAGCAAGCGATCTCAACGTTGGGGAATTTGCGGCAAACATTTTCATCACACAACTTTAAGATAATTCCCCAACGTTATCTGATTTTAGCATTATCTGAGGTAAACGTTATCCAAGGTACCACTGTATTGAGATCTCATAAAATCATTCATTCATTCATTCATTCATTCATTCATACATACCTTGCTTTGCTTCTTTAAAAGATTCAAGGCAGCCTATATAAGTAGAAAAGACAATATAAAAGCTAAAAACAATTATTACAATATTAAAAAGAGAATTGAACAAATATTATATTAAAATAGTGCATAAAATCAATACTAAAACACATTTAAAAGTAACAAGGCACAAGCAATCCCATTTCAATAATTTAGACTGAGAGAAAGCCTGCATGAAGAGAAAGGTCATAACCAACTTGTGAAAGGACAAAAAAGACAGGACTAGCCTGGGAGCAGTGACTGAGAAGGCCCTTTCCTAAGTCCACACCAAATACTCTTTTGAGGGTGATGGGATGGAGAAAATGGCCTACCTTGAAGATCTTAACATTTCGGCAGTGTCATAAAGGGAAATCTGGCCTTTTTGATAGCTTTGGCAAAATATGTTTAGGGCTTTATAGCTTAAAAATCACAGTTTGAATTGTGCCCAGAAATGAATCAAGCAGCTAATGGAGCTAATTTAGTTGATCAGATCTTACTGTGCCCACATCTTTGGGAGTATAATGGATTGCACATTAAAATGAAAATATTCCCTGACTTATGGGGTATTGATAGTAGCAGCTATGTTTACTGAATGTACCTCCATACTGAGATGACATTAAATAAAAACCACAAAACCCCCTCCTTTTAAAGGACTAATGAATGGATAGATGGATTGGATTTGTATCCTGTCCCAAATTAGTGTAAAACACCACTCTAGGCAGCTAACCCCGCCCCCCCAAAAAAAACCCCACACACAATATAACAACTCAAAGATAATAAGCATAAAACAAATATGAAATGATATAAAAAACAAGTTAAAGCAAAAATAGACAAAACAGACAATCTGAACCAAACAACAGTATGACAAATATTTCAAAGTATTTAACTGTAAATATTCTGTTTGGCTCATCTTGGTGATTGTACAAAAGGTTATGCATTTCTCCTCCATCATAGCTGGCCGTTTTATAACAAAGTCATCCACAGAGTTTGGAAAGTTACTTGTGAAAAAAAATTAGTTGCTACCATAGTTCTAATCTTCCAAACATAGTTATAATCTTCAGGCATGATCTTCCAGTAATCTTCTAGTTGCAGTTGTAGTTATGCTTCTACAGTAACTTTACTTTCCCATTTTTCAAGAAAATGTGCTGGAATTTCAAAAATAGATGGAGCTGGCCCTTAAATATGTGGATTAGTCATTAGTAAGCTTAAGAGTTCAGAGATGATAGCAGGAGAGAAGTAACAGAAGTCCTTGACTTCATGACTTTCTACTGTAGATCAAAAGTGAGAAATATTATTTTTATCATGTCTTTGTTGCTATTCTGTTTAAACCAATAATGCCTCTTTGTCTTTGTAGTATACTAAGAAGGGTATGTAGACAAATATCTTGTTGATATCATATGTTTTAATACTTTTATCTCATTAATTTTGTGTCTGTCTTTATGAACTGAGTGAGTATGTGATTTTCAATTTGACTTCATACAGGAGTATTTTGTAAGCCTTATCCCGAGAAGCTAATAAGTTTCCTTAAAAGTATTCAAAGGCTGGAAGAATATAGCATTATGATAACTGTGTATAAACTGAATCCACAGTTTGAATCATAAACAGATGAGAAAGTCGACAACAATAGATTTAGTTTAATCTGCACAAAGGTTGCTTCTTGTGCTCTGTGAAAATGTCATATGCTATTATTCTGAGATGCCTGTAAACACAATGATATCTGCATTACCTCGGCTGAAAAAAAAGGTCAACAGTTCCATCTCACATCTTAAGTTTTAAACCATCTCACTATTTTCAGTAGTTATGTATCAATTTTTAGACAGCAGCAAATACATTTTTCTGACAAGAGAAGTTATCCCTGTCAGCAAGTGATGTGCTTTTTGAGCTGTATATCAAAATGAAATACATTCACTATAATTCTTCCTTCATTTTTACTAGGATAAAAGAGCAGCATTTTGGTAAATGTCAGGTGTTTACCTCAGGAAAGTTTGAAGAAATGCAAAAGGTGAGAGAAACAATATCGGAAAAAAAACTATTAAAAGTCAATACTGCTTGCTGTACAGTGGATTTTTAAAAAGTCCAATATTTTAACTTTTTTTATTGACTGATAGTAATAGAGTTGAAAAAAGGACTATTACAGTTGTATAATGTCCAGGCTCGTATTCATGGTTAGATCAGGAGCACCATCTTCTTCCAACTTGTGTGCAAATTTCTCCTCAGTTCTATACAAGCTTTATCATAGTGTGGATTGTCTGCATAGATAATTTTTTTTAACAGTGTTTAATTAATAGCCTTTCTTGGGCTCTTGCAGATTTGTAAATGCTGAGACAGACATAACACTAAGTTTGGTTGGCTCAAAAAATGAGTGGAAGTATGATAGGAACTGAGGCGGAAAAAAAGAAAGTAAGGATGGGAAATTTTGAGTTATGGCCACTTGCTAATTCATAATTAAGAGATTAGGCACTATTTCATCTATACTACTATAGACAGCTCCACAACACATATGACATCGTCAGCAGCAAAGGTGTTGAAATAAAGGCAATTTTGGGCTTCACACGCCTTATACAAAATGTGAGAATATGTGCATACCGGAAGAGGAAGCATTTTTCAGTGCCAACTTGCTGCTGCTGATAACTTACTTATCTTATTTATATTTAAATGTATATCCCACCCACCTAGTGGAAGAATTCACTACTCTGAGTGCCATGTGTGAAAATAGAAACAGAATCCACCCACTAGACAACCAGATTTAAAAATAGAGCATAAAATACATAAAAACAATTTGCATGTGCAACAAACATGAGAGGCAAAGTTACACTCTGAAGGGAAGGAGGTTATCAAATACTCATAACAACAATGCCTTCAGGGGTCTTTTGAAAACTAGGAGGGATGTGGCCTCATTTACCTCCTGTGGTCAGGCATTCCCCAGGTTGAGTGCTACAACCAATTTGAGCCTATAAGAGCAAAATTTGTAAAACATTGGAAGGCAGAGGGCATCTGAACATAAGAACACAGGAGACTGCTTCATATTGAGTCAGACCATTCTCTCAGGTTTGCTGACCCTAGCAGCTTTCTAGGATTTGAGATGGAACCTTTGCTAGCCATATGTGGAAATAATGCAAAGCAAACCTGGAATCTTCTATAAGTAAACCATGCACTCCAGCAGTGAGTGAGATTCCTCGTTACAGAAATGGAAATCATAAGAAAGAATTGCTTTAAGTGAAGTATCAGTTAGACAAAGTGAGCTCCCATCATCTGCCCCAGCTCCTTCCAACCTAGCAGTTTGAAAGCAAGAAATTGTAACTAGATAAATATTTACCACTTCCATGGAAAAGCCAACAGTGTTCCATGTCCTCCGGCAACTAGGCATGCCTGCTGCATGATCATGGAAACATCTGTAGATGCAGACAGCCTTGGCTCTTTGGCTGTAAATTAAGATGAGCACCGCCCCTAGAGTCAGACACAACTGATTTTTTAGTAAAGGAGCCCATTACCTTTTAGTTGTGTCATTCAGTGGATGGCATTATAGCTTTCTAGCCAAGAATTCTATATACTTCACCAAACTACAATTCTTATAATCCTATAAAAAGGAGCCGTGACAGTTAAAATGGTATCATACCTTTGTAACTGTGTACTGAAGACACATTCTCTAATAAACAGGATGAGCATCAATGTCCACATTAAAGTATACCTATATTGATGCAGAAATCACGTTAAAAGTCACAACATTTTTTGCACTTACTGCAGTAAAGAAGAAATCCCACAGTAACTGTTGTCTCCAGAGACTAATAAGGCTCTCTCTATATGAAAGTGACAAATATCCTTTAATTAAACATTAAGTAAGAACAATAACTAAAACTGTCATGTCTCAGATGTATGCACAATATCCTCTTAATCCATCTTCCAATATTTGCTGTGCCACTATTGTTTTGAAAGTCATATATTTCATGGCAAAAAAAAAAAGAAAGAAATGTCATAAGATAAACCACTGCTGATGTTATACAGTTTTTAACAGTTGAAAATGCTGCTTTTATTTTTAAATGGACATCCTAATAATAATAATAATAATAATAATAATAATAATAATAATAATAATAATAATAATAATAATAATAATAATAATAATAATAATAATAATAATAATAATAATAATAATAATAATAATAATAGAAAAATTGTACTGGACTGACAATAAGAGTAGGCTTTGCAAAGAAATGGATGACACATGACCCACATTATCAGTGGATGCAGTAAGATCACACAGACTGACTACAAAGGATGCCATAACCCAGTTGCAGCAATGTTACATTGAAATTTGTGCAAGAATTACGGAATAGCATCTTCACAGTACTGGTGGGAATACAAACCTGATAAGGTGGATGAGAATGAGGATAACATCATTAAGATGTTGGGGAACTTTAAGATCTAAACCTATAATCAGTTCAAACACTCCAGTGTAGCTGAAAAAAAGGTTAAGCTGATTCATGTGGTGATCCCAGCTGACTGTCAAGTGGAAGAAAAAGATATTGAAAAGATTGTGAGATATCAGGATTTGAGAACTGTAGTACAGCATTTCTGATTGAAAAGAGTGACAGTGATATCAGTACTGGTTAGGAGCGCTGCTGGGAGCAATCCCAAATGGGTTGAAAAAAACATCTGAATGTAATTGGCATTGATCAGATAGAGCAGTTGCAGAAAGTAGCACTACTAGGTACCAGCCACATTATCAGGTGATACCTCACTGACCACTAGGTCCAGGGCTAGGACCTGAGCCATGGGTTCCAAAAACTCAAGTCCAAACAGTAGCAGTAGCAGTAGTTGCTGTCGGCAGCAATGGTAGTGGTGACATCTATGATGATACAAGGATAATGAGAGCCAGTATTGTAACAGAGTGCACCAGATGAGGGCTCAGGGGAACTGGGTTGAAAACCCTGTTCCCCTGTGGAAACTCACTGGGGACTGGTAATGCTAAACCACTCCTTGAACACCTCACACACCTTGAAAAGCTGATTAGATATGTCCTAAGTCCGATGGAACTTGATGGCTAGAGAGCAACAGTAACATGGGGGTAACTGTGGTGGTGTAGTGGTTAAGATACTGAACTTGGTGGCTGGAAGGTCAGCAGGTTACCAGGTCGAGTCCTGCTTGCTGCACCAGAGAATGAGCTGCCATCTCTGTCCCGGCTCCTGCCAACCTAGCAGTTCAAAAGCAAGACATTGCAAGTAGATAAATAGGTACTACTTTGGTGGAAAGGTAAACAGCATTCCGTGCACTGGGGGGTTAAGTCATGCCTACCACATGTCCACGGAAATGTCTACAGATGCAGACAGAGCTGGCTCTTTGGCTATAAACAGAAATGAGCACTGAACTCTGGAAGCGGTTATGACTGGCTTTTGAGCAAGGGCAATCTTTACCTTTACCCAACTAAGTTCCATTTCAAACAAAATGTAATCTGTGAGAACACAAAGGGTTTTTTTTAATGTTATGAGCAATGCTTACTTGTTTCAAAGGAGATTTGTACATGCTTAAGCATTCTTAGTTTAAGCACAAGCTTTTTAAGGTTTATTCCATTCTCTACTATATTGTTGCTTAAAAAAATAACCAAAAGCAACATAAAACTAATTACCAGTGCCATGTGAGGTCATAAATTACCTCCCTAAATATTTCAATGAGCAACAATAATAAAAACTTTTCAAATATGCTATTGAATAATTTGAATTGTTTTTTTTAAAGGAGTCTGATATTGTGTGATACATGATTCAATTTCTGAGTACATCACTAGTGTGCAAAGCCAAAATTGTGGGAAGACACTGACTCTGTCTTGTTGTGATTAAGTTTGCAATCTTCCTTAGTCTGATTACACAAGAAATTATATGGCCATTTTAGTAATTCATTTATTTCTTCTCAGAAGACACAAATAGAAGAGGGCAGAGCTCATTGACTGCATCATCCCTCATGCTAAGGTCAAATCTGGGCACAGAAAATGGGGCATAATGGTCTGAAATGCTTGAAAGGAATGATGGAGACAATCAGAGAGCAACAGGGGCAAATTTAAAGTGACTTAATTGCTGCTGCTTGAAACAAATGGGAAACACCTGAGCAAATATCTCACAGATCAAATAAAAGAAAAATTAGTCATGGCATGTCAGAGTAAATGAGAAAGGAAAAGCACATTGTGAAAGTGAAAAGATCTCCACTTGTAACACTGGATGTACTACAACTATGGATTTATACATAGAAAACATCACTGCTACTTGGACATTTAATCCAGTTCAGAATTTAGGCTGAGGGTAGGAAAGCCCTCCAGATGTTGTTGGACTGCAACTTCCATCAGACCTTGCCACTGTCTCTGTTTCCAAGGGCTGAAGAGTGTTCCAGTTCAATAACATCTGGAGGGCCAGATCACAACTTCCTCAACTCAAACTGACCCAGCTTTTAGTGGTTTTTTAAAAATCATGTCAGATGCACCACCAGCATATAATAGGATAAAAAGCTAAAATTAACACATCTGAAAACAAAATAGAATTAAAAAGGTCTAGATGGCATCTGCCGAATATCAGGCCACATCAACAATATTTCCTCTTGCCAAGTGCACGTTGAGGGACATTGTGTGCATTGTATCATATGAGGGGTAGTTTTTACTTCTCTGCATTCACACAGGCTGTCATCTACAGGGAAACTCCACTTTCTTAGATTAACCCTGTGCCTTTCTACCTGCACACAGTCTGTTTAAAGCCTTTCATACAGGCCATGGTTGTTCTTGGACAGGCAGTAGAGAGTCATGTGGTTCTGTCCAGTTATCTGGTAGCTCCTTGCTTGCCTTCAATAGTTCTAAGGTGGTCCGGGGGGGGGGGCTGGTTGTGAGGAAGTTCTACCTTGATTTCAGTTTCTGCTTTGGTGGTTGGTGACCAAATAGCAGGTGTGTTTCCAAATAACTTGCTTTGACCCACTTTTTCTGAGCAGCACTTTCTTGATGGAATTTTGATGGAGGGATGCCAGCTAGGTAATGCACTTTTGTATCAGGGTTGGTTTTAGGCATCCTGTGACCAATCACACTATTTTATTTAAGCCACATACACCTGCCCTGCATGCTTTGATCTGCACCACACTAGACTAGCACACTCTCCTGCAGAGTAACATAAAGCTAGCGTAGAAGTTCTTAATGAGTGTGATTGGGCACCACAACTTGTGCCTGTTATTTTCCTCAGAATATAGAATATTGTTCCTGACAAAAACCTTCTGTTTGGTATTAAGGTAGTAGGTCTTGAAGGTGAGTTTTAGATCCAGGGCATCTCCCGGGAATTGGGGGGGGGGTGATGCAATATTTAAGCCTGGTGCCATTCTAAGTCACCTGCAGGCTTCTTGATGCTTCATGGTTTTTCAAATGAAAAACACAGAGTTGAGTTTTTAGGCAGTTTGGCTTCAGTTTGTTATCCCTATAATATATATAGCCATTAAATTCAAAGCCTTAGTCAGTTTTTTCTCAACAGCCTCAAAGGTTGTGCACAGTGCAGCAATTGTCAGATCATCAGTGTAAAGAAAGCTCCTAGTGGCTTTCAGTTGTGGTTGATCATTAATATATATGTTAAATAGTATGGGGGTAGCACACTGCCCTGTGGGAGGCCATTTCTTTGATTTCTCAATCAGCTGCATTGTGTTTGGAAATCGACAAAAAATACGGTTTGCAAAAAACAGCCTATTATTTTTGTGAATTTAAAATCTTTTGTGATGTGGGAGACTTTCTTCAGCAGGGCTTAATACATGACTGTGTTGTAAGCTGCAGTGAGATCTATAAACACTTCATTTCAAAACTATCTTCTATGTACTGTTTAAAGTTAAGGATTTGTGCTGTACAATCTTTGCCAGGTCTGAAACCAGTTTGCTGTGATATAAGAGATATGGGCCTGTAGCTTTTTGGGACTTTTGGTGGCTTGCTTCATTCAAGTATAGCTATCACCAAAGCTTTCCTCCATATCTTTGGTATCTGGATTACATTCAAGCAGTTATTATACAGGAGAAGTAACCATTTTTTAAATTATTGGTCCAAAATGTTTGATCTGCTCATCCCGAATCTCATCCATGGCAGCTGCTTTACCATTCTTACACCTGCCTATTGCCTCTTCCAGCTCCTCTATGGTAAAGTGGGTAGTCAGATCGCTTGTCTTCCATTCCTCATTCCCTCTTATCCTCTGTTTGTTTTTCAGTCGATTGTTTTTCTGTGGGTTGGAATCTGGTTTCCCATTAAGTAATAGCTGATGGGCAGTTTGATTAGCTGAGACATTGGCATGTACCAGGTATTTGGTTACATCATTATTAAGACGACTAAGTAGTCTCCATGCTTTTTGACTGCTGTGACTTGTTTAGTGGTAGCTGCATGACAAGCAGATACATATGGATTCCTTAATATAGGAAAAGGTCATAGAAGAAAAATAACCATTTTGATTGAAGCACATCAGTAAGAAATACATGAGAGAGCAAGATGATTCTGGTTG
The DNA here is from genome assembly GCA_030440675.1 of Furcifer pardalis. Lineage (NCBI taxonomy): Eukaryota > Metazoa > Chordata > Lepidosauria > Squamata > Chamaeleonidae > Furcifer > Furcifer pardalis. The sequence continues at coordinate 26,237,722 of CP126895.1, forward strand.
AATTGATTTTTGCATGTAAAGTTCATTTACAGTAATATCTTTCAAAATTGCTAACCAGTTTAATATAAAACAGACTTACTTTGACTTCATGCAGCTTTTTGCTTGAAATACCCCCTTTCCAATTTAAATGCTTTAGCAATCAGTCAACATAGGAGCTGGTCCAACTGATATCATTTATGATATTATTCTGTTCTCTTACATTGTAGTGTGGACGAAAGCATGCCAAAGATCCAGGATAGATTAGCTCACAAGGTCATATGCATTAAGAAAGAATGTGTTTTCCTCTAGTTTTATGTTGTATAAGCTATATGTTAGCTAAATTCTGTAAAACTAGACCAACTTAACAAGGAGGAAGAAAGCCTCAGTTGCTGAATTTCTTACTAGTAATTAGATTTATTTATTTACATTTACATTTATACCCTGCCATTTTGGTATAGGCACTACTCAAGTAGGTAAATGATTGTCATTTAAGATAGGGGCCCTCCAATGTATGAATACTAACTATGAAGGATAACAGGAACTGCTACCCAAAACCTTCTGGAATAGAAAAAAAAATCCCAGCCTTTTATTCTCAGGGGACATCTGAATGAATTATCAGTATTAGGAGTATTTTGTAGAAGTATTTTTTTCTCCTCTAAAAAAGTTTTTTAAAAAGAAGGGGGGAATCCCATCCAAAAATAGTCTAAGCAAAATTTCTAGGTCTAGAAATCTAAGAAGTAAATGATACATGGCAGAAAACTAATATTTCTAGTTGCCTCCAAAAGGAACATCATTATACCCTCATTCTCTACAAAAGTATTTTGTTACTGGTACAGAGTGATCTATTATTTCCATGCTTTGGAAGCAGGGATGTAAAAGGGCATCTTCTCTTTTACTGAGCCTTAGATTTGCCCTCTGCACACAGACATACAGATGGTATATGGAATATAGAGGTACTGTATATAGTTATAGAGAAAAGCAATTCTGCCAGGTAGAACATTTTTCAACCCCCTGCTTTTAATTCTTTCTTTATCCATGTCAGATTCACCACCAGCATATAATAAAATAGAAAGCTAAAATTAACACCTCTAAAAACATAGTAGAATGTAAAAGGGCTAGATGACATCTGCCCAATATTGAGCCACATCAACAGCATTTCCTCTTGCCAACATAAGGTCCTCCTCAGTGCCTGTTGAGGGGCATGTCAGACATCTGTCGTCCCAATGCAAGGGCACCTCCCTATTAGTTCCTGAGCTTTCTGCTCATTACTGGAACTTTTAACCCTTGCCTCACCTTTGAGAGAGCCGAGCTGCGTAGAAAGGAACTCTTACTATGCTCAGGCAATAGAGCAGAACAAAGGAGGTTTCTGGTAGCGTAGTTTTGTGTGTGTGTGCGCCAATAAAAGAACAACAATCTTCAGAGAGAAACAGCTGCTTTATTCTTCAGGCTCATGTAGGATAGTCCATGGAAAAAACGTAGCTATTAAAAGGTCAGTAACAGATATCAGTCCAGGTAACAGTCCAGGTTCATTAGGTAATCATAGTGAAAGAAAAAGAATAGTCGCACACCATAGCCAGGGTCTTAAGCCATTGAAATCCAAAAAAGAACTAACTAACTTCTCTGCAAAATGGAGATTCTGCAGTCAGATGGGCTAACCTTGGCCAATCAGGGAACAGAAGAAAACATTCCCAAAACAATAATTGTTTACACACATATAGAGTCAAAACATGAAGCTCAGCTAGCTAGAGAGATAACACAGGAACACTGGCTGAAAACAAACCGTCTCGTGACATGTAGTCTTGTGAGACACAGAGGGACAAAGGATTTCTTTAAGGCCTAGGTAAAACTACAACCTCAAGCCTTGGGAAACATGAGGAAATATGTCATTTCCTGACAGGGCATCATGTGCATTGTATTATATGGGTGATAGTTTGTACTTTTATCTCATTAATTTTGTGTATCTTTATAAACTGAGTATGTGATTATCAATTTCCACATTCACACAGGTTGTCATCTACAGGGAAACCTCACTTTCTTAGATTAGCCCTTGATCTTCCTACTCCTTCCTGCTTTTAATGTGTCCTGGACAGCAGGCTTATTCAGTATTTACTTATTCGGTTGTTATCACCAGCTATCCTCTTTTCTCTCCAGTTTTGCTTTCTCCATGTAGATAGTTATGTTTCTGAATAAGAGAAATTCTGCTTCATGTGAAGGCTGTACACATGAGCAGGAACCCTTGAAAACATGGGGATGGGCACTCTCACACAATCAAAATTTTGGTCCTCTGCTGCAGCAACTTCTGTTACTTAGCTGATCCTGAGAAAACATAGTGATTCTCAGCTGGCACTTTGAAATCTGGTAACTCTATGTTTAAAATATTGGGTAGAGGATTCAGAACAGACTAAAGAGAACTCAATTTAAATCTTTACAAAGAAGTAAAGAAAAATATTAAGTCAGTCACTTTCTTTTAGCTCATCTTACCTCACAGAGTTATTACTAGAACTACACATAACAGAATCAAGGCATCCTAGAATAACTGAACTGGAAGGGGCCATTTAGGTCCAACATCACACCCAACTGTCTGGTTAGGTTGTCTTGATATGATAATAGAGTAGACCATACTGCTAGTGACTCAATGCTGAGTGTTAGGCAGCAGTTAACTAACCAGACCATCCTGAGGACTAACGGCCTTGGGTGCCAAAGTCCACAGGGAAGGGTGATGGTCTCCAGTGGATTAAATTCCACTTGATTCGATCTTGTTGGAGGACAGCAGCTTCATCAATACTGGCCTGGGCCAATGAGGACTTTGCATTTCAAAAAGGCTCAAGACCAGAAAGTGACTCGTGGTGACTCATGCTGTGATGTAAAAGGCAGGTTGTATTATATTCTCAGGACAATCTTCACGGCTGATCACCATGATGATTCCCTATATTCAGATTCTGATATGGCATAAGAAGAATCCTGCTCAATGGAGGACTCAAAATCAAGGCAGATATGGCAGGTGGCTGTTCAATTCTCTTTTGAATGCTTCCAGTGTTGGAGTGCTCACCACTTCTTGAGGCAGTTGGTTCCACTATCATACTGCTCTAACCATTCAGTCATTTTTCTTATTATTCAGCCTATATCAGCTTCCTATAATTTCAGCCCACTATTATGCATCCTGCACTCTGGGATGATAGAGAACAGATACTTCCTTTCCCCTTTATGATTATTATTCAGGTATTTGCAGAGCGTTATCATATCCCCCCCCCCCAGTCTCTTTTTCTCAAGGCTAAACATGCACAGTTCCTTCAGTCTTTCTTCATATGGTTTGGTTTCCATTCCTCTGATCATCCTTGTTGCCCTTCTCTGTACCTGCTCTAGTTTGTTTGTATCTTTTTTGAAGTGCAGAGCCCAGAATTGGACACAGTAGTCTAAATGTGGTCTAACTAGTGCTGAAGTAATCCTGAAATACAGCAACCAAATCTCCTTAGAAGAATTAAACTGGAAGAATTAAACTGACCAGCTCCCAATTCTGTTTTTAAGCTTGTTGTAGTATGTTATGTTACGTACTGCATGTAGTTGCCAATATTTACCTACTGTCAATGTAGGATCTGATCAATAAAGATGAAAACACTACAACATTCTTACCAGTGGTGGGATTCAAATGTTTTACTACTCTCTGGGCATGGTATTGTGAGCATGGCCAGGGAAAAGCCCTGCATTGCATCCAAATTAGGACTACTTTATTTCAAAACATGGATGGGCAGGGCCAGCCAGAATTTCTGCTCCCCATTCTGGCGAATACCACCACTGATTCCTACATTACTAAGCTAAAGACTTACATTGTCTAATATCTTGTATTCTGGAGTGACCAAACTAACACTTTTTGGAATGCATAAGCAGGACATGAGAGCAATAAACCTTCCTTGTAATAATTTCCAAGCAAATTATATTCAGAAGAACCCAACCACTGAGCCTATGAATAGCATATATTTAGGTGAGAAACACCAATGTTGCAATAATATCTAAATTATGTCTAACTCTGCATTGACTTTTGGCAATTCCAATAAATCTGTAATTTCCTCCTTCCTTTTTCAGATAAAGAATAAATGAGATTAGAATTCCTTTCTCTCAGATCAATGCCCTTGTGTGTAATGGTCTCAAGCATCAAACAATTTAACAACAAACACACACACAAACACAAGTCCTACTCTGGTCAACAATTAGGTGACTTTATGGTATTAAGAGTTCAGTTTTTCAGTAGATGTCATCAATCACTGCACCATTCAAAGAGCAATATAAAGCAAATTGGAGATGCAGGCCTTGAGGCTATTTCAGATTAATTGTCAGGAAAAACACAGAAAATGAAAGTATTTCAGTCTCATTCTCAGTATGTCATTTGTCAGATTTCCAAAGCATAATTGTGATATTGCAGCCGAAGAACGTTTAAGCAAAACAAAGAGTTTGAAGGGAGGGGGTTGTGCCTACTGAGGACAATAGATGCCCTTCAGGCATAGTTACCTTCTGGTTATACTTCTGCTAGATAACCTTAGCAGCTGACTTTTCCAGTATTCTACAACAGGATTAGAGAACATGTGACCTTCCAGATTTTGTAGGACTGTAATGCCCCCCTCCTTAGCCAGTGTGGCCAAGAGAAAGTGACAGAATGAGTGACAATAATAACTGGAGGGCTGCACATTCCCCTCCATGTTATAGCACATCTTAACCTCTCCCATTCAGATAGAACTAAATACAGTATCTGTCATTATGTAGAGGAAGCCAGCTTCCTGAAGCAGCAAAGGCTGGGAGTCATGGAGCCTAATGGGAGGGTAGACTGTGTTTTCCGCATCCGTTGCCTTGGGCTCTACATACTGTTGAAGGATCCATTGAAAGGTGTTTTCCTATTAACTCTGTTAAAGTACAATTCAGCTCCAAACTACAGTCAGCTTTTGTGTGTGGAATGGGATGGCAATCTTTTCTTGACCTCAGGCAGCAGAATGTATTGGTTTTGCTCTGATGGCAGAATAAGTGGTGCTATTGGCAGCATAACCTTGTTTATTTTTAGAGTGTCCATAAGAAATATTACTATTATGCTTATTTTTAACTAATTAAAATGTATTGGGCAATTCACAGTTTGTTTATCATATATTATTTTCCCCCCGAATACCTGTCTGTGGTTTTATTCCCCTTCCTGTTTTAAATTTCCACATAGTATGTTATTAGAAAGAGATATTACAGATACAGTAATACCTCGGATAGTGTTTGCCTCAGATAACGCTAAAATCATATAACGTTAAGTAATCAGGGGTGGGATGAGAATTGCATCGGATAACATTAAGATCCTATGGGATGCATCGGATAACAACCGCTAAAGCCTGTGTGGTTACAATGTATCTCTAGAGAGCATTAACGTTATCTGATGCATCCCATAGGATTTTAACATGCATCAGATAACACTAAAAATCAGATAACACCAAGACTTGTGGAACCAAGTTTTACCGTCATCTGAGGTTTTACTGTAATCTGAAATTAGAAAAGGACACAATGTTAACTCTTGAAAGGAACTGAGTACACATTGGTAGCTTTTCTTACCTACTATGCAAATTGGTTAGCTTTTCCCCTCTCATTGGTTTTCAGACCAGATTTTTTTTTGGGGGGAGGCTAATTGCTCAAACATGGAAATCTGTCAGAATCATGTCTCTCTAACACTAATGAGCTTTCAGCTATAATCACAGGCAATCTGTAACTTCCATTTCTGCCCATGAGCAGGATACATGAAATCATCGCCAACCTTGTGTTCAAGTTGTGCATAATTTAAAGAATGTATTTTTAAGTAAATTGCAAGAAAACTTAGCAGTGGCTAAAATCAAGACTCAAAGAAAAAATAAAACATTGAAGAATTAAACTAACTACCATGTTTTAAAACCTGTGCTCTGGGTTCCAACTGCTAATTCAAACACAGGGGGCTCATTGGGGTACAATCAGTTATGTTAGTGGCACTTTTCAAAATTAATCAATCAAACCATGGAAATCAATTCTCAAAAAGATGCTAATAGGGAAAATTCTTCAATACCTAGTTGGCTCATTGCTTGCTTGTTTTACGTTCTATTTTCACAACCCTGACATGTAGCAGAGAATATTTTAACATAAAATAACATGTCTGAAATCTTGTCATGCTGTATATTTATTCTTATGAGAAGGGAAAAAAACCTTCTTTAAAAAAATTCCCTGTACCAATAATTATACCTATATTGTTTTTCAAACACCCCAAGTACTTCTTTTTAAGATTTATTTTCATGCGAGATTTATTTTTACACTTTCGATTGCCAGGAGAGAAGGGAAATGGAGAGCCACACGTCAGACATTCAAATCCAGACATTATGCAATCATGATAACAAGGATTAATAAAGATTAATTTAGATCCCATTTAAAAAGCCTTGGCATTTCAGTGGAACCAGTGTCTCATTTGTAAAAGGAAGAATACATGTAATTTGCTTGTAAATTGTGCCTCTTTGTGGTATAGTTTCCAAAAGGAGATGCCCAGGATTTCAAGCTCGCTCATGCTGACATGAAATTATTATAGTGTTTTTAGTAACTAAATCTCTATGAGATGGAGCTTTTGTTAAATTAGAAAATAAAAGAGGAGCATAGACACTTCTTGGTCCAGGGACCTCAGTCTTTTTGAGTACTTTGATTTTCCTCCTCTTAATATGCAGTCCAAAGAGAATCTTGCATTGTTTATTAGATTTTTCTCATATTTAATCTCAGATGATGAGGAAGAAAATCTCTACCCTTATTTTCACAGTGAATTCTAGCTTCTACAAGCAGTTCCTACGTGATGTTCTCATATTTACATGAAGGTGCTCTTTACAAATATTTATGTGAACAGTTATGGGCCAAAGCATGAAGTCTGAAACTGTACACAAATACCTCCAAAGGACAAAAGATCACTACTCCTGATCAACCATTTAAAAATGGGTGTGGTGTGGTGTTAATTTTAACACATGCTATGTAAAGAAAGGTCTACCCCATCCTTCCTTTTGCCATTTTCTCATAAAGAAGGATAGTTTGGTGGTAAGACAGTTTGTTTCACATGGAGCCTCTCCAAGCAATTGGAGACCTGATATTTCAGGATTTCCACCATATGAGCAGACTCCACACGCAGCAGAAGATTTCATCAGTGGGATGTAAATGCATCTAACAAACAAACAAATTACTATCTCCCAAACTTATTATAGCTTCAGAACTCTTTCAGTAAATAGTATACCAAGTACTGTACCCTTCAATATTTATAAAGTTAATAGCAACAAGCCTTTCCCCCCCTTTAATTCTGCCAACCTGCAGAAACAGCCTAATATGGAGACTAAAGGAGTAAGACAAGGCTGCATTTTCTCACCCTGCCTATTTAACTTACACAGAGCACATAATGCGCAACTCAGGGCTGGATGCATCAAAAGTAGGAATTAAAATCAATGGGAGAAACATCAAAAATTTGAGATAGGCAGATGACACTAACCTAATGGCAGAATGTGAAGAAGATCTAAAGAAGCTTTTTCTTAGGTTGAAGGAGGAGAGTGCAAAAGCTGGCTTGAGGCTTAATATCATGAACACCAAGATAATGGCAACAGGCCCTAGGGCTCTTTCAAATACCACATGACCTAAAATTGGCCACTTTTTGACTCTCTCCCCCTCTGTGACTTTCCGTGACCTTTGACTGACACCCCCTTCCCCCTAAATCACATGGTTTCTCAGCTAAATAGGAGAAATAGCATGAAAAATTAGCTTTATCCAACACACTTCTTACTTGCAAACTCCCAAGGAAATCAGAAAGTAGAAAAGGATTCAAACAGCCACCCCATTTAAGCAACGCAATGAAAAGAACTCAGCTAAATAAGAGAAATAGCATGGAAAATTAGCTTTATCCAACACATTTATTACTTGCAAACTTGCAGGGAAATCCAAAAGTAGAAAGGTATTATCTCTCTTTTGGAGTCATGAGACTTCATGCCAACACCCCCCCCCCATCTGACTTTCCGTGACTTTTGGTCAACCCCCTCCCCCAAATGGTCATGTGTCATTTGAACAGCCACTTATCACTCCCTGGAAAATAGATGGGAAAGAAATAGAAGCGGTGACAGACTTTACTTTCTTAGGATCAAAAATCACTGCAGATGGTGATTGCAGCCATGAAATAAAAAGATGACTAATTCTTGGGAGGCAAGCTATGAGAAACCTGGGGAACATAGTGAAAAGTAGAGACATCACACTGAAAGCAAAAATTCGCATAGTCAAGGCAATGATATTCCTGGTGGTAATGTGTGGTTGTGAGAGCTGGACCAAAAGGAAACCTGAGCACAGAAGAATAGATGCCTTTGAAATGTGGTGTTGGCAGAGAATTTTGAGATTACCCTGGACAGTAGTGAGAACAAATAGGTCTCAGAAGAAATCAACCCTGACTGCTCAAATAGTAAAGATGAAGCTAAAGTACTTTGGACATCAAATGAGAAGAGAGGATTCACTTGAGAAAGCCTTGATGCTGGGAAAGGTGGAGGGCAAAAAAAGGGGCAGCCAAAATTGAGATGGCTAGATGGTATTGTAGACACAATGGGCACAGAGCTGGACGTGTTGAGGAGGACGGTGGAGGACAGAGGTGCCTGGCGGGCAATGGTCCATGGGGTCGCAAAAGTTTGGAGTCGACTGTGTTTGAACAACAAAAAGTAACAAGTTAGTCTTTGAGTACTTTGTTGTTGTTGTTCAGTCACACAGTCTATTCTGACCCTTTGTGACCCTATGGATCATTGTCCGCCAGGCACCTCTGTCCTCCACCATCTTCCTAATGAGCCATATAAAGAATTGTGTGGTTGTTTTTTTAAAGTTGCTTACAAATTCCATCTGCTTTTGATGGCAATCCATGCATCAGATTAGCTCACTGACTGACTGATCTGCTAGCCATTATCCTGGTTTTTATTCTGGACAGTGTATTCTGAGAAGGTAATAAATGTATATGACCTGATGCACGTGTCATTATTGACAACCAGAAAATCTTAGAAGGGAGATTTGATTAAAAAGAGCTGGTTTCCATCACAGGCATAAAGGATGTTTAAGCATGTGCTTTGTTGCTGTCGTTGTTTGGTATAATTCCAGTTCATAGAGGCAACTGGGGAGATGAAATGATTCCTTGGGATGCCAAAGAATCTATTATTAATTTCTATATAGATCTAGGACTATGCTTGGGGTCTTCAGCTATAAAGGCTGTTTTCTGAATACAGGATTAGAATGGCAGAAGGTTTTAGAAAAGAGGGAAATGGGTAGACTGTTTATGGTTTCTGTCTAGGATTCTGAGCTCTTTCAGTAGTCCAGCTAAGTGGGCACGTTCAAGGAGCTGCCTAGACACTATACTGTACATTGTGCTATAGCCTCTTCTGCATAAAAAATTGGTAATAGCAGGATGTAGACAAAATGGATCATGTACTGTGTAATTATGTGAAATGTACTTTTTAAATCACTCGACACCCAATGGGATAAAAGAGGAAGCAAAGAAAAAGTAGTTGGAGGGGGTGAAATCTGTTTTGAAATATTGTAAACTTGATCTCATGCATTCCCCCTCCCCTCCAGATTATTTTACAACACAGGAAAAAAATGGAATGAGATTGTGAATAGATAGATAGATAGATAGATAGATGATGCCTTTTCCAATATATGGCAGATCAAGACCCTATTTAACCTGTTATGCTATTAAACCACAGTAGGAGCAGCAGCAAATTTATATGCTCTTTCAATTAGAACAGTGGTTCCCAACATGGGGCCCACACCCAGATGTGGGGACTTCAATTCCCAGAACCCTGAATTAGTAGATTGGCTGATCAGCACTTTGGGGAATTGATTTAGACTTTTGGGAAATGAAGTCCAAAAAACAAAGGTTGGGAAACACTGAATTGGAGTGACCACAATAATATAGCAATCTTAATATACAACCATTTGTAATGCTAAAATATTGTTTTTGTAAGTTTTATTGTTTTTTCTGGAGTGGTGGTGGTGAAGTTCTGATTAAGTTAGTTGTCATTGGCAATGTCTTGAACTTCATTTAGCTATTGTCTTAGAAGCTTTCTTAAATTATATTGTAGACGTTTGATGATCTTTTCTCAGAGTAATCATGTTACACTTGCAAAAATCTTATCCAAGTCTTCCCTATCTCTATCATGTTTCGCTTCGCTCTCTAGACTCATTAATCCAATGCTCATTTTTAAAGAAGCACCCAATTCATTTGCTTCCATTCATTTTAAATTTTCAACACAAATTATGTATATTTACAAAATCCTTTTTAGCAAATAGTCATGGGTCCACTGAAGCAATCTGCTTATTTGCCCCCGTCGCTAAGTTTCATGACGTTGTGTCAAATGAAGTGAAGAAAGAATACTGGACGAGCAGCCAATTTTTGTAGATAACTGGCAGAACAACAGACAAACTGCCCTTTTAGCTCCCAGGACCAGTTTCCTTTTCGTTCTTCTTGTGGTTTTTCTTTCTTTGAAACATTATAAATTTATGCATGAAAATATTCTTTTCAATTTTCTATTCAAGAGGTTGGAGTGTAATTCTGCTATATAATGTCAGAGCATAGATAGATATGGTAACTGAACAGAAGCAACTCTGCCACAGGTAAATAACATTAGTCTTCTCTTTCAAAGAGGCTAGGTTATATTTTTTTAATGTTCAATACTCAGTTTAAAGTAACATAATAATTGTACAAGATGGCCCTTCCTCTTTGACTTTTAAACTGACATCTGGAAAGACATTGGATAAGCCCCTCAGTTCAGTCTCTTTGAAATAACTCTGCCTTGTTACACCCTGAAGGACTCCAGTCACTTAATAATTATCAATTAGATGTGACAATAGTGTGAGTTAGCCTGTGAAAACTTCCCATGTAATTCTCACATACCTTTGTTTTATAAAATTAAGTCAAATTTATAAATATATGATAAAAGTTAAGTGTGGCTCACCCCTAGTTGGATAGAAGTTAAGAGTCCAGAATGTACAACTTTTTCAATGAAGGACCATGATACTTCTTTCATATGTAGAACATAGGTTGCCCTTGCTCGAAAGCCAGTCACATCTGACTCTAGAGTTCAGTGCTCATCTCTGTTTATAGTCAAAGAGCCAGCGCTGTCTGCGTCTACAGATGTTTCCGTGGACACATGGCAGGTATGCCTCAACATCGGAACACATGGAATGCTGTTTACCTTCCCACCGAAGGGGTCCCTATTTATCTACTTGCAATTTCTTGCTTTTCAACTACTAGGTTGGCAGGAGCTGGAACAGAGGTGGGAGCTCACTCTGTCACGTAGTACCTGAGAATTGACCTCCTGTCTAAGTACTTATCAAACAGAAGCAAGAATATGTGAAATGGAAACAAGGTGAGTACATCCGATGTCTCAGGCCAATTTTACAATAAAGTCCCACAATTTCTGTAGCACATTTACGTAAGCATGGTGAACTGTGGAAATGAAAGCAAAGCATTTCAGGGAAATAAGGCTTAACAATACCCTTTTTTCTATAGTGTGACAACTGGGAAGTCTCTAAATTAGCTCTTTCAAATGCAATCAAACCAAACCTATCTGATACAAAATGGGGACATGTATTCTGAGAAGATCAATGCATCCTTAGAGGAAATTGAATGTTGACCTTAATGTTCATTTCATTCATCATTCCAGGAAATGCAACTGAAATAGTTTTAATCATAAAGTCATGCCACTTGAGAGTCTCAAATCACAAGTGTTGAGTGATTTTTATTTTTGAGGGCCTTTCCCTTCTGCCGCACCTTTTTTTGGCTAGATTAGTAAGCATAATCAAACTGAGACAGAAAATAACTTAATCCTCATGCCAAATATTTAATCAGAATAATACACATCATGAAGAAAGCAGCTGCAACTCATATTTGTAGAACATGCTTGCAGGTCCTTGGCAAAGCAATTAGACCTGAGGTGGCATAAGAATAAAAAATAGAGAGCTGCTTTTAAAAACACACAATAATCATGCCTTTTGAGTTTTTGATAACCAGGGCTGTAGCCAGGATTCTAGATTTGGGGTAGATGGTGAATATTTTTTTCAGGAGGGGCAAAAAAAATTCAGGGGGGGCAATAATGTCATGCTCACATATATAACATTGGGACCACAGGTTGTGTTGGTGGGTGGGGTGGGCTGTTAGCTCAGGAGGATTTTTGCAAAAATCCTGGCTATGGCCCTGTTGATAACTTTAGAAGTAACAAAAGCAGAGCTGTATGCCAGCCATGTGGAAAATGAAATCATACTACAACAAACTTTTTAAAAGCAGAGGAGAAGATGTACATCTGAATGAAGGGACAATGGTGAGCTTTCTTCCAATTTATGAAAGTGTTATATTCCAAAAGGACCATACTATTTTCTAACTAAATAGCCACCTTTCCAAATGTACTGTTCATTTTGGGTGGGGATGCATTTCTTTCCAAGATATTGTGGATTTCCTATCATTTCTAGCAAACATAGACAGGAATAGAGGTTTGTGTGAATTGTAATCCAACATCAGGAGTGCTATATGCCTCCTGACTCTGATTTATCACTTTCAGCTCGCAATCCTATATCTAGCTACCGAGGAATGAGCCCTATTAAAGTCATCTGCATAGCCTGTATAGCTGTATGTCTAGGACCCACTTGTCTTTCTGTCTAAATCACAGGATTCATCTTCAAAGGAGTTTGCCATCCTTTTATCTCTTTTGTATAGGACCCCAGTATACTGTTTTCACTGTCTCTTTATTTTCTCCTGGTCAAATAGAGTCCTTCCCTGATGGTCATTCAGCATTCCTAATCTAATCTTACATTTACCTTTAATGTATTGGGTCTTCTGGAAAAGATCAGTTGTTTTTCAATTTTTATTGTTTCTCTATTTCCTTGCAATGCTTATTGGAAATGTTCTCTTTCTGTACACATGACAGTCATTGAAAAGTTACATTTAGGTTTCTAACCCTATTTCAGTCACTTGTTACTTTTGCTTCTCACCTGTCCCTCATAACTCAAAGTGTTTCTTCCATCATCCATCTAGGTTTTTCTTTTCTTTTGACCACAGGAATGTACAGGAATACCTGGAAAATGCAGTGAGTGTGCTGTTACCCCTCATTCTAGTCTCCTGGTGCTTTTGTAGCTGCAAATTATGATGAAGTGTACCTGACCTGGAGTCAATAGCAGATAACTCTGGCATTAAAGTTATGATCACTGTGGGATTTATATGATGTGGGTGAATTATTCCAGTTGGCTGGTGAACTACACTGCATCTGGGACTCAGTCCTACCAAGGGGTAGGCATGGCAAAGGGGTGGAGGGGAGCTCTTTCCAATATTTATGTTCAGTGGGGAGTTATTTCATGCATGTCTTAAGAATAAGAGGTGTATGGGTGATCCACACATGATCTCCTCACATGCCTTGTCCCCGTTTGGGCACTATCCTGTCTTCCCAATCCTAGTGGACTAGATCTACCAACTGAGCTCTGCAGCATTCTGAGAATCGTGGAGGGAAGCCATCCCAGATCAGCTGAGGGCATTTCCCACGAGGGAATAAGAGTCTTCCTTCGCAACATAATAACTCCCTTGCAGTGACAGATCTTTGAGTTAGTAGCACAAGCAAAAGACAAAATAAATAAATCACAAAATATAGCACATGGCGGTGGATAGATGGAATTTGTTCCTTTTTCCTTCCACGGTCAAGTTTTTCTGGATAAAAATGCTAAAGCTTTGGCAAAATAAGACTGAAATATTTTGTTAGCCTTCCCAAGAAGGATAATTAGCTGTTCATTACTATTTATCCTGGTGACATTTAAGGTGGGGCTATGGTGGCTCAGTGGTTAAGAAGCTCGCCTTGTTAGCTGGAAGCCTGGCAAGTCGGCAGTTTGAGACCCGGGTACCGCATGACAGATTGAGCACCTGTCTCTGTCCCAGCTCTTGGGAGCATGGAATGAGCCGGTGACAGAATGAAATATACCCTTTGCTTTAGCTTAATCCAAGATGGGGAATTTCTTGTGTTGGAATCCCTTCACACCAGGTCTGTAAGTAAACTATATGGGCCTCAAGGTTTAAAAGAACCAAAACTTAATGTGTGATTGACATATCATGCTGTAAGATCATTGGTTAGAATCCCTAAGGGAGAGGGCCAAAGGTAGACCCTAGGGGGTTGATATAACCCAGAGACTCTCTCTCACACACACACACACACCGACACTTTCTTGGATGCTATGCTTTTAAACTGCAAAAATGTAGAGGCTTGAGGAAGAAGGGGGACCATGGGTTGTCCTTTAGAACCTGTTTGCTTTATTTCCTTGCTTTGAAATGCTTTCTGAGCTTTTGCTGGACTGTATCCTGAATCTTGCTCTGCTTTCAATATACTTTTAAAATACCTGAAGAGACTTGGAGCATAATTTCTTCCACAAAAATCCTTTCAACCCAGAATAATTTCTATCGCCGCCGCCGCCAGCATCGTCGCCGCCAGCATCGTCGCCGCCGCTGTCGTCGTCGTCGTCGTCGTCGTCGTCGTCGTCGTCGTCGTCGTCGTCGTCGTCGTCGCCGCCGCCGCCGCCGCCGCCGCCGCCGCCGCCGCCGCCGCCGCCGCCGCCGCCGCCGCCGCCGCCGCCGCCGCCGCCGCCGCCGCCGCCGCCGCCGCCGCCGCCGCCGCCGCCGCCGCCGCCGCCGCCGCCGCCGCCGCCGCCGCCGCCGCCGCCGCCGTCGTCGTCGTCATTATTATTATTATTATTATTATTATTATTATTATTATTATTATTGCATTTAAACCCACCCTTTTAGCTGAAAAAGGCCTAAATCAAAATTTCAGAAAGGGCCATTGAATCAATTGCTTAATGGTAACTCAAACGTAAACAAAGACTTTACTAATAACATTCAGGGCAAGTCTTCTCAAGTATTAATTTCTTTTTTCTTTCTTTCTTTGCTTTTCACACAGTTGCTGCTGTTAAAGTATTGATATGATGATATAGGCCTTCCTCACAAGATTGCTATAAGTGCTGAGATAATATACATGTAGCCCTCTGAGATGCAGAAACATGCTATTCTTATATAATGCCGCTTCTGAAATGATTAAAAGGCTGCCATCGGGGAATATTATTTGCTCTGTTTGCAATTACTGATCTAACTTCTAAAACAATGCAAGTTATTAAGCAGCCTTGGTTGTCAGACAGCTAGCTATCAGTTTAGAAAGCTAAAAGCTCTTCTGAGGGCAATGAGACCAAATAAATGGCAATAAAGCAGTTACATCTGCTATTTATTCTCAAAGTGTGATTGTCATTCAAAGAAATGATTCTTGAAGCATTAAAGCACATGGATTTCATTTCTCTCTCTCAAAGTGCAACAGCCTCTGTAGATCTCTTTCAAAAGGAAACAAAGCCATGAAGGAGTAACATATCCTGTAAATGGCACTGGAACAGCTGACATTGTGATCCTGAAAACAAATCTAGGGAGTGAACCAGCAGCTATAGCAATAAAGTATCATAAAACAGACAAGTAACAGAAATAATGTCATCCCTGTTATACTAACTTTCAAAAAAGATAATTCCTTTCCCATATCTGCTGAAATGTTTAGCTTACAATAAAGGCCTTTATTACATCATACATTAGTCTCCTGGGCAATATTTAGTGTAGAAATGTGTTTCTTTTCTACTGTTGTGATAGGAGCCGTATACCTTCACTTTGCCGTGTCTGTTCTCTGAAACAACTCCTGAAAATATTTTTCTGTCTCCCACAACCAGCCTCCTTCGACCTGATATACCACAGGCATGTAGAACATAAAGCCCTGTCTTCATAATCCATGTTGATTGAAGATGATGGAAGTTGAAGTCCAACACACCTGAAGGGGCTGCCTTGGTCCAGTGTTTTGTGCAGAAACACACCAGATTGCTATGCTACATGGAGTATGGGATTAACGTTTCTTTCATAGAATTCTTCCTTCAGTGCTCTTTAGAAACACAGAGGGTGGCTTCATGGGTAGTTAGCCCAGGGTTTGGTCCATTTTAGGAATGGGATGGTTTGCTCCTAAAGACAGTGATCAGACAACATCTTTGTTGGAATAAATCAGCTCACCTCCAAAAAATTTCTACCCACTTTGTCTGGGTCGTCTACTTTTTTGATTTGGGTAGGATCGCTCTGTTTTGGTTCATCTCCAGCTCATGCAGTTGCTGGAAATATATCAAAGTGAACTTTCCTCTTTGAATTTGAGAGCCACTTTAGGATCATGGCAAATTAAACACTTCCTTGGCTTCGTGGAGGGGCAGAGAAAGTTTTTAAAAGGAAGTGTATTAGAGTAGATAAAAGACAAATGGAAAGCTTTCTCATGGAAGTGGGAGAAGACAGAAAGGGGCAACGAGTGAGAATTTTCTTTGCTTTTCTCTTAAGGTTCATGTCAAGAACCCTCCTATTTTGGCTGCTAGTGGCATAACAATAGCTCTTCTATCTGCCAAAGTTGTCCACCACTAATCTAAGGCCTGACCCCATTGAAACAATTGGTATTCCTGCTGAGATGCTTTGGTACGGCAGGGGCCATGTACTTGCATCAGTTCTTGTGCCTCTGTTTCTGACTGGCATCACAGTGACAGATCTAAAGCCATGTTATCAATCTACATGGCCAAAGTCGAGTTACACCTAGAGGCTACTGGACATTTCAGGGTTCATGAAGTTCATAATGTAGCCTCTTAATTTGCCCGAAACTTACTGCTAACACAGCAGCCGTTTATGAGTAAGAGGTACACGAGGCAAGAGCAAATGACTGGCAAGAGTTATAGGAAAGACCAGAGGAAGGATTATTCCCAGGTAAGTCTTAGTTAGGTAATTCATTCAACATTCACTTTACTGACATATTTTCCTCTTCTTCTGGGAATAAGGTAAGTTGACTTTGAGAATGAAGTGGAAACACAAGCTACTTTCAATCTCATCCTCATTTTTTTTAAAATACGACTCTAGCTACCTCATTACTTAAGTAAAAATGAATTACCAATTTTTAAAAAAACCCAGGTGGTATATGCAATGATATGGAAACAAATAATGCTGATTTTTTTTTTTTTGCAATAATGTGAACTCTGAAAACAGAAATTCTGACAATTCATATTAAAAGCCAGTCAAAGTAGAGTTGCAGATACCAATATACCAATCCACCACCACCCCTTATACTAATCTCTTTCTCATAGGCTTTCTGAGGGAAGGAGAGGGGGAATGGCACCAACTCAAGCTGCCTGTTTTGATATCTGTCACTTTTAATTTAGGAGTATAAAAACATTGAGAAGGTGAGTGGGGATGGTGATGATACAAACAAACAGGCATCAATTTTTGGCTGAGCTGACCAGAAGTGGGGAGATTGCTTGATGTTTATTCTGTGCTCTGTGCCTGCATGTCTAGACAGACTTATTTTCTTAGGGAGTTTGCAAATTGACTTTGCCGCTGCCTCAGAGAAATTCAACAGGCTTGCAGCATGACACCCATGTTACATCAGATGAGTGAGACACAGCATACCTACCTTTGCATACCCTCCTTGGATACTACAGCTGCCATCTTCACAGGCAACCTTGTGTTGCCATCTAATTTTTCTCACACTAGGTCAGGTGAAAGGAACTGCAGAATGAACTCACCAAAAGGTGCCTTTATTTTGGCAGTTTCATGTTTGGCCTAGGCAAGGGAGAAGGAGGAGGTTGGGAATTTTTGTTCATGGACTTATTTGTTTAATTTTGGACTATTTCTCCTGGAAAATATAGCCAGTGGAAGGAACCATTTAATTTGGGGTTAAAACAAAACCAGGGCCATAGCCAGGATTCTAGATTTTTGGGGGGCAAATGTTGTTTTTTTTCAGGAGGGGCAATAATGTCACACTCATTTATATAACATTGGCACCACGGAGTGGGGTGGGCATCTGTTACATCAGGAGGGTTTTCACTCCCCTCGGGGGGGGGGGAGCTGGCTATGGCCCTGAACACAACTTTTCCAAGCTCTGATGTGGTTCCATGTACTACATGACATGACATGACATGACCTCATTACTTTATATGCTTCCCATTCTTGAAAGAAGAGCAGTCACTGATGTGGAGCTGTGTTGGAGAAGTGCACAACATCTAAGAAAAAAGTGAGCAACTGCCTTTCATTTAACAAGAAACAATGGATAACAAACTACAAAAAAATTCCATTGGAACTATAAAACTGGTACATAATTTTTAAAATTAATCCAATTTCCTTTGAAATGTTCCACTGAGAGATGGGTAAGTGATTCACATGGCTCTCCAACATAATGTCCCTCCAGCTGTTAGTACTTATTAGGGACATAAGGATGAGGGAAGAATTCATCAGGGGAGCCCCATTACCAGTGCAGATTTTAACAGAGAATGTATGCTTCTTTTTCCTCACTTTGAGAGCAAGAAGAAGGGGAATATTTTAAAAGAGGCAAAGTGATGGCTTTGAAAAATGAAAATGTACTCCACCAAGCTCCTTTGCCATTTGCAGAAGGGCTTTAGATATATTGGTTATTTCACCTCTGCCCTATATGGCTGCTGTTCCTAGCAATGTTTTCCATTTATTTGGAGATACGCCTATGGAGTAAATCCAGTAGAGTGAAGTGTGGAGTAATGTAGGGGATAGATTGTCAGATTGGACTCAGGAGACTTGAGTTCAAATCCCTGCTTGACCATGGAAGCTAACTGAGAAGGGGGAGACACATGGTAATAATTCATGATGCTGAATTGAGTACAGTCGAATGAGTCAAGTCTACTTAGTAAGAGTCAGCATCTGTTGATCAAAGAGGTGCAGCTGACATTGTCACCTTCATCTCTTCTCCTTTTTTCTTTACTTCAGTTTTATAGATAATGCAGCTTCTCCTCTCTTTCCTTTCTGCCAGATATTTTTGCACCACTACCACATCCTTCTCAGTTGCAGCTGGTAAGTGGTTGTTGGCAAGTGTCTTCAGCTCCACCACTTTCTCCTACAATCTCCTCCTCCTCCTTTTGTACTTTTTTTTTGTGAGGGTTAGTAGTCACCATACTGAAGAGAGAACTGGATAAGTAACTGTTTAGAGTGCAATGCCATAAGGGCCCATAAGGTTTATCACTTTTTCATAACCACAAAAGGGGGGGGGGGATAATTACAACCTTAAGGCAGGAGATCTGACTCTGGAATGCCACCTGTTCCTGTCCCAATGAAAACTTCTGAAATAGAGAGGGAGGGAAGAATAAGTATCCAGGTATGGCAAAGAGTATACTGAGAAAATAATACACAGCACTTCTCATGTCTCCATCAAACCCTGCAAAAATATGTACTAGTTTTGGGCACTGGGACCAATTCTTGGTTGTCATATTCTCACAGGTGAGAGCAAGAAACATCAAGATTTTTCTCTTTACCTCCAACATTTTTTTAAATTGGTTGGCTGGTTGGTCTAAGACAAGTGAAGTTTTTTTGCACTGGAAAACCTTTTGTATAGACCAGTGGTTCCCAACATGGGACCTATGCCCCACAGGGGGATTTCAGTTCCCAGAAGCCTAAGTCAGTACACTGGCTAATCAGTGCTTTGGGGAATTGACTTAGGCTTCTGGGAATTGAAGTCCAAAAACCAAAACAATTTATTTACATCCCTCATTTTAATGGGAGGAAATTTAATAAAGGGAATCAGAAACTATAAAACAAAACATAAGTGGAGACGAAAGAATATTGTAAGCATATAGCTTCTCCTTTATTTGTGGCCTGCCATAATGGACCTGGCAAAAACTGGATATTTCAGAGGCTCTGATTGCTCTGTAGGAAAATCCATAATTTGTATCTGCATTCATATTTCAATGTAACTATGTAGGTTGATCATTTTTAAAAAATAACAGATAATTGTGGAGAAGGAACAGAATGGACTTCTGAAAGAAACCCCAGAAATGGGTTTTAAGTCTCTCTCTTATATCACAAAGCTTTCATCATTTAATTTTGTTAAAAGGTTTATATAGAGAGGGTGAGGGAAGACAGCAGATATGTAGGAAACACCTGATTCATAATACAGTTATCAAACTAGTAAAGCTAAGCTACTTGTGTCACACACACTCTTGTTCCTTCACATTACGCCAAAACCTTCTGCAGAAAATCAATAACATATCAAGAAAATGGCAGTTTAATTTCAGAAGGTCTACAGATCAATGGGTTTAGAGAACCTTAGAGTTTCTCCACAACCAAAGTGAAATTGATGGTGGAAACTAGGTGGGATGTGATGGGGTAAAAAAGTCAGAAAAGGTGTGAAGGTAGATACTTATAAAGATTTGTTACAACTGTTTGCTAGAGAAAATAATGATTATTATTCATTATTTTTATTCCCTCTGTTTCTTGAGTATTTTAGAACACAGACTTTAGGCATCTTACAGATAAAATATATGAAAGAATGGCCAAAATCCAGTTGCATCATTACAAACTAAAGAAGACAAATAAGTTAAATTGAGTCTCCATTTGGATTTTCAGGCATCTGTTAACCCACACTCCACTCAAGCTGATGGAAGCCCAAAAATCCAGGTAATGAAAAAATCAAGACTTTCCCCGTTGATTAGCAGTGAGATGCCACTTCTAGGAATGCTGTTTGTCTTTCACTGCATAGGTAAGCAATAGGATTTTTGCCAATACATGTTAATGGTTGAGATCTGTAGTAAGCTGCAACTAGACACATTGAATCAATTGAAGAGTTGACTCACTAAATCCCAACTGATTCAGTAGACCTACTTTAGTTCTGACTTACCACTGGATTTCAACAGCAATGTAACAATATGTAATATCTTATTATGAACCTGCTCTCTTAAAAACACCATCAGACAGTGAGACAGGTTGCTTCAGAGAACAGCAAGCAGTTTCCATTCTTGCTCCTTTTGAGACGTGTGAAGCTGCATCTTTCAAAATTGGGTTGTAACATTGTTCCACTTATCACAATTATGTTCATGATCTGTAAGCTCCAATTGATTTTATTGGTTTATATTCAGATGTATGTTTTGATTTTGATAATGCTATGGTTAAAATTGGTTAATGTTTTTATTGAAAGCCAGTTTGAGCAGTGCCTCATAGTGAAAAGATGGGGCAAGAGTGCAATAAACAATAAAAAATAATAATAATATAGAACAATACATCATTCCAATTTAAAAAAAAACAATCGGCTCTGTGCTGATATTTAAAGCATGTGACATTGAATCCTGAGTAGGTAAATATTTATCATGTATTTATTTTAAATATTTTTACGCTATATCCACACACACCCCCACACAAAAGGACCTAAAGTGGCTTACATTTAGCAAGGGGTGACTCTTCTCTGAGCACCCCACCTTGAGTCAAATGCCATCCTTGGGTAAATGTCTTAGTCTAGAGCAGGAATTCTCAACCCTTTAAAGCCGGGGGCTGGGTCACACTCCCTCAGACAGCTTCGGGGGCCAGATGGCCATTTTGCCTTTCCTCCACCACATGGCACTTCCTGGTGTGGTGGAGGTGGTGGTGGGACACATGAAATGGTTCCCTGGACCGCATCTGGCCTGTGGGTCTCAGGTTGAGAATCCCTCATCTAGAGCATTGGTTCCCAATGTGGCGCCCAAACCTCACAGGGGGACTTCAGTTCTCAGAAGCCTAAGTCAATTCCCCAAAGCACTTATCAGCCAATATGATGACTTAGGCTTCTGGGAATTGAAGTCCCCCTGTGAGGTGTGGGCACCAAACCAAAAGTTGGGAAACACTAGTCTTGGGTGAATGATGATGCTGTTGGGGCCAGACAAGGCTATCAGGGTAAGCTTGCCATAGGTCCACATCTGAACAGTCATCCTGCTTTGTCACTAGCTTCTTCATCTAGAGGATGTACTCAAACAAAGACATGAGATGATTCTTGTCCCTAGTGGGAAGGTGTTATTTCAAGCATGACCATATAAAACTCTTCTGAAGTAACTGTCAGGACCATGCTCCACAAAATCCTGGCATGTGCTGAAGATTAGAAATATGGAAAAGGTCAGTGAAGGAGAGGTAAAGATAAAGAGGCAGCAAGGAAAATTGGCTAATTCATCATTTTTCAATATATGTCTGATGATGTCCAGTCCACATGAATGCACAGGAACAATGTTATATAATTTGTATGGATCATTTCTAGAACGTCTGCCTTGCGTCTATGCTTTTCACATGCACACTTTATGTGTTTTGGAAAACCACTTTCTCATTCTTTTCTCTGCAATGAAATCTGTGAAGGGGTCAGATACCTAGTGAAGACACTCCATAATTTTCAGTTCTATTTCCCAGGAAGGAAATAGCATCTGACACCTATCCCTCTACCTGCCATATTTTGGGAGGTGGCATGCAACAATATATATTCTGAAGAATACTAACATTTTATTCACTTCTGTAATTCTGTTTGTCTCCTTCAACTCCTTGAAGTTATCTTTTTCAGGGAAGCAGAAGAACTTCAGAAGTTTTGATGTTTAACTGAAACAAGATTTATATACAGTACATACGTACATACATGCATTTATTTACAGTCTATGACCAGGACAAGATTTATAAAACAGTTGAATGTTAAAGGTGGTAAAATATTAGTGCCCTAGGACACAGTGAGTACCATGGATTCCCCCCCCCCATTCCACTTTTCCCAGAAATTATTAGACTAATTTTCAAAGATTAGGGTACTTATATCTGATCTTGTTAAACATTGCAGTAGACTGGAACCAATTAACTGAGTAATTCATAATTCCATATTATTAACTTCAAACAGGCCATGTTTTCATTGCTGATATGCTGTGAACAGTATTTTTAAAAAATTAGGCTTCTCTAGCAATAAAGAACCCAAGACATTTATGTAATATATTACTGAATGAGCAGTTCTGTAAAATGAACATAGACTTTTCATTAAAGTAAGCAGTGTTGTTTTAAAAAATAATGCATGAAGCTATTTATTCTATTAAGTTTCTGACCACAAATTCTCTCTAGTTGTTCCATCGGCCAGAGAGGCACATCTCTCTGGCACTAGAAGGAGGGCCTTCTCTGTGTCCACTCCGGCCCTATGGAACCTCCTATCAACTGAGCTACGTCTACAGATGGACTTGCTGCCTTTTAGGAAGAACTTAAAAACATGGCTGGCAGGACAAGTATGGGGTCCTGGTGGTACCATGACCCCAGCTCGCTGGTTAGTTTGAGCTCCCTCTCTCCCCTGGTTTTTTAATCTTTTAATCTTTTATCTCTGGGGTTTAGTTTTTAATCTTTTAATTATGATGGGAATCGACTGATTTTTTAAAAAATAAAATCTTGAAAATTTAAATTTTTATAGTTGGGATTTTGAAACTCTAGGATGATGGGTTGGGTTGTATTTTGCAGTTTTTTTGTGGTGTGTAAAACGCCCTTGTCGCCCTGGCGAGGAGGGCGGTATAGAAGTATAATAAATAAATAAATAAAATTACCTTTGGAAAAGATTCTAGTGGAAATTGCTCTTA
The DNA here is from genome assembly GCA_030440675.1 of Furcifer pardalis. Classification (NCBI taxonomy): domain Eukaryota; kingdom Metazoa; phylum Chordata; class Lepidosauria; order Squamata; family Chamaeleonidae; genus Furcifer; species Furcifer pardalis. The sequence goes on from CP126895.1 coordinate 26,261,149, forward strand.
ACCCTCTAACAAATTTTGAGTTTGCAGTTTCGAAGCAGGAAGCCAAAAAATGGATGAATGGATACCCAGTGTGATGTACTGCATACAGCGAAAGAATAAGGCTCAGAAGGCTTGGTTTTGAAGCCTTGATCAGCAATGGAAGCTCTAGGGTTGTGTGGAAGGGACAAAACCATTCCTTAAATATCTAACTCATCCCAAAATCCCTATTAGGGATTCTGTGCATCATTTCCAAATTGACAGGACATAACAAGGCTGGATATGAAAAACAAGCTGTCTGAGTTATAAAATGATAAATGTTGGGTCAACGGAGATTGAAAATAGAATGGCAACACAAACAGAACTACAACCTGGAACACGGGGGGGGGGGGTGTTTAGAAAAATAAATTGAATTAAACTTTGCCTGAGGCACTGAAAGAAGCTTGTTTCTTTCTTGGAACCCTGGTAGGAGCTTGAATGGAAAGAGAACTGGGAAATGGCTTGATTCAAAATGCAATATGTTTACATATTTTGACTCATGGTATCAAAATGCAACTCAACGGTGTTATTAAAGTAATGGTAGAGATATTATGGAAAGAAATCAAACTTTAAAAAGATGTCACATATAAGCAAAAATTGTTTATTTCAGGACCTGGATAAAAAGATTAAAGGAAGTTCAAAACCTATTTTTCAGGAATTTGATAGATGTATTAAATAGATTTATGGAGGCAAGTTAAGGAGAAATTAAAAAGTTAGAAACAAAAATCAATATGAAATATATAAGCAGCATAATTTATAAAAAAAATTAAATGTTAACATAGGGTCACAAATTTTTTTAAGAGAGGTATGGGAGTATGATATGAAAGGAAAAATAAATGAAGAACAATAGGACAAAATTTTGGAACCAAAAAATCATGAAAATATGTCAGTGAGGATAAAAGAACACAGTTATAAAATAATTTGGAAATGGTATATGATACTAACTCATTTAAAGCTGTACAAACAGGCACAGGATGATAAATGTTGGAGGTGCAAGAAACATATTGGGACATATTTTCACATGTGATGGGAATGTGAAGAGATTAAGAACATATGGAATTATGTTTTTGAAGAAATTAATCAAATATAAAATTTAAAGCTTAAGTTGTGTCCCAAAATAAGTTTGTTAATGGACTGTGATAATGTAACAACAGATAAATATAAAAAGACTCTAATAGTTATGATGGTTACCACTGAAAGATTACTAATGGCTAAAAATCTGAAGGCAAATACTGCACGAGCTCTAGGATAGAGGACTGGTATAGATAATTATGGGACAAGGCTTTGAATGATAAATTAACATGTGGTTTAAAATTTAAAATGAGACTAACAAATGAAGATGAATATAAAGTCATTTGAGGAAAATTTATTGATTATGTGCTGGTTAAGGGGAAAGGAGTAAAACCTGGCCAAGAATAGGCTAGTTTTTGGAAATAGGAATGATGCCACCTGCGTATCTGCTGTGTCTGAAGCCTGTGCTCTCACTCCATTTGGAGGGCAGACAAAGTGGAGCACATGGCATGCAAAAGGCTGCTATTAGGGCTCCCAGTGCCACCCACCCCCACAGCCCATTATGGACAAATTGACTTGAGAACGGTGTGAAAATGCTCTTCAGCATTACTAAAAAAAATGAATACAAAACACTCACAATAGAAGGGTGAAAACAGAAGATCATAAATAACAATAGCTATGATAAAATAAAATAAAAGAAAACCAAGGACGTGACAGCATTTTGCCTTGTCTTCATTTGTGTTGAGAATCTGAGCATTTCATTTGAAAATGCAGTATGACCTTTCCCCAAATATAGCCTACAGGACTTTCTAGAGAGTCATATGTAAATGTGGTGCCAACAAAACAGTTCAGCCTGGACATCATAATACTCCTGCATTTACATTGGGTTCCCCATGTTGAAAATCAATTAAAACATTCCCAGCAACATGAACTGTAGCTAATCATTCTCTCTCTCTCTCTCTTTGCCAGAAAGATATTTTTTTATTTTTAAAAAAGCCACCTTGGGGAAAGATGCTGTTGCAGGTGTTTCCTGAATCGCTTTGGTATGTTCAGAGTAAATTGTGTCTCTGCGGTTTGCCAAAGATAAGGAGTTTCAGACCACAGGATATCCCCCTGCAAATATTTTCAGGAGTCATTTTAAAACATATATTTGAACTGGCATATCACTAGATTATAGAGGTACACGAAGATACATGAAGGTGCCTGAAACTTTCCATGACTTCCTCCTGGGCACATTTGTTGTTCAGTCGCACAGTCGACTCCACCCCTCTGCGACCCCATAGACCACTGCCCGCCAGGCACTTCTGTCCTCCACCATCCTCCTCAACTCGCTCAGTTTTGTGCCCATTGTCTCTACAATACCAGCTAACCATCTCAATTTTGGCCGCCCCCTTTTTCTTTTGCCCTCCACCTTTCCCAGCATCAAGGCTTTCTCAAGTGAATCCTCTCTTCTCATTTGATGTCCAAAGTACCTTAGCTTCATCTTTACAATTTGACTTTCTAAGGAGCATCCTGGGTTGATTTCTTCTAAGATTGACCTATTTGTTCTCCTCGCTGTCCAGGGGACTCTCAAAACTCTCCTCCAACATCACATCTCAAAGGCATCTATTCTTCTGCGCTCAGCTTTCCTAATGGTCCAGCTCTCACAACCATACATTGCCACCGGGAATACCATTGCTTTGACTATGCGAATTTTTGTTTGCAATGTGATGTCTCTACTTTTCACAAGCTCCCCAGGTTTCTCATCGCTTACCTCCCAAGAATCAGTCGCCTTTTTATTTCATGGCTGCAATCACCATCTGCAGTGATCTTGGATCCTAAGGAAGTAAAGTCTGTCCCTGCTTCTACTTCTTCCCCATCTATTTTCCAGGGACTGATAGGGCTTGTTGCCATTATCTTGGTTTTCTTGATATTGAGTCTCAAGCCAGCTTTTGCACTTTCTTCTTTCAACCTAATCAGGAGCTTCTTTAGGTCCTCCTCACTTTCTGCCATTAGAGTGTTATCATCTGCATATCTCAAATTGTTGATGTTTCTCCCAGAAATTTTGATCCCAAATTGTGATTCCTCCATCCCTGCATTGCGCATTATGTGCTCTGTGTATAAGTTGAATAAGCAGGGTGACAAAATGCAGCCTTGTCTTATGTGTACATATGTGTATATATATCAGGGAGCGTGAAAGCGAAAGTAGCTTAAGCACTGAAAACTGCAGCCAGATGGGATCCCACTTAAGCCCTTTTCTTCCTGACAAACACACACACACAAATAGCCATGGAAAACTGTAGACAGCTACCTCGATGGTGCCGTACACCACTCTGAATGAAGGAAGAGCAAAGGAAACACTGGGAAGCAGTGGGGGGTGGGGTGAACTGTCTGAAGGGGATACTGGGGAAACTGTTGTCCAGGCCCCAGAGGAAGAGCATAAATGATTTGGCTGCAGTGTCCTGCACTTAACCTCTATTGCTCATCTTCAGAAATCTCACTTCAGGAGAATGGTGCTGATCTGGCTAGATAAGAAGGATTTACACATACAGCATATCTGTTAGTAGTCTGTAGAAACTTTCCCTTACTGGATGCCCTTTAGCTCTAGTGGACTGCAGCCTCTGAACCTGACCATGCAGTCTGAAAGTTGCAGTATAATACATCTATCAGGAAACAGATGAGGAGGAGAGTATAGGAGAGGGTTTCTCAACTTTGGACCCCTAGATATTCTGGGTCTTCAATTACCAGAAGTTTCTATCAGCAGCTGTGCTGACTTGGGCTTCTGGTAATTGCCAAGAACATCTGCGGGCCCAAGGTTGAAAAAAACCCTAGTTTAGGACATAGTGGTCAAAATCTTGTTGCTTAGTGTAGTAAATCACACTACAATGGGCCCATTGAATTAGTGTCAACTCCTCCATAAATCCCATTGCTTCAAAGGGGCCTTCTTTAACCACAGCTTAATTTACTATACAGTGGTACCTCGCTTAAAGAGCATAATGCGTTCCACAGGATTGCTCTTTAAGCGAGTTTGCTCTTTAAGCGAAACACCTTCGTAAATGACCAATTGTGTGTGTGGGGGATTGCAAACCCCGATTTATTTGTTAAGCGAGTTTTTGGCTGGTTTTATTTGTTAAGTGAAGCGAACAGAGAAAATTCTGTTCTTTAAGCAAGTTACTCTTTAAGCGAGGTGTTCTTTATGTGAGGTTTGACTGTACTAAACAAAATATCCCAGATAGGTGGTATATGAATGTAATAAATAAATACATTTTTATTAATTTGTCCTTAAATTCTACTGGTAGAAGAATAGCTGCTTGCTGGACAATAGAAATCCAAGTAAAGACCTCCCCATGCTGCTGTTGCTTACAGATATTAGCCAGGGGAGCTTTATTACAGACATCCGCATCTAACATGTACTTAGATCCTTAGATCCACTGGGAAGAAAACAGCAGAAAGAATGTGTGTGAGAGGGAAACTGAAAAGTGCCTTGTTTCATTTGAACTAGCACTTTAATTTCTCCTTTATTTGAACTGATTTCTCTGTGGGGCCTGCTGTTTACAGTGACCTCTCTCTCCAAGCTTAATAAATGGTGTAATTAGAACCCTCTTGTGGCCAGCTGGCAAAAAGGTGATCAGAACTGGTTATTTCAAACCTCACAGTAACAATGAACAATAAAAGCTCAATTTCTTTCAAATTCAAAGAAAGCTATGATTATTAATTAACACAGAGACACACACTATATTTTAAAAGTCACAGCTGATGCATTCCAATGGGCTATGAGAGAACAGTGATTGATCCATACTCATCAGCCATTAAAAACATGGCATCCCCACACTTGAAGAGAGAGGGTAAGTAAGAGAAAACTAGCTTCACCCCTGTGATGTCTAGGTCAGCCTCCAGGCTGACTGGGAGCCTTCTAAGAAATGTGGCATTGCTCCATGAGTAGAGAGGTCTCACTGCTACACGGGAGGAAGAGGACAAGGATATGATGGCAGGGAAGACACAACTGTACCCATGCTAGCTCCTGGATTGCTGGCTTTTCTGAATGGTGGCCCACAGTTTGTGAGTGACAAGTAAGTCCCCAACCCCACTCTGTACCCCAAACGTAGACATGCAGATTGGAACCAGCCTGCCATTTGCCCTTTAAGAGGCATTTAAAACCACTCCACTCAGAATCTCTGATAGTAAACATCTATTTTCTATGTGTGTGTGTTTTTAAAAAATCTGCAAAAGGAATGGGTGGATAAATAGCTATGGGTTTCTCAGGGACATGGCCAGATCTTTGGCCAGAATCCCAGCAGGCAGTGGCCAGTGTTTCCATCACCACTGGACTCTGGCACTGCTCTAACCCAGCCACAGACTGGGAAGAGCGGGAACAGCTGCGTCGGGGCTGGTGGCATTAAGAAGAGCCACTGCTGCCCCACCAGACTCTGGCACAGCTCTCCCCCAGCCTTGGGCTGGGGAGAGCGGGAACAGCTGTGTCGGTCTTCCTTCCTCCAGCACCAATATGGATGCTTGCCCAGCCCGTTTGGCAGAGGGGAAAAGAAGTAGCAGGGAATTGGACTTAGTGAGTGGGGTAGAGTTGCGAGTTTTGTGAACTGTTCGAAGTGTTTTTGAAATGTTTTTATGATGTCTTAATTTTGTAATTGTGATGGGGGATTTCTTGAAATGTATGTGATATGTGATACTTTGATATGTTATTGATATGTGATATGTGATACTTTGATATATTATTGATATGTAATACTTTGATATGTTTTGATATGTGATATTTTGTGATCTATGTCATTAGCCGCTCTGAGTCGCTTCGGCGAATAGAGCGGCATACAAATCCAAATACAATACCAAAAAGTGGGGGCTGGTGAGAGAATTAGAAGAAAGTGCTCTTATCTTATTCTTTGATGACATAAAATCAGTGTACCAAAACTGGTTTCTTTTTTCTTCAGTTCAAATGCCATATTTTTAACCCTACACATTGCAAGTGCTTTCAGATGTCTCTTGGGCAATGGTGTAGAGCCAGTCAATTCCTCCAATCCAGAGGTGTTGGCACTGTAAACTTGCTAACAAGCAAAATGAGCCAGTGGTCATTTTCAGGACCAGAAATGACAATTTCTATTAATATATAGGACATTTATCCAAAGAGGAAGGTTTAGCTTTACTTTGCAGTTGGGGTAGAAGGGTTGTTTAGCACTGTAATGGTATTTGATTGTGTTGTATATTGTTGAATGGATTATTGCATAATTTATGTATTGTGTATTGATTATTGTTGCTGTTATGGGCCATTTTTGTAAGATGTATATTGTGTAATTTTTGTGCATACTGTATTATTATATATTGGATATTGTATCATTATTGCTGTTAAGCGCTCCCCCATTTTCTTTTTGTTCTTTGGATGTATATTGTATAATGGTTGTATATATTGTATTGCTGTATATTCTGTAAGCCGCCTAGAGTTGCTTTCACAAATGAGACGGCATGGAAATCTAAAAATTAAATTAAATTAAAATTAGCTTTACTTTGTCTCAATTTTACACATCTACCAAGAGAGCATTCACATGCTTGGTGACAAATTTGCTGCTTTTGTGAACACAGTGCTAAATATCATGAAACAGAAAAGGGGAAAATATGTTGAGGTGCCTTGCACATATATTGTAGGAAGAAATTATCATCAAGGAATGTCTTGGCTAGGAATGTTGGTAACTGAGTGAGAGGACTGGGTAAGAGTTTCATTTGGTTGTTTTTGGTAAGAACTTTCCAAAAATGCACAGGGAACTGAGCAGATGAAGGGAAAAACAAACACCGTGACATAATTTAACAACAGCAGTGGATGCAAATGAAAAATAATGCAGGTTATAGCACAAATCAATAACTGGTTTAGATCTATCCTCATGTCCACTATATAATGCCTAGTAGGCAGCACAGGAATATAATGCTGCAGAGAAGCAGGTGGAGTCATCAAAACAGTCTACACCTTTATGCTGCCTGTTTGGTTTAGAGCATGGTCCCCAACATGGGGCCCATACCACACAGGGAAACTTTAATTCCCAGAAGCCAAAGTTAGTACATTGGCTGATCAGTGCTTTGGGGAAATGACTTAGGCTTCTGGGAATCAAAGTCCAAAATCCAAAGGTTGGGGAACACTGGTTTAGAGAAAGGATAAGTATAAGAGGCTGACCTTTAAATAGGACTAGACTTCTGGTGTGGGGTGTGGGCAGCGGTGGGATGTCAGAAATTTTACTACCCCACCGTGATGTCATCACAGTGTGGGCGGAGCTAACATGACATCATGATGTCATGGGCGGGGCCAAAGAAAAATAAATAAATAAATAAAAATAAAAATAAGCACACGCACACACACACCCCTCAACCCACTCACCCACACACCCACAACACAAACCCGTAAATAAATAAATTAAATAAATAAATAAAAATTACATTAAAATACATCAACCCACCCAAACACCCACCCACACACCCCAAACACAAACTCACCCAAACAAAACACAAAGCCATCACTTACCTCTTAGTATAAGTGCCTGGGTAGCACCATGTTGCAAGATAGATATGGTCATTCTACCGGTTCTCTAGGATAATATGTCTTAATGTAAATGTAAAGCAGCTGGGCCTCCTTAAGGGTTCTCCAATTGGAACAGCAATTGGAACAGCACAGGTGTAGCTTATTGATGAGGTCACTCCAAGACTTTGCATAAAAACTCCAAGCCAGGCCGCCAGGCCTTTTTAGGAACTGTGGTAGTACGTCAATATAGGTAAAGGTATTAAATACACATTAAAATACACACAGACACACCACATCCAAAGGTGAGTCACTTACCCTGGGGAGCAGGCTATAGGGAGCTTCAGGCTAGCAGTTTCTCTTCCTCCTCCCCGCTTGGGAGGCCGTGCATATGGGCCAAGCACTGTAGGCATGCATGCACACCAAGTGCTTAGCGTGCATGTGCAGTGGGGGAACCAGTGAAAAGGTAAGCCCCAAAGGTGGTTCCCCCCAAAAGCTGCTACCGGTTCTCCAGGACGCTGGGGAAAGTTACTACCGGTTCTGGCGGACTGGTGAGAACCTGTTACATTCCATCACTGGGTGTGGGAGAGGAATTTGGGGGGGCCCCACAGACACTGGCTTATTTAATATCCTGTATCTCCCCCCCCCATTCCTACCCTCATTCCTATATTTGGTGGGTTAGTGTAGGGAATGAGAAGTTGTTTTTAAATGGGTTTTAATTTTACTTTGTTCTTTTTGTGTTTTTAGGAGTTTATTTTATGTCTGTTGTGCTCCACCCTGAGTCGCTTGTGCAAGTAGGGCGGAATATAAATCTTATTTAAATTCTTATCTAAAAGTAAACTGAGCAAAAATCTCAACCATCTGTCTGGACCACATTGGATAGCTAGAGTTATTGCCAGCGTGGAGGGGGGCCATCTTGTGCCTGCTTGTCAAGTGAGTAGCAGAACAACAACAACAACAACAACAACAACAACAACAACAACAACTACTACTACTACTACTACTACTACTACTACTACTACTACTATTATTATTATTATTATTATTATTATTATTATTATTATTATTATTATTATTATTATTATTATTATTATTATTATTTGTTCTGCATGATGAATCCACTGCATAAGATTTGGTCCCAGAAATGTCACAAGATACGTGCTATGAGATCTGGGCCCTTCCCCCTACCATCTCTAGGAGTCTTCATGGCCTCGTAAAGTGCAGCTGCCTCCCATTTCCCTCTGCAACCTGTCCCTCCTAATCCATTTTGATGGAGGGAATTAAACATTACCTCATTCAGACAGAAGATTTTGAGTACCACATTCTTCTACTCACTTGACAAGCAGGCACAAGATGGCCCCCCTCCACGCTGGCAATAACTCTAGCTATCCAATGTGGTCCAGACAGATGGTTGAGATTTTTGCTCAGTTTACTTTTAGATAAGAATGGTTCTAAATTCACACACATTTCATACTTTTAAGGGAACGAATGTGATTTGGGGGTCTGTTTGTTTTATAAAATGAAGCTAAGAGAAAGGAAAACTGAGCAAAATATTCATCCCCATGAGCGGGACAAGTTGGACATGGAGCAATTTAAAGTAAGGGCAGGGTTGTGTGCCCTCCACCCTCACACATTTTAGTCGTCATGTGATTACATCATCCCACAAATAAACATCTTGTGCCTGTAGTTTAACACAGGGGTTCCCAACATATTCTCACCATGGAACAGTTCCCACCATGTTCAGCTGTGGGGGCCGGAGGCGTGGCTGTGCCCTGAAATGTAGAAAATTCCAAGTCTATTGAGTTGGTTTTCGGACTCAAGGGTGGAAAGAAACTCCCCTAGGCTGCAGGTTAGATTTTTTTTATCTTTTTGGGTTTTTTGTTCAAGGGTAGGGCCATGCCCACAGCACCCACATCTGCTTCAGCTAATGGGGCACTTACATGTTTTGCCAAAGTCTTCCTCTGCTGTATTTTTGGCATTTTATGCGGTAAGGAAAGGTCCGTGGTCTTTGGTGGCCTGCTTGTCATCTTTACGTCTGCTCCTCAGAACTTGTCCAGGCACGCAAAAGGTGAAGCCTGTTTCAAAAGGGCCATTTCTGAGAAGGTCATATAGGTTATAGAGGGTATCATGTGTCCCTACACAGCCAATCTGCACTAGGGTTGGCCTGCCCTCATTCCTGGGGTGGCAAGCCACCGTTCCCGGTCTGGTTTATACCTAAGGGAGGCTATTTCCACTTCGGGATGGCCTTTCCTACCCAGTGGCATTTGCTGTACTGCTTTCGGTCATGGAGGCTACCGATGAACATCATTTCCAATTATGTGGGTAAGCAGGGCACATTGCTACTATGTCATTTCTGGCACACATGGCCGTGACGCCATTCCCAACCATGTGAGTAAACAAACATGGCAGCGATGACATCATTTCCAATCATGTGTGTAAAAAGGGTGCATTGCTACTACATCATTTCCGGTGCACATGGCAGCGACATCACTTCTGACCACATGGGTAAACAAACATGGCAGTGATGATGTCACTTCCAGTCATGTGGGAAAACAAAAAGCACATGGCGATGACATAACTTCTGGAATCTGTTTTTGACAGCTACTACTCATACCATTAGCCAATTGTAGTGTGGACCAAAAATTCCTGTCTTGCCCCTAAGTGACTAGCTAATCTCATCCTGAATTTAAAGGGTGTGCAGGAAGGTTGACACTAAAAACCTGTGCGCACAAGGCCAGAGGATGAGAAGCCATGCTAAATACCACCCCCCCACCTGGGTTTCCCACACCCAGCCACCACGTCAAGGGGGATTGGCCCAGCTACCACGGCCCATCTCCATCTGAAGAGTAATTGTATGTGTGAATGCCTACCTTCTTTTCTTGCTATTGTATACATTAAAGATTTTAGGGATAATTTTAAAAACTGTCAAAAACAGACTTCAGTGGCAAAGAGTATGTTGCAATATTTCCATGTACAGTAATACCTCGGATAACGTTTACCTCGGATGATGCTAAAATCACATAACGTTAAGTAATCTGGGGAGGAGAATTGGATCGAATAACGTTAAGGTCCTATGGGATGGATTGGATAACAACTGCTAAAGCCTGTGCGGTTACAATGTATCTCTATGGAGCTTTAATGTTATCCGATCCACCCCATAGGATTTTAACATGCATCGGATAACACTAAAAATCGGATAACACCAAGACTTGTGGAACCAAGTCTTATCATTATCCGAGGTATTACTGTATTTGAAACTGATTAGCAGCATTTTAAGTTTCTTCCCCCCCCCCCCCCATTCTTCCACAAAAAAGGAGAAATGATTACACATGGGAAAAGTAAAATTTGCTTGACTCACGGTGGAAATATAACAAACCAAAGAGCTTAATAAAAGGTGTGGGAGGAAACTCTTTTTACTTGTTAGCAATTTCTAGGTAATAGGCTTCCCTTTTAACTCATGATAGGGCCCCAACAGGTTAAGCTATAATACCCCTGAGATATAACCACAGAACCCTTTCAAATGGTTATTGGAGAAGTTATGAGAACTTTCTACAAATATCCCTCAACTGAATGTCTAAGCAGCAGACATTTTTCTTCCCATCTAGACCGTCTGCTTTAAATGTATGTTCACTCAAAGAGCTATGCTTTAGGTTATGTTCTGCTGAGTGCTTTCAGAGGCAGCTCAGTTAAGTTATGAAAACATATAAATATTCTGGAATTTATGATTCATACTCTTGCCACGCTGTTTCCCCTGTACCTTTTTTGGCCTTAAATAGGTGAGGGAGTTTCCCCGTAAAACTCACAACACTTTGAGTCCAATTCATATGTCCAGATTGTCTGGATACAATTAAAACATTTCAATCTATTGACATTGAATGTGCCCTAAAACCTTGTTTCACTTATATGTATAGCTTAGTGTTTTAGGCTGTGGAGCCAGATATTGGTAGTGTGATTTCCCATCTTGCCTCTGGGACAGAGACCCAGCCTATGTAGCCATGAGCAAGCTGCACACTCTTGCCCTTTAGATCAGGTTCACATGGATCAGGTTCATGTGGATTCTGGGATTTGGAAAGAAGAGGCAGAACTAAGGGGATGCCAACCTGCAGAATACAGCTGACCTTACCATTGAACATCTTGAAAAAATATTAAAACAGTGGTTTTTGCTCATGCAAGTAACTGAAAAAAGCAGAAGAAAATCCATCCATTTCATTTCTGGTCAGTTTCTCATTGTTCCACTGTTCTGGAAATACAGTCCAATTCTGTATATTTTCCATCCAAAATGTATGTAAAAAAAATAACATTTTTTTAACTGAATTACTGTGAAGTAAACATTTTTGCAAGTTCTTTCCGCTTGCATTGTTTAGTTTTATGCATGACTTCCCACAATACAGAAACTCTTGTGCACAGCTTGCCCCAATATGTACAATGTTATACTTTTTTTTAATGGTTAATCCACTGTACTGCAACCCAAACATTGGTCGTGTAGCAGGCATGATTAGATGCTGGAACACATGGCACATTGTTACCTTTCTGTCTACTAGCAATTTCTTAATTTTGAACTGCCAGGTTGGCAGGAGCTGGGGTAAGATGATGGTAGCTCACTCGGTCGTGGAGCACTCTAGTCTCAACATGCTGACCTGCCAACCACCAAGCTCAGCATCTTAATCACGAAGCCACCATGGCCCTTGTGCTATAAATACAAACCATTTAATGGAGCAATAAGCAAAAGAGTTGAGTTGGGAGGGCCAGTGTAGAGTGTGTTTTAAAAATGTTGTTGTTGTTTGTTTATTTATTTATTTATTTATTTAACTTTCTATAACGCCCTCCTCGCCGAAGGCGACCCAGGGTGGTTTAACACATCCTAAAAAAACATAAAAACAATACGGCTAAAATTCTAAAAGTTCTCAAAATCCACAGTTAAAACCAATTAAAACTACGACTAAAACTTTGTATGATTTAAAAACTTAAGAACTTAAGGGAGCAGGGGAGGAGGTCAAAGCAGCCAGCAGGCTGAGGTCGTTGTGCCTCCAGTACCCCAGACCTGACCTGCCAGCCAGGTTTTTACACCCTTCCGACTACGACTATGACTAGTACTGTTGTAATGAGGGTATGGGGACAGAAACATGGTCCAAAAGCTCAGCCCCAATCTGTGAACTGGGACGGATATTTATTACTAAGCTGGGGCTATGTGTACATAAGGCAATCACGTGTACCCTTTACAGGCTACATGGCATGTAGCATGAGCATATAGCATGATAGTATCACATGAAATAGGGTAAAGAACTTAAACATTTTCCAGTAAACAACATTCCTCCGTGATTCAGCGTTTTCGCCACTTCTGTTTTTGTCTTCTGTTACCTGCTCCATCTCTTTTATAATCTACTGTGGTTTTCCTGTTTTTCCTGTTATGTTTCTTTAGCCAAGCGCTGTCTCTTATCGAGAGACTCCCATCCAAGACTGTCGCCTCAGGCACCGCCTTTATGAAGTATCCACATACTACTACTGCTGCTACTGCTAAAAAAGAAGAAGAAGAAGAAGAAGAAGAAGAAGAAGAAGAAGAAGAAGAAGAAGAAGAAGAAGAAGAAGAAGAAGAAGAAGAAGAAGAAGAAGAAGAAGAAGAAGAAGAAGAAGAAGAAGAAGAAGAAGAAGAAGAAGAAGAAGAAGAAGAAGAAGAAGAAGAAGAAGAAGAAGAAGAAGAAGAAGAAGAAGAAGAAGAAGAAGAAGAAGAAGAAGAAGAAGAAGAAGAAGAAGAAGAAGAAGAAGAAGAAGAAGAAGAAGAAGAAGAAGAAGAAGAAGAAGAAGAAGAAGAAGAAGAAGAAGAAGAAGAAGAAGAAGAGAAGAAGAAGAAGAAGAAGAAGAAGGCGACTTGGCCACCCCACACTTTGTGTAGTTGCCTGTAAATACTTTGATTTTAACTATGCCAACTCTGACACAAGCCATGCGTTAAAAAGCCAAAGAACAATATCTCCAGGGAGATCTTAATACAACATTTTTATAGATTGTTTAGTATTTTAAATATGTATTTTTTGTAGATACCTTTTGAATAGAATAATCAAAACATGCTGTGTATTTTGACATTCTTTCTTTAACTAACAGTGGGGCATTTCTTGTGCTATTTATCATTGTAGTGACACACTAAGAAACACAACTTAGAATGTTTCCATATAAAAACCACAATGCTTGAGAAAGGTTTCTTTCTTTCTCTCTATCTCTCTCTCTCTGTTTTAGGATCATAGCCTTGATATGATTGCAGGGTTGAATCTTAAGATATTGGTTTGCTCTGGGCAAATTTAGCTCCCTAGCCTCTGCATCTTGTAATGTTGCCCTTTATTTTCTCCTGGAGAAGTGGAGTGGCTGCCATTAACCTTCATGGGGAAATTAGATTGCTGCAGATACAGCAGCAGAGCTTCTGCACCTTCAGGCCTTTTTGGTGTATGACCCACCTCTTCTCAAAATAATGCCCCTGATAAGTACAGGCATTCAGACTTGTCTGAGGCCTTTAAGGACACCTGCTAATAATGTGACACAGTGCTATATGATTATAGGCCAGTGATGGTGAACCTTGGCACTCCAGCTGTTCTTGAACTTCAATTCCCAGAAGCCCTGATCAGCAGGAGTTCTGGGAATTGAAGGTCAAAAACACTTGAGTGCCAAGGATTGCCATCACAGTTCAGTGGCGTAGCGTGGGGGGCGGGGGGGGTGGATGCCCCGGGCAGCAGCTTTCAGGGGGTGGCAAAATGTCCCCACCACTTTGGCCTCCCTCTGCCTGGGCTTAGCTTAGGAAGCAGGACTTCCCAGGCGGAGGGCGGCCCTTTTGCTGGCGAGTGCCCTGCGTGTGCGCGCGCTCGCGCTGCTCGCCTCTGCCCGCCTGGCTGCCTGTCGGGGGCTCTTCGCCACCTGCCCCTGGTGGGCACCCCACATGCGATTCCCCCACCTCCACCCGATCTGGTACGGTGGAGACGCTGGAGGAGCGCTGCGCTCTGCGTTCCAAAACGCACAGGAGGCAAACTAGGCTCGCCTCTTCATGCGCCCTGGTGCAAAGGCGACGCTTGGAGGACGGATCCTGGCTGCCGCCAAGCCGGGAAGGCAGACACATTGGGGAGGGAGGGAGCTGTTCTTTCCATGAGCCGATCCTCCGTGCCTATCCCCCTCACACACACACACACACTTCCTCTTCGGAGGATCTCCGCTTCTGCAGGGAACGCCGTCGGCAACTGGGCCTGTAACCGCAGGCGCCCAAGCGGGCACGTTTGAAGGCCACCGCCAGGGACGTCTGAGACCCAGAAAGCAACCAGGCGAGATTCAGATTATCCCCCCTCCTCCGCCCCTTTCCCTTCACGCGGGTGCCTTAGCAATGAGGCGGGCGGTGAGGCAGGGAGCCCGGGGTGCCGGGTGGGGACTCCAAAGGCACCTGGCGGTGGCCTGGAGGTGGTAGAGCCCCGCCTCCCCTCCCCAGCCTGGTCGAGCCTGGCCGGCGGGCGCTTGGCTGCCTCTGGCATCCTCACCCTCACGGTGAGGGTGGCCCGGCTGGCCGTCGGGGGCTCTCCGCCGCCTGCCCCTGGCGGGCGCCCCATGTGCGCACGCACGCTGCTCGCCTCCGCCCGCCCGCCCACCCACCCAGCTTGCCGTCAGACGGGGCGCTCGTCAGGGGTGGGTGGCGCCGTGGCCGGTGCCCCTGGCGGGTGGCTGGGTGGCTGGGTGGGAGGAGGTGGGCAGCGTGCGCCGCTCATCAGCAGGGGGGCCGCCTTCTGCCTGGGTCCTGGGGGAGGGGATGGCAGAGGCGAGCGGGGGGGAGCGAGTTTGTTCTTCGCCCCCAGCAGCTGATCTCTGCGCGACACCACTGTCACAGTTGTAAGCTATGCCCTAAACTGTAATCGTGATTAGAAGAGATCATTCTGGCACTAATTCTGAAAACATCTGAAAGTCACAGCACACACCTTCCACTCCTTTTAGGCTTTGCTGATTGGCTTGCTTTGTTTTGAGACTAGCCCTCTGGAAGGGACTGCAGGGTTTTGTGTGCAAGTGTGATGGCGCAGTCATGAGGGTCTTCCTGGGTCACATCTCTGGAACACTAACTGATTTCAGCTGCCCCATAGTGCTTTTACAACATGCGGTTTGACCCTCAGAGAATCTCTAGGATCATTTGCTGAAACTCAAATCCTGGGTATTCTTATGGGACTTGTGCTACTTTGACATCTAGATATTGGTAGCTTTTTAATTCTCTGCTGCTGCACTCATTCCTGATATTAAAGGTCTGCAGGTGCGCGGGGGGGGGGGATTCTGCCTTCTGTCCTGGCCTTCTTCCAAACTCCATCATCAGATTAGTATTCAATTTGATGTTTATGCTTTATCTATTATAATTCATCATCTTGTAAATATACAGATACCTAACACACCTGTCACTAGGCATTATTTAAATTTTTAGTTCCACATGGAAAGGACAAGGTAAAAGATTAACTAAGTCTAAGGCTTTGAGGACTATTTATTTATTGATGTGAAGAGGGAATTAATTCATAAGTCAATCTTAACAGTAATGGGCAGTACTTGCATACATCATCTAAGAAGTCGTTCCCATGAAAAGGAAAGATTTTTGGTTAATGTCTTGTTAGCTTCTTTACTCTTGCTCAAAGTGCATAAATGACTTGCTACATTTACTTATTAGCCTGCTCTGGGATTTCCTTTCTCTCCCCCAAGAAGGATGCCAATTTAAATAATTTAGAGTAGGGACAGTTCTCTGTGAATGCATTAGGCATTAGTAGTAGTTTAATGGACCCACTTGCTGGCATGAGGACTAGCATGCCCAGCTGAGCTCTATACAGGATTCTGAGCCAGTGCTGATATAGCGTTTTCGTGGTTTGGACCACGAGAGCTGTGTCTGTTTAGAATTCGGACTCAGCTGGGCATGCTAGTCCTCCATGGCTTCTCCTCAGAACTTGTCCAGGCACACAAAAGGGGAATCTTTTTTCAAAAGGGTCGTCTCTGGGGAGGTCATATGGAGGGTATCATGTGTCCCTGCACAGCTAATCTGTGCTAGGGTTGCCCTGCCCTCATTCCTAGGGCATCAAGCCACATGTTCCTGGTCTGGGTTATACCATTTCTGCTTCGAGGTGTCCTTTCCTACCCTGTGGCATTCACTATACCACTTCTGGTTATAGAAGCTACCGATGAACATCATTTCCGATCATGTGGGTAAACAGGGTGCATTGCTAGTACATCATTTCTTTCCCACCAAAGCAGTACCTATTTATCTATTTGCAATACTGGGAGAGAGATGGGAGCTCACTCTACCATGCAGCAATCAGGCCTTGAATGGCTGATCTGCCAACCTTACGGTATTCAAGTTCAGTGTCTTAACCACTAAGCCACAGAAGTTCCATCTTACCACTATACAATGCTGTAAAAATGGTAAAGACTTGGGCACTTCATATTCACTTTAAAACTAGTTTTAATTTGTTTCTATAGAACTTCTTTAAATATATTGTACCATCAGTTGATATCCCCAGAGTGCAGAAGAATAAGAGAACATCTGAGAATGAAAAGACTAGATGGGAAGCACTAGGAAATGTTTCTTTCTCTAATCCATCTCCAAGGACCCTGGGATATAGTAGTAGATAGAGCTATGTATGCACAACACGCTCAAACAAACTCAGAATGAAAGGATCAGGCCTGAAAATGGGTAGTTTTATTTCTTGATTGTCTCCAATGTTACAACAGAGATCTGCAGCTTAGTCTGTGCTCAAGGTAAAGGATAAAGATTGAATGAATCGGTTATTGGGAGATTTTGGAGATACCAGATTATATTAAACATTGTAAAACGAAGAAGCAAAAGCTGATTCCCAATATCTAAAAACAAGAAAGCCAGCATTAACTCACATCTTTCTTGCCTGGAGCAAAACACAGGTTGTTGGCTAAGCAATCAATGGTAGAATTCATGTTAATTCTCAGGAAGAACATAGTTTTAAAGCCTGTCCCACTCACAGAACCACCTCCCCCCTGCCCACATTACATGCAAAGAAGCTTTGTAGGGTGTTTATTTTTATGCCTCAAATCTACTTGTATCCCCACTGTGTTAGAATTATTTTCGGGGCTTTTAAAACAGCTCAGCAGGGGTTTCTAACATTCTGACATGATCTCATTTCTTAGGAAAATATGGGTTGTTTTCTTTCTTCTCTTTTTCTTCTGGCTGGCAATTTACAAAAATCTTTCAGTCAAGAATTAGGGTTTGTATAACCAACATTCATGAGATACTATTCTTAGATACAACAATATTCTTTTTGCATCTGAATATTGTTGTTAACTGAAGCCTAAAAAGAATAGGTGCTGATGACGAAATATGGAATTTACTACTAGAAGTCTGTTTTTTAAAGCATGAAATAGATAGACAAACCAGATCCTGACTCCTTCAGCTTGTACATCTAGATCAGTGGTGGAAAACCTATGGCACACATGCCAGAGGGGGCACTCAGAGCCTTTTATATGGGCATGCGTGCTGTTGCCCCAGCACAGAGTTTGCCCCTTCCCTCTACCCAACAGTCCAATGGGAGCACTTCCTCCCTTCCCCCAGCATGGAGTTTGCCCCGCTACTCTGCGGCATGGACGACAGAGTTTGGACACTCAATCTCTAAAGGTTCACCATCACTGATCTAGATGAAAATGTTTTTTTTAAAGAAAGAGATGAGTTGTATACATGTAGTGCATAGAGTTGTTGATATTGAAAGTCTTGTCACTACCCATACAAAGACTCATGCAGGTGATTAGCATGGCAAGATGAAAGTAGTAACAATGGTGATGGAGAAACTGAGGGAAGGTGCTCTTAGTTATCCCTCACTTTCAGCAGCCCTGCATACAGTTTAAAAGAAAGCACTTAAGCTAATCATGAGGGTATGTCCAAGACTCTACACTTGTCCTGATGTGAGGAACCATGCTAAAATTTTGTCAAATTTCCTACATGAATGGGATCAGAATACTATTGTCCCTAATAGGAAGTCAACAGTCTGAGTCAGATATGTTAGGTAAAGGTAAAGGTTGCCCTTGCTCAAAAGCCAGTTGTATCTGACTCTAGGTTTCAGTGCTCATCTCTGTTTATAGCCAAAGAGGCAGCACTGCCTGCCTTTGCAGATGCTTCTGTGGACATGTGGTAGGCATGGAATGCTGTTTACCTTTTCCACCAAAGTGGTACCTATTTATCTACTTGCGATGTCTTGGTTTCAAACTGCTAGTTTGGCAGGAGCTGAGACAGAGACTGGAGCTCACTCCCTCATGCAGTACTTGAACTCTTCCAGCCATCAAGTTCAGTGTCTTAACCAATAAGCTGCTGCAGTCAGTAAGAACATAAAAGGAAAACTGATGGGAAAAGACCAAAAGGGCAACCTATTCTAGCTCTTAGAATGGCCAGCTCTAGAATCTCAAAAGTGCTGTTGGCCGAAATCCTATCATGTAGCATAAGCCATATCAGAACTTTTAGTCTGTTCTTCCCTGATAAACAAGCTATCTCTATTATATTTCTGTGGGAAGTGTTCTCGTATTGGCTTGATGTCTGTATGCATGCTTCCCAAGAATTGCCTCAGGGATGCTTTGTTCACCAGAAAGAATTGGACCAAAAGTTAGATTTCAATTATAGTAACCAACAGGATTTTGGCCACTGTATCGTCCATCTTGCATGCTGCATTAACTGATCCCCACAGGCAGACTGTATAATGTACAAGTCCACATGAACCTGGAAGATACTTTGTTACATGTTTTTACCCTCTGCAATGAAGTCAACTCTGGTCTATGAAAACATCTGACTAATTTTCTATCTTTAAAATGCTACAAGACTCTCGCTATCCTTGGCAGTTTCCATGCATTCTATGATTTATGGATTGATGGAGGCTCTCTGATGTATGGATTGACAAGCCTTAGCAAGGTTACAAAGGTCAAAGTGCCAGCTTTCTCAGAAGATGAAATGCATGGCTCTTTCACTGTGGAGTGGCAAGTGCCGATACTTCTAAAATACATGAATGTGCAGTCCTAACTGGCCAAGATGTCTGAGTGCTATGTGAGGTGGTATTAAACCAGCTGAGATTGGACTGGATGCAAACTCTTCCTTTAGGGAGTCTGTAAGTGATTTAAGACTACCCTGACCCTGGTCTAACTTTGTGCTGGCCCAGTGGCTGTGAGTCTAGGATGAGAAAGAGTTCGATCCACCATGCTCCTTATTTTCTCTGTCCTCCTTTCCTGTCCTTTGTTTTTCTTGTCTTTTCTGTTGGCTTGTTTCAAAGAGTGAAGCAGTTGTGTCAGCAGATCCAGATGTGTTGGCAGTGTGTCAACACAAAAGCAGCAGTCCTGGCACACAAGGGCTCTCCCAATCCAAAGCCAGTAGAGCCAACATATCATGGACGTTGGATTGCACTGAGATAGTCTTTTAAAATAGTACTTTACATTTACATACACACACAGAGAGAGAATAATTCACAAAACCCAACAGAGTCTATAGGCTGATACAGAAAACCAGCAAAACAAATAAGAAAAGTGAACAAACAAGCCCTGTCATCTGTGTCAGGCATCTAACAGGCATCTATTTTAGGAGTACTACCCTGAAACTGCATTTAGTGTGGGAAATCATAAGTTATATAGTCCTGGCCTCAAAACAGTTTTGCTTGCCAAGACACCACCACCACCACCACCACCACCACCACCACCACCACCATCACCCCATTGGGTGTTGAGGGAGATGCAAGTTTTCTGTCACTTTTAGTGGCCTCTACCAGTTTTATTTGATGTTCCTGCAGTGCAGGGATTCTCAACCTGTGGCCCATGGGCTGGATGCAGCCTGTGGGATCATTTCATGTGGCCCACTTCCACCACACCAGGAAGTGCCATGTGGTGTAGGATGGTCAAAATGGCCACCTGGCCCCCAAAGCTGTCTGAGAGAGCGTGATGCAGCCCCAGCCTTAAAAAGGTTGAGAACTCCTGCTGTAGTGTTTCATTGATGTTATATCTCCACTTTCCTCAGGGGTCTGTCTTCTGGTCTTTGTCCTTCTCCTCTTTCCACGCATGCCTTGTAAGGTATGGAATTCCAAGACATTCTCTCCAAATGGGCAAACCTGCCACTGCTTACTGCAAAATATTATTTATCATGGTGAGTTGTATATTTTCTGTGGACTGCATTTTAACCTGGTTGATACTGATGTAAAGATGCATAATGATTATATAATGGCTGAAGGTAATCCGGTAAAAAACTTATTGAAACGCTTTTTGTACCCTATATGGTACTTCAGATGTTTCACTTGAGAATTGCACCTCACTGTAGTTGAGGAAATTCACTTGCTTTTACAGTCTGATACCATTATCCACTTCAGGGACTCCTTCTAGATCAGGGGTGCCCAAACTTTTTGGACCATAGGCCGATCATGTGGTTCAGGAAGCCAGTCACTAAGGCCCAGGGGCCGGGTGTGGCCCCTGATGCCAATTCATCTGGCCCGCGAAGCCCTTGTCACTACTGGAAGCGGAAGTAAAACGTGCCCATACAGGCGTGTTTTCCTTCCGCTTCCAGTAGCGACGAGGGCTTCACTGGTCGGATGAATTGGCGTAGGGGGCTGCACCTGCCCCCCAGCCCTTAGTTTGGGCACCACTGTTCTAGATACAGGATCAGGGACTTCTGCCCTCAGTGCCAAATATAAAGCTAATTTTTTTAGCTAAGAACAAAAGGTAGAAATAGAAATATGAAATTGGGCTGAAGTGTTGTCTTTCAAAAAATATTTCAAAACACAACACAACAGACACACAGAAACACACACACATCTCTAAAGGGCTTAGGTAAAAATGCGTTGAAAATTGTCTGTGGTTTTGTTTGTTTTGAACCATAACGTACCGGTAATCATGATGTAATTGCATGATGTGATTTCAAAGGAAAGGGCAGGGAAATCTTAGGCTAACAGATCTGATTACAATTTCTCCAATCAATGAGTACTTCACTGCAGTGTAAAATAAGAGCAGTGAGACCGTAGTGGAGAATCGAGGCCAATCTGATTACTGTATGGTTGAGTGCTCCAGTGGAAACATATTGGCGAGTAAATATTTGACAGAAACGTCTATTCAATAACCACAAGTTGAAAAATATGTGCACAGCTCTATAAAGTAGGTCAAACAATAGCTGTTTATACATTCAACTTCTCTAGAATGGACATGTAAAACCTCCAAGGCTTTGCAAGTGCAAAACTACTTTTTTTCCCTTTACGTCAGGAGATAAACTAGTGGTTTTCTCTGAGACTGGAGGCAGACAATCCTTTAAGAGAAAAAGTTCACATTCAATTTGACATTTTGCTCATTCACATTTATGCCCACATCATGCAAATCCATAACACTCATCGGGCTGTCATTTCGTTCTGAAAATATTCCCATTAGTTCTTCCTTTTTTAAAAAAAAAATCCTAGGGTATACATATAGGATATTGTAGATTAGATTATCTCAGTGCAGTGGCTTTCAAACTCACCCCTTTCAGATAACTTTTTTCCATGTGGACTTTGTGTGCTGCAGAAGTTTGAGACTGACCACAGTTTAGTAAAAGGATACCTGTAGTGTTCCATGCAGAAAGTCCTTTCATACAGGATCCAGAAGCAGACAATGGGAAGGCCTCTGCCTGATGCTTTGGTGAACTTCTGCCAGCCAAAGCAAAGAATAATAGCTTAAACAGACAAGTACTGTCATTATTTTAATTAATTTAGTGGATTGCATTAAAAGGAGGACACAACTTGCACCTTCCAGAACAGAGAGAAATCTGTAATTTCAAAGCTTATGTCAGCCCCTGTCAGCTAGAAAACAGATACAGTATTAGCGAGAGTAATACTGTAACGGAAAGCATTTTGTTTTCAGCTTGCTAACTAGAAATTTGGGTTGGCCATGTGACTAATGTAGAAGTATTGAGCCAGATGGACAAAGAACATGAACTGTTTAAGACCATTAAACAAAGAAAGCTCCAATACCTTGGGCGTATCGGGAGGAACGACATAAAGTATAGAATACTCCAACTCGTCATGCAAGGGAAGATCCTTGAGAAGATAGGCCCTGGATATAGATGGACCTTGTGGTTGAAGAACCTGAGAGAATGGATGTTGCACTTGTAGCAGCAGCAGCCACCACCACCGCGGCTTCCCCAGCCACCGCCACCGCCGCTGCTTGTATTTTTTTCAGCACATTCTAACTTAGTTGAGTTCCTGCTGAAAAGTGAGCAACTTTAGTGGGCTGGGGCACAGTTTTCACCCCCTAAACTCCCTGCAAAATAGGAAATTACCAGATATCAATTTCTATTTTTTTAATGTCGGGAGTTTTGGGATGGGGGGGTATGATGCCCATTAAACAAACATGCCCCCAGGAGCAGAAATGTTATTTGACATGGGAAATATTTTGGATGAGGGTCTTTGAGAAGGGAACCTCTGGGAGTTTGACCAGTTTTTTTAAAATTTCCCAAATGTTAGGTGAATGTATATGGTGTACAGATTACAATTTACCTATCCCTGTTATAAAAGGATAAAAAAATGTGTTCTATACTTATCGTGAATTCCTCTTCACCTTGAAGGCAAAATGATAATTGAGGCCACCATCAAAATTTATCCTATTCCTCCATTCTCCACTCTCGTCATTTGTTGAATTTCAATTACGGCGGGTATTTGTATTTTTATTCTTCCTCAAATACACTGTTTTGTTCTTTTTATATACATTTGTACTCTTAGATAAAATCTATGCCTATAAGTATTGACATCTTGATGGTGTTGTTCAGTTGCACAGTCAGGTCCCACATCTTGATACTGGGATAATTATTGACATAAAACCTGTGTGATATAATGATAAATTTGGAATTAGATATGCTCAGCATGACAGTCCCAATAGCTACATTCAGCAGAATCCAATAATGCAGACAACAGGATTGTTCCCTATTAACAAATATGGAGCAGGTCTTTTGTAAAGCTAATGTCTCTTAATTGTTCATTCAGATGCAAACCATCCTGAATTCAATGCAGCAAACATAGAAGGCAATAATGTACTGTTTTCTCAAGATTATACCTAAACTCAGACACAACAGGAAGTCAGGTGAGTGGGAGGGTATGACATCACAGGCTTTGCTACTCAAAAAGTCATAAGTCCATGACCTTGTAACCCCTTGGTTCTACTATACCAGTGGTGGTGAACCTATGGCAAGTGTGCCAGAGGAGACACTCACAGCACATGTGCTGGCACCCCAGCACAGAGTTCAAGCAGCCCCTCTGCCCAGCAGCCCAATGGAATCATTCCTCCATCCCCCAGCACAGAGTTTGCCCCAACCCTCTGCTCATCAGCCTAATGGGAGTGCTTCCTCCCTTCCCCAGCTCAGACTTCACTCTGCTCCTCTGCCTAGCAGCTTAGTGGGAGCATTTGCTCCCTCCTCCCAGAACAGACTTCACCGTGCCCCTCTTCCCAGCAGCCCAATGGGAGCACTTCTTCCCTCCCCCCCCAACACAGAGTTCACACTGTCCCTCTGTTTGGGCACTCAGTCTCTAAAAGGTTTGCCATTGCTGTACTGAACCATTCAATAGTCCTTTTGAAAAGAGGAGATTAATCCACCTACAATTGGAAATGTTTGAAATTGAAAACTGCTTCTTAGGGTGTGGCAGCAGAGACCTACCCCAGTTTCTTCCCATCTTGCCTCTGAGGAGGAAATGAATAGAAAGGCTATGAACAATTTATTTCTGTCCCACAGAAATTAGATGTATGATGTTGACTGCACAAAGTGCAAAAGGAAGGTGTATTGAGCTGATTCTTATTTCCTCACTGAAATTCAAATGCATGTTCTACAAAGATTGAAACATGTTATGCACTCACTGACGAAAACTGGTGTTAAATTTATGACCCTCCTAGTTGAAACTTCTCATTCTCCGGAAGCATCTTTGCATAAGCCTGCTCCTACCATTGTAGTGAAATCCAGAACACTGTTAAGCATAAAAGTGTTTTAGGAAGAATGATCTGCTTGCTTTTGGCAGCCTAACATAAGATTAGCCACTGTTCTAATTAGAAAATGATTAAAGGTGTGTGTGTGTGTGTGTGTGTGTGTGTGTGTGTGTGTGTGTGTGTGTGTGTGTAAAAATCTATGTGCATTTTGTAGCAAGCACTGTTGTACAAATACCATAAAATCCAAAAGAAATACCCCATTTAAAAATCACAGGTTTGCAATTATACTTCCTGGTTCCTTAATAAACCAGCACACTTGTCAAAATAGGCACTGCTTTCCAGACCACCCACTGAGAAGTAATTAATTTGAATGAGGTTCTCTCAATTTCAAAAGACAAAGGTGGGAGAAGTGATGTCACGGCTATCCATCTTAAACTGGGTTTGCACAACTCCTTCCTTACCAATGGCTTCACACACTGATTAATAGTCTCTTTCCACTTCAGACTTTAATTAAAAGCTATAAAAGCAGTCAGCTGTAAGCCATGAATGTGTTGGCAACAAAAAAAGTGCCATTATATAGTGGTAAGTTCAAGCACTGTACAAATTTAGTGTGAAACCATGTTAAGTAGTTCCATATGCCTCCATTTAATGTAATATTCAGAAGGCTTCTTGGTAGCAAGGGGAGAAGCATGAGACAGTCAAGTATCAATTAAAGTCAGAGCGCACAGTTTTACGCATGATGATTTTTGCTCACAAGGCAGTAATTGCAGGAGGAAGCGAGGTCCAAGGAGGAACACTGGGGTAGATCTGTGCAAATCATATAGTATTATTCAGATATATTGACTTTCAATCCAAACAGCGTAGAGGACAAGCATAACATTCCTTTCTTTCATTCCTTTTTTAAGCTTCAAAAATTGTTATCATCAGATTTGGGGGAATAAATCTATATTAATACATGGCACATAGAATATTTTGTGAAATTTATAGGAGTTAGAGAAAGATACCAGCAAAAAGAATGCTGTGACTGCATAGTATTTGCATTACTATGTCATCATAAATCTTAAAGCAGAATTATATATTAGGCTGAAGTCACATTAATCTGAAGGATCCTTAAAAAAAAAGCTACCCTGTAACTCTGCTTTGTAACCTGCCTTTCATGGAAAATTGCTCTCCTCATTGCTATTGCCTTTTATTCTCAGCCGGAGCTTTTGGAGGAGTGGGCAGAAGGTAGCTTCATGGGGAAATTTCAAGACGATAAGGGGATCCATCCAGTGGTGGGATTCAGCAGGTTCACCCCAGTTCACCAGAACATGTAACATAAATTCCCGCTGGCCCCACCCATCCCAGGGTAAATTAGGAGAGACTTACATTCATTGGAGGAAAGGTCAGATAGTCCCTACTTCTGGTCCCACCACTTTCTGAGGAACATCTAGTGGGCCACACTTCTGATATTCAGAATGCTTAATTGAGGCAGTTCTCACATTTATTTCTCATCAATTTACATTTCTCTGGATGTGTCCAGGCAGAAGTTTCTTGGCATTCACAGCTCATTCTATGCAGCTAACCCTGCCTTTTTTTCTTAAAAGACAGAAGAAGCAGCGGAAAAGCATCGGAAGGATGCCATACAGCCTGATAAAGATGGACCATCTATACAAGTTGTATAACTTCATAGTAGAAGCCTCCTCTCGATGTATCTCTAGCTTCCCACCAAGATGGACATTTCTGAAAATGGTTGTTATAAGGTGATGAAAGATGACAGGCAAAATTCACTTATGTTTCTGGATATGTGACGATTCACTCGCAAATGATAGAGCAAGAATTTCTGCTACATTATAGTTGATAACATACAAGAACAGGACATTGTAAGGATAGGATACAGCTATGTTACTTGTGAGTAGTGAGAAATTGTAGGCTTCTTTGTAACAGTTAGGCTTGATTAGAAAGATCTAATAAATCTTGACTATTCACAAAGAAATGGTTTCTGCCAATCTCATGAAGTTGCTTTATACGCAAGTCATTTCAGGATTTTGGCAAATTAATCACCTTTCCTCCTTGGATGCCTCATTTTGAGGTGTTCTTGATGACCAAAGTGATTGTAAATCTTTGTTGAACAAATTATGCAGAATTGCACAAGTAATACAATTATTTTAATGCAAGCAATGAAAACTGGAAAAATTACAGCTGTTGCCTAGTTGTATGAACTTTTAAGGATCTGAAACATTGAATGTAATAATTTTAAGAAAATAGGAAGGAAAAATTTAAATCAATCAAATATTAGCTATACAATTTAAGCTATGTTCTATAATAGCATTATTAATAGACTTTGGAAATAAACAGATATAATGGAATAAGAAATGGTTATCATATTGGTAACAGCTTTGCGATTGATTATTGTTAAAAATGGAAAGTAGATTGTAAATTTGAACTAGATGATTGGTATAGATATGGAACATAGCAATAACTGACAAATTATAAAGATCTTTTATCTGTATGGAACAAGGGGACAATATATATAAATAAAATGTAATGACATAGAGAAAATAGTTAAATGAAGGTCTATAACAGAGGTTCCCAACCTTTTTATGTCATGGGACTGACCACGCTCTCTGGACAACTGTGTGGGCCAGACCACACACCCCAGAAGCATAAGTAAATGCATCTGCTTCCACATTTATGACAGCTGCAGTTGCATTTATAGCTGAGGTAACTGTGTTTATGCATATATGGGCAAATTTTACAGTTGTCGTAAACAGGTCCTCTTCCACTTCTGGGCATTTGGTGATGGGCCAGATGGAATGTTGTCACAGGCCAGAACTGACCCACAGGTCTATAATGTCCCACTGGTGGTGGGTGCACGAAGTAGTTCTATATAAATTTGTTAAGATTTTTGTTTTGTTTTTATGTATTTGTATTTGTATAATGTTTTCCTGTTTAATTTGAATTACATTTAAAAAAGAAGCATTGTGCATGTCTTTTAAAAAAACAATTAACCTATGCTTCTGCAGCTGCTGTGTATGGATGTTTTGCTTCTCAAAAAGAAAGGTCACTAGTTTTATGCAGATATATTTTGGACAAATGACATGGGCTCTGATGAAGAAAGACTAGGCTTTGCCTTTCATTCCCCTGGTTATTTATTTATTTATTTATTGTACGATGAGCTTCAATTGTCTATATAAATGCTGATATATACAGTGAGCACAAATTGACCATCTCAAGTTCCTAACTAGACTTCCATGTCTAGGTTTGAAAGCTATTGAAGGACTTTATCTGTGGCACTATGCAAATCCTCCAATGTACTTATAAACGTGTGTAAGGGACACTTAAAAATAATGTGGTCCATGGTTTGGTCTTCTTCTCCACAGTCATGCTGGAAAGATGAATTCCATGACCATGAGAACAAAGTGGCTTCACATCTATGACAGCTGGTCCACACTCTGTTCAGCATCCTCCACTGCCGTCTGGGAAGTAGAAATCCAGCTGGCCACTCACAGGGGTTCTTGACTATGTGGTGGTGGAGAATCAGGGCTAGATGTTGCCCGAGTTCCATCCACACATCTTAGATACTGAAATTGTTATTCTGTAGGTTAATTGCAGTGTGCCAAACAAGGTGTCTAGATTTTAATCATTGGGCAAAGGGGGCTGTTATATCAGCATGGTTTGGAAGGAGAGGGTTGTTTACTATTTTTATCCATAGGTTTAAAAATGCCAGCGATCTTCTTAGTGGTGGTGGTTGGAAATGGCTCAAAACAGGGAGCCAGTGGATATTTGTTGGTCGAGTACAGCCTGTGATGAGGCACTTTGCCTGATTCAGCTGTGTGTCTATTAGTCCTGTGTGTGCACTATTAAGCCAAGATGAACAGCAATATTCAGCAGCAGAATATGATAATGCTAAGGTGGTGGATCTAAGTACTTGAACACTGGTGCCCCAAGAAGTACCTGCTAGGTTCTGTGAGATGTTATTTCTGGTTTTGATCTTTGCTGCCACATTGGAAAGGTGGCTCTTGTAGGTCAGAGACCTATCTAGGGAGATTCCCATGTACTTGGGGTTACTACAGTATTGCAAATTATCTTCTTTGAAAGATACAGCTGGTTTATACCCTGTATTTCTGTTCCGCAAAGGAAAAGTTAACACATAATTTATTATATATGTTTAGTATCCCTGCACTTATGCAAGTAACCTCGTGATCAGTATCTTCTGTTTTGAAACCGGAAGACAGAGACAGCTTACTAGCCAGATTCACTGGCCATTTACACTGATGAAGTCCCATTGAAGTCAATGGTACATTAGTCACATTGTTTCCCCTACCATTTTTCTTTCAATGCTTAGTGAAATCAATCATTCAAAGAACATCTGAGAAGATTTAGCTTATAAATCATTCACAGCAAATGATGACTTCAAAGAAGAAATTAAGCTTAATAGGAAATAGTATAATATATAAATTTATTTGCATGGATGAATGTTTGAGAATAATGTTTTGCAAATGCTAATTTCTCAATTGAAATTAGTTGAGTAATTATGGTGGAAGACTGGAAACTAAAGAATTGTAGCAAGATTTTTAAAAACTGCCTATGTTCCTCCATTGTTTTTGTTTAAAAGTAGGAAAATAATATAAATTTATGACCAATATCCTCTGAACTGTATGTAAACTGGAGCTAATGTTAATAGTGTTATATCACATGAAAATTAGTTCAAGATGGTTGTGCCTTGACAGAGTTTTCAATTATTTGCCTTGGTAAATGATATAAAAACATTGACTATCCTAAAGTGGAATTAGACATTTAAAAACAAAACACACACACATACAAAATTCCCATTTCATGTGAAATCTCAGTCACTTTGTGGAATGTATGCATGTGAGGAATCCAATCCATTTATGACTGAGCTTTACTGAGGAAGGCCACAACACTGTAACACAAACTTTCTCAGCCTGGTGTTTTTGAGTATTTTGGACTCCCTGATTATCAGACTGTGCTGCTAAGGCTCACGGGATCTGTATCCCAAAATATCTGGGACAGCACCATGTGAGAAAAGCCTGCTTTACTGTTTACCCTTTTTGGAAAAGAATAAATCTTTCTCAGTCCCTTATAGTACTGCTTTCTGCCCAGGAATACAGAATCACAGTAAGTTAGAGAAGTTCTGATGTTATCTGCTAACCGGGGATAAGACATGACCAAAGTGCCCCCCCCCCCTAATGTGGGAGGAACATTTGCATGGCTATCCTCTGTGTTATCCCTTTAGACTATACAGTTATTGTCTATGGCAGCAGCCATGATGTTGCAAAACGGGTAACTGCTGGAGTGGGACCTGATGGGATCAGCTTAGTTTGTTTTGGATCCAAAGTTGCTCTGTTTTCCCCAAGAGTTAGGAGGCTGAACATTCTCCACTTGAAGGGCCATCCAGTCAATACCTGAGATAAGCATACAAAAACAAAAAGGGGGTTATCAAAAGACCTTGAGGCTCACCTGACTCTTCCAACTCATTGGGTCACTGTTTACTCTTCTTGGGTCAAGTGTGTTGCAATTCTGTTTAAAACTGAAAAATTATTTCTCATTTTGCATAATTACACATTAATTATCATATGCAATTTTATGCTATTCTGTCCTTTATTTTATCTTCCTTTTGGGTGATGTCCTAGTAATCATCCTAATGGACTGGCCGAACTTGTGATCATAGAATTTCTTTATTGGTCCCCAAGCAATTCCAGTTCTATTTCATCCCATCACTACCTTTTTGTTCTGTATTAAGAATAGTTAGGTCATGACTAGCACATTATATCACAGTGGCAGAAATCCTATCATGCAGCTAATGAACAGTCTAACATTTAGAGATGAATTGCTGTAGGTGAAGAAAAATTCTTTGTAGATCTTACTTGCTGCACATCAGATCATGTGACTCAGTGTGCAACAGGCAATGTATGCAGAGATTTCTTAACTGATGGCATTTTACTTCCAAAATTTATATCATTCGCATAATTACATTGGATTTTAGCCAGTAAGTGTCATAAATTTGGTAGGTGTGTCATATATGAAAGCTGACCATCAATTACTGAGTTTACATATTTCATCTAATGGGCTTTTCTTCAGTTATAGTATAAATGTGACACAAATATGATCAAGTAGAAATTCTACCTTACACACAACACACCTCTCCAGACCATTCATAGGAAGTTAGCAAAAGACCAAACTATACGCCACTTGAAAACATAGGCAGTAGCTACATTTCTTATTCTTGATGCCATAGCAAAATAATCAGAAATGATGAAAGAAGATTTCATTACTTTTTGACAATATAAATTGTAGACATAGACAAATAGGACCATACTGATGATTAAAACCCTCCTTCAAGTCCACTAGATTTCTGATCCAGATTTGGTCTCCTGAATTTATCTCAGAGTTTAAAAAAAGAATAGTGATGTTATTTTTAGCTATATCCCTAAAAGAACATGTAGCCTGGCCCTTATTTTCCTCACATCCAATACATCCTATATTTATAAAGCTTCTTGTTTTCCATGCTTAGACTTGATAAATGCCTAATTCACATCTCATGCCCAAACAGAGTATTTCTCAATGTCCATAAAGGAGCAGTGGGGATACAACAAGCCACTTGTCTTCCTTTGAATGCTGACCTCTGCGCTCCAACTTTCAGCCTTCACAAATTAGGTGGCAAAATCTGACTGGCAATTCTACAGGTTACCTTAAAAAACAACAGAACTTTGTACATAATGAAGGATGCCAATTAAATTAAGATTATAACTCCTTTGTATCACTAAAAAACCCTGATCTAGCTTCTCTTCTTGACTTTAAAAATATATTTTAGCTTGCTTTATGTTATTTTAAATTTTGTCTGAGGAATAACTAAGGTTGGAAAATAATTTTGTTATTGGCATCAGCAATCTGGATAAAAGTAGTGTTATCATATCTTCTAAGACTCCTTGAAAGAAGAAGTGTCCCTTCTCTTGAAAATCAGCACAATTACAAGATTTGTAGGGTACTTCAATGAAGTAAAACACAAACTGTGGGCAGACTTTAAAATGTGAAAGATTGAAATGCATATAGTGGTGGTGGGGGGTGGAATACAGACAAATATGCTTTATTCAACGTGGAGTACGATGAACTGTCCCATAAACATGTCGGGAAAATGTGTTTTAAAAAACCTTGAACACAAATTTCAGTGCAAGAAGAGAATTCAAAATCTCAAAGGCTAATAAAGAGGAAAATGGAGAAGAAAATGCAGGTGGGATTTTTGAAAAGCCCCAAAAATTGAAATGGAAACTTTCCCATTCCTTAGGAAGAACCTTCTTTTTTTTGCCTTTAGATGAACTTCTAAAACAACTTCTGGAATACTTCAAAGAAAAACTTGCATATGTTTGTGATGGCAACTGTACCTGAAGGTGGTGTTTATAAAACCTGAGGACTTCCGTAGACACTTTTGCCGTGACTGAGGTTCATGCATTAGGCCAAGAAGGTCACGTGTAATGCCCAGGGACATTTTTGAGACTCCCAAGGTCATCTCAGAGGCCTTTTATATATATTTTAAAATCCTCTTTCCATTTGTTTTATCAACAAGGTCTTGAAGGTCTCTAAACATGTTGGGTGTTTTTTGTTTTTGCTTTTACTTAGAGAGTTAGGAAATTCTTCCAAGAATCCTTCTCATACTCTACTACTGGAGAACAGAAGTGCCCTTCTGAGCAATTCCTGGATTTGCTTCATTTTTAATGAACGTCTTTAATCATTTCTGAACTTCCTTTGACTGCAGATGGTTCAAGGGAATACAATTTTACTCCCAACGTGAGTAAAATAGCTTACCTCTGTATTAGCCTATATGCAAAGGTAGGGTCTGTACTAGTGTCCGTCAGAAGATGATTGAGAAACTTAAGAGGGGAGAAGTAAGTAGTTTCAGTCTATATTTAGTCAACCATAGGGTAATATTTATAAGTACCTAAAATATTGAAAAATATTATAACATATATGATTCTATATTAATTTTCCCTAAAAGTGCATATGTATGTATTTGTATAAACATTCATCTTTGCTTAAATTTCCTTCCACTGTTGGAATGTTACAAGAGGATTATAGGATTTAAAAATACTTTCAAAATTAAAATTGCCATGGCAACTTCCTGATATAGTACCATCTCCATCAGAAAGACAGTCTCAAGGCAAATATCTCTGGGCTGGCAGACGGAAATAAAAATACATTGTGACAAAAGAAGTCCAATTTTCTTTTCTGCTCACTATATGCTGACTGTTTTCATTCATGTCCTGGTACCTCCTGTCACTGAGAAGCATCCCCAGTGGACTCAGAATTAAAATACATTTACATATGTATCCCGTTTCATAATAGCACACTTGCACAGAAACATATTAGATTGAGGCATCCATTTTAATGAAGGCTTTTAACAGTCTCAGTATGGCAATAGTCTACAATCTGGTGGATAAATATGCCACAAATGACAAATTAATATGTGCTGGCCTTCATCAGCAATGGAGACAAATGGTATTCTAATATTTTGGACTCTGCTCCGTTTTGACTGCCTGGGGAACGGCTGAAGCCAGTGACCTCTGGATTAGCAATAAAGAAGGATAAAGTGCCCTCTGTTTGAAAAAAGGGTGAGCTGCATCTTGAATTGCAGAAAGACTAAAGGGTTCAGAGATTCAAAGAGAAATGGGTTGTATTAAGCTGTCAAAGCCACTAAACTGCTTGCATATAAAAAGACTACGATATTGGAAACCCTATTGGACTCCTGTCTACATAGACCAGGAACTGTTATCTTCTGCCAAAGGATTTATTTATTTATTTATTTTTATTAGTTCAAATTTATATTGTATATTATATTGTATATTATAATGTACTTCCTGCAACAAAGTCTTCTCACTGACATCATTTTTCTTTAGGTTTTCTGTGCTCTTTCTATTCTGCCCCTTCCCCCAAGTAGGAAATTTCAGAATTCTTAAAGATCCTCAGTATGAACTCCTGAAGCTGCTAGATCTGAGAGGAGGCCTTCTGCTACTGCTTAACAGCAGTTTATTTTAGTTTTGCAGTTGTGTTTACTTTGGTTGGAGATGGTTCAGATCAATGAAATAGCCCAACATTTTCCTGTCACTATGGACAAAGGGGCTGTCCCTGCCTCTCCTGCAGCTCAAGAAAAAGAGCACACAGGTAAGGCACAATTTCTCTCAGATGTTGGTGAGTGATAATAATAATTTTGTGTCAGAAATTATATTGAGTTGAAAGGATTTCAAATGATATTTATTCCATTCTGACTCATGAAGAGGAGCCATGAACTGAAGCCAAACTGCTGTGCTTCTGCAAAACATGAAACTGGTTCCTGGTCAGCCATACTGCACTTTGTTGTCTCTGCAATCTGGCAAGCAGCACATGCAGGCCGTTCTAAGATGTGACAAGTTCTTTCTCACCAACTAGAGCATTTCAACCAGGCCCAAAGGCCAGTGGATGCTTTGGTCAAAATCCTCTCCACTTTCCAATGACAGAAGATGAGGGAAAAGATTATGAGGATATTTCAATATGAAAAAAAAAAGATCTCTGATGACCTAAAGCAGACTATGCTTCCGCAATATATGTGTATGTGTTGTTTGTTGTGAAGAAGATTGGAAAACTTCCATTTCCCATTGAAACTATGCAATATTTTAAACAGCTCACTGGCTTTACAATTAACCTTAAAAAGAGATCCAGGGATCTGCAGAGAGCAGGAGAAAAGTTGATGGGACTTTAAGCTATAGAGTGGCTTAAACTGCATTAAACTAAGGGGCAAATATGGAAAACTCTGGCACTGAAATCCATGTGATCACTTAATTCAAACAGAATAACATAGACTGTAAATCAAACTGCAGCACAGTCAAAATACTACAGTTCAATTGGCCATTGTAGTCTCAGCCTGTAATATGTATTGCCATCAAAAATAAGTTACCGCCGTTTCATGTTTTTTCCAAAGGCACATTGGCTCAAAGGATTCCATTTCGTCTGGAAAGAAAAGACTGGAGAAATGTTGTGTTTGAAACCTCATGGTGTGTGTGTTTTCATGGCAGAGATTACGCTGAGTTGAAAGGATTTTTAGGGGATGCCCGAATGAGGCTCCTTTCATGTCCCCAAGTGCAGCTCTCGGGTATCGAAACCCGACCTTCCACTCTACAGCTCAGCGCCTTAACGACTAAGGCACATGGGGGAAATTCTCTGTTGAAAGGGACAAGGGAGAGTCTTCTTCCACTACCAACTGTTGTAAGACCTCTTGATACCATTAATGCTCAATCTTCTTCCTTTCCTGATGTAAACAAGCTAATACACTACATACAGACAAATAGCTCTGCAAACTTCTAAGATGTGGGCTGTTATTCCCATGGTAAGATAAAGGTAAAGTCACCCTTGATTGAAAGCCAGTCATATCTGACTATAGGGTTCAGTGTTCATCTCCATTTACAACCAAAGAGCCAGCTCTCTGAATGAGGATCACCACCTCTTTCTTTCCAAAAAGCTCCCCATCTTTAAAGTTACAGTAAAAGTACATACTAAATTTCCCCCCTCTAGTTTAGGAATATCTGAACCTATTGAATTTGACCAGAAGAGGCTGGCTGAGAATTTTGTGTGAATTAATGTTTTGGAAGAATGAAGCAACATTTGCAACAATCACCTGCAGTGAGATGTAAAGAATTAGACGGTTTAACATTTTAATATCTAAGAAAACCAGACAGACAATTTCATCTCTCTCTATTGTGAGGCTTTGCAGTTTGTTAGTAATGATTATTATGAGGAATTTTTAAACCTGTCAAAAGCTGGGGAAGGGAACCTTTAGGCCTTAACATAATGATAAAGGAACCTGAACTTCTACAGTATTTTTTTGTTATATTCCTGTATTTTAGGAATATATTTTAGCTTTTAACTTTTTTTTCTTTTGCTCCTTTCGCCATAAAAAATTCTGAACCAAATCATTTCTCCCAACTCTAGCTTCAATGTGTTTGCACAATATTTATTGTGGCAAGAGTGATATTAATGCACTTGAAGGCATTCACACATAATTGTATAATAAATATTTGAAAAAAGTACAATCTGCAGTGTACCCTAATGCAAACCATGGGAACAGATATTTACCAAGACATATATCATAAAATAACAATTGTTCCTGACAAACAGAGATAATAGAAGTTAATAAGTTGAATAGACAGAATGTTATGTCCAACAGGAGGGATCATTCTAATAATTTGCACTCCATTAAGTCAGTTCTGACTATTCCCTTATTCTGAGGGGTATCCTAGTACCGTGCAACTTGCCTATGAGTATACAGGCCCGAGCCATGGATCCCAACATGAGGCACATGCACCCCGGGGGGGGGGGGCAATTTGATTTTTAAGAGAGGCAACTCAAGAATGAGTTATTAACAGTGGATAGCCTTTTAGGCTTCCTTCATGTGAATAGGAGTTCACTTTTTGAATAATAAAAATTATATATCACAGAGGGAGAGGCATCAGGATTTTAGAGATGGCCAAAAAAGGTAGGTAACGACTACCTAGAGGCACAGTGGGAAACTGAACTCCCAGCACCTGGCTTCACGTCTAGGTACCTAAACCACTGAGATATCCAGCTAGGAGAGACTACAATTACCACAATCTCACAGTGCCACTAATTTATTATTTATTTATTTATTTATTTATTTATTTATTTATTTATTTAGATTTATATCACCGCCCACTCGCCGTGGCGACTCAGGGCAGTTTACAATCAGGAAAAAAAACCCACAGAAACAAAACAACAATAACACACACATAACACAAACAGATAAAATCCATTCCTCCTTCCGGCCAGAGGACGTTAGTCTTTTCCTTCCCTGGGCAGATAAGGCCCAGGATTAGGAAGTGGGAGCTTCCATCTAAAAACCTTAAAACTTTTAAAAATTAAAAATTAAAATCTGAAAAAGATTAAAAACAGATTAAAAACACACCAGATGCTACAACTACTAATTAAAAGTAGAAAAAGAGAGGGGCTCAGATCAACCAATGTGCTGGGGTCATTATACCTTCCATACCCCATATCTGTCCTGCCAGCCATGTTTTTAGATTCTTTCTAAAGGGCAGCAGCTCTGTCTGGAGACGTAGCTCCATAGGCAGGAGGTTCCATAGGGCCAGAGCAGACACAGAGAAGGCCCTCCTTCTGGTGCCAGAGAGATGTGCCTCCCTGGCCAATGGAACAACTAGGGAGCCTCTCCGTTCTGCTCTGGTGGGACGGGCAGATGTTCTTGGGGTGAGACGGTCTCTTAAGTATCCTGGCCCACTACTATGTAGGGCTTTAAAGGTAATAACCAGCACCTTGAATTGCACCCGGAGGCAAACCGGCAACCAGTGCAGCTCCCAAAGCAGAGGCGAGGCATGTGCATACCGCCCACACCCCATCACAACCTGGGCAGCCGCATTCTGGACCAGTTGAAGCCTCCGAATGGTCGTCAAGGGCAGCCCCATGTAGAGCGCATTACAGTAATCATGTCTAGAGGTGACCAGAGCATGTGTGATCATGAGCTAGGAGTCCCGATCTAGTTAGGTTGAGTTGGCTTTGACTTAAGGAAGATGAAGTCCAAAACATCAAAACAGCCAATGCTTCTTCCTCTCTGTCCTAGAGCTCTCAAATACCCTTCATGAGAACTGTCTCTGCCTTTGTAGAAAAAAACATGAATTATGCTGTTTTCTTGAAATACATTTTATCAGTGGTACTTAAGTGATAAAAAGTTTGGAGAGGACAGTTCTACTGACTTTCCATTAAGGAACCATTTTAAATATTTCCGTGTGTGTGTGTGTGTGTGTGTGTGTGTGTGTGTGTGTGTGTGTGTGTGTGTGTGTGTGTGTGTGTGTGTGTGTGTGCGCGCGCGCGTGCGCGCGTGTGCGTGTACGTGTGCGTGTGCGTGTGCGTGTGTTTAAAAGAAAAACTCAATGATAGTGTGTTGTGCACCATCTGCTATTAATCTCCATAGAGGGGAAAAATATTTTGGCCAAGTAATTTCTTTCCTTCCTTTTCCCCCTTCATTTTCCTTCCTTCCTTTGGACTCCTTTTAAATAACAAAATAATTTATACAATGAAGATGTGCAAACGTGTTTTAATTTAGATGTATAAATAAGTTTCTAAGCAACAGCAACAGTAAATACAGAAAACTTGAAGGAGTGAGAAAAGTGTAGCTAAACTTAGAAAATTCAGAATAAACATTTGTGGGAACTGCCATCTGCTCACATGCAACTCACACATAGGTAATAAATTGCAAAGCATCCAGACAAATAATTAGAAATTAATACTTCAATAAACTTGATTCACAATAAATTGGTAAGACTTGCCTAATTGTACTGCCTCTTAAGGCACAGAATGTGAACTTATCCATAACTTCCTGGGCCTTCATGGTTGTTACAATGCTAAACTCCATGACCAATCAAAAAGTCATGCAGATAACCAGACTACAATTCAGAATTCAGACCCACCAGTTCCTGAGCTGCAATCTATTAACGGATATATAGAGAACTATCTGAAAATCATTAGTCTTATCCATGGATGCATGAGTATAATAAATTCCACCTGATTCTGGTGGGGTAAGGCCATAATACCAAATGTGCTGGTCAAATAGATGGTGCTATTTCTAACTTCAAATAAGGTACTCCATTTTGAATTGTTTCTGCATTTTAAAAAACACACATCCATGCAGACAGAAAACTAATCCTGTTGGAAGTGGGCTACATCTTTTCTGCTTGACCTT
Source organism: Furcifer pardalis (assembly GCA_030440675.1). Classification (NCBI taxonomy): domain Eukaryota; kingdom Metazoa; phylum Chordata; class Lepidosauria; order Squamata; family Chamaeleonidae; genus Furcifer; species Furcifer pardalis. The sequence continues at coordinate 26,299,305 of CP126895.1, forward strand.
GGATACCTTGGAGTCGTTATTCAGCGAGGAGTCCCTGCATGATTAGACATCTCCTCAGCAACATTCTGCACAATTTGCAATTTTTTTAGCCATTTGGATATCACATCACCCACTGGTTAGGTGGACCATGCCATGTGCCCTCTGCTTTTACCTTGCCAAAGGGATCTGAGAGAGGGTGCTTTTGGGAGCTTTAGTTTCTGCTTGACACATCAGCTTATTTTTATTTTCAGAGAAACACACAAAAAATAGACATATAATGTCATCTCTAGTGGCATTAGTTTCTGTTACAATCTACTTTGTTACTTCACAGGTACCACACCATCCTTCTTCTGTGTGGATAGAAATGACCACCATGAGTCCGTTTGTTTGTTCTTTCTTTCTTTAAAGAAAAGCAGAGATCCTTTTAAAAGCAATTAGGGATGTGAGCAGATTTCACAAATTTTGTTTATGGTTTAGACAGGTGTTCCTGCAAAGGCGAGAAAACCTTTCAAAGGCTCTCAGCCTCCAGTGAGAAATCTTGTCTCCACCATGAGAGCAACACATCAAGCACAATTGTATTGCATTGTCTTTTGCTGCACTTTGTGGAATTTATGCAAAATGTCATTAATCGTTTTCCCCTGCTTTATTGAAACTAAATACACAGAGAGCAAGTACAAAAAAGCAGGCATTTCACAAAGAAACAGAAACCCATCCAACACTGCTACATTTTAATTCTCAAACCAAGGTGACAGCAGTTTTAATTTTAGTTTTTGTGCATTTCGAGAAATGTACAAAATTCACTCTTGCAAATATTTGGATATTTTCTGAAGGACAAACACACCCCAAACCCCTTGCTGTCTTACTTTGAGGAGAAGTGTTTTTCCCCCTCAGTTTCTTGAGGATACACAAGGTCATTATTTTCTTCACTGAAGTGTCTGAAGGATTTTATAATCTGAGTACGCATTTCAAGTCCATATCATAACATTATTGGGATAAAAGTATTAGGCTTCATTGTCATTCACTCTTTCTTTCACTATGTTGCTGACAATTCATTTTCCTTTTGATTAATACATTCTGAGGAAGACTGTTCCAAAAACATTTTAATGGCTTCAAGTTCTCAGACCAATCATGCTGTGCTTTTCGAATAATTGAAATAATCAGTGCTGGAATGATCTAATGAAATTGCTGTGACTGCAATTCAGTGACAGAGAGTCATATAAGGTATGCTTAAATAAACATGGTATCATAAGTAAAGAATGAAAGGGGGTTGATAGAGGGGTTATACTCAGTACCATTAGCAATTGTTTTGGTTCTTTATAGAAACATGCAAAATCCATCTTGGTTAACACCACATCCCCATTTAAGTTAATTACTCCACAGAGAAGAAGAGGAAAGGAAAAGAAAAGCTACCCCTCCCCCCCAAAAAAAAAGTTGTAGAAATTTCCCTGATAGGTAAGAGGAGAATAAAAAGGAGGAGAGAGTACTCTTGATGAAGAAAAGAAGCGACTAATGACAGAGAAAAGACAGACTTCTGAAATGAAGTTCTTAGAGAGATTCTTCTTTCTTTGTTGATTCCTATATTGGCAGAGCACTAGGATATCTTGTCCAGCTTTGCAATTCTGTGATTCTGTGACCAGAACCTTGTTGACTACAAATGCCAATATAAGTACAATACTGCAAATTGAAGCTATGATTTGCTGTTGCAAATGATTTCCTGCTTGTCAATGAATTGTTCCTTCATTGAACCCTAACTCACACAACTGGTGTACAATGAGAGATAGGAACACTGAATCGTTAACTAGCAACAATTTGTCCATGAAGTTTATACTATTAATCAAAGGCAAAAGGAGGAGGGGCGGCAGAGATTGGGATGGCTAGAGTGCATCATTGACATGGTAGGCTTGGATCTGGGCAGATTCTGGAGGATGGTGGATAACAGAGGAGCCTAGCATGCTGTGGTCCATGAGGTCACAAAGGATAGAACTCAGCTGTTCAACTGAAGAACAACGATGCATTGCCTGGGACAGTCAAGGCCCCCAATGGGGAAAAAAATATTGGCACATGACAAGTGGCTGAAATCTGGGTGTTGCAGACAATGTCAGGGGACAATGTTGTAGAAAGCCTGTAAGAAAGGTCTAGATCCGTGTTTCCCATCCTTTGGGTTTTGGACTTCAATTCTCAGAAGCCTAAATCAATTTCCCAAAGCACTGATCAGCCAGTTTACTGACTTAGGCTTCTGGTAATTGAAGTCCCCCTGTGGAGCATGGGCCCCACATTGAGAACCACTGGTCTAAAGCTACTTGGACTCTGCAACAGAAATTGACTGAGATATCCCATTCTGGTGCATGAAGTTTAATTCAAATCCTTGAGGAATTCTCTAATATATGAAGGAGCAGATCTAGCACAATGATTACACTGATCTGTTTATTTCTCTTTTGCTTGCTAATACTATCTTCCCCCTCCATCATATATTTTCAGCAACTCCATCCTATCTTACTCCTGCCAATTGTCTGGATATTTAACCATTCCATTCAGATTAGTAGTACTTGGCTACAGACATTGTGTGTCTGAAATAATTGTGCAAACAAAATTATTGTGAGTTATTCCAGCTACATTGCGGAAATTGAGAGGGATATCAAGCATATATATGCATTAAAATACCTTATTTTAAGAACAAATCATTCCCCTCTTTTAAAAAAACAATCATAGCAGCATATTTTTATTTGATATGATGGTGATATATGTGGGAATTATTTAAACATCCATGCAGTTGCATGGGACTTTTATCACATTTGTCATCTAAAAATGGTGGAAAGAAAATGTCAAAAGGCTAGACACAAGAATGCAAATAAACAGACAACGTTCCAGCAGCAGAAGGGGAAAAATACCAGCAGAAATAGCATTATAGACCATAGCTCTAATTTTCCCATACTTCTTGTTATGGTATTGTTTGACATTTGACATTACAGCAGGAGAGTTGGGCTTTCTGAAAGCCAACTTTGCCTCTCACTCCAGTAACAAAGGAGTAACACATTCTGTTTAGGCTGAGCCATAATCCATCACATAGGTGCAACAAAACAGAGGGCCTAAATAGATATTGTGATGGACTTGTGGCTGCTGTTGGCTCATATTTCTCTGATCATGTCTAATACATTTGGCTCATTTTTCTCTGATCATGTCTAATACATTGCTTTGTTCCAAGGTTTTTGTTGCAGCCTTCAAATAGTACTTTGAAAAACCCACAGATTTTGCCAGGGCATGTATGATAGCAATGTCACAGATGCTATGTGTACAACCAAGGAATGCATATCTTTCTTTATTTCATTTCTACACATTGAGAGCAAAATATTTCAAAAGATTTTTGTCCAGTGGACAAGCTTACAGGTCTAGAATCCTATTGCTTTAAAAAAAAAAAAACCAACACACATGCAAGTGAATTTCCAGATGCCACTTCGGCTACATTAGTTAATGCTAGTCATGTGCTGGGCAGGCAACAAGGTGTGTGATGAGAAACAAGACCAATGTGTGGTCAGCACACTTGCCCATTAGCTGTGACAGCTACTACAATTGCTCTTCCATGCAAAATAAAAAGTAATATTTAACTCAGAGAGTTGTGTTTTAATTCAATGTTCTTTATATAAAATGCAGTGTTTTTGGCTATTCCTTGTTTGGTTTGGTTTCTCTCAGGCAGAGCCAAAATGCCTTGTGTCTAGAAGTCCATAAGTGTCAAAGATGAGAAAATTTGTGACTATGGATTCACTTGTACACACAAAGCAGGAACAATGCCAACTGAGGTCCTTAAATAGCGTACAATTACTGAGATCACGATAAATACCCATAATTGTATTCTTGGTTGTATGGCCTTGGTTATTTGAGCAGTATTACTTCCTGACACTCCTCAGATATGAGGAATTCATAAATACGGTAGGTTTTTATGATAATCACAAGGCATCTGGGAGTTGTGGCGCAAAATAGCACATATACCCTCTGGCTGATATCTGATGAAAGACCCACCTTCACCCATAACACTGCAAGGTTCTGTACCACTGTGTGTAAGATCAGAAGAATAGTCCTGGCAGGTCCTTCAGCTAAGTAAACCACTGGTGCTACAGTGTAGACTTAGTAATATTTGTAACATTATTAATATTATACTAATGTTAATATTAATCTTATACAGTACTAATTTTACTACTCTTTAACTCTGAGCAGAAATGTTGCTTTTTAAAATATATATTTAAGTACCCTCATTTTAATTTCTGTCTCTTGATGGATTTTAAGCTCTCATTTGAACTTCTGTTCCTTTTGCTGTATTAAACTGGTCTTGGACCATAATAAAGATTGATTGATAATCATACTGCAACTTCCAAAAGCCTATAGTACAGGGCAGTCTGGAAGTTGAAGTGAAAAACAAGCAACAGTTCTATACTCTGCCACAAGATTAATGCTCCCAATGGTGAGAAAGGGAGAGTATCGATACCTTGCATAATTGGGTTGTAGGTGACAAGTATTTCATGCCTTAGATCAGGAGGAAAGTTAAAATCACCATTCACATCTTGAATAAGTAAACTACTAGGAACTGTGTAAAATGTACTTTAATTGTATTGGTAGATCAACTCTGAGTCACAGTTTAAACATCCTTGATCTCCTTCCTGTTCATGGCAAATATATGAAATCTCTGCAAGGTGATTGATATGTTATGCTAGTTTTACTTTAAAGACGAGTATTAAAACCCTATGCTATTCTTATAGACTGTCTCTTTCTCTAGGTCTAGGAGAGAGCAAAAAACAAAAACAAAAAACAAAAATAAAATAAAAACTGCACTGTAGAGCAAAAAATAATTCTAAGTTAGAAATTGATGAAAAAGAACCACTCAAAATTGCTTTAAAGATTGCCCAAATATCTGAATATATTTTGAATATTGATGTTATTCTTCAACAAAACTGAAAATAATCAAGCTATTATCTCAATCAATCCACAAGAAAATTGAATCATGATTTATATACACATTTTGAATGCACTCCTGCAAACATGGTCTTCCTATCAATTTCCTCAGCAACAAGTCTGCGAGAGGGAACAACAAAATTTTGTAAAGAGGAGGGATTAAATGCCAGTTATACATTCAAAACCTGATCAAAATTTAGATAACTAAGAATAATTTAAATCTCCTTGGGAAGAGGAAAAAATTGAAAGTTTTGTGCAGTACATATCTAAACCCTAATGTGAGCATTTAGCAGCTGATAAATGGTGCTTTTACTTATCTTGGAAAATGGGACTCTAACTTGCTATCGCAGCTGACATAATGAATAAGATAAACCATGTACTGCTGATCTACCAGACAGAAAATGAACTCCAGGCAAGGTTTCATCAGCCAACATCAGCTATTTAAAAATCTTTCATTCCTCCTTTATCGGATGGCTTTTCATGCTGCATTTTGTTTGCTGGCACAAGGAACCCAATGTATAGAACAATTACCAAAACTTTTTATTTACAAGCTAGCACGAATGATTCATTCTCATTCTTTATTATTCACACATAGGGGGATAATAAGATTAGAGAAGGTGCCCACTTTTCAAACTCAGGGGGCTCAGAAATGAATTATCTCCTCCCCCAGAACAAGCCCAGTAACTAAGAAATGTTAAGTGTATTGTTCTCAAGCTCAACTTCTCTGTTTAGGGTTTCTTAAGTGCATGATTAAACTTAGGTCCATCCTGAGATTGAGCCTGCTCAAAATGGGGAGTTGCTTCTCAGGCCTTCCTTATACTGTATGAAATTAAGTACAGCATTAGGTTGTTTCACTGGAGACCAAGACCAAGATTATTCACACTCTTGCTTTCCTGATCACCATGGAGGGATGCAAAACCTGGGTGGTAAGAAAAGAAACTGATATGGGGGGAAATCCTGATTCATTTGAACTATAGTACTCAAGGATTATGGATTATTGTATTGACCCATCTGGGAAAGCATGGTCCTCACACGGTGGCACTACACAGTGAGTCTTGTTTAAGGATAGTCCAGATACCAGAGTCCAAAAGGCAAGCCAAGGTCTGTTTACTGGTAGTCCGAGTCAGTAGTCAAATCCAAAGGGTGTCCAGGGGTGTTGTCAGGGTTGGCAGAGTAGTAAGGGTCATGGCAGGAAGGTCAGGGTCATGGCAGTCTGGGATCAAGCAGGATGTCAGTCTTCACACAAGTGTTGTACTGATGCTGGCAGGCTGAAAGAGGCTTGCTTATAAGCCTCCCAGGTAATCAGTATCAGCTGGGAGCCTTCATTGGTGTCTCGCCCTGGCCTGTCTGTGTCTCAGGTGTATCTGTTTCCTAGCCCTCTCCAGGACTGAGGGTTGATCCCTGTCAGAGCTAGACGCCTGATACGACAGGTCAGCTGCAGGGGAGAACAGATTTGGGTCAGGCACAGGCTGAGACCCCGGGCTCAGGGGATCCTCCAGCTTGGGTGCAGGCAGAACCAGACTGGGTATAGGGAGTGGCCCCTGATCCAGCTCATCTTTGGAGTCAGAGGATGGCTGGATCATAGCAATTGTCCTGAGACATTGTGTGTGTGTGTGTGGGGGGATTTTTAAACATGCTTTTTGGAAATATGCTTGGCTCAAACAAGTTAATACAAATTGTATTACAGAAATCTATTTGGAAAGGTAAAAAAAGACTACGCTGTTCTAGAAGTACAATAATTAGACATTTTGGAGTTACTGCAGGATTTCTATAATAAGATTCTCATTGGGTTAAGCAGCTGAAAAGGGATTGTTAGTATTCATTTAACTACATTTGTTTATGACTACACAATCAATTACAGCTAACAGCAAAATCATACACAAACCCACACACACATCAGTATGATCAAATAAAGTTTATTGAATTCATTTTGATCTGGGCAAAGGTTATATATTTCATGAGTTACACTAATTGATTTTTGTGCTGGAAAGATCCTGGCACCTAATATAGTAACGAATCAAATAAAACACATACTTTAAGGCAGGAAAGCACTTTAATAAATAGACCTAGATAAATATTTGAGTATGTGTAAGCACTCATTTATCACATTGCGGCTTTCAGTATATATTATAATGTAACTGATTCATTTTCAAGATCATCTACTGAAATTATATATTTTTTTTATTATTGGTACTAGTATTAGTATTGCAAGATCTGTTTTATTTGACGTATTATCCCTGTGGAATGATTAATTTGAGAGATTTAATGGAGCTTCCACCCTCTACCCGACCCAAACTGATAGAGCTGTGGAAGGCTTCTTCACTCTGCTATTAAAGTATTCTAATTAAATCAGTCATCCTATTCCCATCTGTTATTTAGTGCTCTCACATAGAGAAGAAGAGCCTGTTGGATCTTCTCCAAAACAGCCAATGTATTTAGCTCCCTTCATGGCTGGTTGGATATTGTACACAGGAGGATCTAATTCACAGTTAGAAATATATATATTTTAGTGTTATATCACATACAGACGGAATCCCATGGTACTCAACTCATCAAGAAAAACCTTCCCTGCTTATCATGAAAAGATGAACTAGATTTGTACTCCCTTTCCCCTTGAGTGGATTTTCCCCCTGTATAGTTCTGGAATCATTTTCATTCTTTTGGGAAGAGGTAACAAATTAGCTGTTGCAGCATACTTTGCTCTCTTATCATGTTTGTCTTAAAATATCAACTTCACCACAGATATTGCAATATGCATGACATGGCATGACAATGGATTCCAAGCTGGCAGCCAATATAAAGCAAAGGTTTCCATTGAAGCCTCTGATGGAAATATGTGTTCTTGCAGCTACTACTTGTGCTGTAACAGCTTGATACTGATGTGGCACACTTTGTAGTAGGTGGGGTATGGAACGGAGAAGGGCAGAGGTGCTGTCCAGAGGGCATGTCAGTTGTATTTGATTGTGAAGGATGGAAAGGTCCAGAAACTTTATGAATGGGTTATTTCTCATGATGCTAAGAACAATAATATATCTTACATGACAAGCAAAAACAATTTATCCTGTTCAATCAATCTTTGCTTTGCAACTTGCAATAAATAATACATTTGCTTTCCTACTAGGAAATTGTGAGACTCAACACAACATATGGATTTAACTGGGCACACTTCTATTAAGCAATTTACAAAGAGATCGGTAGAAGAACTTATTTAGCTCTCCCCTGCTTAATCATCATGGCCAGGCCAGGCCACCCAAGTCATAGGTGCAAATCACAAACATAGCATGCATACTGGCAGCCAGCAGATGCTTAAGGGAGGTCCTTGTGGAAAACTTTGTCCTCAGACTCTGTGACCCAGAGAGGGAAAATTGCCTAGGACTGGCCTGAAAAGTACTCTGAACAGGTCTGGATCCATCACTTTCAGTCCACAAGTTCTTGCAGATGGTCAGGAATTATTCCCTTTGGGCACACAAGGACACTTACTCATGCACAGCCTACCTGCCAAGTGATTCCCTATTCATATAGCACACTTGTTGTACCCATGTTTGCTTGCAGACTCAGTGCATTGCAGATTAATCAACTCTACTCTTCTCACAAGGCTAAGGGTAGAAGGAAATTCCCTGCAAAGCTTTAAAATAAAAACCAGCCACAGCCTTCAGAAAAATTCTCCAAACTGGAGATCAAAGGGGGAGGTAATTGGGTGTAGTGGTGTTATCTAGTCCCCGAAAAGCATCTATACATCCTAGAACCCTCAGTCTAAAACATCACCCTTTTCCTGGCCTGACATCCATTGGGGCCAGATAAAAATGGCCTCACTCTACAGTGAACCAAGTGTGAGCATGGCACTGAACTGTCACAAGAAATTTATAGAGTGTAGGCAGCATGCTATAAATACCTGTCTATGTGTGCCTATGTAAGATGTACAGTTCTGGGCAGTGTGCATTCAACATTGATCAATATTTGAAACTAGAATTTGTGATGTGCATGTTTGAGAAATAATTAATGTGCACTGATGGAGCTTTCCTTGAACACAGTGAACTGCGTCTCAGCTGGTCTTGGCCGTGATGGGAAGTGCTCATACTTCTACCAAGAAGAGTACCAGTTTTTACTTAGATTGGAGCCTTTTGTTCTTGAAGGGCCCCCCATATCTGTCATTCACAACCAGTGTGCCCCAGAAATTATCTAAGTGCAAGCTTTTGATTTAAAAAATGCTTCTACTTTGAATGCCCATGTTCCTAATGGAAGGAAGGAAGCCCTTTCCAGTCTGTACAATATGCTTCAGACTTATCTCCTACATACAGAAATTGTGGTAAAACCCTCACTCAGCTGGGAACTTTTCCTGATACTTAAAAAGAGCAATCCTTTACTTGAGATAACATGCTTCAGAGTAAGAAGGTGCTGATTTACTTCACATGAACACAGCCAAGGGTAGAGACAGAAAGTTTGCCAAAGGCAACATCATGTTTTCAGCCAGAGATTAGTCCCAAGTGCAATATCTGCAAGTGTGAGATTGAGCCTTCACACATATGACAAGGAAATTTTGAATCTGGGTTGGATACCAATCTCCAAAAATGACAGGGGCTATAAATGAAAGAGTATGTTTTTTTTTAATCTGCTTTCTTCCTAACCAGAAGAAACCCAACCCTAACTTTTATCTAGAATATTACACCGCTCTTAGAAAGTATGAGTACAATCCAGCCTAGCGCCATGGAGTCAATCCATGAAGGTGGATCAGAAGGTGCCTTGCATGAAAGCCAGTCCTATCCGATTCTAGGGTTCAGTGTTCATCTCTGTTTATAGCCAAAGAGCCAGTGCTGCCTGTGTTTGCAGATGTTTCTGTGGACAAGTGGCAGGCATGCCTCAATACCTGAGTGCATGAAACACCCAGTATACCTTAAATGAACATTATCTGTGTGAGAGTTGGGCAATCTACAGTGATCTGGGTACCACAAATAGTCATCCTACAATCCCCTTTTTTACTTATTTGAAAAATTAGAGGATTTTCTTCTAAAATATTCCCCTTTCTACTCTCTAACGATGAATATTTCTTTTCTTTTTTAACTAGATCCTTTGTGGGTATGGAAGGGGACTCAATACATGGCACAGTTATTCTTATGCCTTCGAGGGGATATGGGCAGTGATGGGCAGCAACAGGTTTGTACCAGTTCACCAGAACCGGTAGTAACTTTCCCCAGTATCCTGGAGAACAAGTAGCGGTTTTTTTGGGGGGGGGAATCACCTTGGGGGCTTACCCTTTCACTGGTTCCCCCACTGCGCATGTGCGCCTACAGCGCTTGGTGCACATGCGCGGCCTCCTTGCTGTCCTCCCAAGTGGGGAGGAGGAAGAGAAGCTGCTAGCCTGAAGCTCCCTATAGTCTGCACCCCAGGGTAAGTGACTCACTTTTGCATGGTGTGTGTGTGTGTGTGTGTGTGTGTGTGTGTGTGTGTGTGTGTGTGTGTATTTTAATGTGCATTTAATGTGTATTAATTTTTAATGTGTATTTTAATGTGTTTTCTGTTTGTATTTTTATGTGTTTTTATGTCTATTTAATGTGTATTTGTTTTAATGTGTATTTTATGTGTATTTTTATGTCTATTTAATTTGTATTTTTATGTGTACTTATTTTTATGGGTTTTTACGTTGGTTCTGTCCACATCATTGGATCCGCCCATGACATCATGATGTTGGCTCCGCCCACAGTGTTGTAGTAATTTTTTTGGCTGCCCACCACTGGATATGGGGGATTCTTTCCATAGAATATTTTCCCCACAACTTTTGAAAATTGGGGGTGCTGGGGAGCATATGGAGAAGGAGAGATCACTCTGCAGCCCCAGATCATGTGTTGCCCTTGTCAAGAGATGGCACCTGCCAACTACTTGGCTTCAGCCTATTAGAAACTGTCTGGGGCTGCCAGTGCGCCTTGGCAACAGAATGAGCTCTCCGAAACTCCCACAGCACTTCTCCCTGGCTGAAACATGTTCCCAGTATCTATTTATCTACTTGAAATTTCTTGCTTTTGAACTACTAGGTTGGCAGGAGCTGGGACAGACAACAGGCACTCACTCCATCATGCGACACTCAGGCCTTGAGCTGCTGACCTTTATCGAGTACCAAAATTGGCTTTTAAAAATTTTTAGGATGAGAAAAACAAGGAACAAAAAATATGGCACAAAACAAAATATGCAAACATATATATGCTAGGACTCTGAACAAAGAAGTTTAAAAAAACTGCCAATTAAAGCCAATAATTTAACATTGAGGAAACTTACCTGTTCCCCAAAACCTGACTAAATCGAAGGATAGAATGTTTCAGCCTCAAGTGTTAATAGTCTGTGAATTGAGACCAACAGACTTCCCTCTACTAAAAACCTAACATTTTATCTACACCATGAGTTCCAGGCTTCCATACAGCACTACAGAGAAGCTTGTCTGGATGAGGCAGCATAATAACCAATAGTCCAACTCCCAGAGTCTACTTTTTGTAATTCTCTCCTCCTCTTCTGATCAGAACTGGCTAAACAACTTCAGGGGTGTCCATGTTGCACCATGATCTTTCCCAACTGCAAAATGTTACTTAATTGACCTACATGTTAGCAATACATTCCCCCCTTCATGCCCCAATGTTTCCATGGTTGACCTTAGGACAGAACAAGATAAGGATGTTCTAACCTCCTGTCCAACTAATCTTCATGCCTCAGAGGCTAAGAGATTCTCTCAGTTAGATCTTTATCCCAAGTTCTTAACCTTTGCGGGGTTGTTTCTTCACAGTCCTCTTTAGTATTCAGGATTTATACAGGAATATTTCCCATATTTCGGGGCTGTGGTGTCTCAAGTGTTTGAGACATCAAACTTGATGACTAGAAGGTTGGAGTTCTACTCCCCAATACTGCACAATGGAGTGAGCTTCCATCTCTGTCCCAGCTCCTGCCAACCTAGCAATTCAAAAGCAAGAAATTGCAAGTATAAAATAGGTACCATTTCAGTGGGAAGATAAACAGCATTCTGTGCACTCCAGTGTTGAGGCATGCCTGCCACATGTCCATGGAAACGTCTACAAATGCAGACAGTGCTGGTTCTTTGGCTATAAACAGAGATGAGCACTGAACCCTAGAGTTGGATACGATTGGCTTTTGAGCAAGGATGACGTTAACCTTTACCTATTTCCCAACCTTCTTTGGTGATACTAGGGATTGAACCTTTTACATAGAAATGATGCGTTCTGAGCAGCCTTTGGAAGTTAATCCCACTCTTTACAGCTTGGCATTTCACATTACAGATTTGATCATGCAACATTACCAGCATAGACCATCGTACATTCAGAGTGGAGTTGCTCTGAAAACCATCAATGCTTAAATACTCATTTTCAAGCCCAGCTCAGAATCAGCTGTGGTAAAAGGCTAAAGGAGTCTTAAGCCTACAGGAAGCTTTCTTGAGCTAACCAAGAAAGACCTGGTTCCATAAATCCCCTGACCCAGCTGAACAAATGTTGAAGTAGAGCCCTTTACATCATGTAATCGTGTAATTCTGAAGCATAATATATATAATTTATAATGTGTAATTATATGTATTATGTGTAAGCTCTCCTGGGTGACACAAAAATGGAAATGAACCAAAAAAAGCCCCAACCCTAATTCAGACTCCACAGAAATTCCTGCACTAGAGTGACTCCCACACTTGCAAAAATTATGATGTGATGATTGCTTTTTATTTAAAAATATATATGAAGGAAGCACTTTGTTATCTATTTCTGACTTCAGTCATTCAGCACAGTAATTGTGAAGGATATGAAGCAATCTGTGTCATCTTTTCATAGTGAAAGATTTGACCCACAGAGGCATTTTCCCCAGATGAACGTATTAAGATTCCTTTTTTTAAAAAAAATAGCACTATTAATTTGGTCTTCAATTCACTAGATCTGTAGATTTCTAACCAAGAAAGTGTATCAGTGAAAACTCTGGTATCTCTCCCCTTACTGTGGTACTATTTAACCTCATTGCTTGCTTCTTTCACATTGTATACAGTATACTATTTTTGTGATCTTTTCTCACCTTCTTGAGTTATCACTAACATTATCGCTGCATAATTAATGTTTAGTTTTGAAAAACCCTACTATTTCCCACACCCATGCAAAGCTTATTCATGTTGAGTCTATTTATTTTGTGGGGTTTTGGTTTTTGAGATTCTGTGTTTTGCATCTTTGGTTGTTGTTGTTGATCAGTCGCACAGTTGAGTCTGACCCTTTGTGACCCCATGGACCACCACACACCGGGCTCCACTGTCATCTGCCATCCTCCACAGCTGACCCAGATCTATGTCAATCACATCAATGATTCGATCCGTCCACCTCATCCTCTACTGGCCACTTTTGCCTTCGATCTTTCCCAGCATCAGGTCCTTCTCCAGTGAGTCCTCTCTTCTCATTTGGTGGCCAAAATACTTGAGCTTCAACTTCACTATTTGTCCTTCCAATGAGCAGGGTTGATTTCCTTCAGAATTGACTGATTTGATCTCCTTGCAGTCTAGAGGATTCTCAAGAGTCTCCTCCAGCAGCAGTTCAAAGGCATCTATTCTTCTGTGCTCAGCCTTTCTTATGGTCCAACTCTCACAACCATACATTACTTCTGGGAAGACCATTGCTTCAACTATGTGGACTTTTGTTGGCAGGGTGATGTCTCTACTTTTTATTATGATGCCTACGTTTGTCATAGCTTGCCTCCCAAGAAGTAAGTGTCTTTTTATTTCATGGTTGCAACCACCATCTGCAGTGTTCTTAGATCCCAAGAAGGCAAAGTCTGACACTGCTTTGATTTCTTCCCCTTCTGTTAGCCAGGGAATAATGGGTCCAGATGCCATGATCTTGGTTGTTGTTGTTGTTGTTGTTGTTGTTGTTGTTGTTGTTGTTGTTGTTGTTGTTGTTGTTGTTGTTGTTGTTGTTGTTGTTGTTGTTGTTGTTGTTGTTGTTGTTGTTGTTGTTGTTGTTGTTGTTGTTGTTGTTGTTGTTTTGATGTTTCAGGCCAGCTTTTGCACTCTTCTCTTTCACCATCATCAAGAGGCTCTTTAGGTCTTCTTCATGTTCTGCCATTAGGGTACTGTCATCTGCGTATCTCAGGCTGTTGATGTTTCTCTGAGCAATCTTAATTCTTAATGTTTTATCCTCCTCTGCATTATGCATGATGTACTCTGGATATAAGTTAAATAAGCACCAAAGGTTAAAAGTTTTCACATTTGACAGCTAGATGGTCCAGTTTTCAAGTTCAGCTGGATAGCCACCAATGAAACTCAAGCTGGAAGAAGAACAGAACAAGATACAAAGAGCAGAAACCCTATATTTCCCACCATCACCACCCCCACCCCAAAAAGGGGGAGGAAAGTCTTTAAAATAAATACTGAAAGCATTGCAAACATGCAATGGGGGCATGGTCTCAGACTCAGCATGATGAAATATAGACCTGAACGTTTACCATAATCTGGACAATTTAATGAATGAAACTTTCAATAGAATGTAAGCCTGGTTTCCATTAGCTGGACATAGTAAGAACTTGCCAGACAATAATGTATCACTTGGGTTCCAACATAAATTACAAGTCAGCAGCAGGCACCTACCTTGCATGTGGAAAATCCAAAATTCAACCTTGGCATCTTCAGTTAAAAGGATGAGGTAGGAGATGAGGGGAAATTCCCCCGCCTTAGAACTTAGAAGCCATTGGCAGATGGATGAAGATCTGGAGATAAACTAACTAAACATATGACCGTTGTGGTTCTCCAAAGAGTAAATATAACCAGGGATATGAATCTTGCAGCCTTTTGCTCTCAGTGGGAAACTGAATCTCTCTTCCCCCCCCCCTCCTATTTTCTCCTCAGCAGGAAATCTCTCTGGTTTTCTTGGATGTTTTGTGGTCATTTTATTATGAAGAAGTACCGATCTGCACAGAATTATTTCAATTGTTGTACAAAATGACATCTTTCCTGTGCATGATTCCCAAGAAAGGGGATTGAGCTGTGCAGAATTGAGTAGCTTCTTATGTAACTGGAAAGGTGAAAAATGGGATGTGAGGGGAAGCCAGGAAGCCTCATTTATTTTCAGGAAGCTGGAAATCTTGCCTGTGGAGAAGTCTCAGTGAGAAGTCTTGGCATGGTAAGACTGTGAAAACTGTGGAGAAGAAGGGGTTTTTTTTTTGTTCTTTGAACATCTCTCACTGCAAATGTACTTCTAGTTAAAAACACAAGGGAGTGATGCAACGCATTTCCTGCAGGTTACTTCACAGTGTCAGAATTTCTATTAATTTTTTAGTTTAGGGTTATTCAATGTTTTTTAATAATCTAGGATCCAGCCACTCGTTTTAAACCAGCATATTTAGGCTGAGATGGAGTAGAATCACAAAGAAATGCTCAATCTTAATATTATTATGTTTCTTTCCCATTATTCATATCAGATTGTGAGAACAGTTCTTTTATTCCCAAGTAGACATCAGTTTGGATTTTTCATATATGTTTTCCCCCTAATGCACATATTTTGTACATGTTCTCTCCACTAACATTTTACCCATTGGTATCTTCTCCAACTGACTGAAAATAGTTTTCCAGCTATTCTCAGCTTCGTTTTTTTTTTTTAAGTGGACAGATTTTTAGCCATTCTCATGGGTAAAAGGTATTCATGGCTTTATTTTTATTTTCCAAAATATACTGTGTGACTCTTGAACTTGTAAACTTTTGGTACAAAAATACACTTGGTCTCACAAGGAGTAAAGGACAGCATGAAAAGGATATTTCCATCAAGTTTTTCAGTGCCAGCAATATAATTTTCCAACCCTGGGATTGTGACCCAGACGTGAAACTGCCAAAATGAAGGCACCTTTTGGTGAGTTCATTCTGCAGTTCCTTTCACCTGACCCAGTGTAAGAAAGAGGAGCTGACAAACACAAGGTTGCCATTACAGGGTATGCCCAACTGTGGTTCAAAAATATCACAATCTTCAAGGAGGCTCTTTCTGTGTACTCCTCATCCCCGACTAGAGGCTGGACAAGATCACAATTATTCTGATTTCAGATCTGGTAACTCTAAACAGTGATGTAACATTGCAATCAAACCAGCCCAGGTTTATCAACCTAGATTCAAGTTTTCTCCCTGGCAATTTTCCCTACTTATTTGACATCTAATGATCAGCTGTAACAACATATACTTTTCAATTCTCACAATGTGATCATTTGTTGTTGTTGGTGGTGGTGGTGTTGGTGTTGGTGGTTATTCATTTGCCATAGTACTTCTTTTCAGGCCTGCCAATCCAATAAATCCACTTCAGATGTTGCTCTCTTTTCAAAAGTAGCCAATGATGCCATTTATTTATTTATTTATTTATTTATTTATTTCCAACTTGTTATCCCGCCCCAATCGGGTCGAAACCCAACTCTGGGCGGCTTACATAAACAAATTTAAGAAATACATAGTTAATGAATACAACTCAGTATACAGTATCCTCTTAATAGATTAAAAAAATATAAATTAATACAATGTTCACAGATTAAGCTAAAAAGATTAAACAATTCCCAGTTATTTCCAAGATATAAAATTACCAAGGTTATTAAAATGACAAAGGCCATGCTCTGCAGCCTGACTGGCAATATATAGCATGGCATGGCATCATGCTATGTGTGTTTGCAAAGCCAGTCTGGAGAGTTTGTTGCATGTTATATTCTTTGCTTTAGAGAAACTGCCTCAGGCCGCCTCTCTTTTGACATTCATTGCATGGCTGTGAGCTCACTGTTCTTCAATCACGTCCCACAGTATGAATATTTGTCAACATGCTCCACATTATCATTTTCCAGAGAAGTAGCCATGCTAGTCTCTTTCAGAAATAACAATAACATACACAGAGGCACACACAACAATTGTGGTAACATTGAGACTTACACATTTATGTCAATGTGGCTGTTCATGGATGATATTCCAGTTGTTCAGAATCACTGATGTGTCTTAAAAAGTGAATCTACAGAGGTTCACAATGAAATAAATCAGTCAATCTTAAAGGTGATAAAATACTGTTGTTTTGCTGCCATATTTTAATTTTGCATTTCTTCAATGACTTAATTGGGCAACTTTGCAAACCATCTAAACTATTGACCAGTTATACAGTATTAACTGCATATCTGATGTTGGTGATAACCTCTCCTGTCCACTGACAAAGATATTATTTACATCAATACATGGTGCTCCAATGATGTTTTTGGATCATTAAAAAAGCAGTAGTAAGTGTATACATTTTTCCCAAGTGTCTCTTTACATCTCTGATGTTCCCATTCACATTTTTATGTCCTTGGTCACCTAATTTCAATTTTCTTTTTTTTTAAAAAAAATTACATTTTTATTATAAACATAAATGCACATTAGCAAAAACAAACAAACAAACAATAAGACAATAAAAACCAAATAAACAACAAAAACACTATGCAATATACAAAAATACTATGTGCTCTCTTCACCCAGCAGAACAATTCTTATGATTCTTTTATTTTCTTTATTCTAGCATCTCTATAATTTGTAATTTTTCCCTCTTTCCAAAATGATATTTGTTCTTGGCTTGGTTTCTTTCCTTTTCTTTTTGTCAATACATAGTCAAGAAACTCTCCCCATGTTTCCTTAAAATTTGATTTCTTCAAAATTCCTTTTTTTTACTTTTAATTCTAGTTTTAATTTATCGTTTATTGTCACATTCCATATTTCATTGTACCATTCTTCTAATTCTTTTTTATTATCTGATTTTTCACTGTACTCTTTTCTTGCCACTTAAACGTGGTCAAACATACAAATATCTCTTGAATCATAATATTTGTTTACCAACAATCCCTTCAATTTAGTGTACTAGCTTTTGTTACAGCCTTTATTTTACTCACTAGACAGAATTAATGTCATATGATTACAGACTTAAACATGCTTTTCCCATATTCTGTTACAAGGCAGTAGCTGTTCTTCTGTATTAACTCAGAGCTAGTGTCTGAACAGTTCCTCTGATCTAAACCAATTAGGTTAATCTTGGCACAGAGGACTTTTCCAAAAAAATTCACAGCCCCACCTTGCATTTGTCTGTTTACAGACCACAATAACCCAGTCTGAAACAATATTCCCTCTTCTTCCATCTTCAGTATACTGTACATATTACTGAAACACTAACGTGCCCAAACTTTTCATTTCAAGAACTAACAATGAACCGAGTAACTCTTACTTCTTTTTAAAGAACAAATTCGTTACCATTTTCCTTTTGCCTTCCAAAATAATGTAGCCTTCAATGTAATGAGGATACACTACAGCACATTCTGTTGTGCTGTAATGTGTGCTATTGATATTCATTACAGTTCATTATTGCTCTTCATGTATAATCTAGTTAGTTTCCTTTGTTGGCAAAATTACATGACAGTAATAATGAAAATAAATGAGCAAAGTTTGCTGACCTTTTGTACAACTCCCAAGTGGAATATCTCTACAAAAGCAAACCCCTTATCATTTGGCTAATTGTCCAAACAAAAAAAATTATATACCATAATCAAAACTCTTGTATTCATGAAACAATACTTGTAAGTCATAAGATACACTGATTGTTACCTTCTATTTTACTAAAAAGGGAAAGGAAAGGAAAATTCTAATTGTATAAATAATGCTCATATTTGAGAGATGTAGCCTAACTGGAGCTGGCCAATTTGTTTCATCGCATGCCGTGTAGCCAACTAATTCCTCTGCAGCCTTTATTCACTGCCAGAACCTGGGCTATTGTTTATTCTGAACATATCTTTTTTTTTCAGAGGAAGTATCTGGAGTCCAGGCTATATTCCCATTACTCACAGAATATTAATCATAAAAATATACTGTCAGTTTCCAATAGACATCTTCATTTACAGAAAATAAGCAGGAACACTCAAGGGTAAACATAATCTAACTATGGAATTATATGAAAATTATTGTGCCTCTGTAATTGTGTGAACGGTGTCAAGCAGTAATTATGACACCTGTAACTGTAATTAAAGTAATGCATTTTCCTAATCATAGGCATGCTCCATTGTTTCCATCTGCACGAAAATTTAATTGTGCTTGTCAGGAAAGAATTTTCAATGAAAAAGGAGGAGGGACGAGAAGGAGGAGAGTTTTCAGAGGGTGAAAGCAGATGGGGTGAAGGTACATTTTAGCCTTGCATAACATTTCAGGGGATTTTGCCCCTCCCCCCAACACATGATGTAACCCCATGTGCAGTGATGGGATGTCACCGGTTCCAGATGGATCTCTGGAACCGGTAAGACCAATCCCGGAGGGTTCTCCGTGAGGGGAAGTCCACTTTTGGGGCGTCCGGTTCCGGACGCCTGACCGAAAGAAAAAAAAATTAAAATCGGAGCGAAAATGGCTCTAATTGACTGCGCATGCGCAGAAACTCAATCTGACGCATTGCACATGCGTCAGATTGAGTTTCTGCGCATGCGCAGTCAATTAGAGCCATTTTCGCTCCGATTTTCAAAACATTTAGAACTTTCAGGGCAGCGGCGGCGGCAGCAGCCCTCTGAGGGGGGCGCCTCCCCGCGGCACGTTGAGGGCTGCCTCGGCCGTCCGCTGCTGACAAGCCCCATGCCCTGGGGACGCCCGGCGGGGTACACCGCCGCCGCCGCCGCCGCCGGGCGCCTGTGGGCCGGGTGCCTGCACCTGGCGTCCACAGCCGCCGCCCGCCGCCGCCGGAGCTGCCGCTGCCTGAATCCCTGTGGACTCCTTCTTGGGTCGGTCCCTTTTGAGCTCGGCTGCCGCGCGCTGCGGAGGAGGAAGCTGTAGGCGGCGGCAGTGCGGCATTTTGACATTTTAATATTAGTTCTGTTGACACATGTCCAGTGGTGGGCATCAGCAGGTTCACACCAGTTCACCAGAACCGGTAGCAGAAATTCTGGCTGCCCACACCCATCCAAGTTTTGAAATAATTCAGGTGCAATGAAGGGCTTTTCCCTTGGCCATGCCTATTATACCTCGCCCATAGTGTGGTAGTAATTTTTTTGCAAGCCCACCACTGCATATGTCCCTAACAAGTGTTGCCAACTGTGTGAGTATCGACCTTTTTTCCAACCAGGTCTTCATTCACACTTCCTGTCTGCCTGGTTGTTACTTCCACTCTGCTCTCAGAGCCTTGCCTGCATTGCACAGCCTTGAATCTGAGAACACTCATATATGTTCAGCACAAGTCTATTCTTAGTCTTTCTCCTTAGCATTGACAACCTCAAATTCAAAAACCTTTCTTGGCAATACAATGGCACTACAAGTGCCCATGATATCACAATGATTGAGACAATGAGCAGCGGTACAATTAAAACATGGAAAACCAAGGATTATCATCTCTCACTAAAAGGTCAGAACCGGATGGCACATGACAGGAAGGCAGCCACTCGGTCCATGTAATTGGTGAATTACAACCCATGCCATCAAGACAACATGTTGGTAAAAATAGTGTGAAAACCACAATCGACCTGGGGTTCATGGTTGGAGCCCCCAAAGCCATGTTTGGTGCTTGTGATACGTTCAACTCACTGTGTACCTTCCCTGATGGCATGATGATATTACAACATGACAGGAACTTCTAATCTTATGGAGAATAATGTGTCTTATCCCAAAGAGCTTCCTCAATCAATTCATTAAGATATGTATGTCAGAATGTTTATCTTCCAAACCTTACTCCCCAAGCTGATTTCCATTAGAGATTCACTTGATGAACTGATTGCATTTTATTACTGGTTGTAAATAACTCACAGATTTGCATGCCCAACTCTTGAACCAATAATATTCACCCTGCCACTCTGGATCTCTATATCAGTTATTTACAAATGTAGACCATGATATCCACTCTTACATCTGATAAAGTAGACTTGATCCACAAAAGCTAACATTAAAATACTTACCTTACTGGGATATGGAATAGCCTAAACAGAAAGGAATCTAGAACCAAAATATGAGAAATACTATAAAAATCCGGCTGGGAAAAATCAATGAAAGGTCTTTCATTTCAAGCCTAGTGCGAGACATTTTAGTGGTCTCCAAAGCTGACTGCCTCACATGTCATTGTGACACTACAATTGTGTTCTCCAATTGTGTTCTGAGGTGGAGAGGGATCATCTCTCACCATTTATGAGTGAGATGCATGCCCAGGATCACCCATTGCCCATGTCAAAATTACAGCAAGAATAAATCATACAACCAATCATTTGCTCCTTGTTTCTAACACCCACAATCTGCTCGATGAAAAGCTCCCCTTGCTCTGCCTAATTGAAAGGGACAAAAACTTTCTTCCATCTCCTATTGTATCTTAAAACTGCTCTACTGTAATAGTGAGTTTAATTAACCAAATCATTATTCTCATATCCAGCAAGGATTACTGCATAGAATGTGTCAGCAACCTTACATAGAGGGGAATTAAAGGGGAAGGAAAAAAGAAAACCTTTTGAAGCTTGTATTCATTTTAGCTCATGAAGCTTCCATTTCTGGTCCTATGGGAAGATCTGGTTTTTAAAAATTGGCAATCCAAAGGCCAAATCATATTCTTAAATTATTATTTATTTTAAGTATGCATTAAATTGCTAAGCTTTTCTCAAATAAGTGATTACCAACTTCACTTGTTCAAGTTGTTGGCTTGTGGAACCAGCCTGGTGAAAGGTCCGGCACATGTCAATTGCACATTAGAAACATTTTCCAAGTAGAAATCAAATCAATGGATTGAGGACCTATTTACATAAGCCTTTGAGACCAGACCAGCTGTGTTTTTTCATTAGCCTCTCTGACATTCAGCTGCTCTGCCATGGTTTGAGTCATTGTGAATGTTATATGCTAATAGTTGGAAGGCAGTATGGGCTGATAAAAGAACATGGTCTTTCCAGATGTCATAAATAGTTTTGAGGCATAATTGGGTCACATGTTAAAAATCAAAAACTGTGGTTTTAGAACATTTCCTATCAGTTACTGAAAACTGATTTATTCATGCAATATCCTTAAAATATATTATCTATGAAAACTGGTTTTTAAGAAGTAATTAGGTATAGCTGTATTACCAAAACAACTATTGCGTTACAAGTTAAAAGTATTATTATTATTATTATTATTATTATTATTATTATTATTATTATTATTATTATTATTATTATTATTATTATTATTATTATTATTATTATTCAGATTTATATTCCGCCCTACTCGCACAAGCGACTCAGGGCAGAGCACAACAGACATAAAATAAACCTCTAAAAACAGAAAAAGAACAAAGTAAAATTAAAACCCATTTAAAAACAACTTCTCATTCCCTACACTAACCCACCGAATATAGGAATGAGGGTAGGAATGGGGGGGGGGGGAATACAGGATGCTAAATAAGCCAGCGGGGTGGGGGGTGTCAGTAAACCCTCATTACCCCACACCATTCCTGTCAGCCAGGTTTTCAGGCCCTTTCTAAAAGCCAATAACCCCATCTGAAGGCACAGCTCCAGAGGCAGGCTGTTCCATAGAATCAGAGCAAACATGGAGAAGGCCCTCTTTCTCGTGCCAGAGAGTCGAGCTTCTCTGGCGGATGGAACCACTAAGGCACCTCTCCGGTCCGCTCTGGTGGGATGGACAGATACCCTTGGGGAGATGCAGTCTCTCAAGTAACCTGGCCCACTACGATATAGGGCTTTAAAGGTCATGACCAGCACCTTGAATTGCATCTGGAGGCAAACAGGCAACCAGTGCAGCTCCTGAACCAGCGGGGATGCATGAGAGTAACACCCACAACCCAACACCACCCGGGCTGCCGCATTTTGGACCAGCTGCAGCCTCCGGATGGTCATCAAGGGCAGCCCCATGTAGAGCGCATTGCAATAATCTAATCTGGAGGTGACCAGGGCATGAGTGATTATGAGCAAGGAGTCCCTGTCATGGAGTGGGCACAACTGGCGAATTACATACAATTGTGCAAAGGCCTTCCTGGCCATGGCTGCCACCTCCCGAAGCAGCGGGGATGCATGAGAGTAACACCCACAACCCAACATTGAGCAGGAGTCGTGAGTCCAGGAGGACCCCCAGATTGCGCACTGGATCTGTTTGAGGCAAACTAGCCCCATCCAGAACCAAAGATGGTAGACCTGTGTAGACCCGAGACCCCCGACCCATGGCCACTCAGTCTTGCCAGGGCTTAGCTGTAACCCATTGTCCCCCATCCAGACCCTCACAGCCTCCAAGCACCTGGATAGGACTTTGACTGCATCACCAGGGTCCCCACGGGCCGAGATGTACAACTGTGTATCATCTGCATACTGATGGTATTCTACCCCGTGGGAGGGGCTTCATGTAGATGTTAAATAGGAGGACTGGACCTCTCACCCTCCAACCACACCGACTGAGTCCAGCCCATCAGAAAAGAGGTAAACCAGGCCAACACCGTGCCCTGGATTCCCAATCCCCGAAGCCGTCCCAGAAGGATACCATGGTCGACGGTATCGAAAGCCGCTGAGAGATCAAGGAGGGCCAGGATGGTGGGATGACTCCCGTCCCACTCCCACCAGAGATCATCTACCAGTGCGACCAATGTAACTTCAGTTTTCTTCATTACAGTTTTCAGAAATAACTAAGACATCTATCTATCTATCTATCTATCTATCTATCTATCTATCTATCTATCTATCTATCTATCTATCTATCTATCTATCTATCTATCTATCTATCTAAAAATATCTGAATGCCATAGGGTGCTCACCTGTGATACAAAATAACTATCCCCCAGCCAATATCATTTGAATATATACACTGGAGCACAAGGCAGCAAAAATTGATCCACATAATATTCCTCCTCTACCTCTGAGGTCACGAAATCACATCTATAGTAATTAAAATATAAAGGAAGGATTCATTCATCAAACGGTTACAAGAAATATAGTTATGCTTTGTTATTGGGGAAAGACTTAATTATAAATAACTGTATAACTAGTTACATGTGACGTTTATGTGATCAGCAATGCGAATGCTCTTGTTTCACAAAGTTTCCTCTTATGTGCTAAGAAATAGCTTAACTGATGAATTCTTAAAATAATTAAATCTTTATTATGTGTTGACTGAATACAATATCACCACATTTCTCCTAGTGACAATTACAGAAACACAATAACACTAGTGCCAGAGCAATCCATTATATTTCCAGAATTATCCTTAAAAAAAGTAAGAACAACCATTATTATTATTTTTCTATGAGAACTCAGAAGTTGTTGTCCCTTTTGTTTCTTTCTGTAGCACAAGTATAGTAAGAGTAATATCATATTTAGAATATTATTACAGTATCTATTTATTTGTCACATGCTAGGGACTGCAGTGGCTTAGCGGTTAAGACACTGAACTTGATGGCTGGAAGGTTGTCAGGTCAGCAGTTTGAGACCTGAGTACTGCATGATGGAGTGAGCTCCCATCTCTGTCCCACCTCCTGACAACCTAGCAGTTCGAAAGCAAGAAATTGCAAGTAGATACATAGGTGCCACTTTGGTGGAAAGGTAAAGAGAGTTCCATGCACTCAGGTGTCTAGTCATGCCTGCCACATGTCCATGAAAACATCTGCAGACACAGACAGCCCTGGCTCTTTGGCTATAAACAGAGATGAGCACTAAACCCTAGAGTTGGATACAACTGGCTTTCGAGCAAGGGTGACTTTTATTTAGCCTTTTAGCAGTGGGGATGTCCTAAACACATTTATACCATCAATTTAAAGACAATTCTTTACAGTGTTGTCATTTTCAGGAAAACATTTGTCTTGCTGCTACAGCTAGAAATGTCAATAAATTTTTGTGCAACCAATTAGTATTCAATTGCTAGCAGCGGATCAAACAGATTTGTCAGTGATAAAAAGCTAACTACCAGTAAGATAATTTCTAGTGGAATCATCAGCGTGTGGCAAGCCTGCAAAATGTTTGTACAATATAATGTAGTGTGGCCATGTAACATGGTCAGGCACTATGTATGTAATATAATTGTGTGGTAAATTATTTCCCACATGCTAGGATTACAAAACAGTAATCCTGAAGAAGGTTTCAGCTATTATTATGTGTAGTTGTGGATATTGAATAATATATCTAGCTTTAGCAATGGGAGGATGAATGACTATTCATGATTACATTTGGATGATACTGCCTGCAATCCTACAGGATTGTTTATGTAAGGTCTGCCTAAACTGCTTCAGCTCAGGAGCTGAAGACCAGGATACATCTTGGCTGAGCAATCAGGGCTATGAACAGGAATGTCACCAAGGAGTGCCCTGACTCCCTCCCAATTAGATGCAATTTGCACAATTGTGCTGCAGTTGTGCAACAAGTTGAGCAAATTTTATTCAAATACCAACAGGGATCTAGCCCCTGGATATTCACTGTAGAGAAACTTTTTACTTTGCACTTTATCTTTTTCTCATATTTCATTCATTCATTCACCCATCCATTCATTCATTCAAACATATATGTTGCTACATAGGGCAACAAACTCGCACAGAAAAGAACACACTAATATAGTCAGAAGAATAGTTTTGTGGCTGATATAAACATGATAATTGCCACGTGGGTTTTTATGTTTTATCTGTCTATTTGTCTATTTGCTGCGAAGATTTTATAATAGATTTTATAATATGTTTTATGTAAGGTTTTTTATTTAAGGTGAAGTGTAATTGCATTGTGAGCTGCCCGGAGTCGCTTCGGCGAGTGGGTGGCCATACAAACTTAAATAATAAATAAATAAAATAGTACAATAAAAGTTTATATATAAAAATAAACAGATAGTAGGCAATAATATCAGTTAAACAGCTAAACTAGGCAAAAGATATTACTTTTTTTTTGCCCCCTTGCCTGCTAATGTTACATGTCCTCAAGTCAGAACTGACTTATTCAAACTCTAATCAGGTTTCCAGAGTAAGTGAGGTTTCCAGAGTAAGTGAGATACTTAACAAGTGGTTTTACCAATTCCACATCCCCAGTAAGCTTCCATGACTGAGTGGGAATTCAAACCCAGGCCTCCTGATTCCTAGTCTGTCACTCTATCTGTATACCACATCAGCTATCCCCATATTACATGACATCAACATTTTTGGATAATGCATCTTTCAGATTTCGGATTAAGAGTTTAGTGGAGGGTATGCATTGTATTTTACTAGGAAATGTTCACAATTTATTTTTACATAAATCTTTTGCTCACTGCCTTTAATCTCCCATTTTGCAATCCTCTTTCCAAGAAGAAAATGAAGAAATATCATCATCTAGTTATTTTAGAAATAACATAGGCTTATGACACAAAAGAAATAACATAAGTAAAATAACTCGATGACGGTATTTCTTCATTTTCTTTTTGGAAAAGGGATTGCAAAATGGGAGATTAAAGACAGTGAGCAAATGATTTATGTAAAAATAAATTTTAAATATTTCCTAGTAAAAATATAATGTGTAGCCTCCACTAATCACTTAATCCTAAACATGAAAACTGAAAGAAACAACATCTGAAAAATGAAGCCCTTCCTCTTTTGTTTTCTGAGATTAATTCTGGTGAACTAATGTGAGTTTTACCATGATCTCCATTAAGCAAAGCTGATTTGGGAAAGAATGTTTCTTACTCAAATCTTCATGCTAAACCTCGGAAAGTGACTATATCAAAATTGTCTGACAGTGACCTAATTAGAATCATTTGCATGTTAATGAGACTATGGAAGAGAAAAGCAAAATCATACTTGTGATAGATAATTAATTTGTTTCAAAGTAAAGTTAAATCTATTTAGATGCAATTTTATACCAGAATCTTAATTGCTAAAAAAAAATTGGGCAAGTTGCTTCAGAAGAACTGAGCCTTTGAGCCCATTTGACTCCTTTATGTTGTGGAAAAAACCAAGAACTAGCAAAATTAGTCTTTCAAATTTTGATCCTTAAACCAAGTAAGAAAGGACAAAACATTGGCATAATTAAAAACAAATGGAGGTTCCTCTTATATATGTGAATACTTTGGCATATACGATTATAGAAATTTCAATTTATAAAAACATTTTTTGTACTTAGTTTCATTTCATGGTGAAGTTTGTGCTTGCCTAGCCAGAAGCAGAGTAGACAGTCACAATGTGGATAAAGAAATGGTGAAGTCTAACAGCTGCATCTTCCAGTATTCATCTAGATCCAGGAAGTGAGATCCCTAGTTTAAGTGGTAGGGTTGCCAAATCAGCAACATCTGTTTCCTGGGATTTTAGGAACAAGTTTGGTCAAGTTTGATGGGGGTGAATCCTTATGATGTCACAGAAGCAGAGTATGAAAGTGTTGAGGGCCATTATGAGGACAACGTGAGTAAAATCTGGCTAGCCAGGTCTTTGGAAGCCCCAAGTAACAAATTAAAAAGCAAAGCATTTTAAATGGCGAGATAGCTGATGCAATGTACCCAAAAGCTGCAAACAACTTCACATTGTGACCATGTTAGCGAGAAATGAGTAATTAGACCATAAATATGCCTCCCACATCAACATCAAGCTCTGTCCTCATCTAGTACTCATCAGATTGTTCTCCCTACTGAGAGAACAAAAAGCATAGCAATTCCTTCAGATTTTAGGACACACTGAGATCTCCTAATGAGATATCCCTACTGCCTGTGTGGTAGAAATGCATGGGTCCCATTTTTGGCCATTGGGACAAAAATATGCAGGTTCCAATTTGAGAGATGTTTAGAAGGATGTGTGTTACCACTGTCTCATTTAAGAGCTAAAATTGTAATATCTAAATGCCCAGCAAATGTGGCAGTTAATGTGTGTGTGAGAGAGAGACAGAGACAGAGAGAGAGAAGCTCACAACTTGTCGAAGGGGAAACCCATCTTAGTAACATGACTGAGATAGGGTCAACAATTGCATTATAAGTTATTATAACTACTGCTACCAGAGGCAACATGCCTTTGAACCAGAGTTTGGAAAACTTACTCATGGCAGATGAGAATAGCTAGGAGTTGTGGTGCATAGAATAACCTCTCCAATTTGTGCTCCCAAAACCAGTTGCTTTGAAGATATTTTTGTGCTCATGCCCTCTTTGTAGGCTTCCTACTGCAGGAAAATAAAGAAGGATCATATCTAAATATGAGCTCTCAAGCGGGAGTCTCCTTGTGTCCATTCCATGAGGATGACAAGGGAGACGAAACTTTTACCCCCACTTGTCAGAATTTCTCACTGTGAAGTGGTTAACATTGAAAGTTGGATGAATTGATCCTTGGAAAAGCTTGGTCAAGTTACAACTTTTGACTTCATCGTCCAGAATCCTGTTCCAGGCAGGACTGGGGAAACAAGTGGGCAAAATGATTTCTTCTATAAAGGAGCAGAAGCTCCTTTATAGTTCAAACGTTTCCCTGGTCTCTTTAGCATTCTGGTTTTTTCAGCAAAATGTCTGGCAGAGTCAGAACAGGTTCTTCATAACTTCCACTCTTCTTTATCAAGCCAGGCTTCTTGAAAATTTCATGTGTTTATCCCCACTCCCTCTGTATCCCTTGTTTATCTTTTCTTCCTCCTTTATCTGCTGCAATTTTTGTTACCATTTCTCATTGTGGCCTTTCCTGTTTCCCTTGCCATCTGGATCTCTATGGAAAAAGAACAGAAAAAAGAAGTAGTTACATCCTCTTAAAACGATACTAGTAAAAAAAATCAGAGCAAATAACACAAAATTCCTCCATGAATTCAATCATCTTGGAAAAAGAGTTCTATGCAGATAAGACGTGATAAAATCCAGGAATAGAGAAACATCTCAATTCCCCTTTCAGTTTAGATAATTTTCTACATCTTCATAAATACATTAAACGAACAGTTTCCTCCATTTTTCTGACTCTACAAGAACATGCTTTTTAACTTATTCTTGTGGGCATTTATGCTCTGTGCTACTGTGAGTTGACAGCAGAGCTAACAGTTGATGGTTATCTTGCAAATATCACAGTAGCTCATGTGGAAATCTCAGATTTCATCTGGAAGAAAATGTTAATTTTGATCTTTCACATTTGTGAAGGAAAACTCAAAAATCTTTGACGTTATAGACTAGAAACCAAAAGTCAAATGGAAGGAATTCTAAATTTATGACTAAGTAACTTTCAAGGTTTCCAAGTCAACCTCATAATTTTAGGGTTCTGAGGTTAGGGCTGTGCATATGTATATTTCTGTGCATAAATCTGGAACTGACATCACTCAAGCTGTGGAAAAATGAATTGAGTCAAGTCCTTTGGATTTAATTCACATCCTAACTGTGCCTGAAGACTTATTTAAGTAAATCCAAAGCTACTTCTGCTACCACAGCTTTAACCACTGGATTTTCCCTCATTTCACATTAAAATAACATGAAACCACAAATGTTCAATGGAAAGTTATATGCTGGCCAAGACTCACTGATGTTTGTACATGAAAAAAAAGTGACAACAGCTATTTAAAAAATTGGTTTCTTTTTAAGCTTATACAGAAATCCAAAACAAGAAGGTTCATATGAGTCAAGTCTGTATGCATCAGCTCTATCATTCCATTGTCTCCCTATAAAACCAATTTGGTTCACTATAGCAACAAATTATTATAAATATTACAATGTAGGTATCCATTTCAACATTTAAAGATACTGAACTTGTAGACTGGAAGGTTGGAGTTTGATTCCCAGGTACAGCACGACGGAGCAAGCTCTTGTCTCTGTTCCAGCTCCTGCCAACCTAGCAGTTTGATAGCAAGAAATTGCAAGTAGATAAATAGGGACCACTTCGGTGGGAAGGTAAACAGCATTCTGTGCACTCCAGTGTTGAGGCATGCCTGCTACATGTCCATAGAAAGGTCTGCATACACAGACAGCGCTGGCTCCTTGGTTATAAACAGAGATGAACACTGAACCTTAGAGTCGGATATGACTGGCTTTCAAGCAAGAGCGACCTTTACCTTTACTTAGATCTTGAATTTTCATTCACACAACATTCCTGGGTGTGTAATTTGGTAAAGTTATGCCATCCTTTCCTTCAGGTGTGTGCTGGTATATCGGGCAATCGGGCTTTGTCCCATCCCACCCTCGCTTCTGGCACCCTGGGGCTCCAGTAGCAGTGTATGGGATTCCCCCCAACTCCAAATAGGTGCCCCACCACTCCTTGTCCAGCGCCTTCCCATGGCTCCCTGTACACCCCTGCTTTCCTTCAGGACTCACCATTAACAGTCTGAAATAATGGTTCCCCCATCATTCTTCACAAGTGTTTTTCTTTTGCCTTTGATCTCCTTATCCCATCTACATATTTGTCCTGTCTTCTGCTAAAATGTTTACTTGATATGTCCATAAAGTGCTTTATCCACATTGTAGGCAGATGGCCAACACTGTAAAATAACACAGGTCCAAAATTATCTGTGCAAAACTGTTACAAAATGTGAGGCAGCTTGGTTTAGAAAAGTGATTAAGTAAGGGGGAGTGGGACTGTGGAGCATAAAACTGCAAAGTTTTTGTGGAGAGAGCACTTTCACAAACTTCACACACGCAAACAAACACAAACAAACAAAAGTCCTATCATGCAAGGAATATACAAAAACTCTCAGTGTTTCCAAGTTCCTAGAATTCACAGATGAATTGGGCACTGACACATACAGCCCAATTTTTTTGTGACAAATTATTAACATTAAGAAAGCTCTCTAGGCATTATCTGTTACATACTGAGTTGCATGACACTGTGTGCAACTGATAATGCCTATGGAGTTTACTTAACAGCAAATTGCATAACTTGTATAGGTGGCTATTAATACAAGTAAAGCAACCTGAAAAATTAGGATATTAAATAGCAATATCAGCATCAATACCAATTATACTTATATAACACCCGATAATTACCTTCTGTGTAGTTCAGAAGGTAATTAGCATTGAAGGACTCTCAAAAGATCAGATCTACATTTTTCCAGTTCAGATGTGTCTTTCTAGAAATCCATATTACATGTTTCTGTGAGGCCTAGATGGATTCTGTTTAGGAACCGTGCTATTCTGAATTTGCAAAAAGACATGTATAAATCCCATCTTTTCTGTAAAATATTTGGATTGGAAAGAGTCATAATCTTGTGGTAGAAATGTATGCTTTTTTGTTAAAGAGAGAGATTGAGAGAAAGAAAGAGAACAAGATGTAATTCCACATACAGTCAAACTTCACATAACGAAAATAATTCATTCTGTGAGGCTGCTCACTATGTGAGTTTTTCGCTATGCAAGTTTTTTTCGCATAGTGAAAATTCCTATTGAAAAACTTGCATAACGAAAATTTCTATGGAATTTTTTTTCGTTATGTGAGTTTTTCCAATAGAAATTTTCGTTATGCGAGTTTTTCCATAGGGAAAGTCCGACTCGCATAGTGAAAATTATTGTTATGTGAGTCGGATCGCTTTTTGAAAAACCCACTAGTTATGTGAGTTTTTCGCTAAGCGAGTCACTCATTAAGCAAGGCTTGACTGTAATTTATATATTCAGTTGCACCAGGAATCGCCCTTAGAAAATCTTCATTATTGCCCTCATATGCTCTAAGGCTACATTATTCTATAATATGTTGCAGTTTGTTGCGGTGACCTGCACTCACATTCTGGTGATGGTAGTTTCCCCCATTTATGGAAAAAGTCTGCACATCTACCATGCCCTGTACGTATTCTATTAAGGCTAACCCATATCTTGCGAGGACATCTCTGGAGAAAAGAAAAGTCTATCTGTCTGGAGCATTTTTATCTTATACAATGAAGCTAGTGAAGCATCAAAAGAATACTAAATAACCCTCCAAAATTGGCTGAAAAACAACACAGAGTTTGCAATGATATACTGAAAGTCCTATGCTAAAATGTCTTCCTTTTCAAGACCATTAATCTCTCTTTCAGAGAAAGGTGAAACTGTGGTTTGGTTTATTTTCCTGAAGTTAAGTCACTCTACAGTACAACTGAGCTGGTAACAATTACAATATGCCTAGGAAAAATATTATGTCCTGGAGACATAATTGTGGCGTGCAATTCAAACAAGTAAAAGGCCACCTAGACAGACTGCTCCACACTTTTATTTATCTTCAAGGTAACTTAAAAGGTCAACACTGAATGCTGATATTAATAGGCCTTTACATAAAAGAGCTGTCCGGACTTTTAGCCACAGATGTATGCCTACGATTAAAACTATGATATGACCAGACAAGGCATAACAAGATGGGTCAGATGGAATATATTACATTACTATTCCTGTGTCCATGCTGGTTCCATACACCAAATGTTTCAAACACAATTCAAAGAGCCAAGTTTAACCTGGAAATTTTTCAAATAGTTTGGGTTGTCTACAGACATTCAAGATTGATTCCTGCTCTGAGAAGCAACAGGATCTCAACTAAACAGGCTCTTAAGAGCAAACCCCGACCTTCCAGTCTTCAAGCTCAGCATCTTAACCACTAAGCCACTGCGGCGCTGCTGCACACTCTGTGATAAACCTGAAGAAAGAGAACATGCAGATAATATTCTCCTCAGCTGTAGAAAAGTGCCACCATGGAATAATAATAATAATTACAGTGTTAAATAGGAATAATGATCAAGTCCACTTCCATTTGTGGTGACCCTTTCCAGGCTTTTCTAGATATAGAGGTGATTTGCCATTCATTTTCTTCTGGGACTGTGCATCCTGGTTTTTCTCCAAAGTGCCACAGTGGAGAATCAAACACCAAAACTTTTACTCCATAGTTGGAGAGAATAGTACCATTTATATAGTATCCCCAGGAAAACATGAATCCCAGAAGCTGACTCCTTTTCTCATCAGTTAACATTCTACATCCAAACGCAAAACAATTGACGTGGCTGTTTTTCAACAAATGTGAATAGTAGTGAGCACATGAGGGGATCTTACCTATAGACCATCTCTACTGCTGCCATTCAGGTTGTCAGCATTCAGGCTGCCCTTTACTATGTAAAGACTGACATTTTCAATTGTGGATACAGAAGCATAATATCTCACACTCAAATTGGAGGGATTCTTAAAAATTAATTGGAACATCTACTGTGACTCACAGGGATAATCCACATTCTAGTCCCCACTGATCTATAAAGCTCATACTATGGCCTTGGGTCAGTTTCAATCTTTCAGCCTCACCTGCCTCAAATGATTCTTGAAATCCAAGTGGAGAGGGGTGATGTACACAACCTTCAGCTGACTGGAAGAAAGGCAGGATAGAAATGTAATTTACAGATAAAACAAAACATATGAGCTCTCTTCAGGCAAGTCAATGTCTGAGTATCCTGTGGAAGCAAAGGCCAGGATCATAACCCCTTCTTCTGATTATACAACTCTTCTCTTAGCCAGAGATTGGACAAGGACATGCACCCTGTCGAGATCAGAGAGGGGTGGTGGTAAATTTTGAAACTGTAGTACTGTGGGGAGTGTGCTACCTTCTGATCTATGGTGAACTGGATTCTATTTATTTTTAGTTTTTTGAGTAATTAAAAATTTCCCTTTGGAGCTGATCTGCAAGAGAGAGAGCAGAATCTGGTTTCTTTTCTCTGGGCCTAAGCAAGAACACCAGCATCAGAGCAGTTACTTGAAGCTGATTATCAAGGTGCCAGCCATTTCCCAATGCTTGATTAGAATGCCATTCTGTGCAGCACTTGTAACAATTCTGCTTGGTGTTTCCTTTGGCCTTTCAAGGTGACTCCTGTACAGGAAAGATATTCTGTGGAAGAACAGGAAGAATTCTGTTCATCTACGCATGTATTCTGCAAAAAAGTAACCACAAAACTTCTAAAAAAATTATGTGACATTGCTTGGGGCAGGGGGGGATTCATACACAGAAATTTTGCTGTGAAGAGACTACAGTTGGGGTTTTATTAGCCCTCCATTTCTCTATGAAAATAGGAAGAATCAAGATTCACAAGGTCACATACCATCCATCCATCCTCCCACAACCAACCACGTGTTCCTATACAGTCAAACCTCGCATAAAGAGTGCCTCGCTTAAAGAGTAACTCATTTAAAGAGCAGGATTTTATCTGAATGTTTGCTTCGCTTAACAAATAAAACCAACAAAAAACTGCTTAACAAATAAATTGGGGTTCACAATCCCCCTCCCCAACAGAACTCACAATTGGTCACTTATAATGGAGCTTTACTTAAAGAGCAAACTTGCTTAAAGAGCAATCTTGTGCAACACATTATGCTCTTTAAGTGAGGTACAACTGTATATATGAGGAATTCTAATTTAATGGAACTCTGAATGAGACTGGAGGGAAGCAAAGAGGAGAGGGTGGAAAATACAATAGTCAAATCCTCTCCTTTCAGAAGTATAGTCTTCCATTTGAAGGGCTGACATGAAGCAATCCTTCTTTTCAAGGTATCCATTTTAAGGACTGTCCAGGCAGAATCTGAGTTAAAGTTGACCAAAGACCTTGATGTTGCCCATCCAGAATGAGCAATTGGACCAGAGACTCACCAGGCAAACAGGTTACCTGGCTCCCTGTTCCATATTCAGGTGAGGTGTATTGTAATACCGTGTAAAATATAAACATAATTTCTAATTTTGTTTCTGTAAGTGGATGCTACAATATGCAGTTTTATCCAGACAAGTGCTCTATTTTGACCTTCTTTGTAGTGCTATGTAAGTGTCCATTCTAGGTGTGTGGGGAAAATCCACCACACTTTTCATGCCTTCATATGTCACCAATAGCTGAGCAGTAGAAGTGATGTAGAACTATTAGCTAGTTCAGATTCAATTTTACTACAGCCCTTTAAACAGAAATAGATGGTTTTATAGCAACTAGTTGTAAAGATTACTGAGACCTCCCCTAAGAACTATCCATTTAGGAGGACAGAGGCATACATTTATTACCCATCTACAAATAGCTTTCTATTTTTGGCAAATTCCATGGACAAAACTAGGCTGCAAAACTGAAGAGAGCTGCTGTCTCAACTCTTCTTCAATGGCAAGAAGGCATTTTGGTCCCAGCTTAAACTTTTCATTAGTCCTATTTCCTGGGGGTTCTCATTGCTCTATAAACATTTTATGATGTATGTTCTTTTAGAAATATAAAACACTATTAGTAGAAATTGTCATTCTATTACAAATCCTTATACAGTGGAACCTTGGTTAATGTAATGAATGCGTTCTCTGGGACTTTTCTTACAGCAAATATTACTTTAACCAGATTTCCCATAGGAATGCATTGAAAACAAAAATACTTTAATGTGGTTTCCTATAGGAATGCATTGAAAACCAATTAATCTGTTCCGAAAAAAATTCCATAAACCAAGCCACTATTTTCTATATATTTCGTTTTGCTATGCGATTTTTATGTTAACTGAGCTATTTGCTAACCAAGGTTCCACTGTACTGATGTTCTGAACATACCTATATAAATGCAGTCATTCCTGAACCTAAACATGGTTCAGGAATGTGATCTATTGAATGGAAGTCACAACATTCATGTTATCACTTTTGGCTACTTACAATCTAACTTGTCTCATGTGATTGTTGTGATAACAGAACAGATGATGATGATGATGATGATGATGATGATGATGATGATGATGATGATGATGATGATGATGATGATGATGATTATTATTATTATTATTATTATTATTATTATTATTATTATTATTATTATTATT
The DNA here is from genome assembly GCA_030440675.1 of Furcifer pardalis. Classification (NCBI taxonomy): domain Eukaryota; kingdom Metazoa; phylum Chordata; class Lepidosauria; order Squamata; family Chamaeleonidae; genus Furcifer; species Furcifer pardalis. Next base: position 26,334,835 of record CP126895.1, read on the forward strand.
ATTATTATTATTATTATTATTATTATACCCCACCCATCTAGGAGGTTTTCCTAATAGTGGGATATATATAGCAATTCAAACAGGGACTCAGCCAAGAAATCAGAGGATGGCTGAGACTCAGAAGGGTGGCAATAAAGGAATTAGAAAAGATAGTCAAGTGAAAAGATGTGTCACTGGAGACCATGACCGAAACCATCCACACTCTTGTATTGGTGGGAAAACTGGACAGAAAAGGGAGCTGGCAGGAAAAAATGATTTATTTGAGATATATTGATGGAGGAGAGTTCTATGGCACATAGCAGTCACAACCACAATATAATGTTTTAGATACACAGTCTTACCTGTATGCCATCACTGGCTAATGCTGTAATACACCACTCATTTAGCAAGAACAAAGTGATGGCTAAAATGTCCAACGCCAAAATCTCCATGTATGAATTCATTTACTTCATAATTTGCTATATGTTTGCCATGGTATCTTTTTTGCTGCTGCTATCACTTATTAGGAAGTTCAGCACGGGTGTTTGTGGATTTTTTTTTTATATTCACGGTTTTGCTTTGCATCTTTTAATGATTAATAAAACTCTTTTTAATAGTTCCCAGCCTGCCAGTAATTTCAGTGTGAGTACTAGATACCTAAATGATGGGTATAATATTCATACTACTAATTGTTGTTTCCAAGGAACATGGTAAATCTCTGATGCATTTGAAAAATCAATTCACTTCTGATGCCTGCATGAGTCTTTCAATATTACAAGCCATTTTATATATATAAGAGATCCAGTGACCTATCATAGGAATCAATTTGTTGCTGAATTGGATAAACAATTCTGTTGAGATTACATGCAAGACAAACCAGTGAAAAGTGCATTCTTCTCACTGACATCACATAAACAGAGAATGATATTTAAACCAAAGTAGGTATTGTTACTTTTTGATTCTTCTCCCCAGGGTGTATTATAGACATCAACAATAAATGTTGAAGGACTCATATCAAGAGACCTCTATGGCTCCATTGCTGTTATCATTTTACAGGGAGTTCATCAAATATAAGAATTACAGCTGTCTGGAGTCCTCTACTTAATTCCTGAAGAAGAACTAGGAATTAGCATTGTCAAACCAGAATGGCTAGTGATATTCCACAGTCATAACGCTATCTATGTTCTTATTAACAAGAGACCAGCAGGAAGAACTGGCAGCAATGAAGATTATCTGAATATTCTGAAAACCCAGGTTACATTCGAGTTCACTAGGACTCTAATTCTTAGTATTTCCCACTTTTTGTTGTTGAGTCACACAGTCAATTCCGACCCTTCGCAACCCCATGGACCATTGCCCACCAGGCACCCCTGTCCTTCACCATCCTTCTCAACCCGCCCAGCTCTGGGTCCATTGAATCTACAATACCATCTAGCCATCTCATTTTCGGCCTCCCCCTTCTTCTTTTGACCTCCACCTTTCCCAGCATCAAGGCTTTCTCAAGTGAATCCTTTCTTCTCATTTGATGTCCAAAGTACTTCAGCTTCATCTTTACTATTTGACCTTCTAAGGAGCAATCAGGGTTGATTTCTTCTATGATTGACATATTTGTTTTCCTTCCTGTCCTCCAACACCACATCTCAAAGGCATCTATTCTTCTGCTCTCAGCTTTCCTTATGGTCCAGCTCTCACAAACATACATTACCACTGGGAATACCATTGCTTTTACTATGCAAATTTTTGTTTGCAAGGTGATGTCTCTACTTTTCACTGTGTTCCCCAGGTTTCTCATAGCTTGCCTCCCAAGAATCAGTTGGCTTTTTATTTCATGGCTGCAATCACCATCTGTGGTGATCTTTGATCCTAAGAAGGTAAAATCTGTCACTGCTTCTACTTCTTCCCCATCTATTTTCCAGGAACTGATAGGGCCTGTTGCCATTATTGTATCTTGGTTTTCTTGATATTGAGTCTCAAACCAGCTTTTGCACTTTCCTCTTTCAACCTAATCAGGAGCTTCTTTAGGTCTTCCTCACTTTCTGCCATTAGGGTAGTATCATCTGCGTATCTCAAATTGTTGATGTTTCTCCCCGCAATTTTGATTCCAAATTGTGATTCCTCTATCCCTGCATTCCACATTATGTGCTTTGTCTATAAGTTGAATAAGCAGAGTGACAAAATGCAGCCTTCTCTTACTCCTTTTCCTATTCCAAACCACTCCATCATTCCGTATTCTGTCCTAACTGCTGCTTATTGACTCATGTACAGATTTCTCATGAGGCATATAAGGTGTTCTAGTATTCCCATCTGTTTAATTGCTTACCACATTTTGTTGTGGTCCACACAGTCAAAGGCCTTGGTGAAGTCAATGAAACAGAAGTAGACTTGTTTCTGATATTCCTTTGTTTGCTCCATGATCCAACGTATGTTGGCAATGTGGTCCCTAGTCCCCCTGCCTCTTCGGAACCAGCCTGCACTTCTGGTAGTTCTCTCTCCACATGCTGCTGCAGTCTATCCTGTATTATCTTGAGCATCACCTTGCTAGCATGTGGGATGAGCACAATTGTTCAGTAATTTGTTTGGCATTACCCTTTTTTGGGATTGGAACATATACTGATCTCTTCCAATCCTGTGTCCATTGTTGTGTTTTCCAAATCTGCTGGCATATAGAATGCAATAATTTGATCCCATCATTTTTTAGGACTTTGAAAAATTCAACTGGGATACCACCATCTCCAGTAGCTTTGTTGTTTGCAGTGCTTTTTAGGGCCTTTCTGACTTCACTCTATAGGCTGTCTGGGTCAAGTTCAATATTCTCCTCATTGTGATTATCAGGGGTGTTGAGGTCCTTTTTGTAGAGGTCCTCTGTGTACTCTTGCCATCTTTTCTTAATCTCTTTTGCATCAGCTAACTCTTTGTCTTGTTTGCCCCATATCATGGTCAATTTATGCTTTAAATATTCCCTTGATTTCCCCATTTTTTTTTTTGAAAAGATCTCTAGTCCTACCCCTTATGTTGTTTTCCTCTATTTCTTTGCACTGTTAATTTAGGTAGGTTTCATTATCTCTCTTTGCTTTTCTTTCAAATTCTGTCCTCAATTGATTGCATTTTTCCCTGTCTCTTTTGCCTTTTGAGTTCCTTCTTTCCTCTGCTATTTTAAGATCCTCATCAGACAACCACTTTGCTTTCTTACGCTTCTTTTCTTTTGGTATGTTTTTTCTTACTGCTTCCTGTATGATGTCCCACACCTCTGTCTATAATTCTTCTGGCACTCTGTCTATCGAGGCTAAGCTATTAAATCTGTTCCACACCTCCCCTGTGTGTTCTTTAGGGATATTGTCATATCTGTCATATCTGTCTGGCCTAATTGTTTCTCCTATTTTCTTTAGTCTAAGCCTGAATTTTGCAATCAGTAGATTATGATCTGAACCACAGTCTGCTCCAGGTCTCATTTTCCTACTCTAGTGTGTAAATAATAATAAAGTCTCTCTGTTCTCCGCCAGTCTTGCATTCTGTTCCAGTGGTCAGCCAGCTGCCTATGATGTTTAGAGTTCTCCCATTTCCCAGTTCTAATTTATTTATTGTTGATTAATTCCTGACCAATGTACTTTACGGCATAAAAAAGTAGAGGGTCCTCAGAAGGAGAGAGAGGAAAAGCTGTTTTGAAAGTAAAATGTGTTGGTTGTATTCAACTTAATCTTTGTTATCATACAGTCAGTAAAAAGCAAATTGAATTTACCTATTATTATTATTATTATTATTATTATTATTATTATTATTATTATTATTATTATTATTATTATTATTATTATTATTATTATTATTATTATTATTATTATTATTATTATTATTAGTTCAAATTTATATTGCCGCCCACTCGCCATGGCAACTCAAAGCAGCTTGCAAAAAATACATTACAATACAATACAGTATTGTGTGGGCACAGGGGGAGGGGCAGTGAAGTCCTCAACCTGCCCTGACTTCTTCTTCCCCTGACAGTTGGTGTAGGCACATGGGGGAGGGGCGGCAAGGTCTTATAAACAGAGCAAATCCTATGGTTTTCAATGATGTAGTCAGACACCATGCTTTTTGTAGGTGAGGTCTCTAGCCAGAATATCTTGGGGTAGGGCAATGTTCCAAAATCTTACCTTCCCAGGCAACTTAGACCTTCCTCTCTACTCTGTTCTTCAATTGGAATGCACAAACCTGTGCTTTTAAAGGGTTTTGGTTTCAGCTGGTTCTTTTTACAATGTAAGGAAATATCTCCTAAGACAGAGGTTCCTCGGTGGACTCTAAGGATTCCCCTGGATTGTCAAGGCAGGCAACTCCTGGGGCATGGGCACATCAATTGATCATTTATGGAAGTGTTAAAAAGTCAGGAGGCCAGGACACTACCCTGTGGTAGACCATTCCTTTGAGTTCTCCAATGACTATACACAGTAAAACCTCATATAACACTAAAACCTGGTTCCACAAGTCTTGGTGTTATATGATTTTTAGTGTTATCTGATGCATGTTAAAATCCTATGGGATCCATAGAGATACATTGTAACCACACAGGCTTAAGCGGTTGTTATCTGAAGCATCCCATAGGATCTTAATGTTATCTGATGCAATTCTTCCCCCCAGATTCCTTAATGTTATGCGATTTTAGTGTTATTCGATACTAATGTTATATGAGGTATTACTTGTATCTCCCTTGAATAATTGGTTATGAAGTAAAACAGCAGCTGTTTCTATTATACTATGATCTTAAGTGAGGAAGCATACCATTCTCACAACTTGCTTACTAAAGATCATAGTAAGAAAATAGTCGTTTCTCAGAGGGGTTTCAGAGACCTTTCTAAGAGTGGTTAAAACACTGAACTTGATGACTGGAAGGTTGACATGTCAGCAGTCCGAGTCCTGAGTGCTGCATGATAGATTCTTTGTCCCAGCTACTGCCAAAAGCAAGAAATTGCAAATAGATAAATAGGTACTGCTTTGGTGGGAAGGTAACAGCATTGTCAAATGACCATGGAAATATCTGTAATTGCAGACAGCACTGGCTCTTTGGCTATAAATGGAGATGAGCACTACCCCCTAGAGTTGGATATGACTGCCTTTCAGGCAAGGGAGACCTTTTTCACCATCAGTTGATGACGGACAGTATCATGTGCTGCTTTATGGTCTGTTCTGATCAGAAGTGTAGCGTGCCTTGGCGGGGCCCCGTATAAAAATTTGTTTGGGGGCCTTTAGGATGGGTAAAGATTTGTTTTGCTTACGCACGTTGGGGGCCCCCGTGGCCCGGGGGCCCCGTATAATTGATATGGCAGATACGGCAGTAGCTACGCCCCTGGTTCTGATGATTTTGTTCCCTTCAAAAGCATATTTTATATGTTGGGTAAGATTTAAGATATCAGCACTGCAGTTCTTGTCAGATCTAAAGTCTGCCTGTTCTGGAATTAGAAGAGGTTCAATTTTAGTACTTGATCATTTATTTCTTTTTAGTAATAAATAGTTGAGAGGACTATAGTAGTGGTCTTTCAACATCATATTTCCATATTATTTGTGGGGCCTCTCAGCAACCAGACATTTCAGGAACTTTGGGACAATGCTGATTAGTTTCTTTGCAAGTTTCTGGGACACCAGAGATGTCACATTGCCATTCATGCAAAGTGAAGTAGAGTTCCTCTCTAGATATAGATATGCATTCTATTAATAGAAATTATCATAATCTGTGGTCTTAAAAAGGACCATTGGATAATTTTGCTTATCCACTGGTTTACAGTACAACACTTATAGACAGGAAGAAAAAGCCAGCTGCACACCATTCCACAGGGGACATATGAATGTACTCGCAGTGCTTTCCACTCTTCAGTGGGGGGTTTTCTGAGTTCTCCAACATAGTAATGTAACATTGATATTGAACATTAGGACTAGATAGATAAGCTATAATTTGCCTCATGTTTAAGTGTCTTTTAATCAGTCACAAGGTTCCAGGGTGCCTATATTTCTGGCCCTGTTGAATTTCAGCCAGTGTTATGAAATATTCAAGAATGTCTTGAGATGAAGTGGATATTAGATGATAATATCTGGCATTATCAAATGATAGCCAAAAAGCCTTAATTCCAAACCATATAAAATTCTACATTGGATCATATTTCTTTATTAATAAGCTTGATCATATATGCTGTGCACGATGTATCTCCTCCTCTGATTTTCATTTGCTTATTGAAATATCACCTTCCATATTTAGGACTTTATATCTAGCAGTATGTTCTGAAAACTCCCACATCGAAAAGCAGCACAAAATTGTTTCAGGTACCAGAAATATAAGCCAAAGGAACAACATAATCATTGAAATGATTATGTTTCTATCTTGACTGAAATAAAAACTCTTCCTTTTTGGTTTAGTTTTTCCTGCTCTTTGAGATAAATTTCACTCTCATCCTTCTCATACATAGAAAAATATGATTATTTCTGTGTGGAAAACATTTTCATTATTAGAAGAATGTGCAAAAACAGACTGAAGCGAGAGCATCTGTGTGATAGTAGGGTGGTTTCAGGGCATAGTAATGAGGCCCTGGTATTACTCAGGATCTAGCAGCACTACAACAGATCCTTCATATCCCGTTAAGCCTTTCATAGGGCAAAAAAATATGGACAATAATTTGAGTTGAGAAAAGGGGAAACTGAAAGCAACACTAAACTGAGCTGGTGGTTGCAAATAAGAAGGTAAGTGGAGGTGAACACTCTTATATCTGCCCTGGACACTCCAAACTACTAAGACACTTGGTCTGAGTGGTACAGAGATCTCCATGTACTTGCTCTGCCAGAAATTATTGGCTTTTTAAAAAATCCCTTGACTCCCAAAATGAAACCACTTTCTTTGCTTTCTCATTGCCCAAACCCAAGTCCTTATCAGAACATGTTTCTGGCAGCAATGGGCAGACTGGTAAATGAGCTAGACTCTGTGTCTGTACACATTAACACCGTGTGTTGTTGTCCACCAGTAGTCCCCACTTGAACATGTTGGTCTTTCATTTAAGGACTCCAACCCTCAGGCTCTTCAGGGTCCTCCAAGTGATGTAGGGGAGGTTGAGTTATTTGGCTGTATCCTCCTTTAATGATGTTCCTTGCTCAGTGAGTTTCTTCCTCCATATTTTAATTCGGTTTTGCTCTTGTGTACCCTCAAGAATGTTTGTTCTTGCCATAAAGCTGTTCCTGGATCTGAGTGGGCAGACTTGCAGCTCATGTTATTTCAGAGGGTGTTGAGAGTCATTCTCTTGTTTAGTTCTCTCAGTGTCCACTGCTACTTTTCTCCTGATCGTAGGTGGAGCAATACTGACAAGAGGATATAATTTCTCAACTGATGTAAATTTGAGGCAACATTACACTAACAGAATTTGTGTGTGTGCTAGAGTGTATATATTTAAAGATAAATGGGCTTTGAGTAGATAGGATCCTATATACCCCATCCCCCATTATAATTATTTGTGTTTTCTCCTGTTTTTTAAAAAAAGATTCAGGGGAAAAACTAGTAACATCACAGACCCAAGGATAGAGCAGGCAAGAATATCTCCTAAAAAGTAGAGTTGGTCAACCTTGATCTGTATGCTCTTTGTTCAAGTATAGACTGGGTTGGGGATCTTCCACAGCACTTATAAGGTCTTATAAGGCCTGATCAATGTAGGGAAATCTCTTTGTAGCGATAGCCAGCCTCAAACTGACAGGATCAGCACTCAGTTATGAAATGTACTACTGACACAGCTATGAACTCCCCTCCATTCTTGTCTCAGTACTGACGAGCAAGACATTCATCCATCAACAAGCATATACAGTTGTACCTCGCTAAAAGAGCATAATGCGTTCCACAGGGCTGCTCTTTAAGCGAGTTTGCTCTTTAAGCGAAACACCATTGTAAGTGACCAATTGTGGGGGGGATTGCGAACCCCGATTTATTTGTTAAGCGAGTTTTTGGTTGGTTTTATTTGTTAAGCGAAGCGAACATTCAGAGAAAATTCTGCTCTTTAAGCGAGTTACTCTTTAAGCGAAATGCTCTTTATGCGAGGTTTGACTGTACTGCAAGTAGACATTTGGTTGACTCCCCCCCCCCTTTTCTAATAAGAGCAGAGAAGAACAGCCAAAAGAAAACCAACTACATTGTTTGTTGTCCTCTGCTGCTCTTAGAAGCAACCAAGTGGAATCACAGGGAGCATTGGGGAGGCAGGCAGGAGCACTGAAAGTAGTGCTATAAAGCAGCTTTTTGGTCTGAAGCAGCTGTCAGAACTCATAACTTATACAGTAACTCAAGGGGTTCTTGCCACGTGGATGCCTCTTTCCCAGCTCAGGTGTAAAGGAAGGCTTTGTTAATGATGCTAATGCTCTGACTTTCTCTTCTCTGTCAATGAAATATTTGTCCCATTCTTTAACAGTCTCGGAAGGAGTTTTCTCCTTTATGGTTTGAAGTATACAAGCACCCTTGGAAGAAAACGGTTCTAAATGTCACCTTGGAGATGTGCTATGAGCCCTAACAGCATATCACAGAGCATGACATTTCCTTAAAAACAGAAGCAGTACATTCTGCCCACCCTGGATAAAAATAGCTGAAGCCTCCAGCTTTTTTATGGCCTCATAATCTCATACATGAGAGAGAGAGAGAATTTGAGACAGAGATGAGGTAGAGAGAGAGAGAGTTGCTACAGAATTAGAGTGGCAAATCCTGCATTGATTTTTATGGCTGTAGAATACACTGTCTTCAAATGAGATGTGATCGTTTTTAAAGCCTAGAATTATTTTTCGTCAATAATTTTATACATCTTTTACTTTGTTGCTGATAGCTCACAGACTTACTTACCTACATCACAATGTATCTGGGGCTCAAAAGAACCCATGACAGCCCATGTGAATGAGTGGCAGAAGACTCCATTTTGTTGATGCAGGGTGAATGCTCCACACAAACATCTCTTAGAGAAGGGGAGATACAACCTCACATGTAATCTTTTATCACAAGGGTCAGGGGGGAAATACCCTGTCTCTTTCTCATTCCCAAGTACCTGTATTACCTTTCATTAACATAACCACCCCTTGGGAGTCCTTGAAATTGTCCCTTGTTTCCTGTTGCTCCTTAGTCATCAGCTGTTCTTCTTTCCTCCATTTCCCTGCTCTCCAAAGACAGATGTGTAGCAATCAGGACCATAGCCGGGGGTGACCATGGTACACATTGCCCACCCTGAGTTACCAGTTACCCCTTCCTCTTCAAAAATGTGGGAAGGGGGATGCTTTTTGGTTAAAGAAAACAAAAAATGTTTACTTAACAGTACATTTTAGTGTTCTTTCCTTTTATATAGTGTGGACCTACATTGTTACCAGGGCTGTAGTCAGAATTCTAAATGTAGGTATGTGAATATTTGTTCAGGCCTCCCAATTTATTTATTTATTTATTTATTGGATTTATATAACCACCCATTTTGCCTAAACAATCCAGAGAGGTTCACAACATCAGTTAAAATGTATACCCAATGCTAATTTAAACTAAAATGTGCGTGCATGCGTGCGTGCGTGCGTGTGTGCGTGCGTGCGTGCGTGTGTGTGACCAAGCAGGGTGGGTCTCTCTGTATTTTTCTGTCCAACAGCAGCAATGAAAGGAATAAGCCAAAAAAACATTTTTGTTTCATATTTAGGACATTACTTCACTTTAAAGACTATTTTCCAGTCACACTGAAATTCATGTGCAAGAGAGGTCAACAAACAAAACAACAATAACACACACAAACACAAACAGATAAAATCCATTTCTCCTTCCGGCCAGAGGACGTTAGTCTTTTCCTTCCCTGGGCAGATAGGGCCCAGGATTAGGAAGTGGGAGCTTCCATCTAAAAACCTTAAAACTTTTAAAAATTAAAAATTAAAATCTGAAAAAGATTAAAAACAGATTAAAAACACACCAGATGCTACAACTACTAATTAAAAGTAGAAAAAGAGATGGGCTCAGATCAACCAATGTGCTGGGGTCATTATACCTTCCATACCCCATATCTGTCCTGCCAGCCATGTTTTTAGATTCTTCCTAAGGGGCAGCAACTCTGTCTGGAGACATAGCTCCGTTGGCAGGAGGTTCCATAGGGCCGGAGCGGACCCAGAGAAGGCCCTCCTTCTGGTGCCAGAGAGATGTGCCTCCCTGGCCGATGGAACAACTAGGGAGCCTCTCCGGTCCGCTCTGGTGGGATGGGCAGATGTTCTTGGGGTGAGGCGGTCTCTTAAGTATCCTGGCCCACTACCATGTAGGGCTTTAAAGGTAATAACCAGCACCTTGAATTGCACCTGGGGGCAATAATTTCATATTAGAAATTATTCTGGATTGAGTTGAAATGATTTTTGCAGGAGAAACTTTACTTAGTGAATGCCAAAAGGAAGTTTCTTCCATAACCCCAAGAGCTGGGACAGAGATTGGTGCTCAATCCATCATGCAGTACCTAGGTCTCAAACTGCCTACTTGCCAGCCTTCCAGCTAAGAAAATGAGCTTCTTAACCACTGAGCTGCCACAGCCCCTAAGACAATATTTAGAGTATTTGAATCCCCAATATTGTTGGCTCTCTTCCTTTCCATCCTTAGACAATGACAATAAATGGGCGAGAGAGCACAAGCAGTGCCAGTGCTAGGAATCTGTACTATTTTTTGAAGACCGCCTTTTGGGCCCTCCTGGATTAGAAGGAAATACAGCAACAAAACCAATGAAGTGACAAACACAACTGTTTTTTGTGCATTCTCTCTTAAGAACTGGAAACTGCTCTCACCCTTCATACAAACACTATTCTAGCCTACAACATTTCAGTAATTCCAGACAGCCTTCTTGCCTTTCATTCCCTCCAATTTCAACCTTAACAGTTCTCCACATCCTTCTCTCAGGTATATATATTCAATTTGTCAGTTTTTAAAGTGCCACCAAACTATTTGCTGCTGTTCTGGAAGAAGGAAAACAGGGGCTGTCCTTCTCAATTGGGGCAGTTGAAAAAAACTAGCACTATAAAGGCATAAGTGCTTGCCAGGATGACGCTTTGTGCTGCAGCGACAAAGGAAGCATTTTGTGAAGTTGCCAGTTAGCCAGAAAAAGAAAAAGAGATCTGTGGAATGCAACTGTTTTGGAGAAGTAGGGGATGTTCCAGCTGGATGTGACTTCACAACAAACATTTCCAGTTTGAACCAATGCCTATTCTCTGCCTCTATCTCCTCATTGTTGTTCAGTCATACAGTCAATTCCAACCCTTTGCAACTCCATGGACTATTGCTTGCCAGGCACCTCTGTTGTCCACTGTCTTCATCAACCTGGCAAGCTCTATGTCCACTGCATCTACAATACCATCTAACCATCTCATTTTTGGCTGCACCTTTTTTCTTTTGCCCTCCACCTTCCCCAGCATCAAGGCTTTCCCAAGTGAATCCTCTCTTCTCATTTGATGTCCAAAGTATTTTAGCTTCATATTTACTATTTGACCTTCTAAGGAGCAGTCAGGTTTGAGTTCTTCTAAGATTGATCTATCTTTTCTCCTCACTGTCAAGGGAACTCTCAAAACTCCCCTCCAACACCACATTTCAAAGGCATCTATTTTTCCGTGTTCAGCTTTCCTAATGGTCCAGCTCTCACAAACATACATTGCCATACCATTGCTTTGACTAGATGAAATTTTGTTTGCAATGTGATGTCTCAACTTTTCACTATGTTACCCAGGTTTCTCATAGCTTGCCTCCCAAGAATCAGTCACCTTTTTATTTAATGGCTGCAACCACCATCTGCAGTGATCTTCAATCCCAAGAAAGTAAAATCCATCACTGCTTCTACTTCTTCCCCATCTATTTTCCAGGGACTGATAGGGCCTGTTTTCATTATCTTGGTTTTCTTTATATTGAGTCTCAAGCCAGCTTTTGCACTCTCCTCTTTCAACCTGATCATGAGCTTCTTTAGGTCTTCTTCAACTTCTGCCATTAGGGTGGTATCATCTGGATCTCTCAAATTGCTGATGTTCCTCCCAGCAATTTTGATCCCAAATTGTGATTCCTCCATGCCTGCATTATGCATTATGTACTCTGTGTATAAATTGAACAAGCAGGTTGATAAAATGCAGCCTTGTCTCACTCCTTTTCCAATTCCAAACCACTCCAACATACCATATTCTGTCCATACTGTTGCTTTATGTCCTGGCTGGCAGGACAAGTGTGGGGACCTGGGAATGCGAGTTCACTTACCAGGTGGCTTATTTGATGGATTGCCACCCTGGGTCTGGAAGTGGGACTGTGTATTGTTTTAATTTTTGTGATTAAGTTTTGATGACTTTTTAACTTGATGTTTTTATTGATGTAGATTGTCTTATGTTTTTATTCTTATTTTTAGTCTCATGTAAGCCGCTCAGAGTCGGGTCCTCCCGATTGGGGCGGGGTATCAAGTGTAATAAATAATAATAATAATAATAATAATAATGACTCTTGTACAGATTTCTCATGAGGCATATAAGGTGTTCTGGTATTTCCATCTGTTTAATTACATGGCACATTTTGTTGTGGTCCAGACAGTCAAAGGCCTTGGTGAAGTCAATGAAACAGAAGTAGACTTGTTTCTGATATTCCTTTGTTTTTTCCCCATGATCCAACATATGTTGGCAATGTAGTCTCTAGTTCCCCTCCCCATTTAGAACCCAGCCTGCACTTCTGGTAGTTCTCTCTCCACGTGCTGCTGTAGTCTATCCTGTATTATCTTGAGCATAACCTTGCTAGCATGTGGGATGAGTGCAATTGTTAAATAATTTGAACATCCTTTGGCATTACCCTTCTTTGGGATTGGGACGTAAACTGATCTTTTCCAGTTCTGTGGCCATTGTTATGTTTTCCAAATCTACTGGCATATAGGATGCAATAATTTGATTCCATATTTTTAGGGCTTTGACAAATTCAGCTGGGTACCATCATCTCCACTGGCTTTGTTGTTTGCAGTGTTTTTTAGGGCCGTTCTGACTTCACACTCTAGGATGCCTGGCTCAAGTTCAGTGTTCCTATCATTGTGATTATCACAGATGTTGAGGTCCTTTTTGTAAAGTTCCTCTGTGTACTCTTGCCATCTTTTCTTAATCTCTTCTGCATCAGCTAAATCCTTGCCATTTTTGTCCCTTATCATGGTCATTTCTTTTGCTTTAAATGTTCCCTTGATTTCTCAAATTTTTTGTAAAGATCTCCAGTCCTACCCCTTATGTTGTTTTCTTCTATTTCTTTGCACTGTTCATTTAGGTAGGGTTCCTTATCTCTCTTTGCTTTTCTTTGAAATGCTGTATTCAATTGATTGCATTTTTTCCTTTCTCCTTTGCTTTTTGCGTTCCTTCTTTCCTCTTCTATTTTAAGAGCCTTATCAGACAACCAGTTTGCTTTCTTACACTTATTTTCTTTTAGTATGGTTTTTCTTGCTGCCTCCTGTATGATGTCCCATGCCTCTGTCCATAATTCTTCTGGTAATCTATGGAGTCTAAGCCATTAAATCTGTTCCACACCTCCACCGTGTATTCCTTAGTGATGTTGTCTAGATCATTCCTGACTGGCCTAATTGTTTCCCCATTTTTTTTAGTCTAAGCCTGAATTTTGCAATCAATAGATTATGATCTGAACCACAGTCTGCTCCAGGTCTCGTTTTTGCTGACTGTATGGAGGTTCTCCATCTTTGGCTGCAGAGTATGTAATCAATGTGGTTTCAATGTTGGCCATCTGATGATGTCCATGTGTAAAGTTGCCTCTTGTGTTGCTGGAAGAGGGTGTTTGCTATGACCAGTGCATTATCTCCTCCTCAATTTCTGCTGACTTCTCACACTCAGGCTGCTTGTCCAACTTCTGCCACAAACTTTTACAAGTTTTACAAACTTGCTGAAAGAATATAGTATCACTGGCAGGTTACGTTTCACCAGCTGTGACTTATTAGCAATGATTTCATATTTTGCTTAAAAAAAATATTACAGAAGGCTCTTGCCATGTACTGATATCATAGCAACAAATTACTATTATTTTATCCATAAAGAGATAAATGAAACAAATATACATATTTTCTTTTTATAAGGAAAGGAAAGACGTCTGGATCCAAGCATAAAAGGGAATGTTTTCAAAGTGGTGGGACCACAACAGGCAACTTCCACCAAAATATTGTCTTTATATATGTGACCTGCCAGAGACTTCACTGCCCTATATGGAAGCTGTTTCCCTCCCATAACAAGGCTTCCCATGGAAGTTAATAGATATATAACTTGGACTTTCAGTCAATTTATCTAAAACATCTGTTTTTAACTTACTGCCATCTTACTGCAAAATGTTAATATTCACAAACCTGGTACAATGATCAAGAAAACCAGCAGCTTCATTTGATCTGAAGTTTATTACCCCAAACTCCCACAAATATGTTTTCTAGCCCATAAGGAATATGTTCCTCATTTGAATTGTACATTAAATACAGACTCCTTGCAGAGAACATCAACAATAAGTCTCATAATCCTACTATGGGATGTTTATTGAAAGATGAAGTACTACAGGAGCCACTGTGGTAGGGTAGTTGTACATGTTTAATTTAGAGCCACAGCTGCTGTATGGCTCTAAGCTTCCAATTTTTCAGCAGCTTATGCCAGTGCAAGTATAGATGGTGAAAGGACAAGAGAAAAGCAGGATTAGTTTTACTGTCCAAAAACACTGGAAACTGGCAATGTCCCAAAAATAACCAAAAAGCTGCCACAGCAGAGCGACTACTTTCACTTGATTCAAGGTACTGGAGGGAACAGGCACAAAGCCATCTTTCTTCAGTTTTAAATTTCTGAAGATAAAGTGAAAGATCTGTGGGATTTGCTGTGAGGGAAGACAGTAAGAATTATAAGAATGGCACCTAGCAACATTGCACATTGTCATATGCAGAAGGTCTAAGCCCAAAGTGAAACCGCCAGTGACTGAACTCGCAAACTTCTGCGGGCCAGTTGTGCTTCGCTACCATGATAAAGTCCTGAGCTGCAACACGCATCTAGAAGTTGGGGCTAAGCTTCTTGCAAAGGAAGAGAGTTTCCTCAGGCAGATTTTGGCTGTCACCAAAGGTCAGCAAATTGTTAGCTGTTTGATTAGTATGTTTTAGTCTTATTATTACTGGCCAAGATGAGGGGGAAGAGGGATTTGTGGGACCTTCTGCCTCACATATTAATATGGCTGCTTTTGGCACTAAGCACTTTGGCTTGGACGGAGGCAGCATCTGCTGCTCTGTCTCAGACACAGAAATGTCCAGGAGTGGCCCTATGCTGTCCCTTGTCAGTTAAGAATTCTTCTAAGGGTCTACAGTTCACAATGTCTTGAAGGTGACCAAACTGCTCCAGAGTAGAAATGTACTCAGAGTAGCTCCAGGGGCTTCTGGACTAACTCTTATTCTAAATTGCCCATTGATATGGGTATCAGAGAGTAAACAAAACAAAACAAAAAGATAAAAAAATACTGTGGCATCCTAAAGACTAACTGCATATTTTAATGTTAACTTTTGTGGATCAAATCCACTTTATCAGACATTAGGGTAAGATTTCATGGCATCATTTTAGACATATAAGGTATACATTGATATGTACTTAGTCGTTGATCAAAGAGTATGCACAATTGGAGCAAAAGAGTATTCACAATTCCCACAATGCACTCCCAGAATCTTATGTATCAAAATGGCTGCATTTTATGAATTTAGGTTTTTAAAACTACATATTTTCAACACTTGAAAGAGGATAGCAGACAGTGGATACATATTGTATTTGAATAACTTTTACACTTCATCAAACTAATGAATTCTACTGTAATCTGGGCAGGTTGCAGAGGATGGCAAATGACAGAGGAGCCTGGTGTGTGATGGTCCACTGGGGGGGGGGGGTCGGACTTGAATGTTCAAATGAACAACAACAAATCCTAACAATGTTAAGTGTATCACCATCATGGAACCTATTTCTAATTGTCCTGCCACATGGAATTATTTCTTTCTCTTTCTTTCTGAGCTAAGGCACAGCTTCTAGACTTTTTAACCATGGTGCTAATGTCAGACCACCTGATATATTATTAACAATCTATTGGACTGCAGTGGCTCAAGTGGCTAAGACACTGACTGAAAGGCAGGAGGTCAGCAGTTCAATTCCCGAGTACTCCAAAGACATGAATGAGCTCCCGTCTTTGTCTCAGCTCCTTTCAACCTATCAGTTCAGAAGCAAGAAATTACAATTAGATAAATAGGGACCACTTTGGTGGGAAGGTAAACAGTGATCCAAGCACTCTGGTGTCTAGTCATGCCTGGCACATGACCATGGAAACATCTGCAGAAGCAGAGAGCAGTGGCTCTTCAGCTTTGAAACACAGATGAGCACTGAACCCAAGAGTCAGATATGACTGGCTTTCGACCAAGGGAAAACTTTACCTTTACCTGTTGTAAAATATTCTTTTTTCCCCTGCTGAAAAGATATACAACTGGCTTGCTGGAACATTTTGACTGTCCAATAACAGCCATTCAAATCTTGAAGAGCACAAGGAATAATTTTACAGTATAAATATATCAAGTTGACTTCTAACCTAACAATGTTTTTAGTCTAACAGGTGTTAAGTGGTGGGAGGAGAACTCCCAAAAGGAAGTGTCCTGAAAAACTTCATAACATGTACAGTATAACAATTCTCCCGCCCACTTGGATAGGAACATCTTAAGACTTCAAAAGTTATAAATGGCAGTCATCAGGCTGTTCCAGTATATTTAAGCCCTAAACTATGGCAATCATATACTAAAATCATCATCATCATCATCATCATCATCATCATCATCATCATCATCATCATCATCATCATCATCATCTTCTTCTTCTTCTTCTTCTTCTTCTTCTTCTTCGGTTCCAAATTCAGGCTCAGAATGAACCATCGCTGGGGGTAGAACACGCACACTCCTTTGCCTGGTGAGTAGTTGTTCAATCTAAGCACAAAACTACTTTTCTCCCTCGCAGGGCCTCTTTCTGAGCAAGCAATTTCACTTTCACTTTGCTTGCCTACACTGGCTGGGTCCTTTACTTGGGTGGGGCCTGCCCCGGGGTATCAGTGATTCAAGTGTTGGGCTGTGACCAAAGATTGTGAGCTCTTTCCTGGTCCGGGGGTTGGGTTTACTTAGCCTTCACTCCTTCCCAGGCCAATAACATTGCTCCAGCATGGTGCACAGTGTGCAGTACCTTGCTAACCACCCAGAGAACACACCCCACGCTATTGTGTGGGTTGCTAGAAGGGTTGTTTTCCTGGGCCACTTCCCAACTTAGTGCCTGATCAAGTTGAGCCCTAGTGGCTCTGTGGTTAAACTGCTGTCCTCCAACCAAACAGTTGTGAGTGCAGGTTGACTCAGCCTTCCATCCTTTCATAGTGGTAATATGAGTTCCCAGTATATAGGGACACAATGTTAATTGACTGTGGTACTGCCCTGAGAGTGCACCAACGCCATGGGGAAATATATGTGTGATCACATTGCATTAATTTAAGTCACCTAGTATCATGAAGAATCAGCTTCCCCCAGTGTTTTTGAGCTGATAAGGCCCCCTCTGGGACCCCGGGGGCTACAATGTCCCTATGGCCCAGGCCCACATTGAACATGGGCTAGGCACGTGCCTGGGATTTAGTGGGTCCACTTCTTCCGAGTCTCCAGGTTGTCTCCACTTCTCCACCTCCAGGGTGGGTAAATTGAGTGCACACTACCAATCTCCACTGCTATGCTCACCTTTGTCCCTGAACCTGGACTACATGTGTCTGTATGTCCTGTGAGTTTCTTCTTGTGCATAACCCCCTTCTCAATATGAGGGCAGTTCCTGCTGGTGCTTTCTCTTTTCTTTCAGGTTCCCAGACTTTTCATAGGACACGGTTCCTGTCATGCCACAGTCTGCTGCATCACAGTTTCGTCCCACAGTGCTTCTGCTGGGGGTATACATCTTGTCTGTGAGAGGGTGCAATTTTCCTCCTGATTCAACCTGCTGAGGGGCATCCCCCTTTGGTGCATCCACTGGTGGTGTGCATCTCATGGTAGCAATGGTACATTTCGCCCCTGCCAATTGTGCATATTGAACAGTTTACTGTGCAGTGCATCTGCTGGTGGTGTGCATCACATAGGTTGGGATGGTGCATTTCTGAAGTCTCAGAGGCAAGGCCTGCACTGGTGGACCTCCTTCCATGTGATGGTCGGAGGTGTCTCCCTTGCCTCTATTCTTTTCCTCTCATATCTGATGGCTACGGCCTGTTCTTCTTTTGATATGCTATGTGCCCAATTTTACCATTCTGGAGGCTAGGGCCTCCAGTCATACTATGGATTCATGGCCTTTATGCTTCAATTTGTTCCTTCCATTGCACTGGGGCCTCCAGCCCGATAAATTGGTCTGGGGTGGGGTGGGGTTCAGCCGTTGGTTGTACTTCATGTGGCGGGTAGGACTGGTGAGTTTAATCAGAATGGCCAGTTTAGCTATTTGGTTGGGGTCTCGGTTAATTTGGGACCTCAGCACTATCACTTGGGCTGCCTCATGACTGTCGGATTAACCACAGCCCTGGAACAGTTGATCAAGAGGTTTTGCCAGGTTCCTGGTCTCATAGATTGGTCCCACTGTTGGGCACAGTGCTGGCCTGCCTGCAGAGCTTTTCTGCTCTCCCTATTGTTTTGGATCCTAATTCTCTAGTATTGACCTGAGTTATTATCATGCACCTGTACTACTTAGTCCCCAGTGCAATAGTTTGTAACAACTTATTTTGGATTAATAAGGTGGCCTTTGTTTGAACCTATGACATGTGTCCGTCTCTTCACTTGGAGGTGGCAGGCAATGGGGAACAAAGGCAGGAAATATTACAGTAACTAAGAATGTGAAGAAATTTCAACATGTCTCATTTAAGGTCAAGACAGATGTTTTTGTTGTTCAGTTGCACAGTCGATTCCTCTTCAAGCCCCTAAGAGCCATCTCACACACAACCCAAGTTACTAAAATAACAAATATTTACACACACAAAAATATACTTACTATTTTATGCTTCTACTTTGAACAGTCCATGCAACAAACCAATAATTTCACATCTGGTAATTTTATATTTTAGACATGTAGGTAAATGCACAAAAACAATCTTGCAAATGAACATCTGCCCTAGATGAAATAAATATATTACCATGTCATGGTCAGAAGCCCTGCTCCTCTAACCCATTTTTCCATTCTCGTGCATGAGAACAAACAAGGTCAAGAACTACATTTCTAGTGGTAATCATAATTTCATGTCAGAAATTATTCTGGGTTGAAATAATTTTGGCTGGAGAAACTCTGCTCTGGGGACGCCCAAATGAGGCTCATTTCATATCCCCAAAGGTCTTTTCCCACCAAAGTGGCCCCTATTTATCTACTTGCAATTTCTTGTTTTCGAACTGCCAGGTTGGTAGGAGCTGGGACAGAGACGGGTGCTCAAACCGTCATGCAGTACCTGGGGCTTGAGCTGCTGACTTGCTAGCCTTCCAGCTAACAAGGCAAGCTTCTTAACCTCTGAGCCACCACATCCCCTAACTCTAGTGGTTAAACCTTATTTTTGAAGTTTATTAAATATTATGAAAGCTCACACAACAGGCAGGAAAGCTGAAGGGGAATAATCACACGGACATAAGGGAAGACATGCTGCCTTCGTTTCTCCATCAGTTGTTCATTCCCTCCTGTTTTTAACTGTCCCTGGATCTTCCTCTCCTTGACTTCATAAGCCGCTGACAAGAGATAGAAGAGAGAATAAATGACTCAATAGGTAAGGCAGACAGCCAACAACTCTTCCCTCAGTGTCTATGCAATTATCCCGGTTTCTCTGCTTCTTGGTATAAAGCTTTAAGAATCCTCAACAGGCAACCATTTCACATGGGCTTTACTGACATGGCAAAAATAATGTGTAGTCAGCCTCTGACTAAGCATTTCATCAAAAACCCTTATTTGGCTGCAGCAAAAAAAAAGACATTGTACTCTGGAATCCACTTCTTGCTTGGGCAACTATCACTGACAGCTTGTGAAATAGGCTGAAGAGTACTTATTTTGTGGCACCCATCAGTATAAAGAGCATTAGAAAAGGTGTGGGACTGCAATTCAGTCATACCTGACCATCAGCCATACTGTCTGGGTCTGATGAGTTTAGGAACCCAAGCACCTGCATCAGGTTGAAGAAATTTGCTTTACATGTTCATCTCACACAGCTTGTTTGTGCTTTATTAATGTGCAATGCCCACCTGCTACCTTTTCGTTTCTCTCTTTAAGTGATTTTATTTCTTTTCCACATGTAATGATTCCCTGCTAATTTGCACTGATGATTACCCACTTCAAATAAATCTTTCCCCCGCCCCTTTTTCAAAGCAATGAATAGCCTTCTGCATGGGAAACTATTTCATTAAGGCAGTGACCTTTTTAAAATGAATTCCTGTTGATAAAATAAAAACACCACCACTTTAAGGCAGAAGGAGAGGGAATAGAACGAATATGTTCATTGGCTTCTGAGACTGATATCCAATGAAGAATGAGAGAAGGACAATTCACCTCAGGCGTAGAAGGAGGCAGCAATAACTTTTTATGGTTCTCTGCCTTGTAAAAAGTACAATTTAATTTGCTTTTAGTAAGTTTATAACAACAATTGAATCCCAGTGTGGGCCTCTATTTAATTTCATACTCAATTCTACTAGAGTTTCAACTCCATACTTTCTTCAGTTGGGATTTTCCAGTTGTACAAGCGTGATATCCTATATACTTTCAAAATATTCTAGACTCCAGACCTTGGAAGGGGAAAATAAAATTGAATGGGGAAGTATTAAAAGCTGCAGCTCTTGTAACTGTCTCCTTTCTTGCACATCCTTCAACAGGACTTCATCCCATGCCTACTGCCTGCCGATACTGAGCAGACTCTTAGCAATTCTCCTTCAAGATTAGGAGGAGAAGGAAAGAGAGAGAACCTCCAGGGAAAATAATCATGACTCTTAACTTTTAAAGTACACAGAATTTCTATAAAATCAAAACATTGCTATTTGGGTAAGCCAGAATCTCATTTATTTACATCAATAAAATATGCACCTTAGGACCTGCTGGGTCACAGTTGAGTAATGGTTGCATTTTTCACTGTTTTTAGAAGGAATGAGTAATGACAGTGGAAAAGCTTGGGCTCATTAAAGAAAAACAAATTTGGAGCACTGGAGGCCTTTATTTAAAGGGAGCTTGTGATATGGCTTGACAGTTGCTTTGTTTGGACAAGTGTCATAGTTTTATTTCATTGACCAAATTTTCCAAAGCCAAACAGGTCCATCATTATTTCATGATAGCCATTGGTTAAATGATACCATCAATGCCCAAATAATGAAGACCCCCTAAAGGAAGCGAAAGCTTCCTGAATATAAATCCTTCTGGATTTAAACATTGTATCTAAAAGTGGTTAAAACTTAAGTATATTATATGAGTTTTGGATTCCAAGCCTGTGTTGTGCTTGATACAAAGTTAGTCATTCTAAACTCACTTTTACATCTTTATAATCCTTTTTGTCTTTCTCCCAAATAGAAATTCAGGAAGTAAAAGAAATTTGTTTGGATCACATTTTTATGGAAACTCACCTAATTCACAGTTTCAGGCTAAATGGCAAGCCGAAGTGTAGTTTGCACTTCAATATTTTGCACTTCTCAAAACTAGTGCAGTTCTCCAGTTAAAAATACATGAATGAGTATATTTAGGGAATGTTGCACATACAAATTCTTGAATTAGTGAAAATAATGTCCAAAATGCAAAATCTCAAGAACATGTATAGCCAAAAAAATAATAATCATATATTGGGCAATAACTGCATATGAATGTTACACTTCAAGAGAGATGTGCATAAATATATGTACATTTTGTGCAGGATTTACAAACAAAGCTGGATGGATGGCTTAGTAGTTTAGGCATCTAGCTGCAAAGCCAGAGCTTTGGAATTTGATTTCTCACTATACTTCCTTAGGGATGAGCCAATCTTTGTGGTCTTGTGCAAGTTGCACAGATTCAAGGTGACCCTAGAACAGGGGTTTCCAACCTTTTCAAGTCTGAGACCAGGCCACACTCTCTCAGTCAGCTTTGAGGGCCGGATGGCCATTTTTCCTTGCCTTCATGATAGGGTTGGCCATTTTGTCCCAAGAGCTTCAAAGTCACAGCCATTTTGTATCTTGAATGCCCTTGGGGTGCAAAAGGGATATCATAAGTCAGAATCAACTTGACGGCAATGGACATACATACATTTAGAAATAACTATAGTCTCAAACTGAGACACAAAAGCAGTGAAATAAACTGATAACTAGAAAATGAGAAACAGACATATTGAAAGTGTCATATTTGTCCATCTCTTGCAGCAATACAGCAAAATTAAAATAGTTTATTATACCACCTGTACTTTGTTAAAAATAAATATGTAACATATGAATGCATGTTTTTCGCTCTACCGCTTTATCAGAGGTGCACAGAAGACAGTGTTTATAAAAGGACACCCCTTTTCTGCTATTCATTGAATTAGTTTTGGAGGCTAATTTTGTAAACTAATGTTCAAAAGGTCCATCATCCTCAAGAACAACAGGAAAATTACTT
The DNA here is from genome assembly GCA_030440675.1 of Furcifer pardalis. NCBI lineage: Eukaryota > Metazoa > Chordata > Lepidosauria > Squamata > Chamaeleonidae > Furcifer > Furcifer pardalis. Next base: position 26,357,425 of record CP126895.1, read on the forward strand.
TAAATAAATACTAAACACAGCAAAATAAACACTATTTTTTGTTCCTACAATTGAAAATACCAGCTCTTGTTTCATCAGCAGCAACATTAGCAAAAAGCGTGTATGTGTCTATCTGTTTTAAAAAGCTTGTGCTTTAAGTGAAAAAAAATGTGTTTTGTATAAAGAATCTTGTCTTTGTGCAGGATACTAGGTTTTTCGTGTAAAAGAAGTTTTTCTGCAAAATCTTCACAGTGTCTTGAAATATGAATAAAGTGCAAAAACTCTTGCAACATTACCTGGCAGGAACAAAACTTACAAATCTTTTCATTTTTATCTATGGAAATGAAACACAGAAATATTAAGGGTATGCATTGTCTTCTGGCAAAAAAGAATTCATACAGACTGAATCAGGGTATTTTTGCATTTTTTGTTGTTCAGTCGCACAGTTGATTCCAACCCTTTGCGACCCCATAGACCACTGTCCGCCAGGCACTTCTGTCCTCCACCATCCTTCTCAACTTGCTCAGCTTTGTGCCCATTGCATATACAATACCATCTAAACATCTCATTTTTGGCCGCCTCCTTCTTCTTTTGCCCTCTACCCTTCCCAGCATCAATGCCTTCTCAAGTGAATCTTCTCTTCTCATTTGATGTCCAAAGTACTTTAGCTTCATCTTTACAATTTGACCTTCTAAGGAGCAGTCAGGGTTGATTTCTTCTAAGATTGACCTATTTGTTCTCCTCGCTGTCCAGGGGACTCTCAAAACTCTCCTCCAACACCACATCTCAAAGGCATCTAATCTTCTGTGCTCAGTTTTCCTAATGGTCCAGCTCTCACAACCATACATTGCCACAGGGAATATCATTGCTTTGACTATGCGAATTTTTGTTTGCAATTTGATGTCTCTACTTTTCACTATGCTCCCCAGGGTTCTCATCGCTTGCCTCCCAAGAATCAGTCGCCTTTTTATTTCATGGCTGCAATCACCATCTGCAGTGAGCTTTGATCCTAAGAAAGTAAAATCTGTCACTGCTTCTACTTCTTCCCCATCTATTTTCCAGGGACTGATAGGGCCTGTTGCCATGATCTTGGTTTTCTTGATATTGAGTCTCAAGCCAGCTTTTTAACTCTCTTCTTTCAACCTAATCAGTAGCTTCTTTAGGTCCTCCTCACTTTCTGCCATTAGAGTGGTACTGAGTTGGCTATGCCAAGTAGGGCAGTATAGAAATTGAAATATAATAATAATAATAATAATAATCATCTGCATATCTCAAATTGTTAATGTTTCTCCCAGCAATTTTGATCCCAATTTGTCATTCCTCCATCCCTGCATTGTGCATTATGTCCTCTGTGTATAAGTTGAATAAGCAGGGTGACAAAATGCAGCCTTGTCTTATTCCTTTTCCTATTCCAAACCACTCAGTCATTCCATATTCAGTCCTAACTGTTGCTTCTTGATTCATGTACAGATTTCTCATGAAGCATATAAGGTGTTCTGGTATTCCCATCTCTTTAATTACTTGCCACATTTTGTTGTGGTCCACACAGTCAAAGGCCTTAGTGTAATCAATGAAACAGAAGTAGACTTGTTTCTGATATTCCTTTGTTTTTTCCATGATCCATCTTATGTTGAATCATATACTGAACAGAGCAAAAATTCAGACGCATCAACAGGGTAGAACAGCACGCCTACAGATAACACAGATTAACTATAGCATGTGCACATTGACTGAAATCCTTTTGCTTAGCATAGTAAGTTGCACTAGTGTAGGTCTCCTGAATCTGTGCAATTTAAAGAGGAGTTGACTCATCAAATCTCCAGAGATTCAACCTGCCTGCACTAGTATGACCTACTCTGCTAAGCAACAAGATTTCAGTCATTGTGATCAGAAGTAGATAAAGGAAAATAAAATAACATGAAGAAAGAGTGCTTTTAGCTTAACAATGAACCTCCCTTGGCTTTTCTGCTCAAAATAATAAAAGATTTGCTACCAAAGTGCTCTTAATTTCAGATCTAGGGAAGAAAAAAAGAATGGAATATATAAAAGAGAAGAATCTCTGAAATATCATTTTTTGAACAAAGCTGAGTGTATCCATTGGCCTTTTAAGTTGCCTTATTCCCTTTTTGGCAACCTCCTGGCGGCTGAAAGAAAGAAGGAAAATTAAAAAGAAGCGGTTTGCCCATTTCTGCAGACTATAACAAACGTCCTTCTGTCCTTCCTGGACCATACAGTCTATAGCTTTTTGGATCATTGCAATTTTTCCTTATATGCTATAAAACAATGGTGAAATTTATTTCAAGATTTACAGCCCTTAGAAAGGGAGACAAACAATATAATCTGTATCTCTGAGTTGAAGCCTGATTATCTCAGCTTGATTCTGTAAGGTGTAGCCTCTCCCTTGGGAATTCTCTTAAACTAAAGATCTTGAAGCCTCAGTATCCTCCCTACATGGGCTTTTAAAACTTTTCTTCTTCCCATTAATGTGCTCAGATGCCTAGACTAAAGAAGAGTTCTGCGGGAATCAAAAGGTCACTTGTTTTGATATTTTAGCCATATTTTTTAAAAAAATATGCTACTTGGCCATGTAGAAATCAATGTACAGTGGAACCTCATACAACAATAGACCCATATAGCAACGAAATCGCATAAAAATTAGGTTTTTGGGGGAAATGGTGTCTCACATAACATAAAATTGTACAACCATTTTTCAATGGGAAAAACCACTTAGCAAAAAATAAATAAATCATTGCACGATGCATCCCATAGGGAAAATCGCTATACGATGCATGTATTGAATGGCAATTCTTTCATACAACAATGAGCCCCATGGGATGGATTAAAATCATTGTATGAGGTACCACTGTAAAGGGAGCAAGGTACTTGAGCTCATTGTTGTTCAAATTTTCAAAAAAGGGACTGAAAAGAAAAAAGAGAGAGAAAATCTTAAACAAATTACAATCTTAAATATTGATTTCAAAATCAATTGAACAATTGGCAAAGATTTGTCCATGAAAACACACTGTCCAAGAAAGCTTAATGGAGAATAAAGTGGTTAAACTGCTGTACTGCAGCCAAAACATTGTGAACTTGATCCTGACAGGGTTCAAGGTTGACTCAGCCTTCTATCTTTCTGGAAAATGAGTACTCAGCATGTTGGGGGGGGGAATGCTAATTACCTTGTGAATTGCCCAGAGAGTGCAGCACTATGGAGTGGTATATAAGTGTAATTGCTATTGCTACAAAAAGAGAATAAATGTAAAAAACATGTAAAAGAACAAACAGGAAAAAGGTAAAACATGTAACACTCACAGAGAAACTACAGTCATACAGATAAACTACAAGGTGGGGTGAATGTTACACACACAGATTAGAACATGCAAAGTAATCTACAATTAAACCTCCCACCAGGGTCTGCCAGAAGAAACATAACATTTAAAGTAAACAACGTTAAAACTTCAAATTAAAACAGCTACAACATGCTGAAATTAAGGTTTGTTCTAGTTCCCCCATCAGTTTAATTGTGAGAATAGAGGGTTCCATCCAGTTTACCAGTTCTCACATTCATCCACGGCAGAGCATCACATTTCCAAAAAAGGGCTGCCAAATTCTCTCCAATTTCTCTGAGGAAGTTAGTTGACTTTTCAGAGCAAAGATTTTTTCATATGCTACCAAAACCAGTGTGTCATTTGAAAGAATCAATGTGCCACAAGCCTGGACTTCCCATCCAGTGTTGACTAAATGGCTCGTTGTGAAAGAAGGCCTCTGTAACCAACTCTCCTTGTATTTCCCTTAGGCACATTTAGCAGGCATACATCCTAGTAGCAAGTGCACTGCAGAAAGGTCACACTATAATTAATATGGGGATTTAGTTCCTTCCAAAAGAGGGTTACAACAGGGCAAATCCACATCCTGTGAAATGAAATCAGAACAAAACTGACGAAAACCATATGTCTGCTGACCCTATAATCAGTTCTTTCTTTTCTCTTGTGTGTGCCAACATCCAGTATAATTTTCATTTTGGACAGACACATTCACAGATCTCGATCGAGTAAAGATTAGAGGAAATCTAATTCACTTCTACACTTTATTATTTGAATTGGTGTGAGCAGAATTTGCACATCTGAACTAACACACACTGGGATTCTCTAGTCCCTCTTTGCTTGGTAATATCCAAAGTCAGCAAAATTATGGAGACACTTGTTCACCACAGGTTTCTGCCTGTGAAGTTCCTGCAATTTCCAATTTTTTAAAAAAATATTACATTACAAGAAGGCAAATTACCCTAGTAAGTAGGTAGTGTTATAGGGAAAGAGGGAGGCAAAAGGTGTGTCTTTTGGCTGTCATAAAGAAGCACCAAGCTGTAAAAAGATGTACCAACCATACCACACACTCACTTCCTTGGCCACAACATTATCACTGTTTACTCCTAGCTCCAGTGTTGCCTCCCTTCCTGTTGTATCTCCCCTGTAAGGAACACAGACCATAGCCGCCCAGAGTCGGGTTCACCTGATTGGGGCGGGATATTAAATCTAGGTAAATAAATAAAATAAATAAGTAGCACAACCCTATGCTGCTCTAATCAGAAGCATGTTACCTTGAATTCTGTGAGGGTAGCTGATACCCAGTGTGGTGTAGTGGACAGATTGACTGAGTAGGACTCAAGAGACCTGGGTTTAAATCTCCACTCAGCCATGGAAACTCACTGGGGATGTGGAACTGGTAAAACCACTCCTTAAATATCTCACATGCCTTGAAAACCCTGGAACCAGAAGAAATCTGTTCATAACCGATTCAAACCATTGAGTACAAACCAAGTCACAAAGTGCACATATGTAATGTGGGTAACTTTTTCTAGGCCGGAATGAAGCAAACACCACAGAATAGCAGAGTCTAGCACATGAAATTGAAAGTTGAAAATATTTCTCGTTTTAAAATAATTATTTAATTTTATAACAGAAGAAGAGTCGTACAATATCACTTCTAGCAATAAGACTGTTAAAGGGCTAAATATGGAGATTAATAATATTGTTGCTGAAACCCTGTAGTGCAGTCATGCAAAAGACACAAATGTTAGCTGCAAACTGCTGTTAAGAAATGTCCATAGATATTAGCTATTGTCTCTTGAATCAAGTGGCTCTAAGCAAACAGCAGATTATATTTACTGAGATTTCTTAAATTATGGCAATTTGTGTCTAATAGTTATGCTTTTACATAAACTGCAAAACCGGATTTCAACTACTGGATTACAGTAGTACCAATTCAAAGTTAAGTACAAAGAAAAGATAAAATAGATAAGCAGGCTGGACTGAATTATTATTATTATTATTATTATTATTATTATTATTATTATTATTATTATTATTATTATTATTATTATTATTATTATTATTATTATTATTATTATTATTATTATTATTATTATTATTATTATTATTATTATGTGTCAGAGATTACTCTTTGAAATGATTTTTGCTGGAGAAACTTCACTTAGTGGATGGTCGGATGAGGCTCCTTTCATGTTCCTCAGGTATAGAAACCAAACTTTCCCGTCTCCAGCTCAATGGAACAAGGTAACCCAGACTTGTCCTTTCTTCCCCATTTCTTCACACCTTTACTGCTAACACAATACATACAAGTTTATCCAAAGAGTATACAGGCTTTTTTTAAAAAAAAAAGGTTTGGCAAAGATACCATTTCTGATTTTAAATAGCCTAATTGACAAAGACACAAAGATATATGTCATAATTTGTTACATTTGTCTAGAAGTTGCTTATACAATATATTGCAAATGTGTAATCTTAAGGGAAAAGAACAAGGAATGTGGTCAATCATCAATAAAGTAAGCTAATGGTGATGGATTAGTTAGCCTGGCAAATACAACATTCTCTCGCAAAAAAAAATAAAAAGGTATTTCTTTTATGGATCCCTCTAGCACAAAGCTAATAAGTTCTGGCTTACAAATCTACTGACATCTCTTTTAAAAACATACTTATGCTCCAAGGCTTATTGTATCAATAAGCCCTCCCCAGAGGAAGATATTGCTTAGCAGAATACCATTAAGTTGTTAACTACATGTAAACTTAGTGACTGTGCTACAGTTTACCCAAAGAATGACAGTACTGGCTTTGACAATATGACACAGGCAAACAACAACAACAACAACAGTATGCAATTTTTCTTCTCATTGTGACACTGAGTCGGTTATGTATATTTTACACATGAAGCTACGTTCTGTACAACGTTTTTTATCTGATGATCTCTCTGAGAGTAACTTCTTTTTATAATTTTTTATTCTTAACATAAATACCTACATACATTTTTTTTTAGAAACAAATAGCACTAAATTGATAATAAACATAATAATAATCCATCAACATATGTGGTCCCATCACCAGTGAGATGTTGTCAACTTTCAATTGGAATTCCCCTTCCTCCTCCCCTATTTCCAAACAGATAAGTACAGTTGTACCTCATTTAAAGAGCATAATGCATTCTATAAGATTGCTCTTTAACCAAGTGTGCTCTTTAAGTGAAACACCATTGTAAGTCACTAACTGTGACTTCTGGCAAGGGGGATTGCGAGCCCCAATTTATTTGTTAAACAAATTTTTGGTTGATTTTAGTTATTAAGCAAAGCAACCATTCAGACAAAATTCTGCTCTTTAAGCAAGTTGCTCTCTAAGCGAGGCACTCTTTATGCAAGATTTTACTGTATTCTTGTCCTGACTTTATACATCTATTTTTAACCATCACATATTCGATAAACTAACCCCAAAGAGCTATAAAATTGTTTTTCTTTATCAAACCAGTCTTTAATTTTAATTCACCTATCAATTTACCACTTATGGCCATGTTCCATATTTCTTTAAACCAATCTTCCATTATAAATTTCATATTAATTTCCCAATTTTAGTTCTAATCTTACAGCTGTTGCCATAATAACAACCATTTCTTTCTTATATTTATTTACTTTTATATTTCCAAAATCCATTAACAAAGCTATTCTAGGAAACATTTCTATTTTCAAAGACAACATTTGATTGATCTCCTCAAACACTTTCCCCCAAAATCTTGTTTACAACCTTATATTTCCCCATAGATGAAAATATGTCCCATTCTTTTCCTTTTCTTCAGTATTCCTTTTTATAATCATGGTTGTAATAACATAATTTAGTTAGTGTCATATGACACCTCCACATTGTTTTATAACACCACTCTTTGATTCTCACAGACATGTTTATCATAATCCTTTGTTTCCTTCCATATTTTTCTCATTCTTCCTCTTTAATGCCTTTCTTTAAATCTGATTCCCATATCTCTCATTGTTTTCTTTCTCTCTTCTTTTTTATTAAAAATTGTAAATTTTACTAACTATGCCCTTTATTGATACTTTGTTTTGTTTCAATTGTATTAATAACTTTTCAGATTTTGTCTTTTCTCCACAAACTCCAGATTTCTTTATCCAATAATTTGTCCAATTCTCCATTTGTAGTCTATTGAACCAATTCAATTTAATTTCTAATTATATTCTTTCCCTTTCTTCCCTAAATTTTTCCATCCAATCTTTTATAACATTTACTCCCCTTTTTGCCAATTCTTTTTTTATTCCCTTTTAAAAATTAGCTGGGATTTCCTCCACATCTTCCCCAGATACATTATTGGTCAGACTCCTGGGCTCAAATCTTTTTTGGCTGTCATAAAGAACCACCCCCTAATAATAGGGGTTTTGAGCATTTTTAAAAATCATTGTCACATTTCTCTTCTCACCAAACCATAATTTATTTATTTTCCTTGATTTCTAGAAATTCCATATCTTTTCATATCAGTCCTTTTCCTGTTATAATCCTAATTATCTCCTTAATTTGATTTGCCATGTAATAATTTCATAAATTTCAGAAAGTCAATCTTTTGAGGTACATCCCATAATCTTTTATTTATTCTTGCTTTTATTATTCCCATTATAAAACCTATCTATCATATTCTGCCAATTTTATTATTTCTCTCTGTAATATTTATTGGAAGCATACCATACAAAAAATAATTATTGGTAAAACTCTCATTTTGCAGATACCAAACCATGATTTTTTAAAAATCTCTGAATCTCCCTTTTCTTTTTATCATAATTTGATATTTTTAATCATTTAAATTACTTGTAATAATAATTCACAAATATTTAAATGCTGATTGGACTTTCATCATATATCTTTTTTAAAAAATTTCCTCAATATCTGATTTTTCTTATTACACCAGAACATTTCTGTCTTATTCTAATTAATCCTGAGGCTGGTTTCCTCTTCAAAATCCTTCAAATGTTTTTGTATCATCCTTAAATTCGATATAGTGTATTTAATAGTAAGCAGTGTATCATTTGCAAATAAGCTAATCTTGGTAACTTTTACTTGGAGTTTTCTGCAAGCTAGAATGGTCAGTATAGAGTGGAACAAGTAATTTTGAGTACCATTCATTCCACATACAGGAGTCAATATGACAGTGAGTTGAATCTTATTTGCATAATGGCTGTAGCTGGTTATCTTACATAATCAAGTACCATATATACTTGAGTATAAGTTGATCCGAATATAAGTCGAAGTATCTAATTTGGACCTCTAAAACTAGAAAAATAGATTGACTCAAGTATAAGCTGGGGGGGGTGAAAAATGCAGCAGTTGCTAGTGAGTTTCAATAATAATAAAAAATGAAAATACTGTAAAATTAATTAATTTAAACATAAACTATATTTACACCACCAACCAGTGGTGGTACTGCAGAGAAAATGGGCAGGCTCTAGCCTAGCGTCTTGCTCTCCCTGCAAAACAGGAAGAATGGCTTTCCCCCTCCATTTTGACCACATGGAGCAGGGGCAAATATGAAGGTAAGTGAAACCCTTTCTTTTTATGTACAGGTTTAGCTTCCCACTGAAATGTATTGGAAACAAACAAAGAGAAAAGGTTCAGAATGCAACAAATTGATTTCCAATGCATTTATATGGGAAATCGCAATTTATGCCTTCTTGTGGCCACCTGTGGTAATGGCCTGCTGATAATATGTTTTTCTTTCTCCCTCTCCTGGAGCCAAAAGCTGCTTTTAAGGTCCTAAACTGCAACAAATCCAGCACAGTTTTGGGACGCTCCTGGTTGTTACCCTGTGTATAAGCCGAGTCACCTTTTGGGACCTCATTTTGAGAGCTAAAAAACTCGACTTATACTCAAATATATACCGTACTGGCCCTGCGGTATCTCTAATACTGTGCTACCTCTCCTTCACTCCTGCTGCCTTAAGTAAGTTTCTTACTTTGTTTGGCTCTAGTCCAAATATTCAAGCATCAATTGGGTTGTAAGGAGATTGTACTCATATAAATACTAAAAATTATTTTAAAATAAAATATTCCTATTCACAAGTCATACCTTCTTTATGACTACATTCACAATATCCAGATAACAAAATGGAATCAACAAAGCTGTTGCTGAATATCAGAAGTGGAAATTGCACTGGGCTGGACACATCTTTCAAGTGACAGATGGGTGTTGGACAGCAGCAGTCACTGAGTGGAATCCCAGAGGAGTAAAAAGACCCCTTGATGGGGCCCCCAAAAGATGGGAAGACCCAATCATGAAAAGTTTTGGTCAAAGTAGGAGAAGAAGATTACAGCAGCGAAACAAATGGAAAACGAGTTGCAACCAGCAGGAACTTATCCCTTGATAGTCTGGTCAATCAAGGAATCAAGGAAACTTTCTTCTAAAATATAATGGCTGAAATCTTTTGTTGTTGTTCTTTGTTATTATGTGCCATCAAGTCATCTCTGACTCATGGTCATGTTCAGCTCTTGTAATTCAGTTTTTAGGGAGTCAATCCATCTCACATTTGCCCATCATCTTTTCCTGCTGCCCTCAAACTTTTTCAGCATTTTTACCTTTTCCAGAGAATCTTGATTTCTCTTGATGTTCCCAAAGTAGGACACCTTCAGTTTCATCATGTTTATCTTCAGAGGTTTGATGTGTTCTAGGATCCACATTTGTCTTTCTGTAGTCCACAATATCAACAAAGCTCTCTTCTAGTACCATATTTCAAATAAGTTGATTTTCCATACCTAGTGGCCCCAAAAGTCTTTCCCATTATGAAATGGATTGCAAGGGAGTGTCAAAACCTTTGAGGAGAATCAGAAAGTTTTAATCTTCAAAAAGCTTCCACAGCTGGTGGCATAAATTAAAGCAGCAGGATTTCAGCCAAAGGAAGTAAAAGGTTAAATATTTTGTTTCTGCTTCTGTAGGAGCAGAGTGATATATATTGACATACCATGGGCAGCTGGAGATGGTCTGATGTGTTAATTCAGGCAGATGCATGATGTGAAATCTTTCCTTAGTACAATTATCCAGGAATAATCTGGCTTCATTATTTCACTCTAATATTGCACATCTGGAGACTGGCTTTAGGGAACATTAAACATTGGACCAAAACTTGGTAAACAGAGTTACCCTAAACACAAATTGCCCAAATATAAGGAGACTTTTGTCTAAATAAATTCTTCTGAGATTAGAAGTTCATCTTTCCTGGTGCATGTTCTGTGAATTGAGATTTGTGTGTGTGTGTGTGAGTGTGTGTGTGTGCATGCGTGTGTGTGAGAGAGTGTTAAGACTGCACAGATAGAAAGACTGACTGGTAAAACTCTGTCAGATTGTTAAAGAGAGGAGAGCTTAGATAATCGATGCAGCTGAAACCCCTTTGATTGTAAGAGCTTTAACTGGAAAGCTTTGCACATGCTTTAAGAATTTACATGTACAGTTCATCATCACCAAATTCTCCTCAATCATATTTCTTTCATCTTGGGGGGAGGGGGAGATCCCTACTTCTCAATCCAATTTTCCCAGAAATAAAAGGGATGGCCTTTTATAGCTTTTTCCTAGTGGGTACTCAGCTTTTATGAGTAAAACCGCTAAGTAGCTTTGAAGTGTCTTATACATCTACATCTTTGGTTCTAGTTGCGTCAAGAAGTTATCAGTTGGCCTTAAGCAGTTCACAGCTCAGTGAGCAAAGAACAACTAATTTCAGCCTTCTGCACAGTGATTTAAGAGGGGCAAATCCACCCTGATTAGATCTAGTAGTACTGGAATCCTGCTCGAAGCTCTTCTGTGTTATGTCCAGAAGTTCAAGGCTGTATCCAAATTGCTTACAGCTACACCACCAGCAACCACCCTTTCCATATCTAAAGAACCTGAAAGCATGAACAGCTCAAGTATGCCTGATTTGAACGTCACTTTTTATCAGGTTTGTTGAGAACTATGCTTTTTCTTGCTACAGTACCTATAAAAGTATGCTTCTCAAAGTAGGGTTCTCCAGGGACCAATCAGCCACCGGTATGCAGCCATAAAATTGTGCATTTGGTAGCTAACATACAATTAGGTGGGAAATGGGTTCCATAAAAAGATAGGCTGTGCATTAGTATGCAGTTGTAATCTAAAAAATAATACAGATGGAAATTGTTAAAAAACAGCAATCTTTTGAATGTCAGCCTTAGAGTTTCAGATTAGAATTGGGCCTCAGTAAAGATATAACACAGAAATGTTATTTCTTTTGTTTGTTTGTTTATTTGCCACATTTATAAATGGCTTTCCTCCAACAAGCTTATGGAGCTTACACTCTCCATTATAGGTATTCTATAATTGTAAAAATATATTTTATCTTTTCATTCATTTTAAAATCCTAGAGATCTGTTCATACTTAATTACTGTGTCATTATAATAAAACAAATAAAATGTAACTAGCAGTAATTATACCTAAAACAGCATAAAGCAACAGGAGCAAAAATATGCAACAGCATCTGAGTGGGTATGGGTGTGTTTTCATTTATGTGCTGGCATACCTGGATAGCATATTTATTTTAAATATAGGATTTCTTTCATTTCTTTTTCCAATTCTTATCATACATAGATAAGAAAGAAAACTGTTTGCATCTGTCCTCATGAACTATAGTCCATGTTTGAAGCAATTGTAGTCCATGACACCATCTCCAGGAGAAAAACTGAAATACATATATTTATATCTCTATCCCTCCAAATGAACGTCAGTGTGTACTACATAAACTAAGTTAAATTATCCAAGCCTACCTAAGAAGCTAGTGTGCACATAATACATAATTGCTGGATTATCAACAAAAAGATACTTTGTTCATTTTCCCTAGAAGTAGATGACCTGTAGTTTAATTCAGAATGGTTAAAGTATTTCCACATACTGCAAAGCTGAAATTTAATTTATGGTTTCCTTGTTTCACTATGGATCAGGATGGAAATCAACAAATACTCAGATTTCCCTTTATTTTTTGAATACATTTTGAATTCAAATCACATTTCTAGCCTTTAATATTTTAAACTAGATTTTAACATTTGCTAATAAGTTTTCCCTGAGCATCCTCCTGCTTTGGTTTTTAAGGCTAAAAGTAGTATCTTATGCAAAATATATTTCAAAGGCCTGATTCTGTTGTTATTCCCAGATAGCCCAGATCTGCTTATCCATAGTAATTTAGTGGGTGCCTTATAGACCAGTAAGGTGCCACAGTGGCTTAGTGATTAAGACACTGAGCATGACAACCAGAAGGTCAGCAGATCAGCAGTTCAAAATCCAAATGCTATGCAACGGAGTGAACTCCTTTTGTCTGCCCCAGCTCCTGCCAACCTAGCAGTTTGAAAGCAAAAAATTGCAAGTAGATAAATGGATACTACTTCAGCAGGAAATGTAACAGCATTCCATGCACTCCGGTGTCTAGTCATGCCTATCACATGACCATGGAAACATTTGCAGATGCCGACAGCACTGGCTTTTTGGCTGTAGATGGAGATGAACACCATCCCCTATGATTGGCTTTCAAGCAAGGGAGACCTTTACCTTTACTTATTGGCAAGAAAGAAACATCAACAATGGATAAACAAAGAGAGAGAAAAATTAGGGATACAAGAACCAGGGGGTGGGGAGAAGAAAAGGCAAGAAAGGGACCACAAATGTCTGAAGAGAACATGTGTGGATTAATTCTTATCTTCATTTTTTCTACTGGCTACTGTTTCCTTTCAGAAATATCCAAGTATTCGTTCCAACTAGAGGAGGTGCATTGAATTGAAGCATGAACTCGTTTCATCCATTTACTAGTTCTGTGCTAGTTGGCATTAACAATTGAACTAGCTATTTGGTTCTACTTTTTACACTGATATGTGTGTCCCTCACATAACCAAACCACATTCATTACCCATCCACATTCAGCCATGGATGGAAACCCCAATATTTACAAAAGTACATCACATTTGGGGTGCTAGCCCTCAAAGTAATGGGGAAACTTCCCAAAGCGCATGCCTGCTGAGGTGCAAGGAAGTGGGATCGGCTGGAAGTCTGAACCTGCAGTGTTTTATGCTACAGCTTTTTATTGCATCGTTAGCTCTTGTATTCCATTTTCTGTTTGAGAGGTTGAGCTGCAGTTTGTTGTGTTAGCCAATACAATGCTTTCCAATATCACATTCCAAAGTGCACTGCAAAGAACCCCCTTGAGACCGGAAACCTCCTGAAGGAGAACTAAATAAAAATGGAGTGTTCAGCTGAAGAGTGCTTGCTCTTTTCAGGGTAAAAGGATATCACAATATCATGGGCAGATATCCCTTTGGTCTAATTGTATATTTCATATTATTCTTACTTCCAGTGCCTTACCTGCTTACAATTCTCACATACCTCTTCTCCCCCCCCCCCTTAAAATCCAACCTTCCAACTTTTCCTTGTTGTCTTTCTCTCTCTCCCCCTTCTCATCCCCAAACCCTCTCTGGTCACTATCTCTCCCAAACTTTCTTCCTCTTAGAATTGTAGCATCTGTGTACTTTCTCTTTTCTTTCTACCTAACTTACTTTTCATATCTTTTCATTAACAACCTGGTATATGTGGACACTTATTTCAACAATAAACTTTCTTCTGAAAGTCTTAGAAAACTTTTAACTATATATTGATGGAGTGAAAATCCAACATATTTTGATTCTAATCTGCCCAGTTGTAGCACAGTCTCTTTGACGTTGATCTGAGCTTGGCCGGTTACTTTGCAGTCTGCCCTCTGGCCATGCCCGTGCTGGGTAACTGGAAAGGGCACTGGACAGGGTGCCTATCATTTAGGAGCGTTTATCCTAAGAAGAAGGGGAGAGGCATTGCACCTTGCCTGAGGAGGGGGAGGGACTGGACAAGGGCAGTGGGGGCAAAGGTGGAGATCATCCTCTCCCCAGAGGGGACAGAGAGATCAGAAGTGGGAGGAGGGAGAACAGGGAAGGCGGCCTTCTGCCTACTTCTTTATATCACATGCTGCTCATCTCTTCACGGGGATGTGGCTGGAAGGAGGTGCCCTAGCATCTTGGTTGAGGTGGGGGCAGGAATAAAGAGAAGAGCCCTGGTGGTACAATGGTTAAAACTGCTGTACTGCAGGCCAAGTATAGTGAGTTCAATCCTTATCTTTATCAGATAAGTTTACTTGAGCCAGGAAAGCTCACACTGAAATATAATAGTTAGTCTCTAAAGTGCAGCAGCATTCTTGTTTTATTTATTCTCTGGTAAGGAATGATCTCTTAAAGGTCTTTAGCTGATTGGTTACATTTGTCTCTCAGACTAAATATAACTTTCTCAATTCTACAAGAGGCAGTTTCAATATTACATAATAGCTAATTGTCTTATTAGTTCAGTCAACATGACTAATGAACAGAGACTGGTGGGGAAATTCCATTCAGAGTCTTCAGTTTGTAACTTTCCATATGAGACCTTTGGTTCAACTTTCAATGAGGGATGAGTCACATATAAACGTTTCTTATAGTAATGCAAAGCTATCTAAAGCAATTCAAGATATGTCACAGCTGAAAAATCATATGCATGGTCAAACCTGCCTGATCAGTTTGGGTCTGCCCAGAAATGAAGTTTGATATCAGATTTATCCAGACAATGAGTAAAATGATGTTACTGAACCATGTTCAAAAGATTCCCAAGGAGTCAAAACTGCCAGTTGTGTGTGAGAGAGTGAGAGAGAGAGAGAGAAAAGAGAAAGATTGAGATTAAGGAAAGGAGAATTTCACAGTTTTTCTCTTAGCAGAACTGAAAACTAATTAACACTTTTTCATTTTAGTACGGTTATTTTCTATTTCCAAATAGGTCATACATATTTAGCAAACAGTTGGGTTTGAAGTCTTTGTTCATGTTCAACCTGGACTTCTAATAACTTTGCAAAAATATGTACCTAACACTAATTGCATCAAGTGCATTAAGGTCTCTTGAAGCCAAACCCAAGCTTTTACCTTTTGCCACCACATTTTTCAACATTTGCTTCTCCCTCTGCCCTGGCCTTTCTTTAATGCAAACAAATGCATAGATAACAACCATTGCTATGTAATTAGTAGCTCCCCCCTTCACTGCACTTTATAATTTGCAATGTGGGCTAAACTGTGTACTCACAGAAGTAGCAACGAGCAGTATATAATTATGAAGGATATTTGCCCTCTCAAATCTTTTAGGCATTGTGGTGTGGAGTGCATATAAATAAATGCAATACAAATTAGCTTGCAATGGCATGCTGAAAATGAATCTATATTAGATTTAGGTGCATTAGTCACAAAGAGCACCATTAGGAAGAGAATCCTTCCTGTGCATCACAGAGCACTCATGGATTTTAAGAATTTGTGTGACTTTTATTTTCAGGAGAAATTATTACTGTTTCTGTTAAATTAATGAGTACCATGTAGATTTACACAGAAAAATCTTTGCTCTGTGTCTTTCAGGATCTCTTCTTGTGAACAGGGAACCAACTAGAGGAATTCTGCCATACTTTGTCTTCTTTCTCACAAAAAAAAAACCCATAAAAGTTTGTGTCTCAAACTAGCATTGTTTGGATATTAAATAAAGCATATCAAAGAACAACAGAAGCAAATTACAGCAGACCTTATAACAAAAGGAAGAAGATAGCCAACAGGCCAGAAGTCTGCCTCAGTGACACAATTTACACCATCTGAGAAAAGGGGTTTCACCAGAACATTTCTCATCCACCATACTACAGTGGTACCTTGCTTTATGAAATCAATGTGTTCCCCAGGACATTTCTTATTACAAAAAATTCGTACAGTGAAACACAATGCAGAACACACAATATTACCAGAAGTGGCCACTAGAGGCCACTGCAATACTATGTAATTCAAGTGTTTTCAACTTGTGGCCCATGGGCCAGATGTGGACCACGGTGCCATTTCATGTAACCCCACCACCACCTCAACCATACCAGGAAGTGCCATGTTGTGGAGCAAGGGCAAAATGGCCATCCAGCTCCCAAAGCTGTCTGGGAGCATGACCTGGACCCCAGCTTTAAAAGGTTGAGAACTCCTGATGTAATTTATAAGGAAACTTGCTTTGTATTGTGAAAAATAGTCATCAAGCAAGGCATTATTTTCAATGGATTTTAATTCGTAAAATAAAAATTATGTTAAATGAAGCATTCATAAAGCGAGGTACCATTGTAACTGGATAATGGGATTTTGAAATCTATCTATCTATCTATCTATCTATCTATCTATCTATCTATCTATCTATCTATCTATCTGTTTTTCAGAAACAATTACTGCAAACACAAATTTACAAATACACAAGTACCTTGGATAATGATGAGACTTGGTTCCACAAGTCTCGTTGTTATCCGGTTTTTAACATTGTGCGATGCATTGATCGCACAATGTTTTAAAAAAGCCCTGTTTCCCTGGTGGCTGCAGCAAGCCAGAATGTCGGGATTTGAATCCTGATGTTTTGGCTTGCTCCAGACTCCAGGGAGATGGGAGAACTTTGAAAACAGTTTGGATTGTGTCCCCCAAACTCCCTGGAGCTGGCAGGGGGGTCAGAGAGCCCAAAATGGGTAAAAAAAAGTCAGGTTTTTTTTACCCATTTTGGGCTCCCTGACCCCCCTGCCGGCTCCAGGGAGGTCAGGGAACCCAATCCTTGCTATTTCCAAAGTTCCCCCACCTCCCTGGAGACTGCAACAAGCCAAAATGTCAGGATTCGAATCCTGACATTTTGCCTTTTTGCAGCCTCCAGGAGGGTGGGGGAACTTCAAAAACAACACGCATCGGGTCTCCCAACCTCCCTGGAGCTGCACGCTATTTTTGAAGTTCTCCCACCCTCCTGGAGGCTGCAACAAGCCAAAATATCAGGATTTGAATCCTGACGTTTTGGCTTGTTGCAGCCTCCAGGGAGGTGGGAAAAGCCCAGACACAGCTTGGATCGAGTCCTCTGATCTCCCTGGAGCAGCAGGGGGGTCAGAGAGCCCGAAATGGGTAAAAAAATGGGTATAATGGGTAAAAAAAATTTTTTAGAAATTTTGCATCGTTATCCGATTTTAGCGTTATCCGATGCAGTCATTATCCGAGGTATTACTGTATCTATATACTTATAAACAGCAGTAATAGTGATATAACAAAACTGGATTCAAAAATTTGTATATTCCAAGTTCTTTTTGCCAGCACCAGAGCAGGAGTTGCTTGAAGAATAAAAGAGCTCAAATGACTCTTTGAAACCAAATGAGAACACACCACAAGATATATTTATCATCTGAAGTAGGACATCCACAACATGGAGGATCAATTCCATGTGTACAGTCTCCAAAACCCTAGAACAGGGTTCCTCAAACCCTGACCTAGAATAAAATACAGGGAGAAGACGCCATGTCCTGGCAGGCGGCTGAGAACATTCCCCCCTCCTCTGGGCCCACACCAATGGCCTGAGGGGAAAGACACCATGGCCTGGCAGGTGGCTGAGAACATTGCCCCCTCCTCTGGGCCCACACCAATGGCCTGAAGGAAAATACGCCATGGTCTGGCAGGTGGCTGAGGATCTTGCCCCCACCTCTGGGCCCCCACCAATGGCCTGAGGGAGAAGACACCATGACCTGGCAGGTGGTTAAGAACATCACCCCCTCCTCTGGGCCCACACCAACAACGTGAAGGAAAAGATGCCATTGTCTGGCAGGTGGCTGAGAATATCGCCCCCTCCTCCGGGCCCCCATCAATGGCCAGAGAGGAGTTAGTTTGTGTTCTGCTTTGGTTGTTTTGTGAGGTTGTATTTTATGATTATTACTGCACTGTTGCTGTTTTGACTGTTAGCTGCCCTGAGTCGCCTCGTCGAGTGGGCAGCAATATAAATCTGAACAAATAAATAAATAAATGCAATTATGTAAAATCACCTATGTAGATTCTCCCTTACAGTGCACAAACATATTGAATTTCTACTCCTATGTTAAGAAGGCAAGCACCCTCTCCTTCTCTGTGGAAACAGCAACTCTTGACTTTCCAGCTGTCCCACTCTTTCTTATTCAAATCCTGATTCACAACTAAGACTTACCCACCCATTGAGCTGAACCAAATAATCTATAGGGGTTACACCTACACGCAACACAAAAGGACCTGTACGGGTCTTACAAACTCATTACATATAGAGAGGGAATTACCTTGCCCTCCTCCACATAGATTCACATAGTTCATGAAATATGTAAATGTATGATCAGAGTTCAGTTGGAATCATCTTGATAGCACTTAATTAGAGCCATTGTGCTGTGGAAGATAAAACATCAGACTAGGACCCAGTGGCCAAATCCTTACTTGGCCACTGAAATTTATTGAAGGGTAATAATGGCAAACTGAATCAAAGGCCCTTCCTTGATTTTCCCCACCTATTGGGCTGAACCAAATAGTCACACAGAAGTAAGTCCCACTATATCCATTGGCCTTTACTTACAGGAAAAAAAAGTATCTACTACCTGGCTATACTTAACTGTGTACAAAATGTTCTGTCCTATATTGCAGAAATTTTTCTGACTTGTTTTGCTGCATAGGTTGCTGCATACAAATAATTCTGGCAGACTTCCTGAAGATCTTTGGCACATTGGTTGCCTAACTACCTATTAAGCATAATCCTTTCACTTCTCATGCTCTAAATCTTTCTCTTTTGAAAGCTGCTATTGGGCTAATAGACACCCTATGCAATGAATCAGAAATATTGCTGCTATTTTAGTGAGCTCACACATCCTGGCATGGTTGGTGAGGCAGAGGAGGTGTTTCAAAGGTAACTGCTGGCTTAAAAAAATAACTCACAGGAGGATAGAAACCATAGTTTTTGAGGTTTTTTTTATACTCCCAGTAGAAGTTTTGCATTATGTTACATTATCTGATCACTGCAACATAATTATTGCAATATTTACAGCTCTACTTTCATCTCCCTTCCAATCAATAAGATTCAACAGCATTAAACAAAACTGATGTAGCACTACCATCTTTAGATTAAGATAACTGAGCATACATTTAAACAGCCACACTGGAAATCAATTGGAAAGTAATGAAAAACGTAGCATCTCATATTATAATGCCTTTTATATTCTATATTCTCTTCAGAATACTATACAGTCATAGGGCTTTGGACAAACAAATCTACTTTAGTATTTACTAAATTTCCCTTTTCTCTCTCTCCAAGCACATGCTCATTTTATTCTGTTTTCTCAATGTGTTATCAAATAGACGACCTAAATATGCCTGCATCTTGTGTGCATTTCCACATGCATGCAAGTGCATGCATGTTTTATATATGTATCTTATCATGTAATATGCATTGCTGTAAGAAACCTCCCTTAATGCAAACTGGTTTGTGTACGATTTCTCTAGTTTGTGTACTATTTTTGTATTTTGTGATCTAGAAAACTATGCCACACATTTTTAAGAAATACAGTTGGCAGAAGGTGAAATACAAACATAGGAAACATTACCTTTTATATTGTTCACTACACGATAGAATGAGCTCCTGTCTTTGTCCCTGCTCCTGCCAACCTAGCAGTTCAAAAGCAAGAAATTGCAAGTAGATAAATAGGGACCAATTTCAATGGGAAGGTAAACAGCATTACATCCACTCCAGTGTCTAGTGATGCCTGCCACATGACCATGGAAATATCTGCAGAAGCAAACAGTGCCGGCTCTTCGGCTTTGAAACAGAGATGAGCACTGAACTGTAGAGTCTGATATGACTAGCTTTCAAGCAAGGGAAACATTTACAAGGGAAACATTTACAAAGTCAACAAGGCATGTGATCACTCCCTTCTTGATTCTGGGACTTTAAGTTTTCTGGGAACTATACTTGCAAGAAATAGTTTTTCCAAATCCTGGGGCAGTGTGTTGAATGCAGAGAAAACGAAGGTAATGGTATCAGCAAAGTGAGATAATGGTGATTTAAAAAGCAACAGAAAAGGATAAGTAAAGTCCACTCTCTTCTGCTTTGCTCAACAACAGTAGTGTCTGTGTAGAAGAGATGGCATGCTATGTCACTTCCAAGCACTTGGGCAGGAGAGGAGCATTTGCCCTGCCAACCTCAAAAAGA
The DNA here is from genome assembly GCA_030440675.1 of Furcifer pardalis. Classification (NCBI taxonomy): domain Eukaryota; kingdom Metazoa; phylum Chordata; class Lepidosauria; order Squamata; family Chamaeleonidae; genus Furcifer; species Furcifer pardalis. The sequence continues at coordinate 26,377,798 of CP126895.1, forward strand.
GGAGGAAGACTTAAGAGGATCACTTCCTTTGCCTGCCTGTAGGAAAACAGACTAATCCTGCTGTAATCGGACAAAGAACACTTGTATGCCACTCATGCATTGCTGGTGACTTTAATAGCTTCCACAGATACTCTATCAGAACAGTCAGAACAATCTGAAGAGATAATATTTTATCCATATAGAAGAAAACATTTTTTCTGCCTGTCATGATACTAGAGGCACACGCCTGTCATCCCGCAAAACTAAATGGTGGGATATTCAGACAAACAAATAAAAGGGAAGTGGTTTTTCACCCAGCAGCTGGCATGTTTGCTACCAAAAGATATACTGACAGCCACATACTCAGAAAGATTTGAACGGGAGCTGGGCAGCTTCTTGGATGATAAAGCTCTTCACTGAGGTCACTGGAAATTTGGGCTATGATGGGTCTTGCCCAAGTACCAGAGGCAGCAGGCTACTGAATAGCAGTTGTGAAGGGGAATGAGCAGGAATAAGCTTCCACTGGCATCTTGTTGTCTCCAAGGAGATGAAAAGACTAACTAAACAATCCTTTGGCAAGCATGGTTCTTCCTAAGTTCAAAAAGTTGCCTGTATTTCCAGCAGTTATAATGCCCCTCAACATTTACCATGAAGCAATGTGAAATCATGTTTATTAATATGGCTTTGCTTTCCTTGATCTCCAGCCCCCACCCCCAGCTCCCTGTCATAAAGGGCTGTGCTCTTTACTTTACTGCCCCCTTTACTTTAATGACAAGAAATACCCTAGGGTGTGGATTCTAAACTTGGAGGAAGGGCAAAATGGTTGTCCGGCCCCCGAAGCTGTCTGAGCGAGTGTTACCTGGCCCCCAGCTTTAAAAGGCTGAGAACTCCTGCCCTAGGGGCACCACATATTCTCTGAAATCTAGTATGGAGTCACAATTTAGAGTAGGGCTATTGAATGAATAGAACTGTCAGTAGAGTTGACTAGCTAAATCCCAACTGATCTAAAGAGCTTACTCTAGGTGTGGACTTACTATGGGATTTTGGTCATTGTATTAACTCAGCCACAAGCAGTGCCGCTAAAACTTAATACAGGTTTTTGAAAACAAAATGGCTACCATAAGCCAACTGATTGAACAATAATCACTATTTCCTTTCTCTGTGGAAGGAAATTCTATCACTTAATGGTTACATGAGTGAGTTCCAATACACAACCTTTAGAACAAGACTGGAATTTTCAGCAAAAACTGTACATATATATGCAAGTCAAGTCACACACATGCCATATAATAACCTGGTGAACTTTAAGAGTGTACTGGGTATATATGCTTGTTGAAAAATAAGTATGGCTTGCCCTCTTTTGATCTCTCTGATTAGCATGCATTGAAATGAAAAGCTGAAAGAAAAACAATCATTTCAATAATGCCTGTTAATCACTCTAATCTACAGAGAATTATTCTGTCTTTCTGATGCAGTGTATCAAACTGCCAATTAATTCACTTCACTGCTATGTATATGTGAAATGGGAGATTAAATATTACAGCAATTTTGTTTCCTTTCTCCCAGTCAAGCAACCAAAAGTTGTGGAAAAAACAGTTATAAAATGGCAGAATAAATAGCACACCATTGACTCTGGGGAAGAAAAAAGAACATTCATGAAGTAGAGGATGGGACACTATAGACTAGAGGGTTTTTTTCTTCTTTCATCCAGATCAGACTTTGAACTGCCAAATTGAAGCCACTTTCTTGGCTTTGTCATTGGCCAAAATTAAATCTTCATCAGTACATGTTTCCGATAGTAATGGGCAGACCAGTAAATGAATTGGAATCTGTATCTCTCCACATTCACACAGCATGTTGCACCCACTTGAGCATGTTGCATTTAGGGACTCCAATCCTCAGCCTATTTAGGGTCCTCCAAGTGACATAGGGGCAACTGAGTTCCACAGCTATATCCTCCTTTAATGTTACAGTAAAACCCCTACGTACGTAAAAAGTCTGTTCCGTAGGCTTTTACGTACTGTAAATCGTTTTTTTTTACTTAACTCGAAGCAAACCCATAGGAAAAATTAATTTTACATAACTCAAAGCAAACCCATAGGAAAATGATTTTTATGTAAATTGAAACAAACCCATAGAAAACATAAATTTTTATGTGACTGAAGCAAACCAATAGAAAAATGATTTTTACGTAAATCAAAGCAAACCCATAGGAAATATGACTTTTTTACATAATTCAAAGCAAACCCATAGGCAATTTTGTTACATAAATTGGGATATTTATGTAAATTGGGACATAGTTTTTATGCAAAAATTTGAATTTTTGTATTTGTATTTCGACTTATATGCCGTCCCACTCGCATAGCAACTCTGGGCGGCTTACAGAAGAAACAGTTACATAAGTTGAATTTTATATAACTGAGCCATATGTAAATCGTGGTTTTACTGTATTCTTTGTTCAGTGGACTTCCTCCTAGAGGAGTGAAAACAAAGAAACAACTTCCCAGAGCTTGGTTTTTATTTTTATTTTTTAAAGTTACAGCTTCCAGTCAAGTTTAAATATTGATATAAGCCTGTCCTGGTGAAAAAGGAAAAAAGGACACTAATGTGACATTAGAAACAAGACTATTGAGAAAGCACTTAAATCATCCAGGACACTCAACTTCTGTCCTGAGGGCATCCATCCCTGAAGAAAAGAACTTAAAGGGCATATTGTGAGGGCAAACAGCTGAACAAGAATACATCTGTTTTGTGTGTCTGAGTGTGTGGAGAGATATATAGCTATCTTAGCTAGGGTTGCCATATGTCCCGGTTTTCTAAAATTTTCCCAGATTCAAGCTGTCCTGTCTGGTTCAAGAAAAAACATGTAAAAGTACCCAATTTTTAAATTTGAACAAAAGAAGCAAGATCACCCCTCACAGAGGGATTTTTGCAAAGAGTTAATTCACTGACTCCCTGCCTTTCTTTTAATTATCCTGCTTGAAAGCAGTGAAGTCAAAACAGCCCCTGGAGAAGCCCGCCAGGGAGGGGAGACATTTGCAAGTGAGATACAGTGGTACATCGAATAATATTTGCCTCAGATAATGCTAAATTTGGATAACATCGGGGGATCTGAAGCAAATATTTGCATCACACAATGTTAAGATGATGTGCGATGCAAATGTTTGCCTCAAATTCCCCAACGTTGATCTCTGCCCCAAAGCACGCAGGGCTAGAGACCAGCCCTGTGGGCTTTGGGAAAGAGATCTGCCTAGGCTCAGACTGCTGGTTTGGTTGGGGGGGAGATCAGGTGTGCCTGTTCTCCTCCTAACCAAACTGGTGTGACTGGGAAGCCAACCAGGGAGTCCCCAGTCGGCTATCCAGCCACACCGCTCCATAGCAGCAGTGATCAAGCTGGACTGTTCTCTCCCTAGCAAGGTGCTTCCCAGGCAGAGAACAGCCCAGTGGGATTGAAGCTTAGATCTCAGCCAGTAATGTACCCTTGTTTTTGCAAGGTTTGTCTCACAAAATCAATGGTACTTTCCATTACCGGCAGAAATACCAGCCTCAACAGACAGAGAAAGCCCAGCCTCAATCCCACTGGGCTTTCTCTGCCTGTTGAGGCTGGGATCTCTGCAGTAATGTACCTTTGCTTTTGCGAGACAAGCCTCACAAAAGCAAAGGTACTGTATGGAGGGGTTTTGGAGGGGCTTGGACTATCCTCCTCTTCCAAAGCCCACCCATCTGGATCTCCAAAGCCCTTGGTGATCCAGGTGGGGGAGCTTGGGAATAGGAGGTGGGCTGTCATTCTGCGAACCCCATTGACTTCGCTGCAATCAAAAAAGTCTGGAGGCTTTGCACAATGACATCGACTGATGCAGGTTTTCCTCCCAACCCAAGTCCCAATCACCCTTTGCTTGCAAAAGGAACGCGGGTTCCCTTAGCAAGCAAAGGATGATCCCAGCATGGGCTTGCCTTTGCTTGCGGAGGGAACGTGCATTCCTTCTGCAAGCCAAGGGTGATCCCATGCTGGGATTACCGGTTTGCTTGGGGAGGGAGGGCACTTTCTCTCTCCAAGCAAACTGGATTGACCCCCTGTTCCTTTTCCTCTTCGGAAAGGGAATAGGATTTTTTATTAAAAAAGTTGTGTGATCAATGCATGGCACAACATTAAAAAACGGATAACGTTATGACTTGTGGAATTGAAAGAAAAGCATGGAGGCAGTGAAATAACTCTTTCCAAAAATCCCTTGGCTCACCTTGAAGCTTTTGGGGGGGGGGGATCATCCTCAGCCCATTTCCTCAAAAGCTGTGAGAGAGCAAGAAATAACCATATCTAAGAAGCCAAACCTCCACCATTCACTGGGACAGAGGATTCCTTCTTCACATGACTGCAAAGGGTTAATTGCATAGGGTCAGTTTTCCTAGAGAGGAAGGGAACCGGGTGGACAGTTTGAAGAATACAATGATGTCAAGTGGCTGCCCCAGTTTGGCAGGAGAGAATTATGGCAACCCTAATCTTAGTTTGTTTATGGCACCTTAAAGACTAACACATTTTATTATGGATAAGCTTTGGTGGTCTGTAGCCATTTTTTTCTGATGTGTCTGAAAAAGCAGCTGTAGTCCATAAAAGTTTATAACCCCCCCCCCCAAAAAAAAAAAAAGAGATACCAAAGAAATTCTGCTAATCTTTAAGGTTCCACAAGACATCTTGCTGTTTAGGAACACATTAAGCAACTCAGCTGTATTTCTCATAGACTGAAAAGGTACAGGAGCTGTGTATTGCACTCAGCATGTTTAAGACTCTATTCATCTAGGTTTCCCTGTACTGTCAGCACTGTTATATGTTTTATAACAAACCTTTGGACTAGTTTCTATACTTGCAGGTTTTGGATTCCCATTTCCTACCAGACCCTTTAATTCCATCCTGTACCCTGAGGGTGTTATTTCTTGAATCTGATTTAGGCAACCTTTTTAAAAATGTACTTGTCATCCACCCATCAACAACTCTCTTAACCACTACTATCCTGTTACTTTGTTATGTATAGGGAATCTAAAGAGTGGAACCTTCTAGTCAGTTGTGGGATTCAGCAGGTTTGCACCAGTTTACCAGAATTTGTAGCAGAAATTCTGGCTGACTTCACCCATCCAAGTTTTGAAATAAAGACGTCCTAATTCAGGTGCAACACAGGGCTTTCCCCCTGGTAGTAAAAGTTTTTGAATCCCATCACTGCTTCTAGTCACTACTGGAACTACAATTAACTACAATTAACAAGTCGCTGGTGGGGTTTGTTTGTTTGTTTTGGAGGGGGTGCCTGCTAATTTAACATACTCATGAGAATCCCAGCAGGGATTAGCAACTAGAAGCAGCTGAATGTTAAGCTATTTATCTTCTGTATGCATAACAAAACAACAGGATTGCAGTCACTGGTTAGCTTCCTTCTGTTTCCAAAAGTTCGTATATGACTGTGCTTAAACTTATACTCCATGCATTTGAAGATATGGACTCAACAATTCTTCTTATTCTTCAAGATGCCATATAGCTATTTGTTCCTTTTTTTTCTGTAACAGACTAGCATGGCTACCCCTCTAGAAAATTCTAAATAATTCATCTGATTGTACCAATAAAATTATAAAAATTACTCTAAAGTAATCGTGTAGAAAATACAGGATTGCCATACAGACTATTTGGTCAGCTTTAAATAAGTTTGTAACTCTTGTAAAATCTGAGATACAAGGCAAAGCTACAGTCAGTGCTGCAACTTTCAGAAAAGTAAATGTTCCAGTGTTGAGAATATTTCTTTGCACCACTTTCTGTTCTGTTTCTATGCAGACATTACCTAGAAATAATTTAACCCATATCAATTAATGCAGAATGGGGGATTCTGGGAGCTAACATTAAAAAAGACCTTTCCAAGCTCTGACATTATGGATCTTACTGTATTTCCTGTTTTAAAAGGGAGTCATATTCAACAATTCTTACAGTCGTTTCCAGTTCTGGAAATTTTATACGTCTATGAGTCTAAGATTCTATTTTTATTTATCTGCACCAGAAGCTCTAAAATTTAAATCAACATAATTAAAAAACAAAACACTAATCATCTAAATTGGTATGCATTCTTAAAATACATATTTGCATATCTACACTCTACATTTCCAGTATTCAGCAGTTTGAATAGCCCTGTTATTTGCCCCAAACCAATCTTTGATATTGCACTGTCCAGGCATGTTGCTACAGATTAGCAAATGTTCAAAGTCTTCTCTCTCACTGCATTCACATTGTCATCGTCAATATAGCTTTGTTGCTCAAACCCTCAGGTGATATTCTTTTCCCTAGTTCAGTTCAATGAAAGCTCTTCCTTGACTTTAACCTTGATGGGTGATGTTGCAGTCCAAATATTGAATGAGAACATTGAGGAGTGCCTTCTCCGTGTCCGCCCCGGCCCTTTGGAACCTCCTGCCAACTGAGTTACGTCTACAGACAGAGCTCCTGCCCTTTCAGAAGGGCCTAAAAACCTGGCTGGTGGGGCAGGTGTGGGGCTCCAAGAATGTGGGGTCCCATATTGGGTGGCTGATCTGATGGGACAGCCACCCCTCTCGGTGCTTTAAACTTTTTTAAACTTTTAAATTTTTAAATCCTTTTAGTATTCTGTAAATTGTTGTATGTGTAGGAGTATAGTGGGATTGTTTAGTTTGTTTTGCACTTATGTGGTATTTTGCATTGTTTAGTTGCTTTTGCACTCATGTTGTAAGCCGCCTAGAGTCGGGATCGCCTGATTAGGGTGGGATAATAAATTTAAATAAAATAAATAAATAAATAAATAAATGTATTGGGACTGTTTCTTGCTTGTTCTTCTCAACTTCTGCTGCTACTTATCTTCTTACATCTGAAGGTGCTATACCTATGAGTGAAAATATTTTATTAACAGGTGTTGGTTATAAACAGCCTGTATCTATACAATTCTATGACACACACCCCTGAAACATCAAGTTCCAGCATATTTCTCTCATATTTATGTTGTTATTCAGTTTATGGTTACCATGAATATTTACTCTCTAGAAAAAGATTTTGGACATTGCCAAGGAACTAATTCTATGTGTTCTTGTCTTAGCATGGCTCTTTGATATGCTTACTCAGATATTTGTCCTACTAATTAAGTTCCACTATAGTAAATATGCATAGGAAGCTGATCTATGTGTACTCATTATGAAATAAAATTTGGCATAGTCCTTCTTGAACTATAACTCCCAAGATATCCCAACCAACATGGCCAATGAATGCTAGCTGAGGTCATACTGTGTTTATTGAAAACATCTTGTGTTTCTCTGTGTATCTGTGTGCACACATATCCTGGATTGCCACAGGTGTGTGTATAAAAGAGAGAGAGAAACTAAATTTGAAAAAAGAAAGTTTCTGCAAACTTTGGAAAATACTGTAAACTTAAGCTATTATATTTTTCTAGTTATCATAAAACAATCTGTGTCTCTGAAGGAAACAAACACCTTGTTATTTTTCTGTGATTCTGGCAGCTTCTCATTTTCATGTGCAATTTTTCTGGCAAATCAGGAGACAGTGTATTATGCATGAGGAATTTCTGTGGAATTCTTGTGGATCTGTAAAAACCAATGGCAAAGGATAACAGCAGTTTCATAGAATATTTCCAGAAACCTAATGTGTATGGCAACATGTCATTATTCATTGGGATGCATCAGCCATGCATGTGGTTGTTTTACATAGTTCTCTACTCTATACTAAAAATGACCCCATAAGACACATCATGACACCTAGGGTTATAAATCATTCATGACAGGAGCACCATTTCCCTACTACTGCTATGGCTGGGAAGTACTGACTTCCCCAAGGATACTAAACATCTTTAGTTACTAAGCAGGGATTTGGACTTGTATCTCCTGAGTCCACCTCTCTATTAATTTATCTTGGCTGTCTTGGATCTGGGGCTACAGTAATAAATGATTCCAGGGCTAAAATATATAAGTAGAAATATAATGAAACAATTAATGTGTTCAGTTTGCATAATATGAAAGATTCACAGAAAGTAGTGTATTATGCAGATTTATACAGTAAGCAGATTGATCTAATCTGCATAATATCAAATTGGGCTTCCCATAGTTGGAGAGCTGGAATATAGCAACCCTAAGAAAAGGCTCAAAGTCAGGTCAGTGGAAAGTGTTCCAAAAACCCTTGTTCTGAAATGGAAATGATTGTGCTGAGAAATGTCAAGCAAGCAAATGCAATCTTCTTCTAGTGGTAACCTCTTCCCCCTCAGTTTCCTCTACATTTTGCATCAGCCTCCATTATGTTGGAGCAGATTTCAAAGCCTGGCTTTCTAAAAGCACTTGAGAGAGAGGAGAGGCAGGGAGGGTTTGTGCATTGGAAGAACGTAACTCTTCTGTTATTTTCAAAAGTGTGCTGCCAGATTGTGCCAGTGAAGTCTCAGTGCAAAACTAGACTACATCCCACGCTGGCTGTTTGAAGGGAGCATGTTTGTTTATTTTACTTATTTATTTTGACTGTAATGAGGGTAGAATGTCCAGATGTTCTTGGGTTTTAATTCCCATAATCCCTCACAATGGATGTGGTTCAGTGATGGGATGTCAAAATTTTTACTACTGTGGTAGTACGTCAATATAGGTAAAGGTATTAAATACACATTAAAATACACACAGACACACCACAACCAAAGGTGAGTCACTTATCCTGGGGAGCAGGCTATAGGGAGCTTCAGGCTAGCAGCTTCTCTTCTTCCTCCCCATTTGGAAGGACAGCAAGGAGGCCGTGCATACATGCCAAGTACTGTAAGCGTGCATGCACACCAAGTGCTTGGCGCGCATGCGCAGTGGGGGACCCAGTGAAAAGGTAAGCCCCGAAGGTGGTTCCCCCAAAAAGCTGCTACCGGTTCTCCGGTGCACTGGGGAAAGTTACTACCAGTTCTGGCGAACTGGTGAGAACCTGTTACATCCCATCACTGATGTGGTTGAAGGCATGTCATGTTCTGAGGTAGCTTCAGGGCTCCAGTGGCTAGGAAGGCAGCTCTGATTAAGGTTGCGGCCTACTGCTGGGGCCCTGATGAGCTCCACCTGAAAACCCTGGGGGAAGAGATATATAAGAACTGGCCCCTCCCCTTAGAAGCTGTCTCAGCAACAAATTGTTTTTGATTTATTGTGGTGTTTTGTATGAACCTCATGCTCCAGCCCTCAAGGTCTCTGCTTTGTTGTCTGAATCCTGGCCTTCTTGGACTACCTGTTCTTGCTCCAGCCCTAAGAGTACCTTCCTTCAGTTGCTTTCTTGGCTGTTTGACTCCTGATCTACTTGGACCATGTCTCCTCTATTGGACTAGCTTTGTTCCCCTGTCTCCTTGCTGACTTGGAAAAGGTTTGCCTTTCACCTTTAACTTGGCAGTCCTGGGTCATGATGCCACTGATGCCAGGCAGGGGCTACCACGTCAAAAATTTCATAATTCTGAGAATATTTTCCCAAAGGAATCTGCTGCCTCCCACCAATAAACTACACTAGAACTGCATCTTACAGGTGCAGTTTAAGTCTTCTTCTTCCGTGTCTAGGCTAGACATGAAACTGCCAAAATGAAGCCACCTTTTGGTGAGTTCATTCTGTAGATCCTTTTGCCTGACATAGTGTGAGATAAGATTAGTTCATACAAAGTGGCCATTGTGGGGTACACCCAATTCTGGTTCAAAAATGCCAGAATCTCCAAGGAGGCTCTTTCCAGGTACCCCACAGTATAGTAATTAGATTAAAAACAAAACAAAACCCAACATGTACATCCTCAGAGCATGTTAATATCTTGATCCCAATTCATGGATTTCAGTGCATGGAAAAGACAGCCAGACAGGCAGGCAGATTGCCCTGTTTATTATTACGGATTTCTGAGCATGTGAAGACATAAAAAATAATTTCCTTGGGACACCGAAAGGAGGAGAAAACACAGGGTTATTTCTGGTTCATAGCTATTATGACAGTATAGAGTTGTTAGCAGTTGTTAGCGAAAGCCTGTGAATCTATGGAACTGTGTGAATTATTTGCTAAAAATCACTACCTGTGACACAAAGTCACACTGAAAGCCAGATGACTAATGGAGTCAATTAACGATACAGCATGGAAGTGGCTGCACTTTATGAGGACCAAAAATAGGAGAAAAACAAACATGCCTTAGAGTGCAAAAGTACGTTTAAAAAGATCCAAAGGCTGTCAACAAAGAAGAACTGAAAGATAAAAATACATGTGATTTATTCCCTGAGTCATACTTTCAACTCTAGTACATGTAGAATTTCTCATATATGATCAGAGTTTTTTCCTCCTTGATTTATGTACAGGGTGGCCTGTAAGTCTCTACCCGTCCATATATCTTATGCATCCAGTGTATCTGTGTGCTGTCCCTTATTCTCACTTCATAATATTATGCGATGCCATGTTCTGTGAGACATTACCCTCAAATTGGCCATATTTCTCTGAAATAAAGAAAATAATAATAACACATGCATAATCGATTATAACAATAACATATGGACAGGTAGGGACTTACGGGCCACCCTATATTTAATGAATGTCATTGTAGCTTTCATGCAGAAAATATATTGGCCTAAGCTGTGATAGTAAATGACTTAGTTTAACTATCTTCAGATTATTTATTGTTTAAAAGATATGGAAGTGTGTTTGATTGAGAACGTCACAAATATAATATCTATAATACCAAGATAAAGCAAGTCAAAAGAAATAGCAACTGTCAACATCCTTTAATTTTCTTCTTCATTATATTTGTATAGAAAGACAGACAGACATATATGGTTACATGAACTTCATTTCAGTTGTGCGGTATTAAATGAACAATTGAAACAGTAAAAAGAACTCTTAAAAATTCTGTTCTGGTCAGCAAAGAACCAGGTTATTATGTTTCAGACTATAAAACTGTAGTTGTAAGAGATACAGGTTAATCCATGTGTGGACATTTTGAAAACTAACTACTTGTCTGGGCAGCATTACTAAAACAGAAAACTCAACTGATAAAAGATATGTACAAGACCACCTGAAATATTACAAAAGTCCAATACCTTTACTAGCTGTCCATGCAGGAAATCAATTTACCATACTTCAAAATGGAATGTGAAAATCTGTGATATGATATCCTGAGATTATATTTTATCATTTTGATGTTCCAGCTGTGGTACAGGAGAAACAGGCCTGAGTACAATGAAATTCTCTGGTTAATGATTCATGAAACAACTGAAAAAGCAGATGTACCTGCATCAGACTAAAGAGATGACAAACCTGCAGGAAAATATGTTGGATATGAGGATGGCCATGACTGGGCAAAGAAGCAGACCAAGGAGAAAACCTGCTTGGAACTGACCAAAGGCAAATCCTTCCTTTCAAAAGGACAAGGCAAAGGTGATAGAAACAAAGAGTGGAAAAGAAGCAGTTCTAAGAAACATTCAAAGACAAATGAAACACCGAGTAGTAAAAATTTTTAGGAAGAGTTTCATGGTGTTAAACTGTTTGTTCCATAACTCTGTTATTCCATGCCATGAACAACAGTTACAGAAAGAAACTGAAACTCAGCTGAGTTTCATTGAAACTCTGAAATTTGCAGTACTCTGAATTTTATATGCATTTCTCCATTTAAAAAAATACATTCTAATATGTACAGTTTGGGGGGAAGTGGATAAAAACACATGTGTTACTGAATGAAATGCATTAATGATACATGGTATTAGGTGATATGTTGCAAACACTAGAAGAAATATTAGACAAAATTGCATATAAAGATGCTGTGTTAAGAGAAGTGGACCTTAAAATGTGCAAACTTTTAGTGCAAACTGTTTTTAAAAAACCCTCTGAGTTGAAGATGAACCTAAAATTTGAAAAAATGTTCAGAGTGAACTGAAATTGAAAATAAGAAACTGGGAGAAACCAAAACAGATAGAGTAGCAAAAAAACATGCACAGACAAAGTGATTCAGCTGAACTAAATATTGAAATAATATTTGCTAATTTCCTCACTTTCCATTCATTCATGCTATATCCATATGACAAGAAACTTTGATGTAGCCAAAAATGAGACAAGGAGATTCTCTTGTTGCCTGGGTCTCCGCAATTTGTGTTAGAACATTTTTAGTATATTTTTCTTTTGACAAGCATAGCACATGCATAGAATAGCAAGCTGTGAAGCCTTGGAGCTAATAGATTTCAGGGATTTTCCCATTAACATAGACGACAAGATCAAGAAGGTATTAATAGACAAAAAGATATTACTGTTAAAAGATTGGGCAAAAATATGTAAGGATATGGTGACAAAGAAAGCACTATACACACAGTTGGGACTAAATTGGTTTCAAACCCTTCAGTTAGATAATTGGAATAAAAAGAAAATAAATGATAGTAGCCTAGAGAGAAAATATACAGAATTTGAAGGAATTCTAATTCAGATTAGAGAAGATAAGATGGGAATCAAAGGGGTGGTTAGTAAGCTGTATAAAATGTTGAACAAAGCAAGGAAAATACACGAAATCCTTAGAAATGTATGGGAGCAGGAATTAGGCACAACAATTAGAGAAAACAAATGGCAAGACATTTGGCAAAGAAGGATAATGAAAAATATGTCGGTTCGTGTCAAAGAACATAATTATAAGCTAATATGGCGCTGGTATCTGACCCCGGTCAAGCTGCACCAAATGGATAACAAAATAGGTATAAAATGCTGGAGGTGCAAACAAGAAACGGGGACATATATACACATGTGGCGTGAATGTACTGCACTGAAAGGATTCTGGGAAGGAATAGAAAAAGAGGTTAGTTATATATTTGAGCAGAAGCTTGAACTGGGTCCAGAATCAGCGCTTTTGACAACTTCAGATAAAATTAATTTGAAGGGGGAAGATAGAGAATTACTATTAATAATGCTGTCAGTGGCTAGACAGTGCATTGCAAAAAAGTGGAAAAGTGATTTGAAAGTTAAAATAGAAGAGTGGTACAAAGAGATGTGGCAACTAGCGCTCAATGACAAATTGACCTGGGAGTTGAATATAAGGAAAGGCATTGTTCGGGAAAATAGATTTTGGGGAATTTGGAAAAGATTTGTAAATTATGTTATGGAAGAAAAAGGAGGAGTCAGGCCTGTGCCGGAGCAAGATTATTTTTGGAAGTAAAAAGCTAAAGCTATTCCTGGATACAATATATATAGCACAGGGTGTTTTGTTTTATAAAATATAGTACTGTCTTTCATACTTGTTTTAATCAAGAAAGTACCAAAAATGTAACAAACCAAATGTGATTCAAGATTATTGTATTGTAATGTAATTTTGTTATAGTTTGATGATGTGATTATTATTTGTTATTGTTTGTTATTTGTTATTGTTTAATTTTTAAAAAAGAGAAGTGGACCTTAAAATGTGCAAACTTTTAGTGCAAACTGTTTTTAAAAAAAACCCTCTGAGTTGAAGATGAACCTAAAATTTGAAAAAATGTTCAGAGTGAACTGAAATTGAAAATAAGAAACTGGGAGAAACCAAAACAGATAGAGTAGCAAAAAAACATGCACAGACAAAGTGATTCAGCTGAACTAAATATTGAAATAATATTTGCTAATTTCCTCACTTTCCATTCATTCATGCTATATCCATATGACAAGAAACTTTGATGTAGCCAAAAATGAGACAAGGAGATTCTCTTGTTGCCTGGGTCTCCGCAATTTGTGTTAGAACATTTTTAGTATATTTTTCTTTTGACAAGCATAGCACATGCATAGAATAGCAAGCTGTGAAGAACTGGCTGATTGTCAAGGAAGGTACAAACTACCCAAGAGTGCTTTAAATTCTCAAATAAAGCAGCTGCAACACTATTTTTGGACAATTCATACAATCGAAATCCTTTTAAATTGGTTAGTAGCACCAGTTTGCATATTGGCTCAGATGATAGTTTAATTGTATTAAATGAGGCTTACTCTGTGTGCATAGAACTGTAGCCCAAAATATTTATATGTTGTAATACAGTTAATTAAACATAGTGATGCATGTAAATGTAACCATCCAAGTATAGTGATGCATATTAAACTCTGAATTTTGCAATTAGGTTATCCAGATTTTTTTTAAATGCATACAAGTATTTTATGTCTATCAGATGTTTGCTAACTTAAAAGCTTCAAATAGTTTTAATTTTGTTCAGTCTAGTTTTTCAGGTCATTCCAGAGAAACCTGTAGTCCTTTGGAAACTAATCAGATCTGAGGTGCTGATTCCTAAAAACGCTAGCTTGCTTACTATTCCAATTTTTCTCATGGAATTTCTACCAAAAGTGAGATCCTTGGCAGCCACTTAATATGTGTAGACCAAGTATGAAGAATCCCAGGTTGCCTTTGTGGAATGGGCATCTATTCTATTTGTCCAGGTAGGTAATGAATTTTAATTACAGTGAATTTTGATTGTGGTTTATTTTTATTCTTTGCATTAGATCAATAGTAATAAAAATGAACTTGTTTGTACTTACTGTAAATGTTATCTTTATGTGTCATCAGGTTGGAACTGACTTAAAGCAACCTAAATAGGGCTTTCAAGATAAGTGAGATGTTTCATGAATGATTTTACCACTTCCACACAGTAAGTGGCCTGCCATGGCTGAGTGGGGATTTAAACCCAGGCCTCTTGAGCCCTACTTCTATTCCATATCCCACACTGGGTATCCCACTAACACCACAGGTATCTATAATTGTTCCTGTTATGTTTTTTGAATTTATTTTATTGATCATTTTATATATTGTGAGCACAATCATATGGGAAAGCAACATAGAAACAAACTAATGATAAGAGATGATCTTATGTATGGACCTTAGAAAATGTCCTGTAATCATTTGTCCTTTAGCAAGACTTTTCTGATTAGGTTGTCAACATGGAAAGCTAAGAAGATTGAAAAACAATTGATTTGTCTGTCAACGTAATGGTCATGCAGTTTGCTGCTTTATACGATGTCTTCATTTCAGAATACTGAAATAGATATTAATAGCAATTACACTTATATACCACCCCACAGAGCTTAGTGCAGTGGTGGGCATCAGCAGGTTTGCACCAGTTCGCCAGAACCGGTAGCAGAAATTCTGGCTGGCCCCGCCCATGCAAGTTTTGAAATAAAGTACAGTAGTCCTAATTCGGGTGCAACATAAGACATTGCCCCTGACCATGCCCACAGTATGGTAGTATTTTTTTTTAACCCATCACTGGCTTAGTGCACTCTTTGGTCGATTTATAAGGTAAATAGCATTTTGTCCCAAACATGTTGGGTACTCATTTTACTGACTTTAATCAATTCAATTGACCTTGGAGGGATGGAAGGCTGAATCAACCTGGATCCCCATCAGGATCAACCTCACAAATAGATTAGTCACATCTTTTCCAAAGGTACACTGCCTTGTTGTTGCTGTTGTTGTTGCTGCTGCTGCTACTGCTGCCCTCCCAAGGTGCCCAGCCACCCTTGACTATAAAAGGATACAATCTGCTGCTTATCTTCCCATGGAACATCTAAGAATGGAGCCTGGCTTGGAGATCACACCATGAGGGTGTCTAATGCCTGAAGAAGTAACCATGTGTTATGAAAGCTTTCAATTTTTTTTAATATATTTTTTTAAGTGACCTGTAAGAGGTATCACCTTTTCCCTGCTATTGTTTGATTTTATGCATGGTCACATGACTTATTTTTGCTTAGTTCAAAGACAGAAAAGTTCTAATATTTATATTTGTCAAATTATCTGTCATCACATCCAAATTATAATGACCTCGGAAGGGTTTTCAGGGTGTGTCAAATATTAAAGGAGTGGTTTTACTATTTTTAAGTAAAGGTAAAGGTCTCTCTTGCTTGACTCTAGGGTTTGGTGCTCATCTCTGCCAAAGAGCCAATGTTGTCTGCATCTGCAGATGCTTCCATGGTCAGGTGGCAGGCATGACTAGATGCTGAAGTGCACAAAAACATTGTTATCTTTCCCACTGAATCGATATCTACTTGCAATTTCTTGTTTTTCAACTGCTAGGTTGGGAGGAGATGGAGTAGATAATGGGAGCTCATTCCATCGTGCAGGACTCAGGTCTTGAACTGCTGACCTACTGACCTTCCATTTGTCAAGCTCAGCATCTTAACCACTAAGGCACTGCAGCCCTTTTTACTATTTATACCCCCCCCCCCCTAGTAAATTTCCATTGCTGTGCCAGGATTGAATCTGCTGAGTACTAGTTTGTCATCCTAACCACTTTACCACACTGGCCTCTGAATATTTATATTAAGCATTTACTGGTAACCACAACAAACCACAACAAAGGTAAACAATGCTGTAGCATTCCCCACTAATATATGATTGATTGATTGATTGATTGATTGATTGATATACATGTAAAATTCTAAGCAGTATAGAACAATAATAGAACATTGTCTGGAATCCTGTTATTTACATCAATGTAGTGACCATGGAAACGTCTGCAGAAGCAGACAGCGCTGGCTCTTCGGCTTTGAAACAGAGATGAGCACTGACCCCTAGAGTTGGATACGACTGGCTTTCGAGCAAGGGAAACCTTTACCTTTACTAGGTGCACTAGCATAATCTGTCTAATGTTAGGGGAATAGTTACGCACGTTGAAAGTACCACCTCATAGCAGCACTGTGGTGGCTTAGTGGTTAAGACACTGAACTTGGAGACTGGAAGGTCATGGTTTTATTCCCAAGTGCTGTACGATGGATCTTGGGGACATGAAAGGAGCCTCTTTCAGGCATCTCCTGAGCGAAGTTTCTCCAGCAAAATTCTTTCAACCCAGAGTAATTTCTGACACAAAATTTATTTTATTTTAGCTTTCCTGCTTTGAACAACTGTGACGTAAATGAGTTCTCCTGATGACATGAATAACTAAAAGTGGTTTTTATGTCCCACATTAGGCCAGAAACAGCAGTTGGCTTGGGACCACAAGAGAGAAATTCTAACTGAAAAGAGTAGCTGTGTGTCAGATCATTCATCTGCAAAATTATGTAGATTAGCTTGATTTCTTTGGTGATTGGTTTTCAAGACTTAACCATAGGATTCCTTTGAATTATGATTTTACCAGCATGGAAAGAATACCTCAGTCATCTCTCCAAAATATCAACATGCTTTCAGCTTTAATTATAGGTTCACATTTTTGTTTTGGTCTCGTTCTACACTTTCTGAAGCATTGAAATTGCACCTAAACAATTTTGTATGTTGAAGACAAGCAATATGTATTGATAATCAACTTCTTACTGATCACTGCTGAATACAAAATAATGAATATGTCTTCATAAAAAGATATTCAAGTGAAAGAAATACAATCTCAATTTTTTGCCAACCCCTTTTGAAATGAAGACCTACTTCAAACAAGGGAAATAATAGTAGCAATAAATATTTTGTTCAATCTAGACTTATTCATGCTCTTGTTTCAATGAGTTGTATCCCAACAGAGTGTGGCACTGATTAAATAGCTTTCATCACTGGAATTGGAAGTAATTAAGCCCCCTGTGTGTTCCCTCAAAATATACTCTGGAGTAATGGGGAGTGTGTAAAGCATATTTGGGGGAAATAGGAAGTGGAAAGAGAGGAGAAAAAAGTCCCCATTGTGGAATCAGATGCTGATTTTGGTGCCTGTTAGGATCTTGAATTGCAAGGGCATGTTACTGAAAGGTCTGAGTGCTAATGAACAACACAGATTCACTGTATAGTAGGAAGAGTGGTTTACTTGTGGCAAAATCAAAAGTTGAAAGCAAAGTCTAAAGGCTTTTCACAGTCAAGCACAGCAGTGATAGTCAAGTTGATGGTTCAAAAACAAAGCAGAAGATTATTTTCTCCTTACAAGTCCATAACAATCATGGAGAACAGTCCAATTGCAAATAGTCCCAAGGAAAGTAGGTTAAATAGCAGGTTCAGCAGTAAGCAGCAAGCTGTAGCCGAATCCTACGCAGTAGTTAAACTCCAAGCAGTAGAGCACCAAACAGTAGTAGAGATCCAAGCAGTCCATGGACATCAAGCAGTTAAGCACACAGCAGTCCCAGTCATGCTGGACATCAGGCAGCAGTTAAGCACAAGGCTGAAGTAACTGTGTTTGTAACCTTCCTTTTATCTCCAGCACTTGGAGCTAATGAGACAATTCAGTTAAAATGCTCTGTAATACACTCATTGCTCTTAAAGTAACACAGCGGATATGCAAGTACTGTATACTTATTATTATAACGAACAAGTTAGGCAAAGACTTATAGTATTCAGTGCCACTGAATATTTAAAAGTGATATTCAAAAGTGAAGTAAGTCACTTGTCCCATTGATTTAGTTTCATTGAGACTAAAACACAACTAACATAGCTTGTATGCAACGTACTGTATTTCTAACACGCAAGCAATTCTTTCAATTTTGTTCTGTGTTGTTTGAATGAGAATCTCTGCATGCTGTCTGGACCAGAGCAGTATGGCAATTTAAAAAGTAAAGCTGAGGATGTGAGAAGAATGAGGAAAGATATTTCATTTAATATATGTCATAAGGTGATGCACAACAGACTTCTACTATGTGCCACAGACGACGAAATAACATGCATGCATGATTTTATTCATTTCATTGCTGTTATTATCCCATTCATCTCTTAGGATATCAAAAACCACTTGACATGAGGAGCATTCATTTAGAGCACTGATTTGACTGAACAAAGTATAAATAAAACCTTTATAACTAGACATCTGGCTACACAGTGGAAGCAACTTAAACACTATTTCTCCAAAAATCATTTTCAAATCACTCTCATTAAAATTCCTGCAGAAGATTGGTCTCTTTTAGGCAGCAAGAGCAACAGCATATGAATGGATCATCTCTATTTTCTTTCCTCCTCCGAGTCTGTTCCAAATATATGTGGTGAAGTGATCAAAAGGTCAATAAATGCCTCAGAGACCAATGCATACAAAATTACATGTGTAGCCTTATGTAAATCCAATCTTAAACAAGTAGCTTTCATCTTTGCTTTCATATGCTCCACCATATTTGAGTCTGTTTAGGAGGGGAAAATACAGCTGTGAGCAACTGGTGGGCAGAAATGCTAATATTTATTGTTCCATTAAAATAGTAGCTAATCTACCATCATTTCCTGCAAGGATGCAGTTTCCTCTCCTCCACAAAATAGATATAGATCATATAGACAGAGCTACAAATACAGATGTAAGTAGTTTTATCCAACTTTCATGGCTTCATATTTGAAAGTCAAGAACACAATTCACCCAATGTTCCTTGAATTTAACTTTAGCTAAAATCCAACATTGCTCTAGCAAAGAAGGAAGCCCACAGACATCTGAGACAATGGTGAATTCCATTATAGGTAGAATGTACATCATTTCACTACTTCTTGCAGGGGCTGTGCTGGCTCAGTGGTTAAGAAGTTTGCCTTGTTAGCTGGAAAGCTGGTAAGTCGGCAGTTTGAGACCCAAGTACTGCATGACAGATTGAGCTCAAATCTCTGTCCCAGATCTTGGGAACATGAAAGGAGCTTCATTTGGGTGTTCTCTGAGCAGAGTTTCTTCCACAAAAATCGTTTCAACCCAGAATATTTTCTGATACAAAATTATTATTGCCATCTCTTTCCATGATCATCTGTATGACCCCTTCTTCTTGAGTAAATGACAACTCTTTGATCTTGCTCCAGAGATAAGGACAAGAAAGGTGAAACAGAAGTTTCCTGTTTTACAATTTTGAAGCTCTTACACAGATAAATGTGTATTACCTAATGGTCGGAGCAGTGTCCCATGGGGCAGCTTGGGGGAGCCTAAGGCTGTTTGGGGTTCGGACGTGAGTGCAATCTATAGTGTGGGATATACAATATGGGACAAACGAGAAAGAAACACTCTTTTCAACATCACACCTCTGCCACTGACTCATTGGCAAGTCTTCAGCTTAGCATTTATCTTTTCAGTCCTAGGTAAAGGTTTCCCTTGCTCGAAAGCCAGTCATATCTGACTCTAGGGTTCAGTGCTCGTCTCTGTTTCAAAGCTGAAGAGCCATTGCTGCCTGCTTCTGCAGATGTTTCCATGGTTATGTGCCAGGCATGACTAGACACTGGAGTGCACAGAATGCTGTTTGCCTTCCCACCAAAATGGTCCCTATTTATCTACATGCAATTTCTTGCTTTCGAACTGCTAGGTTGGCAGGAGCTGGGACAAAGATGGGGGCTCATTCCGTCCTGCAGTACTCAGGAATTGAACTGCTGACCAGCCACCTTCCAGTCAGCATCTTAGCTACTTGAGCCACTGTCATGCCCCATTCCTATAAGGAGAGCTAAATTGTAAATAGGAGATTTCCCCATTTAGTCACAGGGCTGTTATGAGGACCATGAGTGCTGCCTTCAGCAATTTTTAGGAAAAGTGGAATACGGAATGAACCAAAGATAATTATTATTTCATCTTATGCTTATTTTATTTTCAGCAGATGTGGCATCATGCCACTGAGTTATCAATTGACCTTCTGTATAGCATTTCTCTTCTTGGTTCTATGAAAACCATTAGCGGACTTTGTTGTGAATTGGAAAATATCTCCGATGAAGAGTATGAGATAACATTGCTTTTGCAGTTGTAAATGTAACCTTCTCTCAGCATTGTTGTGAATACCATGGTGCTGCCTTCAGCAACTTGGAGGAGAAGTAAGATTTAAAATGAACCAAAAATTGGATGTTATTTACTTTTATATCTTTTAATTTATGGGTGATATAGAAATGAAATGAATAAATAAAATAAAATAAAATAATGTATGTCATCTGATATCATCCATGGACTCAGCACGGCATGCCAAGTGGAGCTCCAGTGGCAATCTTTGTTAACTATGATCCCTCACACCAATGGCAGCAATCAAGATGGTTCACAGGATACCCTTTTGTGTTCATTATCTTTCAAATGTACTGAAAAACAGCCATAACTAAATTAAAAAGAAGTTCATTCCTGGGATTTTCATTTGCTTGGTGTCCCTCTTTGAATGATAATATTCTCTATGTAAGTGTAGATCATCTTGACTGTTGCCATTGACATGGTCAACATTTAGGCTGCCCTTTGCTATGTAAAGCTTGCCATCCTTTTTCCTGTTAGCAACACAGACATGATATCATCCTACAATATTGTCATTTCCTGGTGTTCTGAGTTGTGGATACAGAAGTATAGTATCACACATTCATAAACCAGTTGTTGTTTTTTTTGTTTTTTTGGGGGGGATCTGAATCCTAATACAAATGCCATGAAAAGGCAGTTATTTTATAACATTATTTCATCAATGGGATAATTTTAAATTATGCTCACCAGGAACACACATACCCCTTATTTTTTTATAATAATAATAATAATAATAATAATAATAATAATAATAATAATAATAATAATAATAATAATAATAATAATAATAATAATAATAATAATAATAATAATAATAATAATAATAATAATGGCCAGAACCCTATAGTGAATTCAGGTTTTCATAAATCAAAACAGTAAGTCAGAATTAATTAGGATTCACACACATTCCTGGCTAAGTGCCAATGGTGTGACTTGGTGTCCAACAGAAATGTGAGCATCAGCTCATTAATTAGCGGTAATATGCCACTACAATTTATGCCATTGCACTACCCTAAAAACTAGTCAGAGAGAGTCCCAGTGCTGCACACCAAGGTTGACATCAGCCATGCATGGCAAGGGACCTCTCCTATTGGTGCAAATTTCGAAGGACAGAATCAGTGAAAATTTTTCAAACTGCTGCGATCAGGCTCCGCACAGCCTTCTGCAGCTCTGGGGACCAGTTAAGCCTGTCCCAAAACATCAGAAAGAAAGGTCCATCACTGTTGCGCACTGCTGATGACAATGGGCACATAAGTCCAGGGACCAGACACACCTCCACCCTCTGTTAGGAAGCATCGGGGGTGGGTCTGGCCCTTGGCAGGAAAATATTGAAAACGCCTGGTATAGTGAATATGGCTCTGGAACTACCAACACAGTGGTTTTAGGAATGAGCAGTAATGAACTTTTGTAAACTCATGTGCTTTGCAGTAACTATTTGGCATGATGCCAGAGAAAACCTGTAATTATGTTTACACAGCAGTAAAAAATAAACTTCTTATTGGGCAAAAAACTAATACACAACTTCCAACTGCAAGAAATCAGCTGTCTTGTGGGTCCTTCCAGGAAAGTTAAAACATGCTAGCAGCCCACCAAGCAAAGGAACACTTAATTGCTTACTGTTTTTTTGTGTTTTACACCCTTTAAGGAGAACTTTTGAAGTGCTTGTTAACAAGAGAGCTCCTGAAATGAAGTAATCAGTATGTTTAAACTGTTCATTTTCCCACTGCATAGAAGCTATTATCCAAAAAGTTATATACGTAATTAATTATGATTTAACTGAAGCTCTTAACAATACTGAATAATTTAGGGCATTTTTTTGGGGTAGCTAGAAACTTATAAAATACAATGAGAGTCTGGTATTGTCTTCTGTTAAATTATTATTTGCTTCATTTCCACTCATGCATGAAAAATAGTATATATGTGTACAGTATATGAAAAAATTGCCACAATCCTGTTATCTGGCAGAAGAGAAATGGCATAATTTGGAGTAAAAAATTGCAACTAATTAACAAGTCCTTACTTAAATTCCTGGCCATGCCTCCAAATCACATGATTCACTAATGGGCAGCATTTTGCAGCTGTGAGTTATACCATTTCTCATCCACTGGATCAACAGCACAATGGGATTTTGCTCACTCGCTCGGTCCCTTCCTCTCCCTCCCTCCAAATTCACAAAATTATATATACTTATAAAATAAATAGCAGTAATAGTGATATAACAAAAATGGATGCAAAAACTTGTATATCACAAGTTCTTTTTACCAGCACCAGCGCAGGAGTTGCTTGAAGAATAGCTGAGTTCAAATGTCTCTTTGAAACCAAATTTGAACAAATCCCAAGATATATTTATCATTCAAAGTAGGACATCCACAACATGGCGGAATCAGACCCATGTGTAGAGTCTCCAAAACCCTAGAATAAAATATAAATGCAATTATGTGAAAACATCTATGTAGATTCACCCTTCCAGGACACAAACATATTGAAACATACTTCTTACTCCAATCCAATAAGTATATAGATTTTTTATGAATTTGTGTTTGCAATAAACATTTCACACACAGAGAGAGAGAGAGTGTGTGCATGCAAAATCCCATTGTACAATTATCTAGATAGATAGTTATATTCAGATATATCTAGATATTGCTCAGGAATTAAATGCAATATGCCGATATAACATATTCATATTTGTGGACTTATGGCACATTCTGTGAAAAAAAGAATTTGACACCATGTACACCCTAAACAATGCATACACACAAAAATGGCCAAAAATTTGGTAGACTAACTCTTATTCCATTCCTTCCAAATAAACAAACAACCCTTGCCATAATTCTCAGGGTTTGATGAGTTTGCAACAAGCCACCATGCATGTATTCTCCCAAGTATTGCAGCAGGGATGGTTTGTTTAGCAGGGAAGAACGAGCCAAAGGTTACTATTTGGCTTCTGCTAAGCAACAGGATGTGTGCTGATGTGTGAATTTCAAAGACACTCATAAACTCACTATAGTTAAAGGATGTTTTCATCAATGGATTTAGAACACGTTTAAATGACCAGGAAATGTTATAGAGTTGTAGGAGAATAATTTTGTTTGGTTTTACTTTAAAATATGTATGTATCTGCACAAAACTGGCATGGGACCTGAGGGTTGGAAAGGAAGTCCACAGGAATATGGGTGTCAGATCTGCCCATACCTAAATCTGGTACTGTATGCTGAGGAAAATAACATCTGGGCAGGAATTACATGTTTCATGTAACCCTCAGTAACTTTTTCTAACTGTGGAGTTTATGAAAACCAACAGGTTCACACTCTGCTTTAATGTAAATCTTTGTATTAAAGTGGGACACAGGGCAGTCCCCAGACCAGAGACTAGTCAATGCTGAAATGCTTCCTACTGGGTTTGACAGTGCCAGTGTCAAGGTAGCCTCATTCACGAGTCATTGGGGGGGGGGGAGGAACCACTGGGGTTGTACTCACTCCCAACAAAAGCAACATCACCAGCTGGTTTGTGCTGAGGTGGTCAAAAAGCCTTCAGGGCACTGACCAAGCAGTGACATTGTTCTTACTTCAGGGACAGCATCGGTGGCCCAGGTTTTGCTTCATGACAAAGCCTCAATCCCAGCACCATCAGTATCTGGGAAGCCTCAAAACACTGTCCAGCTGGAACAGGGCCATAGCCAGTGGGCCGGGGGGGGGGAATCCTCCTGAGCTAACAGCCCTCCCAATCCATTCTGTGATGCCAATGTTATATATGTGAGTGTGACATTGTTGCCCCTCCTGAAACCCCCCCCCCCAAAAAAAAATATCTAGAAACCTGGCTACAACCCTGAGTTGGAAGAGAAGCCCTGGTTTGGTTTTAAAATGGCCCCATGTGACCTTTTGAAACCCACACCAGGTCTTGCATCATATGAAATGACTGAAGTCACTGTGAAACAACTGTGGGAGTAGATGCTGCTCTGGATAAGCTGCTCACTCTATTCCCACCCCACAGGGTTAATTTGAAAATCTTGAAGTAAAGATTGCTTATTTAACTTAAATATGAATCCACGCAATCTGTTGTAAAGCCTTTGTCAGTGCTTGTCCCAGCTGCTAATGCTCCTTCCAGCTGTGCTGCATACCATCTTTCCAGATTGTTTAGCAAAAGGAAAGGTATAGAGACTTAGAGATGACAGATCAGGTTGGTTTAAGCCTTATAAGGCAAGTCAGAGCCAAACTAGTTTATTTATTTAAGCTTCCCCATCTTTGACAACTATGTGTTTTTGTTTTCTCTGAACCATTTCATCTGAGGGAGAGAGAGAAATCCAAACCAGTGTTCAAAAGATAGCTACTCAGACTGACTTTGTACTTCAGAATTCACTTAACAAGCCATTCTGCTGTGGTGCCCAGCTCTTCGTGATCAGTGAGCGCCTTATGCATGTTAGCCACAGCACTTTGCTGCTTATGTAACTTTCAAAGTACGCTGTTCCTTCTGAATCTAAATTGTTTAATCTGTCTCTTTCGAGGCAGCTGCCAAATCAAACAGTTCTGCACAGTGCAGCTGCCTGGAGGGAACAGGCAGAGAAAGTGTATATCAAAAGACCCAAGCCCAGGCAAGGGAGGGAAGAAGCAACTCTGTTCTTTCTCATCGTCACGTCATGGCCCAAGCTTCAATTGACCATATCCAGACAAATTATTCCTTTTCTAAAGGGAATGTAGATAGCAGAAGAAGTTTTATCCCTATCTTTTAGATAGATGATACAATATACAGTGTCATAAATCTCCAACACTAGTCTTTTTATAAGCCAGGATGGGCACGGATCCAGAGCCCAGGTGGTCATCCTGACTTCTCCCAGCTCCTTGGGTCCTGACCTCAGATGGTCAACTGGAATTGCTCCAAATCAGTACAGCCAGAAGAGGAGATGACGAGACACCTCAAGTTAAGATTCTGTTTCAAGTTCAGCATTAGGTATTCAGTTTCTATAGTAATATTATTGGTTTTCCAGCTGCCTCTAGGCCTTCCCCTTAACAGAAATCACATATACAGTATAATCATTTTTTTCCCTGCAAGAATTCCCATTCCATAGTGAGAACAAACATTCTGCCAGGACTCGTGAAGGACGAGCCTCCCCTATACCTGATCTTATTCAGAGGCATTTTAACAGATTACTCTCCCTACCTACCCACCCCAACCATGCTGCTTCAAATGCTCACAATGTAGATAACATATGTTGTCTCACCTGCCATATCAAAATACCAGGATTTTCCTGGACAGCAAAGATATGTAAAGGATCATTATTATCTGCCAACCCAATCAATTCAGGCTTCCATGTTTTCCCTGAGTTTAGCTGTAGCAGTAAGTGTCATACATTTTTCTTAATCATAGCTTATTATTGTGACCTACCTCTTTGTTGTTGTTCAGTCACACAGTCGAGTCTGTCCCTTTGTGACCCCATGGACCACTGCACGCCAGGCACCCCATCCTCCACCATCCTACCTCTATTGCGAGCCAAAGGTGTCCCCCCCCCCATCTTCAATGGGCAGTTAAAAGTTATAGAATGATTCCTTTTGGGTTCTCAAGTGCTGGCAACTTCAGTCACTATGGTCAATGGAAAGGAGTTTGGAGATTTCCTTTTTTTGATTAATTCTTACAAAAATCTTCTCAGATAGACCAAAATAATTGGTTCCAAAGACAGAATTTTGTATGATGAAAATGGATAAGGATCCAATTTACTGGGATCCAAACCTGTTGAGGTCCAAAGTATAATAAGCACCTATATAACTGTAGCTGTGTGATCCTTAAGAATAAATATATATGAGATGTGACAATCCCAGAAGAATAGATACACTGATTTTTAATCAAAATTTTACTGATTATCTTCTCAGGTTGACTGAGAGATCAGATCCAAACATACAGCCCAAAAGAAAATCATGCTGTAATCAAGTGGTGTTCAAAACCCCATCTCTCTTAAGTTAACTCTTTTCATTTAAATGATTAATGGCTTCCTTCTAAAGTCAGAACAGTTATTATAAGTAAAGCTAATGCCTGTGTGTGAAGAAGCTCATAAAATGTAGAAAGATATGTGTCAGTCAAGGTTGACCATAATTTTTATCATGTTTACCATGATATATTGTATTAGGTTTACTTGAAATTTCATCTCTAGACCCAGATGTGTCTAATGGGACTCCTTTTTGATGATGTCTTTGTTTTCATTTATCCTAAACCTTTTCAACAATGTCAGCCTTGCCCCACCCCAACATTAATTAGTCCAGGAAATTGATATGGCTTTGGAATGTCGTGCTAAGAGAAATCAACAAGCCTTCAGCCTGTTGACCTTCTACTGGGAGGCTGGATGTTCCAGTTGACATTACCAAAGATGAAAAACCTATACATCTGACTTGAATCTCCAGCTTACATTTTGAAAAGTATTTTTAACAAATGACAATGGCATGCACTTCCAGTCATCTAGCACATCTACACCCATACAGGGTTGAAAGTTAGCTTTTTAAATAATTTGATAAAGGTAACATCCATCCTTGTCTTCAAGTAAAAAGTGACCATGGGTTGAACAAATCAAATTTGCTTTATCCTATGTCGATTTTTTAAAAAATCATGTTTCTTTAATTTTATAAGAAAAATATGAATATTCATGCAGGTTATCCTGCTATGGTAATATCCTGGCCAGGTTATCCTGATTTGGCAATAGAGTAGACCATACTGCCAGTGACTTAACGCCGAGCATCAAGCAGTGGTTAATTAGCCAGAAAACCCTGAGGACTAGAGGCCGTGGTGAAGTCCACAGGGGAGGGTTATGGTCCCCAAGTGGATTAAATCCCCCTTGAATCCATCTTGATGGAGGACAACAACTTCATCAATACTGGCCTGGGGCTGAGGAGGACTTTGCATGCCAAAAGGGCTCAGGATAAAAATGTGACTTGCAGAACTGGATCAGTTGGATGGGGTCATGCTGTGATGCAGAAGGCAGATGAAAGGCCCCTGCATTATATTCTCAGGACAGTCTTCATGGCTGATCACCATGATTGCCAATATATGGATTTGGATTTGGATTTGGATTTGGATTTGTATATGGAAGAAGAAGAAGAAGAAGAAGAAGAAGAAGAAGAAGAAGAAGAAGAAGAAGAAGAAGAAGAAGAAGAAGAAGAAGATGATGATGATGATGATGATGATGATGATGATGATGATGATGATGATGATGATGATGATGATGATGATGATGATGATTCATGCAGGCTTACATAAAATCAACCACATACTATTTTTATAGACACAGAGCAAATATCACAGAACTGCTATTCCCATCTTATTGTTCCTGCCTGTCCTATTGGTTTTAAAGGCTATCAGGGGGTCATGTTATAATTTTCACTAGTCAAAGCAATAAGACACCTGTTATTGCGGTTTTGAATTTTGTACAGTTACAGAAATGAGGGAAAAGCAGCCTCAAAAATGCATTGAATCTCTCTGAGACAAAAGCAATCAATATTGTATAAGAAAGAGAAAACTGTACATTATTTCATTCACCATGCAGTGATGAAATAAGTCAGGATTTAAATCCTAGCTAGCACAGAACAAGACTGAGACTACAGTTGCTTGCCAAAGGCTGCTTTAGTATGCTCATAGCTGAATTGATCCTGAATCATGGGCTATCCAGCTGGCTCTGTTCCTAAAAAAAATTTTTAGAACAACTTCCAAATGCTAAATGTATTACCCACTACAGCAGCTCATATAAAAATGTTCTGCTAAAAATGTTCTTGCTTGAGATATAAATAGGCAGGATTCAGTAGTTAGTGAAATTAAAATGAGATACATGGAGTGTTGTTGTTGTCTGCTACTCTTATCCGAGTATACATTTTCCTGGAAATCATTTTCACATTTGATGGATGTGTGACAGAAGAATGACAAAGAGGAAAAATGCCATTGGCATGATTTGTTTAAGGTGGATCGCAGCTTGCCAAGAAGTGACCCACACACGGTGATCACAGAGCCATATCCCGAGGCACGTATGAAATGTGACATGCAGGATTTAACACCAGGACTGCAATGAACTGCCGCAGCCTTGAGGATATTCACAAGGTGCACCTTCACAGCCAGTCTATCTGGCATGGCCTCTTCTGCCTCCATGACCGTTGGGAATCGGAATAGTGAAGTGGTTCCTCCACTCATTTTGCCGTTGGCCCAATATGATGGTTTCCAGTGGCATTTCCTCCACTGAGGGGACCATCACCCCACCTAAAGTGGCTCATTGCCCATAGCCAGTGGCCCCTTTAGGGAGTCAGGTTACTTACCGCCACTCAACACTTGGTGTTGAGTCACTGGCTGTACGGTCTACTCCATTACCGTAGAGGGATGTCCAGCCACATACATGGAGGGTATATAAAAACAATATGACATCCTTCTGCTTATACTTGAAGATGACACACCTAGCTTGCCACCAGCTTTGGATTTTCATTTAATTACAAGTCAGATGTAACATCATTTTGGTGATAATTTCTTCACTGTTAAAATTGATGTGCTTGGTCATGCTGATTCTCTGACATATGTTATCGTATGCAGGCAAAGTGCAAATTGCAAATAACACTGAGCATTGAATCACTAAATAAAAAAATGATAGTGATCTTGGAGTGGTTGTTTTTATTTTAGAAATGGGCTTCTTAAATAGCATGAACTTTCTCTCCCTCTCTTTGCTTTTCAGACAAATTATCTAGAATGCAGAGCAACCTGCTTTCCCAGTGGTTTATCATGTGGAGAACTGTGTTCCCTTTGGCAGTATTCAGCAGTCTCTATAATCATCTTTCAAAAGCCAGTAGTTGATATGAGAGCCCTTGGCAGACAGTTATGAAAGAAGAGGAGCAGGAAAATAAATTGGTTGTGTTCAAGGCATGGCAACCCTATCTCAAGAGCAAGACTATGTGAGAAGCAAATAAAGACCACCCTGGAAAACTAGCTCTGCAAGGAAGGTATTTGGACTGAGCTATGTGGCATATTATTGAATTGGAGCCTTCCCATTTATTCTAATTATTGTTGCTGCTTCCCCCAAAGGTCTAAATCTGAGCTCCCACAGAGGTTTTATCTTGGGCATGGGAACAACGACGACTAACTCTCTAAAAAGACAGCTAGCTCATTTCCTTACACCAAAGGGACTGGATTAGCAAAGACTGATGATTACGCCAACGGCGATGATGCCAACACTGATGATGCCAATGCCGACAATGCCACCGACACCGATGCCGATGCTGACGATGACGAAGACAATTGTGTGTGTGGCAGAGAAAGATTGAGAAAGAGAGACAGAGATCCTTCCATCCGCTCATCCATTGTGACCATGAAAGCAAAAATTCTTGGCATACAGTTTTCCTGAGTAAAAACGTCTGAGAATCCTGAAAGACTATTCACAGAAGTCCTATGATTATATCTGTAAATTCCACTACTACCTTTGGATTAAGTTCATCCGGCCCTGGAAACCTATAGTCATTTAAAGAAGTTAGATTTGTCTGTCCAATCTATTTTGGTAAAGAGGTGTTGCATCTTTCATCTAATTTTGCCAGATTTTTCTTTTGGGAAAAGATGGAGACACAATAATAGCTGAGCGATCCCACCTTCTCTTTATCATCCAATAGCATTTCTCCATTTTCTTGCTATGTAGCAGGCTCTTATACTTGTTCCCAGAACCAGAAGGCCTAATCTCTTTTGCATTTTCCTACTGCACGACAGAGTGAGCTCCCATCTCCGTCCCAGCTCCTACCAAACTGGCAGTTTGAAAACAAGAAATTGCAAGTAGGCAAACAGGTACCACTTTGATGGGAAGGTAAACAATGTTCTGTGCACTCCAGTGTTGAGGCATGCCTGCCATGTGTCCACAGAAATGTCTGCAGATCCAGACAGCATTAGCTCTTTAGCTATAAAGAGATGAGCACTGAACCCTAGAGTCAGATATGACTGCTTTTGAACAAGGGAGACCTTTACCCTTACCTTATCAAATATTTCCCTACCAAATGCTGTCAACTCCCTTAGTGATCTCCCCTGTCCCTGTTTCTTGAATATGCACTTTTAAAATTTCAGCTCAACTGAAAGCTTTTCTGCATCTAACCATATTTGTAGCTTTTCCTTCTTGTCAGAACTGTTTGTGGTTCCATTTTGACTAAATGAGAAAGATATAAAATTCTATACAAGAAATCTTGGCTTGGTTCTATCAGGCTTACAACTATGCACAAGTACTGCACATTATGAATGTTGATTGAAGATTTCCATTTATAAAAAGCCCAACATCCGTTGAATTCCACTGGACAATATACATCTAAAGTCTACAATATCACATTGTCACTGTCCATTTTCAACATAATTCTGCAGTTGAACTATGTATTTAATTTTTGGCTGTCAAACTAGGATTCGTTCTCTGAAAACGTACGGTGTACTTTAATGTAATGTTGATTAACTGAACATAGCCACTCATTTCTCTCATGCTCTCTGAAGAATATAAATAATCTCTGTGCACACACAGATAGACACTTAATCACATGCTGGTTTGGCTCACATTTTCTTATTTTGGGGGGAGGCTTTCAAATAAGCCATTCCAGGAAAAAATAAGTGATATTGAAGTTTCTGCCGATGAAATACATGTCAAATATAAGCACTTCCCTCTCACTTGCCTACAGGATTCTGTCTGTGTCTGCAGATCACTACAGAAAGAAAAGAGGATCTCTGAATTTTTGCAGCATACTTCTTTTACATGCATTTCATTCAAAAACAAACTCATCTTAATGCACATGCTCTAGCACACCTAAACACACAGTTCACCTGGAATCCTCTAACTGTAACCACAGAGGTTTATATGGAACATGTGTAGATGCCTCTCCTCAGAAATTCTGTTTTGGGAATGATTTCCAGCAGTAACTTCCACCTTTTTAACAGAGTTGTTGATCTGGCTAATGATAAGTTCATACTCTTCTGTAACATCTGTTATGGTTACCCAGTCTATTTTCTCCATCGGGAGGTCCTACTGCTACTGTAGCAAGGTCTGATGGCACACGGGGGACTGAGTCCAGTGTTTTTGATGCTCCTTTAGCCATTTTAAATACGACACAGATGGCTGGGCTCATGTTGAAGTTGGCCATGTTAAAGCAATGCACTGGCCAAGTGCACTGGCCAAGTACCCAACCACACTTAGCTGACCTGCAGTTCCAGAATGGAGGACCATTCCGGACCACTAGCTGGCACCTTTGTGGCATGGTTGAACATACCATGGAATACACCCCCACCATCATAGCTGTCAGATGGCCAGGATCACTGCTGCACCACATTGAGGCATGAGGTGGGATTTGCAGCAGTGACCCTGTTCATTAAATATTATTATTATTTAAACCATTCTATGTTTTCAGAATGTACCTAACAGCTAATGAGAAATAACTAAGAAAGCCTAGAGGCTTCCAT
Organism: Furcifer pardalis; assembly: GCA_030440675.1. Classification (NCBI taxonomy): domain Eukaryota; kingdom Metazoa; phylum Chordata; class Lepidosauria; order Squamata; family Chamaeleonidae; genus Furcifer; species Furcifer pardalis. The sequence goes on from CP126895.1 coordinate 26,409,820, forward strand.
GTCTGAATAATATTTACTGATCTAGAACATTTGGGCAGAATAATTTCTCTCCTTCTGTGTGTCTATCTACCCATCTCTTTCCCCTCCCTTGCTTCACTCTCTCTTTCTCCTACAGCTGAATGGATCTTATGATACAATGACCACATTCATTCTCCTAGGCAGCAATTGCATTGTCATGTTGGTGCCATCTGTGAGACTATTGAAAAGTATTTGATCCAGAACCTTTGTTGTTCCTGAACTACACTGTGCCTCAGTTAGCGATGAGCAATTCAAACATAAATGGGAGGGATGAGATGGTGCCACTGACTTTGTTCTATGGCATGATTTGTATCCTACCACCTACCAAGGTTTGGCTGGCTGACCTGTGTAAATTTACCTTCTGTTGATGCCTGTTCCCACCACATTATTGATGTGCTATTCCTCTGTCCAGGATGCTGTTTCTCTCAGCGCATTTTGTTAAATTTGGGCTATGGTTACATGCCACCCATTGCTGTAATGCCTATAAAAATGGGCTACTGAAGAAGCAAACGCTGAGAAAATGTCTGTCATTGTTAGTAAGTGTAGTTTCACTAAAATGATTTAGTGAAGTCAATGTTACATGAAGTTATTTACCCCTTCTGTATAACAAAAAGAGTAATATTTCAGTCTTTTAATGTGTACATTTGTTTAATTATAGGAAAAAATGGCTACTTTGTGCTTACTATTCTTTGTACTTATGCAAAGGGCAAGTTTCTCATAATTTGGGAAATATCAAAAAATTATCCACTGTTCAATATAGACATTTAGAACTGAATCACCCTGACCCTCCCCCCAAACTGACAGCTTTTCAAAGCAACTTTTACTCCTTGATTACATACAATCAAGATGATTTTTTCAGGTGAAACTCTGAGATTATTATTATTATTATTATTATTATTATTATTATTATTATTATTATTATTATTATTATTATTATTATTATTATTATTATTATTATTATTATTAAATTCGATTTATATGCCACTCTCTTTGCCGAAGCAACTCAGAGTGGCTAACAATGTTACAATATGAAATATATATGAAAAACATAATATAAATATAACAAATATAATACAATCAATGTGGTTAATAAATCTTTCATTAAAAAATAATAAAAATATAGTACGATCAAAGAAATGCAAAACAATCAAGGATATACAGTACAAAACAATGGGGGAAAGTTCTTATCCCTATGCCTATTGTAGGCTACCTTTGCCATTTTGAAAGGCAATATTGACAATAATGATTAGGTATATTGTGGAGATGAAGAGATAGGCAAACCCACCCAGTTTTGTTCCGAAGATGTGTTGCACATTTAAATGTTCCATTCAGATCAGCGAGTAATTATTACCCTCTCACACACACTGTTATGGCCTAATAAAAAAATCTATAAGTATAATGGAATATTTGACAAATCTGTTCATTATTGGAAACATATTGTTTTCCCATGTTTAATTAGTTAGCCTAAGGCTCAGATTGGCAGCTGAATTTAGCATGGGTTATAATTTAATCAAGAAAAGCGAACCATTGTTCCAACTACTGAATCTTCTCCACATGAAAGGTCAAATAAGAGACTACGTAGAATGTGTATTTCTTGTAATTAGTACGTTTTCCCCTACGAAGGGCTTTTCTCAGTGATAAATGTCTCAGCAGTCAGACTTCCAAATAAGCATAAATGTACCTTTTAATGACATCATACAAAACAAAGTAATCAAATGCTAAATGATCTGGTGGTGCAGTGGGTAAACTGCTGTACTGTATCCAAAAGGTTGTGAGTTCTATCATGACTAGGACTCAGGGTTGACTCAGCCTTCCATCCTTCTGAGGTTGGTTAAATGAGTACCAATCATGTTGGGGGCAAAATGCTAATTAACTTGTGAACCGCCCAGAGAGTGCACTAAGTGCTGTGGGGCAGTATATAAGTGTGATTGCTTTGCTTTGCTTTGCTTTAAATACAGAAATTAGGAAAATTGCATGCTATGGCAAACATTTTTTTACCATGTGCTGGAGCACCATTTCTAAATACAGGCCAAGCACATCATTTACTTTGACCCAATCGAAACTCAAGCAAAAGACCTATTAAGCCGCATAACCCCATATTTAGAGAAAAATCCTACTCAGAGCACAAATCGGCTTCACAAAAGGTACACATATATCACTTATTTTATTATATATATATACATTACAATACGTTTTGACAACATAGTTGATGGAGTGTGTTCACTGCCAGATTAATTTGAACTTGTTTTGCTAGCCTCCAGGATCTTCATCCACAGATGAACTGAAAGGAAAAACAACTACAGTTGTACCTCACTTAAAGAGCATAATGTGTTCCATAGGATTGCTCTTTAAGCGAGTTTGCTCTTCAAGCGGAACACCATTGTAAGTGACCAATTGTGGATGGGATTTCAAACCCCAATTTATTTGTTAAGCGAGTTTTAGGTTGGTTTTATTTGTTAAGCGAAGTGAACATTCAGAGAAAATTCTGCTTTTTAAGCGAGTTACTCTTTAAGCGAGGCACTCTTTATGCAAGGTTTGACTGTACTTCTTATTCCTCCATATCCTTTAAGAACCACTTCTGTCACTGCTTTGTCCTTTAGAAAGAATTGCTTTCCAGAGTTAGGCTTCCTGGTATCAGCAGGCTGGAGAAGCCTTCTGTGTGTCCGACACCCAACTCAAACTCAAAAGGGATATGAGATTCACTCTGGTTTTAATTTCATAATCACCTTCACAATCTTTGAGTTACACAGACATAGCTACTTGAGCCATTGGGGTAGTATTGTGTACTTATTCTGTGTCTAAGCCAGACATAAAACTGCCAAAATGAAGCCACCTTTTAGTGAGTTCATTCTGAAGTTCCTTTTGCCCGACCTAGTGTGAGAAAGATTAGCTGGCAACACAAGGTGGCCTTTACCAATTGTGGTTCAAAAATACCACAGTCTTTGAGGAGGCTCTTGTTGCATACCCTGTAGTATTGTGTTAAATGTTTCTCTTTACACTGGTAAAGCTGCTCACATGCCAGAAGCATAGACTGTGGGACACTACTGGAGGTGGAGGAAGAATTAATTGTTACTATAGTAAAGGTAAAGGTTTCCTTTGCTCGAAAGCCAATCGTATCCGACTCTAGGGTTCAGTGCTCATCTCTGTTTCAAAGCTGAAGAGCCGGTGCTGTCTGCTTCTGCAGACATTTCCATGGTCATGTGTACTCTTGCATTTATTTATTGAAAAACTTATTTTTTGATATTGCGTATTCTTTATGTATTAATATTAGCATTCGCCTTTGTTGCCTCTCTCCGTTTTCAACTACAGTACAATTATAATTTCAACCAAATGGCATATACTCTATCCTCTAGCTACTAAAAAATGAATGAGCCCAGACCCCCCCCTCCCAGACATGCTCCATGAAAGGTGGTCTTGTATCTTTTTTTAAGGGGGTGTGTGTTAACCAATCAGCAGAGGGAGATCAGGAATCTGTCTCCCAATTTTAAATCTAAATGACAGATGACCCCTCCTCACAGAATCTATGGCAATCTTAGCTGCTTGAGCTGTTTGTTTAACAAAAGATTTTCATGATGTTCTTAAAGCACCTGACTCACAGTTTGCTTTTAGTTCTTCCCACTTTGTTTTCTGACACTTTCTTCATTGGATCATTAAGCATGCCTGAGTAATTAAGATTCTTACTTTTGCAAATTATATTTGAATAATTTCTTGTTCAAACCCACTCTTCTGTGATGCCCTGAGAGGTGTCGGTACATTTATCAACATCTGACAATGCACCAGAATTTGCGTACAGTCAATCCTCGCATAAAGAGCACCTCGCTTAAAGAGTAACTCGCTTAAAGAGCAGAATTTTCTCTGAATATTTGCTTCACTTAACAAATAAAACCAACCAAAAACTCGCTTAACAAATAAATCAGGTTCGCAATCCCCCCCACCAGAAGTCACAATTGGTCACTTACAATGGGGTTTCGTTTAAAGAGCAAACTCGCTTAAAGAGCAATCCTGTGGAACGCATTATTCTCTTTAAGCGAGGTACAACTCTACTTGAATCCCTGAATCTCAAAGCTTCAAAAATGGTGCTCCAGCTTTATGTTTAAACAGTTCCTTTTGCTGGTGAAGCTCTGAGTAGAGCACCTTGAATTTCATGATCTTCAGCAGTACTCAACCACATATGTAGGCCAGTAGAAAGAATTGGCAATGAGAATATGGAATTATGTATATGTACAGGAAGTAATGCCACATAACAGTTGAAGCTTAAGTAGATCTTCTTTCAGAGAAAGTGCAATGCATTAGGGACCCTAGGAGGAATTTCCAGCCTGCCTCTACCAGCCACCTTACCTTCTTCTTCCCAACTTCTCTTCCCTATTTTTCCTTTTAAAATACTTCTGCTGACATATGGTATAATGATGCTAATCCTTGCTTCTCCCTTATCTTATGCACACAAAAATAAGGTACCACAGAATTATTTGTATCACCTCATAAGAGGGCAAAGTATTTTGTGGCACACAATTAAGAGAAGAGACTTAATCTTTCTGCAAAATTAAGCCAAATTGTGCAGTAAAGCTTTGAGGTTCTGGGATGGGTTTCAGAAAAAGATAGTACCTGCTGCTTTGTTGAATGGACACTAGATGCTGGCGTCCTTGCTCAGACTGAGGCAAGAAGGTCCTGGACCATGCCTGCTTAATCTTCATGGATTTCAGGCTTAAAGCAGTATGGCTTGCCATTGGAGCAAAGCAGCAGTGATGAACGTGTTCCCTCTGAGACCATGTCATCCCCAGTATCTCCATCTGAGAGAGCCCCTTATGTAAAACATGAGTCCCTGGAAGAAAGCTTTAGGGATGCCACCAACTGCTTAAAGTTGAGTATTGTTTGTTCCGGGGCAGCAACAAGAACAGCAGTATTAAGCTGCAGGTCAGCAGCATGGGACACTAGCAGTGCTATCAAGTGTGAAGAAGTGGATGAGATGCCAGACAAGATGGTGTGATGGCAGCAGTGACAAGTAGCCCTGTGGACAACAGAAAGAAAATGTCATCTGCTGTCCTTCCCAATATGCTGCCAGAGCCACATGGTTCATGAAAATGCTTGCCCTGCTTACTATAAAGTAGGTCTCACTGAACTTGATCACATCTGATTTCCATGTAAATATGTTTAGGACTGAGCTGTAAGATTCAGCCCTTTTGTCTTTTCTTGAACTTTGGTGAAAGCAGATCTGCTTACATAAAAATAATGTGAAGAACAATTTCATTTCTCTGACAGGAGGTAGGAGGGAAAGGAAATGGACATCAAAGCAATTTCAACATGCTTCCAGTTCTTTAATCTAGTCCCTGTGACTTAAAATGCCTGTCCATTAACGTCATCCAACCTGCGTCCTTCTCCTCTTCTCTCCTCTGGCTGTATTGGTGAGTAATCATTAGGTGTGTGACAACTCTGCTCTCATTTTCTTCTTTTCCCTAGCAACATGATAGGCATGCAACAATTTTGGGCTATTAGCTATGCTTCTGGGGACAGGGATGGCGGAAGTGTTCATGAAGATGTAGCAACTCTGACAGCTGAGGTACTAGGACAGTGATGGCAAACCTTGGCACTCCAGATGTTCTTGAACTTCAATTTCCATATGCCCTGATCAGCAGGAGTGCTGACTTGGGCTTCTGGTGATTGAAGTCCAAGAACACCTGGAGTGCCAAGGTTTGCCATCGCTGTACTAGGATATGCATGTGACACATCTCTGTGGTAGATATAACCTTTAAGTATTCATGCATGATGTAGGAGCCTCCTTGAAGGTTGTGGTATTTTTGAACCACAATTAGGCATACCCTGGTAATGACAACCTTGTGTTCCTGGCTAATCTTCCTCACATTAATTCAGGCAAAATGAACTGCAGAATGGACTCATGAGAAGGTGCTTTCATTTTGGCAGTTTAATGTCTGGCCTAGAAGAAGCTTGTTTTTGAAACCGGTCGGTTTTGTTTGTGTGTATAAATGGAATGGAAAAAAAATTGGGGCCCCTCATATATTCTGTGATGTACTTTTCTATAGTCAGTGTGAAAAGCAGCTGAGTTCTTAACTGAACAAAATCTAGAGCGCTATTATAATATTTCTGTGCATTCTGAGAAAATATAGATCCCCCCCCCAAAAAAAAAAAAATCTCTTCCTTCAATTGTGACATACAAAGTTGGTGATCAGCTAACTTTCAGTGACCCTGGAACATTCCAAAGCATGCACAATGTTGGAAATGCACATGAATATTACAGAGCTGGTGTTTAGTAGGTAAGGCAGAAATCAGGTGTCAAGGGGTTTGGCACATTATTTAGAAACAGGAAGAAATAGAGACAAGTAATTCCTCCTAACTCCTTTTAATGAAACTCTACCTACAAACCAATTACAAGACGTCAAAAAGTCTGCTTGTCCATTTTCATATTATAAACATATATTAGAAACATGACAATAATTAATTTATTTTTAAATATGTATTTTGAGTGAGTGAAAATGCATTTTAAATAAGAAAAATGAAATTAAAACTTGTAATATACATACTATGAGCATCTATTTAGCTGGGGGGGGGGGCACACACAAAGGGTCTTTCTTTTTTATTTGTGTCAAAGGCACCACCAGCATATAATAACATACAAATTAAAATTAACACATCTAAAAACAAAATAGAATTTAAAAGGGCTAGATGATATCTGCTCAATATTGGGCCACATCAACAGCATTTCCTTTTGCCAACATAAGGCCTTCTTCAATGCATGTTGAGGGGCATCATGTGGGTTGTATCATATGGAAGATAGTTTGTACTTCTCTGCATTCACACAGGCAGTCATCTATAGGGAAACCTCACTTTATCAGATTTGCCCTGTGACCTTCTTGATACCTCGGCCTTTTTTCAAATGAAAGACACAGAATTGAGTTTTTAGGCAGTTTAGCTTCAGTTGGTTATCCCTAGAACATATAGTCATTAAATTCAAAGTTTCAGTCAATTTTTTTTTCAACAGCCTCAAAGGGGTGTACACTGTGCAGCAAAGGTGGAAAGAAATGAGTGTATCAGTGAATTCATGTTAAAGTTATACAGACTAGAAAATAGGATCATTAATTTATCCTCATATATTTTAGGGGAAAAAACACAACAACCACCCAGCTATGAATTACTGAACTAAATTATTAAGACTTCTGTTCTGGCCATATTACTGATTAAAAACAATATTGCCACCTGTAAAAGAAAGAACTGGAAGATAATAAATTCAGAAATCAATGAGTCAGAATGAAATTCTGGTATAGCTTCCAGACAATTCTTAATCCATTTTCACAGATTCTTCTGAGAGCCTTGCCTGTCCAAATGTATCTTATTTTTAAAACATAACCTCTTTGAATTCTGATTGAGCCAGGGGCAGTTTCTCTGACTTCATGAAGTCCACAGAGGCCCATCACCTAGTATAATTTCCCTATCACTATTATACATAAAAATATTTCATTATAAGCATATTTCCTCAGGTTATTGTGATCTTTCTAGAACTCTGCAAAATTCACAGAGAAATTTCAGCATCTCCAACAAATTTTTCTATAGGAGCAAATTTTTTGTTCCACCTTCAAACATCATTTTATAAGGTAACCTGTGAGCAGATGGGCTTTTGCCCACAAGTGGGATCAGCCATGGCTTCTTCCTTACTTCCTTCAAGGTCACAGCTGGGAGAAGATGGATTCCATCCTCACTTAAGAGCATTTCCCCAAAAATAAAGAATAAACAGGGCATCAGTGATCAGGGAAGAAAGAGCTGGAATTGCAGATGAGAGGTGGGGGGAAAAGAAGAAAGTGAATTGGAGGACTAGGTTGACACTCCAGAATGAGAAGTCATAGACAGACCACCTGCACGTGCAAGACTTATATGGATTTTCAAAGACCCAAAATCTTCCCTTCTCGGAACCAAATACTCCCCCAAGAAACAGGGTTTGAGCACTTTGGTTCATGAAAAGACAGAGCCAACTGTGAGATGACAGATGGTCTCACCCATTGTGTCCAGAAAGGTCTTGCCAAACTTTACATCCCCAGTTCTGGCACAGCTACATAGGTGGAGATGCCAAAGATAACTCAAAAAATTGTGCCAGATGGCAAAGGACCTGAAAGAAAGGAAACTGGCTCTGCAGTGACTAAGGAGTTGGACTGAGCCTTGCTGAGCATCAGACATGCCACTGTGGGACATTACAGGCAAGCTCTTCCTCTATTGAACCAGGTGACATAGGCAACCAAGGGTGATTTGTAACTTTTTGAGACTGAGGGTGATAAGATAGAAAAGGATGGTCTGAAAGGCTCTTGGTACCTTCATAAATAGTTCCTTAATAAAAGTTCTATGGAGTTGAAATTGTATCCAAACCTTTATGAGGACAATGAGTAACATTGTGTACCCTTCATCATCTCATTAAGTGTTGTTCAAATACGTTTACTAATCAGCAGAGCTGGATAATTCACTGAGTTAGCTATGGAGATGACACCTTATTTCTAGAAGAGCCAGGCTGTGCATGCTGTGGCAAGTAATGCATTATCAAAATAAAGGAACTCTGGAAAGGGACACCATCAATCAGAAGCAAATTGACTATGATGGAACTGCAGGGTATGGATATGGAAGACAATGTTTGGTAACTTTCATAAACCATTTTCCAGCCACAAATACAGTAGCACTACCTCTACTGAGGCTGACAGTGACAGTCTGACTGCTGCTGCCCTCCTTGTACTTCACTGGTACATTGTCTCTTTGAGAGAAAACTGCCTTCTTCACCATCATTTTTGGCTCCTGGCCCAGGCTTCCTGACTGGATTGCATGAAGACATCACTGGAAGATGACAGAGATTCACTCATATCTTTCCCATCCTGAACCAGAGGCTGTTCTGCCACCTTCTTGGCAGATACACACAAACCCTGTATTACTGCCTGCTGCTCTGTCATAGTGTCATTGCTGTGCAAGGCAGCTGGGTGACAGATTTTGTTCGAGAGGGCTAATCACAAGAGTTGTAAGCTGTCTTTTTCATCTCCCTATTGCATGCCTCTGAGTAGAAGCTATTGCAGTGGGTGCAGGCAACATTCCTGCAATCTTCCCCAAGCACTTGCAGAATCTACTAAAAAAAGAACAGTATCTGTTTCTGCTATAGCAGATAGAACCCTTTCCAATGAAAATCACACCTGTACACATTCAGACACAAAATCTATTAATTTAATATACCATATATGCTCGAGTATAAGCTGAGTTTTTTAGCCCCAAAAATGAGCCCCTAAAGGGGACTTGGCTTATACTCAGGCCAATGACCACGAGGGTCCCAGGACTGCACCAGATTGAGATGTGCCAAAATTTAGTTAATTTTACCATATTTTACATGTATTTTGATTATTGAAACTCACTAGCAGTTGCTGTATTTCCCACCCTCAACTTATACTCGGGTCAATCTATTTTCCTGGGTTTTCAGGTCAAAATTAGGTATCTCGATTTATATTCTGGTTGGCTTATACTCGAGTATATACAGTATCAGTCCATATTAAAAAAAATCTTATTCCTCTGCCTGATACATTCCAAAGAAGCCTAAACCTATTATATTTCCCTGTTGATTTATAGCATATGAATCTAATCCTAATTGTTATTCCTAAGTATAGTAAGTAAACCATATGCAATGAGATGTAGAAGATATAAAGGTAGTTTGAGGGTTCAGAAAAGAATACAGATAAAACTGCTGCTGTGCAGGCTTGGACCAGAATATATCCTAACAGCAAATGCTCAGGGAATTTAGGAGCAGCTATGCCCAATTTTCAATAAGACAGAACCAATATGAATATATATATATATATATATTCTGGTGTCACTGCCTGCTTCTAGATTTCATTGGTGCAGACAGACATCAGGTTTTGATTTCAACCCACATTTACCCACATCAGGAAACATTGAGTTCTCTGCCCTTACTACCCTTGGTGCCAGAGCATCATTTAAGTTTCATTTATCAAGAAATCACTCAAAAGTGACTGAGAAATTGGTTTCCATTTCCACTTCATCATCTAGCAAGCAGAAACCTAGTCTTTTGGTTTCTATAGGAGTAAATGGGATAATACATATTAGGAATTATTGTTGCAGATATTTGGAACTATCAAATTTACTTTTGGATATATTTCGAACTATCTGAATATGGCATTTTTGGTGACTCCTGAATATTTCTGAATCTAAAGGAATGTTCTTGTCCCAAGACAGTCTCTGCTATTCATTATGATCCCATGTGCTTCGCACATGTATCTTTAACACTAGGACCAGAGATCTATCAAGAAGTTATCTTTCCATAGCAGTACAGCCTCTCTCCATGAGAAATGAGAAACTGATAATATGCATTCACATTGCTATGAGTAATAAGCACTGGTGACATGTAATTCTGAAAAGCAGTGAATACCAAGAAACACATGGCTTTTTGAAGAAGATTTCCAAGCAGTGTGTGTCTTTCATGGGAAACAATCCAGAAGTGAATAAACATAGGCCTGAGTATATAGATTCTGCAAACCTTGCATATATGTTCACCCATTCCTACCTCCCATGAAGAAACTGTCTCCATCTTGTAAGTATCAAATGCATCAAGTAGGAAGGATGTGTCTGAATACACATCTCACATTACTTCAGAACACTTCATGCATACTTCACTCCATCAGTTTAATACACGGGATACTACTGAAATGCCCAAACTGTAATCAGTAAAAATTGCACATTTGGGACTCATTGCTCTGATTTGTGAAGGAAATAAGCACCATAATTTACATCATTGTAGTGGTGGCTAGGACTGGCAGGAGGAGGAGGAGGAGGAGGAGGAGGAGGAGGAGAAGAAGAAGAAGAAGAAGAAGAAGAAGAAGAAGAAGAAGAAGAAGAAGAAGAAGAAGAAGAAACTTAAGACATTTAAGGCCACACTGTCTTTTATTTCTCCTCAAAATGTTCCAAGGTGGATTTGTACCCATGGAATTAATGAAGTGGTTACAGGCCTGCCAAGAATTTGTTGCTTCTGCACCCAAACCCTTCATTGATAAAAGCAAAAAATATATAAATATATAATATTTAAAATATGGAGGTCAGTATCCTGTTTCCTAAATGTGGAAGAGAAGAGACCCAACATAATTGTCTCTTTTTTGTTTTTCCAGTTTATTTCCTGTTCTGTGCCTCTTCAGGCATTAGTTGCAAATTGTTCATACAAGTTATCATGCAGTGGGGACACTTCTGAGGTTGAGGACACATATGCTTTTACTCTTCTATGTTGGATGCTGATTTGAAAAAGCTGCCCTGACCACTGAAAAAATACACAGAGTTTGTTCCTTGATCTCCCCCCCCCCCCCCAAATGCTTATTTAATCCCTACCCCTGAGGATAACTCATATGATAGATCTGATTTATGTTCATCCCATCATGATATAAAACATATTTATTTGGGCTCGGCTAAGCAGAAATTTCATAGGATGGCAACTGCAGAGCTGACACAGCTATTTTAACATTGATTATTCAATAATGCTGGGAAAAGGAATGCATCCTCATGCCATGATCACTTCCTGCTTTCCACCAGATGGCTAAATGGTGCATATGGACATTAACATTGAGGGAAACATAAATTTCTATCAGTCAGGTCTAGTTACCTATTCCTAAGCGACTTGTGGACTATCAATGGGCAAGAGGTCATTAGGCACTATTAATAATTTATTTTCCATTTGCACATGAAACTGTGGGCACATTTGCACAACAAAGTGCCCTAAGCCATCCATAGCCTCAAACCAAAGATGATTAAAAAAAAAATCTCCACATCACCTTGAGAACTCCCTTTTTCAAAGGCTGCTTAAATTACTGATTCCTCCCCCCTTCGCCCATTCCCCAGTAAGTGACTCAGAAGAGCAACAAGAAGCTAAAAGCCTACAATTGTGCTGATAAATTCTCATTTAAACTGAATGTTTTATGAGAGGGATCATGCAGTAAAAGGAAAGGAGATGTATGTATGGCGTGATGAGACGGTGCTTCCTACTTCACAGTGTTTATAACAATGGGCGTATTTTTAATCAGTAGTCGATATCTTGCCCTCATTATTATAGCAGTAAAATAGCAAACACAATGATATTGTCCATCATACCAATAATATTAATGCATCATATCTTTCATGGGGGCGCTTTAAAACGGTTCTGGCTTCTTTCTCATTGTTTAGGATCCATGGCACACACAATGTCCATTTCACATCCCGAATGTAGAACGAGTACCAATATCGACAATCAGAAAATGTTCCGTTTAAAAAAAGCCCTGTGCTTTACGGTAGAGTGTAGCATAGACAGTTCATTTAACTGTAAGCAGTGCATTATGGAAGATATGACTAATCTAGAGCATTTCCATTTGAAAGAGAAATGAGTAATAATTGATTGGCTTAGCTCCAAAGTCACAGTGGGGTTCAAAAAGCTTGTAAGTGCCCTCATAAAAATAGAAGCTGTATCAACCAATTGAATTTAATTATATATGAAGGTGATGAAGGAGCTAAACAGCCTGTAATTGGAGTCCAATTACTCAGCTGGTCTTCCATAAAATTAATTCATCTGAAAGTTTGCCATTGTCCCATGCTCCAGGCCTGCTGCTGCTTTAATTAGTTAACACTAAGGAATCCTGAAACATTAAATTATTTTGCCTTTATTGCCAATTATGGGTTAAGGAAAATTGTGTATAAAATATTAACATCTGCTTCCAGCTCTGCTCTGAGAGGGCACAAGAAAAACAACATAAAAAGATTCCCCATCTAAAAATGCAAGTTTTGAAACAAAACAAAACATTTCCTTGGCATTCATTAGTTGTGAAACAAAACATCTGTCCCTCTCAACAACAAATCCAGTTGTCTGAGTATGCAACTTGTTAAGATGACTCTCACCATTTGTGCACCATAGATTTTGTTTGATATTTTATCATATCATTTTGTTTAAGGAAGGGATAGCAATAGCAATTGCACTTATATATTGCCCAATAGCACTTGGTGCACTCTGTGAGTGGTTCACAAGTTAATATGCATTTTGCCCCAACACGCTGGGTACTTATTTTACTGACCTTGGAAGGATAGAAGGCTGAGTAAACTTTGATCCCCATCAGGATCAAACTTACAACCTTTTGGCTGCAGTACAGCAGTTTAACAACTGCACAACCAGGGCTCTGATGGACGAATTCAGGGGTTCCCAAACTTTTCATGCCGTGAGCTGGCCTATGCCCCCCGGACAGCTGAATGGACCGGCCACTGCTGTAAACAGTTTTATGGCAGTGTTTTCGCATGCAGGAGCATGTTTTACAGCTATCGTAAATGTGTCCACATCCATTTCCGGTATCAGTGAGGACAGTGACAGGCCACATGAAATGGTACCGCAGGCCGGGCCTGTAGGCTATAGGTTGGCCAACCTTGGACTAATTGAAGCTTTTTTTCTACAGTAGGATACACACCTTCAAATAATTAATGCTGGATTTGGGGTACAGGGTTTGTGGGATAGCCATTTTATAAATATCTGATTCATAATTTTATATCTTGCTCTCAAATTTTCAGAAAAGGACACACAGTTTATCAAGTATACACATAAATAATAATTTTATTGAAAATAAATATGCTTCCAGAAATAAAAAAAACATAACCATCCAGTGATGGGATGACAAAAATTTTGCTACCACACTGTGACGTCACGGACATCGTGGGTGTGGCCAATGTCATGATGTCATGGGCGGAGCCGATGTCATAGCATCATGACATTGTGGGTGGGGCCAAAAAATTAAAATAAATAAAATTAAATTAAAATAAACACAGACACACACACCTCAACCCACCCACCCAACCAAACAACCACAACACAAACCCGTAAATAAATAAATAAATAAATAAATAAATAAATAAAATTGAAATACACCCACCTACCCACCCACCCACCCCTGTTACATCACATCACTGTGAACATCACATTATAGTACATAACTATACTGTAGTGCATAGAGGGCTAAGCTATAAGTATGATCAGCAGTGTTTCCCAACCTTTGACTGTTGAACTTTCATTCCCAGAAGCCTAATTTCCCCAAAGAACTGATCATCCAATGTACTGAATGAAGCTTCTGGGAATTGAAGTCCACTGGTGGGGCTTCAGCCCCACATTGGGAAACCATGGTATAATGGCTGCCTGAGACCTCTCCCCTAGCATATCTAGTTCCTTATATAACCTTCCTCAAACCATCAGTATCACAACAGTGAAGTCTATCCTCTCTAGTTATTGCCTTCCTTCTTTATGCATTGTGAAGGTTTACAGCACCCTCAATTGTGTTGCTATTTTATTTTAATGGTTGACATGCTACAGCAGTGATGGTGAACATTTTAGAGACTGAGTGCCCAAGAAGGAGGAGGAGGAGGCATGCAGGCAAACACCATGCATGCCCACATACACATGTGATGTTGCTGGCGTGCCTCCGGTGAAGTCAAATGGCTGCCACCCCCGTAGGTGCTCCCCTCTGTGGGTATTCCTAATTGTTATGCAGGTGTTCTCCACCGCCTGTGGGAGCTCCCGCATGCATGCTCCCCAGTGATGGGATGACAAAAAATCTACTACCACGCCATGACGTCACGGACGTCATGGGCGTGGCCAATGGCATGACGTCATGACGTCACGGCCGACGTCATGACGTCATGACGTTGTGGGCGGGGCCAAAATAAAAATAAATAAAAAATAAAAATAAACATACACACACACCCCTCCCTCTCAGCCCACCCACCCAGACACAAATAAATAAATAAAATAAAAACAACCACCCACCCAAAACACAAATAAATTACCCACCCACCCCAAATAAAAACCCCTCGCTTACCTTTCTTGGGACCCGGCACCCCGATTGCTGTCCACAGCCGCCGCCGCCGCCGGAGCTGCCTGCACCCCTGTGGCGTCCTCCTTGGGCCGGTACCTTTTTAGCCCGGCTCTGGCCATGGCGAGGGGCGACGGGCAGCCGCGGCTGCCGCGCCTCCCTGGGCCGTCCCCATGCCGCACCGCCGCCGCCTACAGCTTCCTCCTCCGCAGCGCGTGGCAGCCGAGCTCAAAAGGGACCGACCCAAGAAGGAGTCCACAGGGATTCAGGCAGCGGCAGCTCCGGCGGCGGCAGGCGGCGGCTGTGGACGGCGGGTGCAGGCACCCGGCCCACAGGCGCCCGGCGGAGGCGGCGGCAGCGGTGTACCCCGCCGGGCGTCCCCAGGGCATGGGGCTTGTCAGCAGCGGACGGCCGAGGCAGCCCTCAATGTGCCGCGGGGAGGCGCCCCCCTCAGAGGGCTGCTGCCGCCGCCGCTGCCCTGAAAGTTCTAAATGTTTTGAAAATTGGAGCGAAAATGGCTCTAATTGACTGCGCATGCGCAGAAACTCAATCTGACGCATGTGCAATGCGTCAGATTGAGTTTCTGCGCATGCGCAGTCAATTAGAGCCATTTTCGCTCCGATTTTAATTTTTTTTTTCTTTCGGTCAGGCGTCCGGAACCGGACGCCCCAAAAGTGGACTTCCCCTCACGGAGTACCCTCCGGGATTGGTCTTACCGGTTCCAGAGATCCGTCTGGAACCGGTGACATCCCATCACTGATGCTACCCCCGTGGGTGCTTCTCACCCACCCTGTGGGTGCTCCCCACCCCCATCAATTTTTATTTCACAGGATGTAAAATGCAATAGGATTCTAGTATGTTAAAAATTCTCCACTATAATTTGGTTTTGTGAAGAGCTAAGTTTATGTAATTGTGGGTAGGATTATGCAACAAGTCTACTACTGATAGATGTTGGTAAGTGTTTCAGGTCACCTGTTCCACATGACGTATTAGATGTACTATAACCTTGCATGCAATAGCTCCAGGTAAGTACGGGTTAAACCAGACAGTTAAGATTTCTGTCTATCCTTGTTCAGGCATACTGTACTATCATATGCCATGTACCTGCCAGCTCCTTTGCTTTCTGCCTCTCTGCAGACTACTACATCTGGTCCTGGTGATCTATACCTTTTCAAATAATATTTTGTTGATATTTTACTATATCTCCATGTTCTGTAAGATGGAGGGGAAAGATTGTGTTCAGTAGCTCCACCAGAAAAGTTACACAAGGTAGTGTTGGTAGGTTTTAATGTGGGTTTTGTCAAGGGAAAAATTGATAGATTTCTGTTATTATTAGTAATGAATCATTTACAATGAATTTGCTGAAATCACGTTGCTTATCATAGTAAGCTGTACTACTGTAGACTCACTGAATCAGTGGGACTTCGGTGAGTCATCTCCTCCACGAATTATATCAATTCAAATAGAACTACTCTTGTTATAAGTTACTGCACAATTAGAATAGGCCCATTTGAATTGGTGAAATTTATGGAGAAGTTGATTAATAAAATCCCAGTAATCCAGTGGGTCTAAGCTAGTGAAATTTACTACATTAAGAAATTTACTACATTAAGAAACCTTAAAATGATAACTTTAAAAAGAGAATTTTCACTAGACAGTACTGGAAAAATAACAGAAAGGTAGGTAGCTGACTTATTAGTGAATATTTATATGGTTTGATAGTTTCATTTTCCCTCATGGCTTTATTTAAGCAATGCAGAAAGGCTACTGAGGCCTCCACAATACACAGGAAGGGAACAGTTGTGTAAGGTTAAGATAAAAGTAGCCACATTGAATTACTACCTGATGGAAAGATATGGAAGGACACAAGAATGAATAAAGCTAGTGTTCTCTACGCAAGGATCATAAATATACTTTGGTTTTGTAGTCTGAGTTCTGAGTGCTTCTGATTAATGTCAATAAATACAGTGCTCAGGTCATGCATAGAAGCCTTTCTTGTTTATTGCTGAAGGTTTTTGCTGAAAATAATAATAATGAAGCAGACAATAATGCCAATACTTATTTCCTATGAAATTGTGTACATACAAATAATTCTTCATTTCTTGGCCAACTAAGCTTCTTTCAATGTAGACATACTGAAGTCAAGAAGTGGCATCCTTTTTTTATACCATAGATAATGGAGATTTTCATGTAACATGACATAGAGTCCAATGTTTGAAGAGGCAGTTAAAATCCACTGCTAACAATCTATATCAGGAGTTCTCAACCTGTGGCCCATGGGCTGGATGCAGCCCATGGCACCATTTCATTTGGCCCACAACCACCTCCACCACACAAGGAAGTGTCATGTGGTGGAGGAAGGGCAAAAAGGCCATCCAGCCCCTGAAGCTGTCTGAGGGAGCATGACCCGGCCCCTATCTTTAAAAGGTTGAGAACTCCTGATTTAAATGTACTCCTAAAAGTTTGATCCTGTTCTAGTTGACAAAGGTAGTGTCTAGAACAGTGGTTCTCAATGTAGGGCACATGCCCCACAGGTGAACTTCAAATCCCAGAAGTCTAAGTCAGTACATTTGGAGAATTAACTTAGGCTTCTGGGAACTGAAGTCCAAAAACCAAAGGCTAGGGAATATTGGTCTAGAACTAGTTTCTTCTCTTTTAGGAACTGGAAGTAAAATGTCAGCTAGCAAAGAATTGTTTGGCTATATTCAAAAATGCCTTCCCCTGAACTTCCTCAACTGACTGCCATGATTTGAAGGGTTCCATTAAGCATTTGCAAGGCTGTTGCATCATGTTGCACTGTTCAATAAAGAGCTGCTGGGTCCAGAGAGACACAGATAGGAAGATGGAGGGCAGAGATTAAACTCCAAGGTACCCAACTAGCAGCATCACCCCACAATCTCGTTTTCCTCTTCATTCTTGCTGGTCAAGAATCCCAGAAAATAGAATGCAACACAAGGTAACTCACTACTTGCAACAGTGTTTTTATGATTCTGTTCATTATAAGGGTATACAAGCCCTGGTGATTGGACCAGAGGCCTGTTTAATCCACCAGTCTATTCCCACAATGGCCATCCAGCTTCTTGTGGGAAACAAATTAAGCCCAGTATAAACTGATGCCATGAAGCCTCACTCCTACGTCTGATGAACTGGACTTGACCCATGAAAGTTAACATTAAAATACAGCAGTTAGTCTTTAAAGTGCCACAATGTTTTTGTGGGTTTTTTGTTGTTGTTTTTGTTTACTCTCTGATATACCAAAAATCAGTGCTGCAATCTGTGACAATCATGTGGCATAACTCAGTAACGTCGCGTGGATTTCAGCCGCCCGGGGCTTACGGTAAGCCAAATTTGCCACCCCCTGGTGGACGCCGACATCCACTCCCACTAGGGCTTCTGGGAATTGTAGTCCAAGAACACCCATAGCCCAAAAGGTGCCACCTGGGGTGGGGTGCCCCCCCCACTTGATGCCACTGGCATAACTCGTTCACCAAAAAGGAGGGAAGTAAAATATATAAAGTGCATGCTATATATATATATTGATTTTGTTAAAATGAAGTGTTAAATTAAACTTTATTATAAATAGCAGTAAATGAAAATAGTATGAATTACATACTGGATGTGCATATAATTTCCTACAAAAACTTCATTTTTAGCCTAAGGAAATAAGTATCAGATTACATTGCATATTTTTCAGCCTTGTAGGTTGTACTTTATTCACACTTATAAATAATGAAAAGTTGTAACTGTTCAAGCTTTTCTGTCAGAAACTGATTACTGTGACAAGTGAATTCAGAGTGGCATGAAAAATAGAAGAAAAGATACTTAACCAAAGCACAGTCAGTGAATAGCAGCAGATTTTAGAGGTGAATGCCTCCTTAATGTGCACAAAACAGAGTTGTTGTTTGCTCCACAAATGACTCAAGGCTCTACCTTGAACTTTTCAACTCAGTCATACACGTTGTGGATTAGACAAGAGTATATATCCCTGTGCTGTACGTCTCTCAACCTAGATTTCAGCTTGTACAGTACTCTGTCCTCCCAAAAACATCTTGACTCAGTTGTAGGGTTTTTTTTAACCTTCCCTGTTCTAGGGCTGTCCTCTTACCTAGCATTTCTCAAACTATGTTCCACTGAACCCTGGTGGACTTCAGTTCCCAGAAGCCTCAGTCAGTACATTGGCTGATCAGTGCTTTGGGGAATTGACTTAGGCTTCTGGGAATTGAAGTCAAAAAACCAAAGGTTTGGAAACACTGCTCTTACCAATCGTTAGAGTCCTCCAGTACCTCAGATCCACAACCAAAATAGAATACAGTATGCTGCATTTGTTTCTATGAATACAGAGCCAGTTGAACTTTCTCTGTCACACTCGAAACACAATGAGTTACTAGGAGTATGCACAATTAGATACAGAGATGGTTGGTACTGTTTTGCCTTCTCTTCCATTTATTTTTTTAATTTCAAACTTCCCATATTAAATGGAAAGAAATACAAAGATAGGTAAATTCTATGAAAAGATATTGAAATTCTCTCTCATGTTTAGTAAGTACAACTGTGCTAAGCATAGAAGGAGGATCACATCCTTGCTTGCCAAAGCGATGTTAGAGATGAGTAGACTTTAATATAGGAGAGGGAAGAAACAGTAGTAGCAACAACAACTGTAAATGAGCACTAATATGATCGTGTTTCTAGGAGTACAAACAAAAATTTTAAAATAAAGCAAATCAATTACACATATACTGTATATCACTCTATAGCATTTAGTGCACTTTCTGGGTGGTTCACAAATTAATTAGCATTTCACGCACGCGCACGCACACGCACACGCACACGCACACACACGCACACGCACACGCACGCACGCACGCACACACACACACACACACACACGCACGCACGCACACACACACACACACACACACATATTCTGGGTTCTCATTTTACCAATCAAGTCAGGATCTAACTCAACATTTTGGCAGCGGTACAGCTGTTTAACCACTGTGCCACCAGGACTCAACTAGAGTAAAGCCCTCACAGATGCCCCCCCTCCAAAAATATGAAGAATTTTCATATTTCATGAGCATGTTGATGCCTATATTCAGGGACTAGCAATTATATCCAGGATTGCAAATTTTATGGACAGACTTGAATTATCCTTTTTACTTAGGAGAATTTGAGAATAATCACACAACCCATAAGAATGCTCTTCATGCTAAAACTGATTTGTACTAAAAAAATATTGTTTTGTCAAGTTAAAAAAGGACCCATTAGCACAGTCAAGATGGAATTAAGCACAGTCAAACCTCGCTTAGCGAGTGACTCGCTTAGTGAAAAACTCACATAACGAGCGGGTTTTTCAAAGAGTGACCCGACTCGCATAACAAAAATTTTTGCTATCCTAGTAGTACTTTCCCTATGGGAAAACTCGCATGACAAGCATTTCTATGGGGAAAACTCGCATAATGAAAAATTTTCACTATGTGAGTTTTTCCATAGAAATTTTCGTTATGTGAGTTTTCCCATAGGAATTTTCACTATATGAAAAGACTTGCATAGCGATAAACTCGCATAGCGAGCAGCCACGCAGAACAAATTATTTTTGTTCTGTGAGGTATTACTGCACTTTTAAGCCTATTTATTATTACTAGGGGGGGAAAGAAACTCACACATAATCCACCCAATAAAATTCACAGATTTTAAAAGATTTCCACATCGACTGTTTGTCCTCACTTATCAAGTACATTGGCAGATATTGCAAATCCATAGTTTAAATCTGAAACTCAGTATTCCAAAAGAAAAAGCGGGCGGCCAAAAATGAGATGGCTAGATGGTATTGTAGAGACACTGGGCACAGAAATGAGCGAGTTGAGGAGGATGGTGGAGGACAGAAGTGCCTGGCCAACAATGTTCCATAGAGTCGCAAAGGGTCGGAATCGACTGTGCGGCTGAACAACAACAAAAAGAGTTTTGATTTTATATGGGCTTGGAGAATTTTCCAGCTATATCAAGACAGTCTCTCTCAACTCAAACCATGAGACAATGCTGAAATTTCTTCATTACTTTAGACTGTAGAGGTGGATGTAGTAGGAGACCCAGCTTGTTTGCATTTGTGTTAACCTGGATCCAACCCAAATGTCTTATTTCTCAGCATGCTCCAAGCAGGTATATCCAGACATTTAGACATGGTAGCTTTTTATTTGTTATGATGGCTGATGACTTCTCGGCTTTGGCAAACTGAACCTCAGCTTGACAAACTGGCATCAAACACAGTCCCTAAATACCTTTTCCTCAACATATATCCAAGCCCTTTTCAAAAGGAATTGTATCTGAAGATATGGAGGGACACATTTCACCTCTCTAAGATGTTTGGCTTCCCCTTAAAATCCTTTGAATTAAGGGGAAAATTATAAATTCTCTGCAATATTTGCTGAAAGTTAATCCTAAGGAAAGCCAAATAATGGTGGAATAGCCCTGAAAAGTGTTGCTGAATATTTCCCCCACTCCTGGTCCATATGGTGGTCTTCTAGAAATAGAAACACACATTTTGCTGTGATTTCACTATTATGAAAAATTGTTTTGAGGCACATCTATAACATTCATTTGCTCCATAATTATTTAAGGAAAAACAAAAGAAACTCCTGGCCGTTTATAAGCTTCTGCCAAGCTGCCACTCCCATCATGAAATGATCTCACCTGCATAAAAGTGAATATTGGCATGGGAAAACATGATGAGGAAAACAGTTTGTTCCCCACAGAATCACATTCTTGCATGTGAAGTGGAGGTGTGACAGGAGCTGCCCATTTGCTGAATGTCACAGAAGAATCCTTAACAGAAATTTTACCACTGGCAAGTTGCCTCCCTCCTGGATTTCAGAGAATAAATGGATCAAGCTACTCGCTCCTGTATTATAGGTAGTGAAGACCTTTTGTTCTTCATATGTGGTCATTTATATACTGTTGTACATCGCTTAAAGAACATAATGCGTTCCACAGGATTGCTCTTTAAGCGAGTTTCCTCTTTAAGTGAAACACTATCGTAAATAACTAACTGGGGGGGGGGGGATTGCAAACCCCAATTTATTTGTTAAGCGAGTTTTTGGTTGGTTTTATTTGTTAAGCGAAGCGAACATTCAGAGAAAATTCTGCTCTTTAAGCGAGTTGCTCTTTAAGTGAAATGCTCTTTCTGCGAGGTTTGACTGTTCCACAAGTCTTGGTGTTATCCGATTTTTAGAGTTTTCCGATCCATGTTAAAATCCTATGGGATGGATCAGATAACATTAAAGCTCCATAGAGATACATTATAAACCCACAGGATTTAGCGGTTGTTATCCGATACATCCCATAGGACCTTAACGTTATTCGATCCAATTCTCCTCCCCAGATTACTTAACGTTATGCGATTTTAGTGTTATCCAATCCAATCGTTATCCAGTGTTTTACTGTACTTATGAATATCAGTTCTACACTGAACTATATAAGACGTTATGCAATGGTTAATGCCCACAGTGGTTTCTAAACCCAAGACAATCCATTTCTGAATGTCATGCATTACACCAAAATAACTACACAAGAAGGTTTGAGCCACAAAACTTTAAATGTATATGGTCCATAATTTCCTATAAATGAAATGTCCTGTCAATTTAGAAGAACTAGATGGCAGGTTATCTGAAAGACTTCTGTTCAGCCGTGCAGACCAGAATTTTGAGTGATGACTCCAGATTGCCCAGGTAACATAGCTGTGGGATTCTCCAACTTACTGTTCAAAACAAAATGTGATTTTGTCAATTTTGGCCATGCCACACAATGTTGGTCTAGATCAGGGTTCCTCAAACTTAGCTTTCCAGATGTTCTTAGACTTCAATTCCCAGAAGCCCTGATCAGCAGGTGTGCTGACTTGGGCTTCTGGTAGTTGAAGTCCAAGAACACCTGGAAAGCCAAGTTTGAGGAACCCTGGTCTAGATGGACAAACGGCCTGACGTGAGTCCTACTTACATTTCCAGAATTTGTTTAAAATAAACACATAAAGAGGACAAGTGTTCTAATCCCACACCTTGTTTTCATTCTCGATGAGTGGGGTGGAAGAGGAAAGCTTCCGCTACTTATGAAGTTTATCTTCACTAACTCTTGTCTTTAGGTATTCTGGATAGCAGGGAAAGCCTCCACATATGGCAGACAGCTTCATCTGAAGCTGGTTGTTCTTCAGGTAGAAGATGAGTTACTGGAATCAGGGGAGCCATGTTCCTCCTCTTCCACATTTATTTTAACCTTTTCTAACCATCTGCTTATAATGTTCACCTTCTTGAAGGCAGGCAGTGAATAATTTTGGGAACATAAAATGCTCCCACACCCATTTCCCACATATAATCTGTATTAAGGATATATTGAATGCTAAAAAAAAATCTTATCCTTATCAAAAAAATATCAAACGCTGCAAGATATTTCATTCCTCCACAAGACTGGAAAAAAGATTATTTTTCAGCAGCAGCAACACAAGCACAAAAAGAAGAAAAGGGAGTTGGGTAAAACCCTTGAGTTTTGCATAAAAACCTTTTATTTTGAACAAAATGAGGGATTTTTGTGGGGATGGGTGTGTGTTATGTACATACAAAAATGCTTCCACATTTTTTTCAGAAAAAGGCCCCTAAAATGCAAAAAGCACCCATAAACTCATAATCTCACCTAGCATAATTTTTGAAATTTATCATTCTCACCTTTAAGAATGAAATAAACAAATATTTATATTCCTCATCTACACTGACTGGCTTCAGATTGTCAGGCCAGAGTCTTTCCCATTATATCTAGAAA
Source organism: Furcifer pardalis (assembly GCA_030440675.1). Classification (NCBI taxonomy): domain Eukaryota; kingdom Metazoa; phylum Chordata; class Lepidosauria; order Squamata; family Chamaeleonidae; genus Furcifer; species Furcifer pardalis. Next base: position 26,433,480 of record CP126895.1, read on the forward strand.
CATATGAGACTGGTCCAGAAATCTCTAGTATCGAATGCAAGGTGTGCTCTAGAATAGCTCAGCAATCACAGAATTTGCCAAATGAAACGTATTGCTAAAAATAGTAGCACAGTAGAGGATCAACTGAATCTGTTTAAAGTGTTAAGGGAATATCATTTGGTAAAGGAAATAAATATTAGGATTCATTAAAAAAATAACTGGGATATAAGCATACTGAAATCTGTGTCTGTAAGGATAGAATACATTTTTTTATAAATTAATCTGAGGATGGTATTCAACTCTGGTAAAATTAAGCCAAACGGACTCAAATTATTCTAAATTGTGTTGGAAGCAATGTCAGAAAATAGGTACTTATTATCATTTGCAGTGGGAATGAGAAAATATATTAACATTTTGACATTTTGTCATTTTTTAAAAAAGAAATAAATGAAATAACTAAGTTAAATTTAGAGACATGTCTCATAAGAGTGCTTTTCTCAGTTTTTGATGAGCAATGCAATTGAGCAACTGAATAATTAGTTTCTAACTTATTAGCAGCTGTAAGGTTGATGCTAGTTAGGAACTGGAAAACAAACTGATTTTCAATTAAATCAGTGGTATAGAGAAGGTTTGGAATATAGCTATTAATGAAACATTAACATGTATTAAAAGAAAGAAGTTGTTAGGTAAAATATTTTATAGAGAACAGTTTGTTGATTTTGTATTAAAACAAAATTATTTAAAAATTATTTTGAAAGAAATGAGTTGTTAGGTAAAATACTTTTATGGATATACAGGGACAGTTCATTGATTTTGTTTATTGATTGAAGAGAGATGTAAGTTCACAAAAATCAATGCCATTTTGGAAGGTGAATGGTACTCCATAGAGGAGGGGAAACATAATTACCGGTATATCTCCAAATGGTCCCAGGACAGGAGCGAATTGTATAGTATTTTGCTTAATGTGTATTCTATGTTTTTGTTTTATGTTATAAATTTAATTTAATTTAAAAAAAGGAGCACAAAAGAGGTCATTCCACTGACAGAGAGAATTGGTTTCTAAATCTGAACATAAGCCCAACATAAAGCTCTCAATCTCCTTTTTGTAATCTGGTAAAGAAACTAACAATTTAGGAATTTAGGAAATACATTGAAATACAAACAGTGCAGGTCAACACTTGAGTCTTTGCAGTTGAGCTGTGAATAGAGAGCAATAAATATTCTGCTAGACTTGGGGGTATCCACATTCCATGTGGTAACCATGTGATTGGTATACATAGCCAAAAGCAGGGAGGGTTAAGGAATCTTGTCATGGCCTTATTTATTTTATGTACTCAACTATGCAGCCTCTCTTAAACCTTGGCCATATGGGAGATTTTGCTAGAACATCTGTTAACACACAGGCCTTTGAACAACAGACACACATTAAAAAAAACAAACTATATACTATCATTCATTTCAAGCACTGCAGTGTGCTGGCTAATAAAGATCTTTTAATATCTCCATTCTATTTAATAAACTCCTCACCAGTTGAAGTGTCCATTTTTAATTCAGTTATCCATATTTCTTTTAACTTTTCAGATCTTCACCTACAGTGCTGCATGGTAAAAACAAGATTGTGGTTTGCTGTTTATAATGTTGCTGTTAAAAAAATCAGAAAAGAGAACTCATGGTTACAAATGTTTAATTGAAAAAAAATTTCTTGCAATGGCAACTGCTTCTGGTCATCCATTGTTTGATGATGGACTGACACATTTGTTTGTTTTGCTTTTTCCTACAGTCAAACATTGTTTCACACCTTGTCTTCCTTTCATTCTACATGTACTGTATATAGAGAAAATCATAAATAATTTTATGTTCTTAGCAAAAACACAAACCAAATCCTTCTTTAGCCATATTAACTAAAATTCAGCTGGTTTTGTCAGCCATGCAGCTGTTGAAGATGAACAGACTGTTGTGGTTGCTGCTTGTCAACATGCATGAGAACCCAGCGATTCGTAAATAGACTTTTAAGATATAAATATTCAAACATTTATGTCTGGATGGATCAAATAATCAGTTCCACTTTCTTCTACAATTCATCCCCATCCCTCTTCGTGTATAAATGTAAACATTTGGATAACTTCTTGTCAAAAAATAAGTAAACCAAACCATATCTTCACTTGTCCCTATATCTTGGTAGCCCAATGAAGTATACCAGAAACAATGAAATTCTCCATAGAAAAACTGTACCACAGACTAGTGATAGTAATCAAGAAGATAAAAGATGTCGAGATGCACAATTACCTTGATGTGCTTTCTGGATTATTGTGTTTGGGAACAATAATAAAAGGATTACAGGCAAAACGCCTTAGCACAGGGTCTACTCAAATTATCAACGACCCAGATTTATGTATATAGCTGTGGGTGCTGGTGAAAAGAACTTGAGATATAAATCCAATTTTGTTATAGTGCTGTTCTTGTTTGTTATACAATATATCTGGAAAAATGATTGTAGAAGTTTTATTAGTTTTTAATTTATTTATAACCTCAATAATCTCTTTCTCAGTTATTTGCTCTTCCATTTTAATTCTGTGTTCCTCACTTATTTTATCTCCCATTTGAATTTCTAAGTAAAGGTAAAGGTTTCCCTTGCTCGAAAGCCAGTCGTATCCAACTCTAGGAGTCAGTGCTCATCTCTGTTTCCAAGCTGAAGAGCCAGCGCTGTCTGCTTCTGCAGACATTTCCATGGTCATGTGGCAGGCATGACTAGACACCGGAGCACACGGAACCTTCCCACCAAAGTGGTCCCTATTTATCTACTTGCAATTTCTTGCTTTCAAACTGCTAGGTTGGCAGGAGCTGGGACAGAGACGGGAGCTCATTTCGTCCTGCAGTAGTCGGGAATCGAACTGCTGACCTTCCACCTCCCAGTCAGTGTCTTAGTGATGTATTTCTAAATACTTTTAATTTATCTATCTCAATTTTTTTTTCAGAATACAATTCTTGATAAAAAAAATCTTACCAGCAGAATTTTATAAGGAATTTAAGGAAATTTTGCTACAAAAGCTTAAACAATATTTAATTATATATTGGAGGGTGGAATAACACCTGCTTCATGGCAGAGATTGATAATAGTTTTAATTCCAAAGCCTGGGAAAATTTGGAAAAAGTAGACACGTACCGACCCATTTCACTGATAAATCAAGATGCAATTTTTTTCCTGCAATATTGGCAAACAGATTGAACAGTTTCATGACCAATTATATACATAAAGATTAGACAGGCTTTTAAAAAAATAGACATATGGCAGATCTTACAAGACGAGTATTAGATTTATTAGATTTAGATTATTAGATTAGATTTTTTTGTCAGCCACCCTGAGTCATTTGTGAGAAGGGCGGCATAGAAGTATGATGATAAATTAAAAAAAATAAATTTAACAAATCAAAATAAAGAGAAAGTTGGTTTGTTATTATTGGAAATTTTTAAAGCATTTGATTCGTTTACATGGATAACAATTAAAGAAATTATGAAAAATGGATTTGGATCAAAATATGAAAATGTAATTGATCAACTATATAAGGAAAGTAAGGATAAATGATGATACAACAGAGGATATACGGAACTAGACAAGGGTGCCCTCTATTGCCAATATTGTTTGTAATGGCCATGGAGCTAATAGCGAATGTTATATGAAAAGATGAAAATATTGAAGGTATAGAAGGAACAAAAATGAGTCTATATGCAGATGACACACTGGTTATAATGAAAAATCCTATGAAAATTTTAGAAAAAGTTTAATTAAATTTAAAAGAATTTGAGGAAATGATAGGTTTAAAAATAAATTGGGGGAAATCAGAAACAATATTTTGTAACATGGGGAAAGGAGAGGTAGAAAAGATAAAGGAAAATATATAATACAGGTTAAAATAATTTAAAATATTTGGGAATAAATCTTTCTGATAAATTTGATGAGCTTAGAAAATTAAATTTTGAAAAACAAAAGACTGAAATTAAGAAAAATATAGAACAATATCAAAACTTAAATTTATGTTGGTTTGGTAGGACTGCAACGTGTAAAATGAAATTGCTATCAAAAATCAATTCAACACTGAAGATGAAGAATTAATTAATTAAAGGGGAAACATTTTTTTGGAAGAACTTAAAGAATAAGCTGGCACCAGATATTTCTCCAGTAATTGAATTAGATGATATAAAAATGTTTCCAATTAAGATTGATAGAATGAGAAAAGAGATACTGTACTTGATAAATTTGATGTGTACTTAGTGAAAGACTGGGTACGAATATGTGAAAATAAGGAAAAGAGATTAGAAATATATAGGCAAATTAACTTGAATTGGTTTTAAATAGTATTATTAAATAAGTGGAATAACAAATATAGAGAGTTGAGTTGTTTGAATAGAAAATTGACAGAAGTTGAGGAAATAATTTATAAAATAAGAAAAGGGCTCATGGGGGTGAAAGGATTGGTGAGTAAAATATATATAATCTTAAACCAGGAAGGAAAATTGCAGGTGGTTTTAAGAGCATTATGGGGATCGGATTTAAAAATAATTTTTTTGGAAGCAAACTAGAAAAGTAAATGGACAAAAGGATTATGAGAAATTTATCAGTGAAAGTTAAAGAGCATAATTATAAGATATTGTGGAGATGGTACTTGGCTCCAGTGTGGTTAAATCAGATAGATAATACAAAAACAAAATATTGCTGGAGATGTCAGAATCTACTGGGTACGTATGAGCATATGTGGTGGAGTTTTTTAAAAAAATCTGACTTTTAGGAGAAAATAGGAAAAGAAATAGGGAAAATAATGGGTTTTGATTTTAAGCTGAAGTCAAGTACCGCCTCACTGACTGATTTGGATGAATTGAATATAAATATAAATAAGAAGGATCTGTTATCCATATTCTTAACAATGGCAAGACAATATATAGCAAAGAATTAGAAGAATAATTTAAATTTGGAAGTGGATGACTGGTATAAAGAGATATGGGAAATAGCTCTAAATGATAAACTAACATGGGAATTGAATTTGAAAAAAGGTTTAGATAAAGAAAATTCATTTTGGGATATCTGAAGTCCATTTCTGGAGTATACATTTGTTAAAAGTAAAGGCGGCAGCACTGTATCAGATGAGTTTTTGGAAAAAAATAAAAAAGTTCATGTAAATACGGCTTTTTCGAGGGCATTGTAGATAACACGGGGGAAATGCTTATTTTGATTTATAAGTCAGATTAAGATATAAAATTGTATCAAAGTTTTGTATTGTGACTGAAGAAAGTGATTTAGAAATATAAGTCTGTGGGTTTTTAAAAACATAGACAATAGGAGTAATTATATTCATTTTAACTGAGATAATATTTTGTATTATGCATTGTTTTGTTTTGATATTCCAATCACCAATTTTTAAATTCTCTTGGATTTTTGTGGCATGGATGTAAATGCACACTTTGTAAACCTTAGCATGCATGTTTTATAACACATCATTCTGGTACTCTTGACAAAAAGAGCCTTTTCATATCTCTCAAGAGAAATTGACAAAAGAAACACACCTCTGTTTTGCACATACTAACATGGATACCACTTCAAAAATTTCACTTTTGTAAGGGTATCTTGGAGAAATAAAGTGCACACTAAACAAACCACACACTTCAAAATGCGCACATTTTTTAACAGCGATGCTTAGGTTCAAGTGGAAAAACTTGTGAAAAAAAGTAAAACAATGGGAAAATTAGGGGAAACGATTTGTAAAAATTACAAGAATTTTGTAATTAAAAGCAAAGCCTTGCATCTAATACAACACAAGGAGAAAAACATGAAGAAATCCAGAGAATTTAAGACTGAGAATTGCTCAGATTCCAATATGGTGTCAATTTTATCATGAAAATTGAACATTTTGGGCTCCTAGGCTGCCCTTTAGAACCTGGCATTGAGAATACTGATGACAGTGACTCTTGGTATCTCTCACAATAATAGTCCAACTTTAGTCTTCTTTCAAAACATTTACACACACCTATTGTTGTCATGTTAGAACATGACAGATTTTCAAGCAACATACTCTTCAGAAGAAATAATTTTTCGCAAAACACTGTTCGGAAAAAGGGCAGAGTTCTGATCCAATGTTTCATAGGTTTGATAAAAATTTCCACTGACATCCATGACAGCTTGGCTGAGCAAAGGCTGCCAGTTTGGGTCTCCATTTCACCATGATAACTCTGTAGGAAGCATTTTGGTTCAGCAGCTCCTCTGCTAATTGAACAAACTGAAACCCATAATGAGGCACAGGCAAAGATGATTGTAGTGAATTTACAAGGACACTGTTTCCATTTTTAATTACATGTCTTTTTTTAAGGTAAAAAGAGAGTCACATTTCTAAGTCACATTTCATTGATGTCGTTACCCAGCTCTCTGCTTTGGAACAGTTCACATACGTGATACTCCCCCCATCCCCCTTTACTAATAAATAGGGCATGGCAGTTGCACTGAACTTTCTCCCCTTTCCAGAATTCTAGAAATATCCTGATTGACACACCCATGTCACTGGGCACTATATTATCCTACTTCCCAGCACAAATTTCATGCACCAAATCCCAGAGAGAACCTGGGCTGAGCAGTTGCTCAGTATGCTAGGTCAAGGTGGCAGGGCTTAATCTTTCAAAGCTCACCCAAAAAGGGCATACCAGCTGCTGTGTCCAAGTAAATCAGATAACAGCAACAGATCTAAAGAGGGAACGAGACAGAAGTAATTGAGATTATTACATCTCTTTAAATCTCACAGCCCAAGCTACCATTTCAGAGGAGCTACTGATGATACAACAATATTAAAACATAATTAAAGCCAGTTGATCATATCATCTTTTGGTTTCTTTTTCTCATTATGCTGCCTGCTCCCCTTTGCCTTCTATCTATTTTTTTTTAAAAAAATCTGGAAACACAGATTGTGGGTAGAAACCTAAGAGCAGCTGGGAGGAAGTTCAAATTCAGGTCAACATGCAGCCTAACTGAAGCTAAGATTTCTGCATCCTTAGCCTAAATTAGAAGAACATTAAAAATCAATGTACTGTGATGTGAAATGGCAGTTTGGAGCTTGGTACACAAACAATGTGTAGAAACAAGGACAGGGTGTTTTTGTACAGAGCTGATGTATTCTGAAAGCACCGAACAAAAGCTGTGGAAAGGGAACAACGAAAAGCGAAGACTTACCCATTTTGATTTTCTTGTACTTATAAGGAAATTGCTTAAAGATTGTTGGGCATTTTTGATAAAATAACCTTATCTCCAATTCTCATATAATTTTAAAAAAATATGTCTTTAAAGCTAATTCACGATTGAAGGACATAGACTGTTTATATACTACAGTAGAAAAAATATTAGAAGACTTACATTGCTGGGTACAAGATACCCTGGATCTGAGCCACAACCATTGCGTCTGCTTTCTGAACACGCCACTGCACATTGAAATCAACTCAGCAAGTTACATTGCCGTGTCCTGACATAAAAATAGTCCTGATGACAATAGTCATCAAGGACTATAAACACAGTTTATAATTTGTATAAAGAATATCCTTTTGTATGAAATTTCTGACTACATGTGAAAACATGAAATGCAATAATTTTAAAAAAGATTTCATTAATTTTCAACAAAAATGTTCTAAAACACAAAAAAATGCAAAAAATCTCAGCTAAGATCAATTCATGCTATGAGAGTATTAGTTTTGGGGAAAGTTTCAACTGCTTTGTACATGAAAGTTTTACATTTTTCAAGGGGGGGACCTGGTATTTTACACAAAATTCACATTTTTGCACAAAACATATGTACTGTTCATAAACATATGCCGCACAAATTTGGTTTTAATAGATATATAAAATTCACACTGTTGACAATCACTTTAGGTGTGGCCCATATGTAATCTAGCCCATGTATAATTCTAAAAAATCAACTCAAATTTTCTTATTATTACTACTATTGCTTTTCCTCTCGTTTTGGTCAAGGAGCCACTCCATATTTATTTATTTAACCTAGCAATATTCTCTAACATGACCAACCAAAACAGCCAGCACTAAAACAACACAACGCAATACAATACAATCTAGGGAGACTCAAGGCCTTAATGAAGAAAACTACAGCTAGACAAATAAAACTTCAAGTTAAATTACTGTATCTATTTTAGAGCAAACTATAAAGTTTGATACTACATAATATATAAAACAGTCAGCTGTAGAAGAAGAATTCAAAACACTGTTGACCTTGAGGTTTTCTTTTTACTACTCTATGAGGATGCAAAATTAATAAGAGATGACATTACATGATTAGTAGATGAAAAAGTAGTGTAAAAACATACTTGCCCATTGTACCCTGCCCTGAAAAGTCCAAACAGGAAAAGGCAGATGTTTTAATTAGAGGCTGAAATCACCTCTGGGCTTAAGGGGGAAATTTCGAGATATATGAAAATAAGTAAATGTGAAATAAGCCCGATTAGACCAATCTAACTCAGATTTCATGGCAACCTGAGGACAGTACTAAACAGAATTAACAAAACTCATTCAGATAAGATTCAGGAGTTTCTAATAATACAAAAAAAATAAAAATAAAAGATTTATTTATTTATTGTCTAAAATATCTAAGAGGCAGATGAGGAATCCTGTTTGGCGTATTCTTGTCCCTGATAACTTTCTGTACTGAGCTTTGACTTTAGGATAAAGAGGCCCATGCAATTAGATTACATTTTTAGCCACATAACAAATCAGTGTGTATGACTCATTTAAAATAGCTCGATGTTGAAGAGTTTGAAACAATTTTTTCAAATAATTTCCCATTATTTTCCTCCATAGTGGAGGCAAAAAGTAAAATTTTACAAAGGAGGAAACTGCCTGTAACAGTTATTATTTGTTCACTGTTGTTTTTTTAAAATGTATTGAGCATCCTTCTTAAGTAAAAGTAGCATACAATGTTCTCACTCAAAACAATATACAACAAACACAGATATAAATAGAAATACTTCCCTCCACATACATAATACTAAAAACGATGTTGTCGTCATGATCATCATTATTGGATGCAAATCAAATACTGGATATTTGTTGTTGTTGTTGTTGTTGTCATTTGATACAAATCAACCATTTGATTCACAGTTGAGGACTGGAATAAAATTAACAGTTCAAGCCCCAACCAAGGACCTAAGAACTGTTAAGGTAATGTCTGAGTATATATGCTAGTAGACTTGTTGTTTTTTTTTTGGAGAGTTAGAATGTTCAAATCAGATAAGTCCAAAATTTCCAAATATCTAGAGATTCCTTTATGTATTGCTCCAAGGGCTCCAATCAACAGATTTCTTCCTCCATAGATGCTCAACTTCAATTTGCAAATTATGATATTTTGTGATTTTCTCAAGTTGTTTGTCTTCAATTCATGCATCTCCTGGTATAACAATGTCAATAAACCAGACTTTCTTCTTTTCCATCAGGTGATTTGTGAGGCAGACATCTATCTGTTTGAATTTTAAAGTCCCACAGGATCTTGACTCTCTCATTTTCTAAAACTTTCTCTATAGAGTGAGATACCACACAGATGGGTGGTATAGAAATATATTATTATTATTATTATTATTATTATTATTATTATTATTATTATTATTATTATTATTATTATTATTATTATTATTATTATTATTATTGTCATCGTCATCGTCATCGTCATCGTCATCGTCGTCCTCGTCCTCGTCCTCGTCGTTGTCATCATCTGATTTATCTGATCCATATTTCAACTTTCTCTCAAAAATGTAGCTCATTGCATACAATTAAATAAAACAAAAAGGTTTAAAATATTAAATGAATGAAAGTTTTTTTAAAAAAACAAATACAATTTTAAAATGCAGCAACAGAAAGAAAATATTGCAACAGTTCAGATGAAAGCTCCTTCCAAACAATGGCTATTAATTGTCAAAGGCCCACCTGAATAAAAAGATGATTCCCTGCCATTTCAATCAAGAAATTTCGTTTAGATCTCAGAACTCAGCCAACTTCATTTTGGACTATAAGAGCCTTTAGAAAATCTGGACCTAAGTTGTGACGAGCTACCACTTCTCTTATACAACTAGTATATCATTGGTATAATGCCAAAATAATACTATTTATTATATTTTTATTTATTTATTTATCATATTTCTATTCTGCCCTACTTGCCAGGGCGACTCAGGGCAGATTACAACATGACATATAAAAACACGTAAAATCACAAATTCAAACACAATCTGAAAGTTTAAAAACAATTTAAAACAAATTCTCATTCCTTCATTAAATAGAGAGAGGGTAGATATAGGTATTAAATAAGCCAGCAGGGAGGGGTTAATGAATATTGGTGGGACACATGATATCTATGAATATTACCAACAGTAATTATTATCTTAGTGCTTTTCAGTTCTTATAAAGGGAAAAAATGTATGGACAAAGATATGATTGAAATTGGTACCTACTAACAGATTTGTAATTTTTGCTTGTTTTTGTTTACCAAATACTGTGGTTTATCATTCACTTACATTGAGTTATAAATTTAATAACCAAATGGGGGTACATGTACAAAGGTTCTTTTTTTTAAAAAAAGAAAAAAGTGGGCTCTTTATTTCTATCGTGATGGGACTCCAGTCTTTTTGACAGAGGGACTAGATATGAGATACGAAAGGTTAAGGGCCCACAGAGATATGATGTAAAGACACAACAATAATTAGAGCACCCAACCAACTGAACATTTTAAAATGGGTTGGACATTTGAAAATGTGTGCGCCCAGTCTTTGAAATTCTGGCAGCTGCTTCTAAGAATGTCTGTGTGTTTGTGTGAATGAGTGAGAGGGGGAGAGAGAGAGAGATAGTATGCCTGCTAAAAATTCAGCCAGAAAAGTGAATCTTAACACTCTATTTTCTAAAACTTTGAATTTTTTTATTAGGGAAGCTGACATTTTAGATGCACAGTAAAAAAAAAAGTAATCATAAGAGTGACATTTAATATTGTTTGTCAGCTAATGGTGAGAAATTTAAGAACACTGCTGACACTCTGGCTTTCAGTTGTACAGCTATACAACCAAGGGAGTAATAACCTTGGAAGTCCCAGCGGAAGCATCTAGTCAATATCTTACTGTCAAATATTAAATATACAAAGGCTGCATTCCTATATGATTTTACCTATGTGTTTATTGGAATGAAATATAATCACTTACTGAATATTATTTCAGCCAGGCTAACATCTAAGCAGACACATGAAGGATAATGTTGTAGAAGATCGAATGTGCATAGTTAGGATTCTGCCATCCAAAATTGTTAGAGGTCGTGCGCGCATGTGTGTGTGTCTCTCTCTCTCTGTGTTACAGTTAAAACTAGTTTTCAGTTAAATCAAGTTTTCCCTAGTTAAATCAAGTTTTCCCTAGTTAAAACCAGTTTTAACTGAACGCTTCTGTTAGAACTAGATAATTCTCATTTTCCACATTTTGATTTCACTGTTACTATTTCTCCAACCCCCCACCTTATACTAGGCTTAGCCCAACGTTTGAGGTTGTTCTTTACATGCAAATTTATACAATTTTCAATGCACATTTCTCCTGATATACACATTTTGCCTGAAAGTTTGCCTTATATACACATATTTTTTCAAGCAGCTTTCCTAAAGCAATGAATTTCTAAACACTGTTTTTCACAAAATAAATGCACTTTCAAAAGGGATTTTTCAAAAAGAAATACAGACAGACAGACAGACAGACAGACAGACAGAAAGAAAGAAAGAAAGAAAGAAAGAAAGAAAGAAAGAAAGAAAGAAAGAAAGAAAACAAAGATACTACACTTTCAAATGCCAAGAATTCTACATTGATAGCCCAGCAGGCCTACAGACTAAGAAAGCAGCTATTTCCAACCACATTTGATTATGTTTTTGTGATTCAGTAAAGGTTTTGCCTTGCTCCAACATTTATTTTGTGGAGGGCTCATATAGCTCTCATTGTTTATTTTCGGAATCACTGAGGGTAAAGGGGGGGGGGAGAGACACACACATTACATCACCACCAAAAAATTTACACAGACTCTTAACATCAAACCAGCAGGACTACAAACTGAAGGAAACAGCTAGTTCCAACCACTAGGCACTAAATGACTTTGATTTGGTTGGATCTTGTAAATAAACTATTTTTTAAAATCCCAATCCCTTGATTGATGGCTCCGCGCTTTTGTTATGGCCTGTTCCCTGTCCAAACATAAATTTGCATTTTGTTAGGGGCATATGTACACACCTGGTCTTCTGTACTTGAGGGAGGAGTGATATCCAAATAACAATTATGTAATGCAGCCTGCTGTTTTCCTCACTTACCATCTGGACATCTGCTAAGAACTTTTAGAACTCTCATTTATAATTTTTCTGCACTAGCTACAAGAAATTGGTGCATGCCTGACGAAGTGATCTTGAATCACGAAAGCTTGTGTAATGTTCGCAAATTTTGTGATTTTATAAAGGTATTGCCTTGTTCCTGCATTATATAAGGATCATACAGCTGTCTTTGTTTGTTTTCCAAATGATAACCGAGTTTTAGTTTTAGTTTAATGCTAGAAAATTAGGTATGTTAATCTTTTTAGAAATTTTCTTGATCATCTTTCTAAAGTACCCTATGAGCATGTCCAGATGGAACATAGAGAGTTTTGACCATAACTAAAACAATCACTCATACACTTCTACATGCATAGCTACTTAAAGGTGTTTTAAGACAGTTGGTAGCAGAAGAGTGGAAAAACAATTTTTTTTATAAGAAAGATGGTACAAAAAGGGTTGGCGGTTAGCATTGAATGATAAGTTAAGATCAGAGATTAATTTAAAGAAAGGCATGATAAAAAAGAATGGTGTTTTTTTAAATTATGGAACCCTTATGTTATATACGGACTGACAAGCATGGATGGAGTTAAGCCAATTCAAGAAGAGTACAAATTTTGGGAAACGTAAGGAGTATTAACTATGTTTATAAGTTTAATTGGCATACTACACCATGTGCAGCACCAGGGTGGGAAAGGGTTTATGAATGTCTGTTTATAGAAATGTATATTATTGTTTTTGTCTAGTTTATGTAAATATGTTGTTTTATGGTGAAAGACTTCTGATAAAAATATATTTTTTAAAAGGTGTCCCCCCTCCCATGTTGTGCATACAATTAGCATTGAAAGGATTTTATGTGTGATTAGCAAAGACACCATAGTGAGACAGTGGGGTCATACTGGCCATTTCTTCTATCTGCCTTCCACCTGACACTCATACATTAGGCATCAAGTTTGCGAACTGTCCCTCCATGTCTGCCACTAGGTTTTGTGGTGTGCAAATTCTGCACATTTCTTCATACATAAGCTACTGTTGCAGCATAATGTTCAACACATGGATATCAAAGATTATCACATTTTTAATCCTACTCACCCATCACATCTGTGTTTTTCCCTGTCAAATGAATGTCACTGTTAACTAATCCATTTTGCCTACCTGTAGAAAAAATCCCATTGGTTTCCATTATATGTTGCTTGCATCAACAACATAGCTGCTCCATGTGAAAATGACAAAGAAGCAGTTTTCACCAGTGATCATGGGAAATCAATGTAAATTAGGAAGGGATCTATATTAACAGCAAAAAAATGTGAATATTTTATTAATAATGATAATATGGTCCAAGTTTTTGGAATTGATTTCTAAAGATAAAGGCCGAAATGAGAAGGTTGAAGAAGAAATGTAATGGGTGAGGAAAGAGTTAAGTCACCCTCACCACCAGCCATTTTATGGTAAATTCCCCCCTCCCCATTTTGCAGCTGACGATCAACAGTGACCTAGATTTCAATATTTCAATGCACTAAGCAGTGCATTTCACCTGCATTTAAAGGCATTGCTTAAACAAAGATGCTCACAAATAAATTCATTTTTCCTTCATTTCTATAGGATTTCCCCATCATTTATTAAAATCCAGGACAACGCATTTAAGAAAGAGGTTCAAAGAAAATACTCACACATTGTGCATCCTACAATGAAACTTCAACCACGTAGGTTTCAGAAATAGCTCCATATCAGTATAAAGTGAAGATGCTTATTAATCCAGATTTTCAAAAGTTAGAGAAAGAAATGTTGCTTCTTAAAAGAAAACACAAAATAAGCATGGCTCTACAGTAGAAAAACTCAGCATGAGGGGAAAATAATGTGCCAAATTAGATCATGGCTTTCTTTGGCTCCATGCCAGTGAAAGAAAAACTGTCCTTGAAACAGTGAAATCCCATGGATGTGATCAGCCAGAGAGAAACAGCAGAAACAACACAGAAGCGCCCTTACGGAATTAACAGAGCACAAAGATTACAATACAATAGGACTTCAAAACAGCCTGGTCTACTAATGTCATTAGTGAATCAGGCATGAGAACAAAAGGAAAGGTAAACACTGATGAAATCAACTAAATTGTTGAGTAATTTGTTTGGGGCATCCCTGTAGAAGCAGTGGTGCTGTCAGGGGAAAAAAGGGCCAAGTTTCATTCAGCTTAAAACACATAGTATGATTTTTTTAGGACATTTTGAAGAAAGTTAAATAACACACTTTCCCATATAAAGCAGTGGTTGTAAGACACCCCGAGTCTAAAATTACACCCCGAGTCTAAAATTATCTAGCTTCATTACTGTGTGAGAATATGGAAATTCAGTTTATATTTTTCACAATTACTTTTTTTAAATTACATTTCCCATTATTTCCTGAGGACCATAGTCCCCATCAAACTCACATAAAAAGTCCCTCTTCCAAGTTCTGCATTTTCACTAGAAAAGAGAAGAACTTGGCAGCGTGGGAACGATTATTCCAAACACCTCACATTGTCTGTCAGTTCATGTTGGTTTTGTCATAATTCAAATGCATGAGAAATTCTCTGGAGTCTGAAACCAAAGTCCTGGGCCTCTCTCCATTTTATTACACCAGAGGAACACTAAGAAGGGAAAAGATTCAGATTCCGGCATTCAAATTAAATCACACATCCTATGGAAAAAAATGATCTGCAATAATGAAAGCAGAACATTGGGGGACTGAAAATTGCTATTGAATAATGAGGAAAACAAAACTAGGCTTTCAGTAAAGGCAGCGAGGCCTCTAGTGACTCAATGAAAAGAGACATGGAAAACAATTTTCTCCCTTTTAGCAGGCAATTTTTTATTGATTACCCTAAGTATTATCAAACCAATCATGAGAACTGTGGATGTCATAAAGCATTCATTTATGACGCCAGTAATCTTTCAGTTTTGAATTGGCTTTACATTATGGAGACATGCTGACCAGTAAGATAGTTGATTTTCAAAAATAAAAAATAAAAAAAATACCAGCAACTGGTGTCAAAAAACTGGGGAAAAGCAATTGTAAGGAATATAGTTGCCCACAATCCATTTAGATTTTCATGTGTGGTAGTTCTAAGCAAGTGCAGTCAGAAGTGGACATTTTAAATCACATAATCATACACAATATTTTTATATGTCCCTTAAAAACATATAAAATTCAAATAGCATGTCAGAATTGTCTTATAAATTATGGATTATGCCTCCCTCCCCCCAAAAAAAGAGAAGACAAATTCATCTGATAACACTCAACAATCAAACTGGATTTAACCAAGGCGGTAGGAAACGAAGAAGGGATATGTGGATTTTTACGAGTCAACATAAAAAAGCATCCATTCGGCCATGTACCCTGACTCCTAGCACTGTTTGCTGCACATATTTTTTGCATTCAAAGCCTAGGAAAGTTACTTTATGGGGGGACTACACTCCCAAAATCTACAATCTGCAAGGCCTCAGGGGTACAGGGGATTCTAGAAGCTGTCATTACCACTGGGTCTGTTTTCATGTATCTGTGTTATAGAACAGAAGCATCTGCCACTACTTCTCCCACTGATTGATGTTTCACAGATTTGTGGGGGTTTGGACTCAGGCCATCAAAATGACAAGCCAAGCAGTTCAAGTTCACATTATTTTCACAGGTTCTCCTCAAAGGCAAATGTAGGCACAGTAATTTGCTAGGAGCATGTGACAGAGTGTCTCAACTGGTGTAACCATAGTTACCACTAATGATAGTAAGCTTCTAAAAGAGAGACTGGAACCAGCCTTCAAAGCTCTGCCCTCCAATATGTTCTAAATGTGGAATTCATAAGTGCAACCCCAGGACACATTCACATTAAAAGCAGGCCTCATTTGAGGGACCTGAACATAATTGCTTTTCTGTGTCAGAGCTAACTTATACTAGCACTATTATCTTATAGGTTTACAGAGCAACACTTCTGTAAAACTCTGACGTTTGCCTGGCATTGCCTCTCTGGAATTACACCGAGAGGTGCTAGCAAATAAACAAAATACGATAATACAGCACCGTACCTATGTACTTTGTGGACAACAACTCCCTAGACCAGTGATGGCAAACCTTGGCACTCCAGGTGTTTTTGTACTTCAATTACCAGAAGCTCAAGTCAACACTTGAAGTTCCAGAACACCTGGAGTGCCAAGGTTCACCATCACTGCCCCAGACAACAGCTAAAATAGAGGAAAAGCTTTCTGCACACCTCTCAGGCTGTAATAATTAAAAGAGGCTAAATCTATGTAGAGCAAAAACAACAAACCTTATGCCCAGAGTCGCATGTCGATTGGGGCGGCTATACAAATTGAAATATCATCATCATCATCATCATCATCATCATCATCATCATCATCATCATCATCATCATCATTATTATTATTATTATTATTATTATTGGATGGATGAATGCTGAAGACTGTCTCCTATTTGGCAGTCAATCAATAGACTTTGAAGTGAAGCAGGAAAGTCAAATAATGCAATTTATGGCCCATTGTGCATACATACAAAAGAAATAACAGATAATGTCAAAGTACAGTAAAACCTCTACATATGATTTTTTTTCCATTCCACGAGGTTATTTGTATATCAAAAATGTGTATGTTGGAAACACATTGCATTACCAGAAGAGGCCACTAGATGTCACCATATATATTTTACTGTATATCAAATTTTTCCTATTAAAATTTTGTATGTCAATAATTTTTTAGACAAGATTTCTACTTGTATGTCAAATGTTTTGTAGGTCGAACAGTTTCTATGTCAGGGTTCCACTGTAGTCTGCTTCTGGTCAAAAATACCTTAACTGTTTGGACACTTGAATTTTTCAATTTTACCCTCTGTTTTATAACAATCCATTATTTAAAATGTCCAGCAATCTGAAACTAAGAAAGAAAGTTCCTCTGGATTTATTTCCTTTCCTTAATGCTAATTAGACCCTCCTCCTTTTTATCTAACAGCCTGTGCCTGTTACGTTCCATGTTACTACTTTAATTTTCTTTGACATCTATGTTATTTATATTATATGCTCTCCTAACCCTAGTAGTGCAAATTCTGTTTCTAGTGCATCTTTTCCCATCATCCTCACCTCCCTTTAATCCCAACAATAAGGTTTCCTTTCCCTTTTTCACTCCCCTTGTTCTGCCTATAGGAGAACCACTTCTTAGTGGTGAAGACAGGGGAGGTGAATCACCATGCAATTGGGATTTATTT
This sequence comes from Furcifer pardalis, assembly GCA_030440675.1. Lineage (NCBI taxonomy): Eukaryota > Metazoa > Chordata > Lepidosauria > Squamata > Chamaeleonidae > Furcifer > Furcifer pardalis. The sequence goes on from CP126895.1 coordinate 26,451,044, forward strand.
CCTTGCCAGCAGCAGACACTAGTTGGCTCATCAAAAACCTTTCAGGACAGACCACAAAGAGAGGATGCCCTATGTCGAATTGCAGTTTTGCCCCATCTCTAAAATGTATTTGTTTTCTCCTTCTACTTTTCAAGTGGTTGTTTAGAGCAGGGGTGTTCAGGGCACCATGGGAAGGTGCTGGACAGGGAATGGGGTGCCTATGGGGGGGGGGGTTGGAGGGAATCCCATACATTGCTATTGGGCCCCAAGGGCACTAGAAGCAAGGGTGGGGTGAGACAAATCCCGATTGCCCAATATACCAGCACACGCCTGGTTTGCAGCTGTTGAGACTTGCCCTTGCAGGATTTGGCATTCTCTGCAAGCAGGGGATCAGCCCCCACCAGCTAACAGGGGCCCCCCGCCCCCCCTGGGATGCCAATGGGATGTGTGTGTGTGTGTGTGTGTGTGTGTGTGTGTGACATTGTTACTCTTCCTGAAAAAATATTCACACACACACAAAAATTTAGAATCCTGGCGATAGCCCTGTTTACAGGGTAGTTGAAGCCAGAGAACAGAGAGTATTGTTCATAAAAATAATAATAATTAAAAAGAAAGAACCACAGTCAAATAGGAACAGAGCTGCTATAATACAGCATATAGCAATAGCAATCACACTTCTAAACTGCCCCATGGCGCTTACTGCACTCTCTGGGCAGTTCACAAGTTAATTAGCATTTTTCCCCCAACAAGCTGGGTACTCATCCCTCATTTGTCCTACTCTTCTTCTTCTTTAAGTGCTGTATCTGATTCCGAATATTGGCGAACCTCATGGCAATCAGCTATGAAGATAGTTCTGGAAGCAATATAGTGCAGTGGCCTTTGACTAGCCTTCTGCAACGCAGCGTGTCACCCTGAAAACAGTTTATAGAACTCAGCTCAGGTAACCCACAGTAATAAATACTTACTTGTGGAGTTATGAGAACTTCCTCAATTCATGAGTCATTTGAACTGGCTGCTCAGCTTTATTTTCTAGTTATTTTCAAATCTTACTTTGAATGGGTATTTTAATGCATTTTGAGGCATCAGAACAGGGTTTTGTTTTGTTTTAAAAATCTATTATTCTCTTCTCAAATCTAAGGATTTCAAATCAGCACAACATCAAAAGAGCATTGGCTTCCCTATAAAAAACAAAACAAAAGTGCTAGTGTTTTCAGGATTGAAACAAATAATGATAATGGGATACTTTTCAACTATTATAATAAGTAATGGAAACAATGGCTTTTTAAAAACCACTTTCCAATCTCTTCTCAGAGGAAAAGCATCAGCTCATTGTCAGTGGTAGAAGAGAGTCTGGTGAATAAAAATAAAGTCCACTTTGGCATTTAACATACAGATTTACTAATTTAGGTAAAGGGTAAAGGTTTCCCTTGCTCAAAAGCCAATTGTATCCGACTCTAGGGTTCGGTGCTTATCTCTATTTCAAAGTCGAAGAGCCAACACTGTCTGCTTCTGAAGACATTTCCGTGGTCATGTGGAAGGCATGACTAGACACCGGAGCACATGGCACACTATTTACCTTCCCACCAAAGTGGTCCCTATTTATCTTCTTGCAATTTCTTGCTTTCGAACTGCTAGGTTGGCAGTACTAGGTTGGCAGTACTAATTTAAATGGTCCTTATTTCTAAAGTTCATCTAGTTTGGCCCTTATTTGTATGCTTTTACTCAGTTGACTTTACTAATTAAAAAGCATCAGCATTCAAATATGTTTCATTTCATAGAGGACTCGGTCTTATTTCATCATTAAGCAAAGAAAGAAAAAATAATACTTCTTTCTTCTCTGTTTTGCTTAAAAAAACAGGCTGTGCATCCCTTGTCACTGAAGAAGACAATTATTCAATGTTGCAAAGATTTCCACTGTTTGCTTAACAGCTAACATTTACTTTGCAAGGAACCAGGAATCTGACTCTGGGCATATAAAGGGGGAGGTGACTTTAGCCTCTTGGTGAAATGAAATAGTTTACACAGGAGTGGGTAACCTGCTTTGCTACCTGGGAAAATTTATGTTATTCTATAGAAACTGTGTGTTTTATTTTCTGTACTCCCCATTGATTGTGTTGAAAATTTTCTAAGGCTGTTCCTTCTCATCTTCACTTACAGTTTTCCAGTTCTAATGCAGTTTTCCTCAAGAACCCAGAATCCTGTCTCCTGCTCTCCATTTACCTGTTAGTATTATTCTAAAGTGTGTGATGTCATTTTTATCCCAAATATTTTTCAGATTGGGAAGCCTGCACACAGAAGCAAATAGACCATGTGGTCAGGAAATGAATATCCTGCAATATATAATCACCTGAGCTAGTTTAATTCACTGAAACTGTCGAACAAAAAGCAATGCACTTTCTGTAATAATAATTTCATGTCAGAAATTATTTTGGGTTGAAAGGATTTTTACTGGAGAAACTCCGCTCAGGGGACACCCAAATGAGGCTCCTTTTATGTCCCCAAGAGCTGGGACAGAGACAGGCACTCAATCTGTCATGCCGTACCGGGGTCTCAAACTGCCGACTTGCCAGCATTCCAGCTAACAAGGCAAGCTTCCTAACAACTGAGCCACCACAGCTCCTTACACTTTCTGTGATCCCATATAGAGTGCCTCAGGAGAATTCTAGACATCATAACTGGCACATTTCCTTAATAAAGGGAAATATTAGGCACCATAGAGTAAAACTGAGATCTGGCAAAAGCAGCCTAGTTTAATTAATGTTTCTTGAAGTGCACACATAGTTATTTACAACCAAAACTGTAGCTGAGGTGAGAACAATTTATTTAAACAATCTGCTTCGATCTCACCTTCCCAAAGATACATGGAAACCTAGAACATAATATTGAAATATGGGCCCATTTGAATTGTTTGGGTGTAGTAAGATGTAACAACCATACAAATAGTCTTCCATTTTAATGAGCCCCCCCCCCCCCAAGATTCACACCAGTGCATCTTAATGCATTATGTGACAACAGAGGTACAACCCGACGTACCCTGGATGACAACCTTGCCAGCTAATCTTTCTAACACCAGATTGAACCAAAGGAACTGAAGAATGAATCAGACTACAGAAAATGACTTTTATGAGCTTTTAACTTTTAGTTAGGACTGTAAATCCTAGCTTGTCTCATTTTCATGTGTCAGAATAAGAAACGGCAATGCAATGATGAATATGTTCTGTCGGTCTCCAGAAGACTCAGAGGCGTAGCTACCGCCGTATCTGCCGTATCAATTATACGGGGCCCCCGGGCCACGGGGGCCCCCAACGTGCGTAAGCAAAACAAATATTTACCCTTCCTAGGGCCCCCCAAACAAATTTTTATACGGGGCCCTGCCAAGGCACGCTACTCTTCTGAGAAGACTCTTCATTTTTGGAGCGATCTTGTTGTTGTTGTTCTTTAGCAGATGGGATAGAGTGTATAAACTATTTTAAACTGCATAGATAGACTAGAATAGCTGCTGGCTTTGTACAAGCTTTTGAAAACCAGAGCAATATTTCATTGTGAATGGAAGATAAAATTGTTTGAATTCATTTATCATATTTATTTATTTATTTAACAAAGTTTGAAAATTCCTCCACATTCAGAATATAAAGAATTTGAGATGACAAACATTCAGATTAGAGATAAATGCTCATTTTGGGATTTTACTTAGATACAATGCTGATAAATCAGGAACTGGTTTGGGTTTTTAAAAGTCAATTTATTATTACATGGTCCTTGTGTTGGTGTGTATGTCCTAATGTAACAACTTTTAGCCCAGTTGTAAGATGTGTGGTATATTAGCCAAGGAGCTGATATATCATGGGTTTTAAAATAGCTGCATTTGTAGAGAAATTGGCACTAAACCTATATATATATAGGCACACAAAGTCCTCATCAGCCCCAGGCCAGTACTGATCAAGCTGCTGCCCTCCATCAAGATGGATTCAAGTGGGATTTAATCCGCTTAGGGACCATTTCCTTTCCTGGGTGGACTTTGCCACCCAAGGCCATTAGGCCTCAAGTTTCTCAGGTTAGTTGTTGTTGCTGTTGTGGTGGTGGTGGTGGTGCTTCTTCTTCTTCTTGTTGTTGTTGTTGTTGTTGTTGTTGTTGTTGTTGTTGTTGTTGTTGTTCGACTTGTATGTCGCCCCACTCGCAAAGCGACTCTGGGCAGCTAACAAAGATCCAAAATATACATTTACAATTACAAGGTACCACATGATCATAATACAAAAACATTTTAACATATCATCACCACAAATCATCACAAATCACAGTATCAAAAGTATCAGTATCACAATATCAAAAGCATTACAAAAACAGAGGGGGGGGGACCCTCATTTGAGAAGTCCCACATAAGGTCTGACAGCAACAGAAACAACAAAAACAGCAACAAGAACAAAGTCAAAAGTCACCGTTCTTGTCCTCCTCCTGGCCAGTGGAAGGGCCAGGAGGGCAGCGTGAGGGTGTCTTTGAGTCTCCCATGCCCCATGGGGGCTCCTTTATCCTCCTGGCCGATGGAAGGCCCAGGAGGAGATGGCGGCGTGAGAATGTCTTTGAGCATCCCATGGCCACAGGGTCACCTTTATCCTCCTGGCTGGTGGAAGGCCCAGGAGGGCACGGCAGCGTGAGGACATCTAACTTTTACATTAAAGACAAACCTTGCTGCCTGACTTATATTGCCCTAAGCGAATACTGAGATTTGTCTTCGATGTCCAAAGAATAACATTAACCATAGGAGTAGGACATTTTGTCTTTGAAAAGGGAGTGCAATGTAAGCTGAAAAGGTTCAGGATAGCAGGTTTAGTGTCTAATCTTTTCTGACTGCTACTGTTGTTTGTTCTAAATTTCACACCATCGCTTGACAAATGGCATTGAGTCACTGGCAGTAGGGTCTACTCAATGACCATAGCAGGATAACCTGGCCAGACTGGAATATATATTACAGCTCTTCTGCCTGACAAAGGGGTTATTGTAGGACCAACATCACCAGCACATTGTGGATCTGCTAACCTGAAAACTCTATTGGGCCATCCAAAAGCCACCAAAGAGCAAAAGGGAAAGGTAGGAAAACAACTAAAATTAATCCACCAGTGAGGTAGCTGCCTCCAATTTATTGTCCTTAAGTGATGCAGCCTTAAATTAGAAACAGATGGAGGGGGGAGAGAGGAAATGTTAAGACTGTATGATATTTTATATGATCAGCCAATCATGTTGTGGTTGCTTTGTGTATGCACACATGCATGTATGTGTCTACACTTGCTTCACTTCTCAAAGGAAAAACAAATTAGATTTGCAAAGCCCATTTGCACCAGTGATGGAGACTTTGGTAAGAAAATAATCACACTCCTTGTCTTGTTCTTGCCTGAAGTGAAAGAATTTCACAGAGCTTGAAAATGACAGCCTAAGTCTACACAAACGAAGAAGTTACTGAGTATTCATGACTCAAAGTGACAGATTCATCCATCCAGGCTCAAAAGGTTGAATGCTTAATTTTTAAATGTCTGAGTTTGAATCCATGTCAGGATAAGACTAGGTTCTCAGCTTCTACTAACACTCCCATCTTTAAAAAATTTATATGGTGGGCAGGAATAACATGCTGGCGGGCAACTTGTGGATAGCATCAAGAAGCACCCTACCCCAATATTTCACAGAACACCCTTGACGCCCAACCATGTGCTTTCATTGCCACACCATGAATAGCTATTTCTGTATGTAATAGTTTTGCCAGTGCAGACGAAGGATTATTTTTTTCAGATTAGTTTTGAAGTATTGCAAACTTTACCAAACTTCATATTCAGGATATGGAAGAAAACAAGTCTGACAGATTTTCCAATCTTTTATTTTGATCCTTGTGGCTGATGCTGGCCACTATAGGATGGTTGCCAACACAGTGGCATTCCCTTCTTTAAAACATCTAACATGTCCTGCTGTGTTATTCTTTGCTGTACCATTTGTTGATGTTATTGGTTTAAAATGTACTTGCCTGAACTTAATAATTTTTACATTGGGGTTGGTTTACTTGATTTGATGGTAGGGTAAAGGTAAAAGAAAGGTAAAGGTCACCTTTGCTCAAAAGCCAATTGTATCTGACTCTAGGGTCCGGTGTTCATCTCTATTTATAGCCTCTGCAGATGTTTCCATTGACATGTGGCAGGCATGACTAGACACCTAAAAGAACACAGTGGAAAAATTTGTCAGCCTTAAAGAGGCCACAATACTTCTATTTTTGTTTCTGTTTTTGCTGAATCTAGCTAACAAGACTAATAGAACAACAGTGACTAATGCTACATTTGAATCATCAGGATAAAAATCTGTGCTACCTTTGATGGCGTGCTATAAATACCAATATACAAAATTGACATCAAAAGATACATATCTTTGATCAGGCTTTAAAACATGGATGCAGATAAATTACTTTCAAGCCAGCCCATTTGAACCAATCATAGGTAATTAGAGGATCTTATCACACATCACATCTTATCAACAACACTGGCAATATGTTCCACAGTGCTGTTTCCCTTAGGCAAAATTACAAATTCTGCCATATATGCTGAAGTACCAAAAATTCACTTTATCAAAAGTGAATGCATTATATCAAGTAATGAGCCAAAGCTTTCATTTTCTTGCTTGCAAGAAAGAAGATTTTTGTCAGTTGTGAAGTCAATATCTAGAATATCAATGTATTCTTTTTATTCTCAAGAATACCTCCAGTGACTTTGGTGAATCTGCTATAGTTTGCAGGATGTTGGCTTCAGTAGCCACCATCAACATCAACTTGATTCACATAACCAATCTACATGCTTTTACTTCACACTACTAGCCTTGCACTTCTATCACTCTTTTGTTTGTTTATAAATGAATGCAAAGCTAATGTGCAAATGATAGATATATATGTTGTTACCTGTGAATTTTACATTTATTAAATATTAAACATCATTGTTCAGTTGCACAGTTAAGTCTGATCCTTTGCGACCCCATGGACCACAACAAACCAGGCTCCTCTGTCATCTGCCATCCTCCATAGCCTACCCAGATCTATACCCACTGTGTCAACGATGCCATATAGCCATCTCATCCTCTGCCGCCCCTTCTCCTTTTGCCTTTAATCTTTCAGAGAATCAGGGCCTTCTCCAATGAGTCCTCTCTTCTCATTTGGTGGCCAAAGTACTTGAGCTTCAGTTACAGTATTTGTCCTTCTAAGGAGCAATCAGGGTTGGTTTCCTTTGGGATTGATAGATTTGATCTCCATGCAGTCCAGGGGACTCTCAAGAGTCTCCTCCAGGACCACAGTTTAAAAGCATCTATTCTTCTGCACTCAGCCATCCTTATGGTCCAGCTCTCATAGCCCTGCATTACTACTGGGAAGAACATTGCTTTGACTATGTGGACTATGTGGACACTATTTAAAATAGTGGGCATTTAATACGCTCACAAAAACATAAAATTCTCATAATAGACAGCTACAGTTCAACAACCGATAACTTCCTCTGGATAATATACATGGATTTAAAAATAAATAAAAACAAGGTGTTCTTGGCTGGAGCTATGTAATCTAATCTAACCTGAACTATGTTATAACTAAAGGGGAAATAGATTAGACGATAGGAGGTAGCAAACCAGAGTACCAGCCTGTGCCTTTACAAAGCTCTTACAGGCTTGTCTCTAACCGTGGAATGGCCCTGCCAGTGTTCACTACTTTAAAAAGAGAAAGCAGGATTTCTTTTGCTGGGGTAGTTCAGCACAGAAAATGAAGGTTTTGGAAACTTCTTATAGTGGTACTGTGTCTGGAAAGATTCTTTTAAGAACAAAATGAGATACTGATGCTGGCCATAACTGAGCAGCACAGGAATTCTGTTCTGAGTTCTAAGCCACCTTCGTGCTACTGATCTGTCTTCAAAACTACATTTCCTCTCTCCAGCCTTTGTTATAGTTGATACACACATTTCTGCAAGCTTGCATGGGTTTCAGTGCAACAGTTTGAATGTTTGAATGTTTTAATTCTGTTATTTAAAATTGTTTTTGACTATCCCATATCCTGCAAACCTAGCAGTTCAAAGGCAAGAAATTGCAGGTAGATAAATAGGTACTGCTTTGACAGGAAAGGTAACAGCGTTCATGCACTAGTCATGCCAAGTCAGGAGCCCTGGCGGTACAGTGGTTAAACTGCTGTCCTGAAACCAAAGGTGTGAGTTCAATCCTGACCAGGGCTCAAGGTTGACTCAGCCTTCTATCCTTTCGAGGTCAGTAAAATGAGTACCCAGCATGTTTGGAGCAAAATGCTAATTAACTTGTGAATGGCCCAGAGAGTGCACTAAACGCTATGGGGCAGTATGTAAGTGTGATTGCTTTGGTTTGTGAATGCTATGCCTGTCACATGACCACAGAAACATCTGCAGATGCAGACAGCACTCGCTCATTGGCTGTAAATGGAGATGAGCAGTCAGAATCGACTGGTCTTTGAGCAAGGTAGACCTTTTAACTTTTGCTTTATAGAACTTGAGTTTTAAAATTGTTTTACACAGCTTTGTAACTGCTGTGAAATACAGTATTGTGATGCACAATGGGTTGTAAATGCCTTAAATGATTTTTTAAAAAGTAAATTCAATACACCCCTAGCAGATTTTTTGGGAGAAACCCAGACTTGAACCTGGAGAAGAGTACAGTAGTGAAACAAATGGAAAATGAGTTGCAACCAGCAAGAACTTATTTCTTGACAGTCTGGTCAATCATGGAATCAAGGAAATGGATGAGTGTGGTCTATGGGAATAATGTGTTGAGTGTCAATGGAAGAAGAAATACAGAGTAACAGAAGAGAGGGGTATTGGTTGGGAATAGAAAGGAATGTTGGTAGTTGAGATATTTACTGAAATTATCCATTTTGCATCCTGAAGACATTTAGTACATTAAGCACATTTTTACACAGAAATCCATATGTATAGGCTAATGGTATGTTTTGGAGAAATGAAATGCACACAGAATCATGCCTCCATTGAACACCATCTAAGTATGCAGGTAGCTAGAAATAACTACAGCTGAACCATATGTAGCACATTTTATTCAGTGGGAAAATATGCACAAAAATAGGTAAATAAATATTTATTCTGTAGAAAATGTGAATGGAAAATGTGTACAGATTTCTACAAAGGAAGCAAAGAAAGCTTGATCTGAAAACAAGGGTGAGCTGGGAACACAGCCATGAGAGAAATTTACGCATCCACAACAAAATTTTTGTGCATCCCACAGAAGTTGAGGCATGTAAAAATGAGGCCTTTGCCACTTATAGAGTGCGTGAGAAGGATCTGGACACTGGCTGATGCCTGGAACAATTCTGTTAGGAGGTTTGAAGGGGGGGGGGAGAATTGATTTACAGTCCCTGCAATTGCCTCTTGTACTTTCTGTAGTCCCCCCAAATAAATTCTCCATGCTTTAATAATAGTGAATTTTGTTAATAACTTTAGGTCAGCACCATTATAACAAAAACAAACAAACAAAAACAAAAATAATCTCTACAACAAAAACTTGTGTTTACAGGTAAATCCTTGTTTTTCCTCATGTTTGCATATAAGAATGAAAGACTGCTTTTTCCCTTCTTGTCCGGCTATGAGATAATTTCCCATCTGTCTGGTTTGTAGTTTTCACATTTGTGAGAATAATTTTTCTCTAATAATGCAAAATCTGTTGGGGGGGGGAGGTTAAAACTGCTCTTTGTGTCTTTTTATTATCAGTACTTGAGGTGTGTGTGTTTGCTTCTCAAACGGCAAGGACATGAAGTCTATGGAGAATCTCTACTGTGTAAACTGCAAAGACTTTGATGGGGCTGGAGACTTCTTGTCTTGCTCTCATGCTATAGATAAGGAATCTCGTGAGACAAGAATCTCATCTTCTCTCTAACAATAGCAACCAAAACCATGCAGGAAAATTGTTTCCAGACATAAAAACTCTATATTATTATAAATTTGGCAGCTCCCTTTCTTCACTATTAGGATAGTAAAGGTAAAGGTCGCCCTTGCTCGAAAGCTAGTCAGATACAACTCTAGGGTTCAGTGCTCATCTCTGTTTATAGCCAGGAACCCAGAGCTATCTGTGTCTGCAGACATTTCTGTGGACATGTGGCAGGCATGCCTCAACACTGGAGTGCACGGAATGTTGTTTACCTTCTCATTGAATTGATCCTTATTTATCTACTTGCAATTTCTTGCTTTCAAACTGCTAGGTTGGCAGGAGCTGGGACAGAGACAGGAGCTCACTCCATCATGCAGTACCTGGGAATTGAACTCTGACCTTCCAGTCAGTGAGTTCAGCATCTTAACCATTTGAGCCACTGCAGTCCCTCACTATTAGGATACTTCCTGCTTTATTCTTTGTATTTGGTTTGGTATGTGTGCTTCTTTAACATGCTTAACTTATTAGCAACAAGAAGGTCAACAATTAGGTATATACAGATTTTTAAGACATTCTGCCTGGGTTTCCAAAGAAGAGACAATGGTTTTATCTTAGTGCTTTACCTTATCACTGATTGATAACACTCCATGAACCTTCCCTCTTTCAATCTATACTTTTAATTACAGGAAACTGGCAACTGCTGATTGGAATCAAATTATTTATTTATCACAGGTGAATTAAAGACAATAAAGGTACTATATATAATACACATCTATATGTCAGATACAAAGGCACATCAAAAGGTACCATTATCCTCTCTTTCCTTTCCTTAATATGTTGCTTCCCTTCAGGAAGGCCTTAAAAATGTGGCTATGCCAGCAGGTGTGGGGTACAAATGGTACCACAATCCAGCCCTGCTGACTTATTTAGCCCTGCCAGGGGTTCTTATTTACCCCTGCCCGGGTGTCCTTCTTTTTAAGGGGATTGGGGAGATTTTATAAATGTTTTTAGATAGTTTTATAGTATTGAGTTTTAATTAGCATTGGGTATAGGTTATAACTGACGTTGTGAGCCACCCTGGGTCACTTAGGTGAAAAGGGAGGTTATATAAATCCAACAAATAAATAAATAATAAATACCGGTAGATGTAATATAAGTTCTGGCTAATTTAAATGTGCAAGCCTGCACCTTGGATGAGGACTAGAGTGTTTTTGATAGTGACTTCAAAGCTGCCAGTGCTTGTTGAATTGGAGTGTTTTAGCAAATGATATAGTAGGTCCTATAATTCTTAGTCTGAATGATAATTATGGATAGTTGTATCACTTTAGATGCTAATATTCTACTATCCTCATGAAGGGAACAATTGCCATAATATGTTTGTTGTTCTGGATCAAAATAGCAACACAACATGTATTATGGGACTTTTGATAAGGTGTGACTACAAAGAATGCCGCAATGAGCACCTACAATTTCAAAATCTGCCACTACATCATTCAATTTCCTTCTCCCAGCTATTCAGCTGGAACATCTCTAAATATTATTAAACAGTAGGACTGAAAACATGGTTCTACCATGTTGCTTTAGTTGGCCCATGAAATAGCTGTATGTAATTGGGTCCCATCTGAATCTCACCTCTTTGAATGAGGCTATGTTTAGAAAATGTTCAGTGGTTATCTGAAAGGTGTCATTTTCAACCAGCTTCAAGGATTCCAAAGGGCCAAGAACGCCAAGCTGACAAAGATGAAGAACAAACCAACATGGTATGTATTTTGTTCCAGCATTCATGTTATCTCCTCAGCTTGTTCTTATTAGAGATTGATTGTACCCCAAATGTTGTTACTTCAGATGATTGGTAGCAAAGCTGAAGATGCTTTCTATCTGCAAACACAAAGGAAAGCTTCCGAAGTGATTGTGAGTGATGGCTCAATATTTTTCTTTAGAGTACATTTCTTGTTTGTCCAATGCATGATGTAAGAGCACTTCACTTTGGTCTTTGCAAGTAATTTTAGATGGACAGTTGTGAGAAACCATTGACAAGCATTGCTACCTGTTAGGATAAAACCATGGATGTCATTTAGATGTATTTGTGTGTTGGTGTGGATTGGGGAGGGAGATACATTTGTCTAATTGCAATCCCCCAGAAGTCTTCAGGGGGTAATGATGGACCTGTTTAAGATAAAAGAAGATCCCCACCCCCACAACAACGATAACGATGATGACGACAACAACAACAACAACAAAGCTTTTGGTTGTGTCTGGTTTTGAAAAAAGCTTGTTCACTACTTGTAGCCAATGGGCCACACACTGCCATTCACTAATATATATGAATACCCAAAAAGTTACCCTGAGCTTGACTTGGAAACAGACCTAAGTAGAACTACTTATAGTAGTTCTCAAAGAACTACTTAATGAGTGCCTCAAAGTAAAGATGGCTGTTTCAGAATACAATAGCCTTAGTCTTCCTGTGTCTCCAGCCATGCCAGTGCTGAATTAGTATTCCCATCTATGTGGGGAGAGTAGATTACTGCGATTTCTATGTCCAATGGTGACACGTTGCTCAATATGTCAGGATGGCAGAATAGGATTGAGAAGGAAGAATAAGTACTTCATCGTGTTCACTTTGATTTTTCTCCCACAACTGCCAATCCATAGACAGCTAAATAAAGGCGGGTGTCATTGTTTTTGGGAGTAACGAGTGGCAAAAAATGAAATTGCATAATTTCTAACACTCTTGGATTTACTCAGGAAAGATCCACCACCCTGGTTATATTGACCACCCTTTACACTCATAAAATAGATGTGTTCAATAACATGACTAGGAGTTCCTTTGTGCTGTATTCACGTTTTTCACCTATGAGAGCTTCCACTTCTGTAAAAAATAGTCAGCAGGAAATATTGTCTGGATATTACCAATACAGGATTTTTTTTCTGTGCAAATAGGATTTGTTCAAAGACAGTATACAACCCTATCTTTTATATGAGGAGTGTTAGCAGTTATATTAAATAATAATGAGCACCAGTTTCAGCACAGATGCAGAAAATACATACATCCACAAGCACACATCAATACAAAGTCAAAAAGAGCGCTATTCATCTTCGTGCCAGATGCTTATACAGAACCCTTTTACTTCTTCAGTTTGCAATTCTTCAGTTTGCAATTCAAGGGTTGCTTTTCCAAACTGCCTAATGACTATTTCAAGTCCATTATCTTCTGACATTAAGTGATGATTCAAGGGAGTTTGGTGGTTCTGGGAGAATGGACAGAATTTCTGAGGCATAAATTGTAAAAAAAAAAAAATCCCAGGTGCAAGAAGATATATCTTATTTATGTTATCATTTTTTCCCCTTGGATTGTTGCCAATTTTCTTTTTAAGGCATGGTATGTCTCTTGCATAATAAGTCTACTTATTCACTCCAGAGCATTTTCTTTTGCTAATCATTTTGTATGCCAAATGTCCTTGGATGGATAGCTCATATGGGAATAAAGTCCAACAGTAAAATCATAAAATAAAAATTACAAGCCAACTTCTAAGTCGCCTCCCACTGATAGGAAGACCCTGAGGCTTTTTCCTGACCTAATGTACAATATCACGTCAAGCCAATTTCCACAGCGTATGTCCACAGTGAGGCCCCTATCTGAGTGGCCTCAACTTCCCTGTGTTGTAGTCATCAATGTCCTCTTCATTTTGAGCCAAGTTTATATACTCAGGCAGTGCAGTGACTTCCCAAAAGGGAGAAGATTTGCAGCCCTGACCTATTTAAAGAGACAGGCCACAAAGGCACCACATCGGCAGTACTGTGTGTTTGCCCCAACAATCTTAGTTTTAGGCATGTACAAGTCAAAGGTTGTTGCAATGCAAACAAGGGGACTTTATGCTTGTTAAAGCAATCAATCAATCAATCTTTATTACGGTCCAAGACCGGCATAGTACATCAAAAGGAATAGAAGCTAAAATGAGTGTACTTAAAAGATATCAAGAGACAGAAGTTAAAATGAGGGTGCTTAAAAAGCAGCATTTCCGCTCATAGTTAGGGAGAAGTAAAATTAGTACATAAGATCAATATTCAGATAGGAACTGCAGAGAGAATGAACTGTTCTGCAGACGTCCACCTACTCTTTCTTCTCATAACAACAATTGCTAAAAGAAATGTAGATGATAGACAGAAGCAGGAATTCTTGAATAAATTTTAATTTGTTGTGATTTGATTTTGTCTCCTCAAACAATAAATTCATTTTAAAATCACTGTATTTGTCAGACCAAAGTGGCACAAATACCTGGGAGAAGCATATATATATATCTTTTTCTCTCTCTTACATTTATTTATTTATTTAAATTTCTATACTGCCCTCCTCGCCGAAGGCGACCCAGGGCAGTTTAACACATCCTAAAACACATAAAAAGGCTAAAATTCTAAAAGTTCTCAAAAACCCACAGTTAAAACCAATTAAAACTATAACTAAAACGTACAACTTACATGCACACACATACACACATACACAAAGAGAGAGAGAATGTGTTTCAATTGATTGATGTACATTATCAAAACTAGATTTATTTCTTTTTTCATTTCATAGCTAACAAGCAAAAGCAGTAACAAGGTACTATTTTCATTTCACTTGACAGTATATTGTGGAATCACACTGTAGCCTGACTAAAGCTTTAAAGATAATGCACTTTTATGTTTTTAAATAGCAGTAACCAATCTTTGAAATAAGAGAATTGTTTTAAAAAAATTTCTCATTTTAGAAAGAAATATCACATTAGAAACAAAAGTAAGACCTCTAAGATACTCTCTCCACACACACACACAACTTCATAGACCTGAGAAACCTACAAACAGCATAAGTATTTGCCTTAAGTGGTAGTGTTGTTAATAATGATTCTTTTGAGAATATCTTCTGTAGATGGGAGTATCCCAATTACATTGACTTCTAAAACCATAAGGGCTATTTGGGAAGTTTCACAATTCCAACAAAGCACACTTCACTGGAGAATTTCAGTATAAATCAAAGATCTCTATTTGTTCATCATAATAATCCAATAATTGTGGCTCACACTGTGATTTATGAGGAAGGAGACCATCTATCAAAGACACAAAGTGAAATTTTTGTCTTTTGGCTCACAAAAGAGATTGTGGGTGAGGTTAAATGTACTACACCATTTATAATGTAGCTAATGAATATAATAAGTTGCCACCAGATGCGTATTACTCATAACAGCTTTGTAAAAGTCAACTGAAGAGCAGAAACTCAGCTATAATAATATTATTAATGTCATTCTCTTACTGAACACTTTCTCTCACAGTGTAGCAGAAATTAGAAGCCTACTCAGTCATCACCAAATATTAATTGTAAAAAAAAAATAACTTCTCCCTAGAAAAAGACAGTTGTTTGTTTTCCGTTAGGAAGAGCCTCAGAAAAAAAGAGGTTGTAGATAGGCTATGCTTGGTTTGTCTCCATCCATGAGGTAGCACAGTGTTACTTGCCCAAGTCTGAAAAGACAAGCTAATAAATCTCTCACAGTATAGAAGCCGTAGGCCCATCCACAAGAAACATAAAGTCCCTCAAAGAGCTGCGTGAGTTGCAATGGTAACCAGCATTCTTCAAGCAGATCTGATAGATAGTTGTCCAATTTTCTCTTGAATGCCTCCAGTGTTGGAGCACTTACCACTTCCCCAGGTAACTGGTTCCATTGTTGTACTGCTGTAAATGAGGTTTTCCTGATATTCTACCTATATCTGGCTTCCTGTAGTTTCCACCAGTTATTACGTATCCTGTACTCTGGAATGATGAATAACAAATTATGCCCCTATTTCTGATTATTTTTCAAGTACAGTGGAACCTCGTATAATGAAAGAAAAAAATTGTTCTACAAGGATGTTTGCAATGCAATTTTTTGTTATATTATTTTTTTCGTATAATGAAAATTTCTATGGAAAAATTCGTATAACAAAAATTTCTATGGGAAAATTCACATAACATTTTTTTTTGTTATACAAGTTTTTCCATATAAATTTTCATTATATAAGTTTTTCCCAATAGGGAGCGCTATTTTTGCATAGTGAAAATTTTCTTTATGCGAGGCACCATCGTTTTTCAATCTCTTTTTGTTATGCAAATTTTTTATTATATGAGACATCTGTTATACGAGGTTCCACTGTATTTGAAAAGTGCTATCATATCCACCTTTTGTCTCATTTTCTCAATACTAAACATGGCCAGTTCCTTCAGTCTTTCCTCATAGGATTCAGTTTACAGTCCCCTGATCACCTTGTTGCCTTCCTCTGAACTTGTTCCAGTATGTTGGTACCTTGAGGGTGGGGGAATTTAAAACCTTTTCAGACTGCCTGGAAATGACAGGTAAGCTTGTAAGAACTGTTCAAGGAACACATTTATATAATACCATAATTTTAAATTCAGAACACATGGATAACAACCAGTCGGTCAGATGGTAGGTACATAGTTTGGTTGGTTGTTTGGTTGGTTGGTTAGAATGAAAAATCTGCAGGTAAACTTTCCTGGCTAGTCTTCAAACACTTGCCAGGTTTAAAGTGAGATGAGTGACTCAAATTTCTTTCAATTAATTTACCTTGCTTCCACATTTGCTCTACTCTGATATGCAATCTTGCTTACTTATTATGCCTTTTTCCAAACTCACCCCTCAAAATCCTCTCCTTCCATGGACTATCAGTGCTGGCACAATCCTGTAAAGTGTGTGTGTGTGTGTGTGCGTGCATGCGTGCGTGCGTGCGTGTGTGCGTGCGTGCATGTGCGCGCACACACACACATACACACACTTCTTCCTGCTTCTGTCTTCATTCCATTCCTCTGTTGTAGTGAACAAAAATAAAAGTCCAGGATTAAGACACCTGGTTAAATAATTCAGAGGATTATATCCAACAGCAACCCTAACAAAAAACATTCAAGAGATGGTAGTGTTCTGCTTCATTGTAAGGTCTAGCAGGAAGTCTTGAAAAACTAGTGTAATGAAGTCTGAACAAATTGTGCCATGGCTGGCTTGTCCCACAGCTTGTGCAAACAGAATTAAAGTACTGCATTTGAGACCTGTGATGAAAACCATGTTTCTGCAGACTGCACAAACCCTAGTGGTAGCAAATGACACCATTGGATGCAATCCAGAAAGAGTAAAATCATTGCTCCTCACCTTTAGCTGTATACTGAAGCTGAATCTTTATATGGATAATGCGGCTTCAACTTCAGCTTACTTTTGTGCCACAAAGACTTTTCTAGGGATTTAGTGGTTTGGAGTCTCCACTTATTTATTTATTTATTTAGATTTATTATCCCACCCCAATCAGGCAAATCCGACCGTAGGTGGCTCACAAAAAGAAAAAAGTTACACAAATGAGTGCAATCCAAACAATCTCACCACACCCCCACAAACTCAGAAACCAAATCAACTTAAATAATAATAATAATAATAATAATAATAATAATAATAATAATAATAATAATAATAATAATAATAATAATAATAATAATAATAATAATAATAATAATAATAATAATAAAACTATAAATTTACCAAAAAAAACCCCTCAAAGATTTAAAAGTTAAAAAGGTTAAAAAGGTTTTAAAAAAACTTAGTCTGACATCTTCCTAAGAATAATTATTTAACTCCTTTCACGTAATATCTTTTTTACATCACTTTCCAGTTCACTATCAAAAGGATTTTGAGGCATTTTAGTCAGGGCTTGTGACTAACAGCGAACTCATTTTATCAGCTATGTCTCCTTCTCCTTCACCTTCCTCCTCCTCCTTTTCCTCCTCCTATTTATCTGCAAACCTTCACACGAGGCTTCTCCCTCTTTGTAATCATAGACATTTCAAATGAATGCATTATTCCTTATACATATACTGTACATTCCTTTCTTCCTTTCAGTCTTTCTCTCCCACTTTTTATTTAATGAATATCTAATTACTGGTCACAATCTAGGACTGTGATCAAAGGAATCATAAGCTCCTTTTTTTCCTGATGTGTGGAGGAAAAGATGATGGATTTGGAAAGCCTAGGGGTAGGAGAAATCAAGCATGCTATTTTCTGTCTTGGCTGGCTTGGAGGCAGATTTGAAGTGCAGGTGTGTAACCTGTTCACATAACAATTTCTGCTTCTGCACTTGAGTGGCACAAGCACATTGTATAAGCCTTTCCCTTTCCCTGCTATGGATAATATGATTATATACAGGATGCAGTCACATGGAGTTTCAAGGAAGTCAGATAACCTCTTTTCCTATACAGACTCCAAAGAGGAAACAACATTGAGGAATGGAGAAGCACATGCCTTTATGGTCTGTACACATTGTGGGCTTGGGTGTAGAAGGCTTTTTGGAAATCATCTCTTCCATTTTCAGTTGGCTCACCCAATGTAGTGCATAATTCTTACTCATGCATTCTGGACCATTTTTATATTTCCGTAGGATTGACAGAAATACACAATGCATTTTGATATCTTTGTCACAACATAGTAAATAAGATGTTATACATACTCAGAATGTTCTCAAGGACAGGGCCTCAAAAAGTTCTCTCTTTTTTTCTGTACTACTTATGGAGTTGGCCACTGTGAGGAAATTCTGTGTGATCTGGAGTTTTCCATTTTTAAGTGTCACCTTGTGTAAAAATGTATGGTCTATATCAGGGATGCCCAAACTTGCTGCTCCAGATGTTCTTGAACTTCAATTCCTAGAAGCCCTGATCAGTAGTACTGACTTGGGATTCTGGTCATTGAAGCCCAAGAACACCTGGAGCACTAATGTTGGCCATCCCTGGTCTATATGATCTGTTCTTATATCCTATGTATAGCACTCTGACTGTATTCAGCTGGGGTGCAGACAGTTAAGGAAGGCATGAAAATCTAGTTCCTGAAAGAGGCCAGGGAAGATACATGCTGTGCCTTACCCTCTTTTGTGTAACAACTACTCAAGAAAGGAGGTAGCACTCCACCCAAGTGTCACAAATGGCAGTGCTATAACTGTGTGAACCAAAGATAAAAGTTTGTTGCAGACATCCTGTGTCCTCTTTAACATCAACCCACTATCCACTTTCACATTGATGCCCTGAGATGTTTAAATATAGAGATGGGCAAATCATTCAATATTTAGTCCACCACAGGTTCACATTTGCTACAGTCACAAATCGGTTCTCTGCATTTTTCTAAGGGTTGGAACAGGGGAGCACCTTACCTTGAAGTGGTGGGGTTAGAAGCCCTTCCCTTATTTGAACCACAGGCTATTAGTCTCATTAATACATCAATCTGTGGTTTAAAAAATGCAATTTAATAAGCACATTTTTCCCATTTGGTAGCAACTTTGCTATAAATATGTGTCTTGCACATAATTGCTCCTAACAATTTTCCCATTGCCCTAACACATTTTTCTATGCCATTTTTGAGCTAAAAAGTGTGTCACAAAATTCAGAGTCACACATTAGGGATAAAGCTTCCACAACCTCTCACTTATCACAAAGAACCTGGAGGAATCGTCCTCTGTTTTCCTCTTGCAACAACTTTTCTCTTTGACAGACATTCCCTTCCTCCCATCCCAGGAAATCTCACAGGATTTCTATGAAGATTCTTGCTAGATTCTTTTTCTTGGAAGGAAACCCAAGCGACATAAGATTATTAAAGTTTCTGCCCAAAATGGCATATTTCATGGGCAGAATTCGCTAGTCATGAGCTGCACATAATTTTGCAGTTTCCCATGCATGTTGGGGTGGTGGGTGAGGGAAGTTCATTGTCTAAAACACAGGACCAAGATCTTGTAATCCAGAAAAGCCAGGAGGTCTCACTTGTGCTGGGGGAGATCTTGGCATGGAGAGAAAATTGCCAACAATGATACATTTTGAGTACTCGTCACATTCCTGATATATGCAACCAAAAGATATCTGTGTCTCGATCTGAAAATTAGTATGAGAACTTCTCCCTTAATCCCAAGAGCACACGGTGCCCATCATGCTGTAGTATCACTTTTGCTTTTTTTTTTTTTGGTCCTCTAATTTCTTGCTTTTCAGCAAAAAAAAAAAAAAAAAAATCCCATCTCAAAATCTTCCCCTTTCAATTTAGTGGCCCGAATATATCCATATGTATGAAGCAACATGAATATGGAGGTACTTCTGGACTTCTGAATTATTAATTTATTTGCATGCAACAATATGGTTTTTTATTCTCCCCTGGCAAAACATGGCAGGGAAATAAATTCCGAAACTGCCACATACTTAATTTAATTTTATAATCCTCATTTGGAACACTCAAACAAACTCCCTTAATAATGCTCATTTTTCACATTCTGGCATGTCCTTACTTTCAGGCAAAACTAATGGGCAATGGAAACAGACGGGCCCAGATCAGATCTTAAAAGAATAATATCATTAGGGAACACAATGAAGAAATGCAAACTTCATAAATACTGATTACAGAATTAATGGAGAGTGCCACATTTACTCCATTAGAATAATCAATCCAACTCCTGGAAGATATTATTTCTGTTTTATGCTATGAGTTCAACATCATTTACATTTCATTGTACTGTAATGCTAAATATATCCCAAGTGTAAACTGATATAAAGAAACACAGGGTAGCATTCAGCATTTTCAACAAAGTTGTCCCTTCATTTCAGCTAATAGCAGTTGCTCTTAATTTACTTAAGCAAACATTCCTCAATTTGTGTTACATTTGGTATCAGCAGAACAATTGGCCGGCCTAATGCTTAGTGACAATATTAAACAGATCCCACTATTAGCTCAGCCAAAAAATTCAAGGACTGCAGAAAAAAGTAGGTCAAATTGTAATGGTGACATTGAACTTTTCAACTGGGAATAATTAGGTTTTATTTCTAGTGCTCATTGACCTGGTCTGAAATGTAATAGAGGGGAGGAAGGTTGGCTTTATTTGTCATTACTTAGGGGTGGTTTTCACCATCCTCCTTTTGATTACCTATACCTTAAGAATCTATTAATTGTCAACCTGCTCAAAGGGAAATGAATTGCAAGTGTAGAGGTCCTTGTGGCTATTTAACATGTCATAAACTATCCTAGGCTGCATTAGCATCCTTATTCCCAATTTTGTATACCCTGCAAATTTGGCACTTCATCATTGCTACAGTCCCAGTGTTACTTGTTATGGAATACATGAACATATATAACTTGTAATTTTAACCTTTTCAAGTACTTCATGACTGGATTCTTCCTTTAGGAACCAATCTGCAGATTGGAATTTAACAATCCACCAGGTTTTACTCTTCTCCAAACCTTATAGTGCAGTGCTCAGCAGCTTCATTGTATTTGCATCCACATGGAAATTAGAGCTTGGGAAGTTTATTTTAAAAAAAAAACTCCAGTAGTCATGTCAACTGGAGGAATTGGAGTGTTTTAATCCAATGCATAAATTTAGAGAAAAGGCATGATTAAAATACTATTTTAATGTGAAATACCTATGTAAATGCTGTTTTGAAATTATGGTGGCATTTTAACTAGGTTAATGAAGGGGGGGATGGATAAAAGCCCATGAGAGTGGTACAGATCTACAACAGATGCTCATCTGTAAAATATGTTCTATCTCATACTACCTCCAAGTGGTTTGAAAGGTTTGTCTTTTACCTGAAGGCAAACAGCTAATGCAAGGGATGCAGTGGAGGGCACTTGTGTCCTTTCCAGTCTTATAGAAACCTACAACTCTATCTCCCCATTTCCAATATTGTCCTAAAACCCATTAGAGACTATTCAGCCTGCTCTAAGCTGTGACCTGAAATTATTTCCCTCCTTGCAATGAATTTCAAAACTTTTATTTACATGCTCTGCCAATGCGATAAGACAGGGCGCCATCTGCTTCAGCCAAGGGTTCGCCCTGGTGGGGATTTGTAGAGGACCAGGCAGGCTGCTGCCTTGTGACAGAGTGCTTTCCCCTCTTTCGTCTTCCAATACTCTTTGCACAAGGGCATTCAGCACAACAACAGATACCATCATTCATCCCTAAGTAGTCAGGGGGACCATTATTTTGCAGGGAGTAAAGCGTCAACATGGCAGGCCATCCTCCAGGCATGCAGCAAAAGATAATAATACAAGGACATAAAGAGATCAGGACACTGGCCAACAATCTGTTCGATACCAGACAAATTAAATGCCTAAAGATACCCACTTCATCATCTCCTTGATGAAGAAATGTGTGGAACCACCAGGCCCCATTTTATCTGTAATTCCTTCTCAAGCTTCCTCATTCCTTTTGCTGAGGTTTCATGATGAGCCAGTCCTTCTTGGTTCTCCCTTTGCCTCACATAATGCTAAGCGCCATTGCCATTCACTCACTCTTAAGAGAAGCAATCAGCATTCCCTGCCCCCAAAATATAGTTTATACTACCCCTTAGCTGCTTTTCAGCTCCACCATTGCTGGCCCCAAGCCCAGATGAGAAAGGAGTTGGTTTGGGTGTTAGGTTAGCACAGAGGTGGCCAAACTCTTCAGGTCACGGGCTGGTCACAGGGGTGAGGGGGCCAGTCATGTGGTTCCTCCCACTGGAAGTGGAAGTAAAATGTGCATGTGCATTTATGACAGCTGTGGATGCTTTATGGCAGCATTTTGCTCATACATAGGTGCATTTAACTTCTGTTTCTGGGAGCAGTGTAGGTGGTGCAGCCTGATTATTAGGTGGTGTGAGCCAGATCTGGCCTGTGGGACATAGTTTGGCCACCCCTGGGTTAACACCTTGGCCCCCTAAATCTTCAATACAGTAATACCTCGGATAACGTTATGACTTGGTTCCACAAGTCATGATGTTATCCGATTTTTAGCATTGTCCAATGCATGCATCGAACAACGCTAAAAAAAAGCCCTGACTTCAGGGACAAACTGCTTTAAAGGCAGGCAGGGAAAGAAAGAGACCCGATTGGGTCTCTTTCTTTTCCTCCCTGCCTTTAAAGCCACCCCCTGACACACACACACACCTGCAGCGGTCTCTGCGGCTGCAGTAGGGTCGGGGGAAAGGTGCGCCTTTCCCCCGACCCTACTGCAGTCGCAGAGACTGCTTGTGTCTCTTTCCCTCCCTGTATTTAAACTACAGGGAGGGGGAAAGAGAGAGACGTGATTGGTTCTCTAGAGACCCAATCATGTCTCTCTCTTTCTCCCTCCCTGTAGTTTAAATACAGGGAGGGAAAGAGACACAAGCAGTCTCTGCGACTGCAGTAGGGTCGGGGGAAAGGCACGTGCTTTTCCCCGACTCTACTGCATTGCCTCGGATAACGCTAAGAATCATTATCCAGAATCGTTATCTGATGCAATTTTTTTCCAAAAAACTTGCATCGTTATTCGATGCAATCGTTATCCGGGGTATTACTGTACTGAAGAAGCATAGTGGAGCCAAGCCCCCCCCCCCAATACACTTTAGTGGTGGAGATGGGCACCGTACAGCATGAGAAGGAACTAAGAAGAAGAAACAGCTTCTTTTCATCAGTGGTGAATGAATACTGGATAGTTTCTCAATGCCAGAGAAAGTGAGAGCACAAGACAAGAGGTGACTGGTCAGAAAGGGCCATCATCTGTCTCTGTATTTACCCCTTTTTCTTTTCTTTGTAGTTCCCAGTTGGAAGCAAAAATAGGTCACTGATGAATGCTAGAGAGAAGCTAAACTGTCAAGTCCATGTTAGCAGACTTTCATTTCACCCTTTTGATTACCCCAGCTTGATCCCAAGCCAGTTTGGTGAAGATTATTTTAATAGCTGTTTGTATTTCTTATCTATATGTGTTTGTGTGGTTTTTTTTTAATTTAACATTTAATTTACATCCTGCCTCCCACCACCACGGCCAAACTGGGACCCATGGCAGCTTACAGAATGATTTTTTCAAATGGATATTGCAATGTTTTTTCAAGTGAATGTGTTAATAAATGTGTGTGCCTGCATGACATCTTAAAAAGATATGAGGAGCCATGTTGGGTCATAACAGAGCCTACATTGACCAGAATTCTGTTCACAGAGACCAAACAGTTGCGTAGGAGAAACCCACAAACAAAGCGTGATAGGAATTGAAAGACAGTTAAACACAATGCTAGAGGTGGTATATGCCCATCC